>CM052898.1:33164034-33358504 GCA_028534135.1 Potos flavus | reverse complement strand
TGTCCCATTACTGGTAATGTTAACCTTGATCATGTAAAATGCTCTCTGCCCGGTTTCCCCGCTGCAAAGTTTCATTTTACCCTTTGCAGTTAATTCTATTGTGATGAGGTACATTGGGATTGTGTAAATATTGTTACTCCTCAAACTTTTACCCACTGGTTTTAGCATCCCTCGATGATTCTTGACGGAATCTGTTATCATAATGATGGTTGTCAAATGGTCGTTTTCTAATTTCATCATTCCTTTGCTATGTTTACTAGTCGGCTTTATTCATGAGAAAGAGCTTTTGCTTCTCCCCTTTTATTTATTTACTTACATGAGGTCACAGATTATTAGTGTATGTCACGTGTTATGCTTGTTTATTACTTAACGTTCAAATTGTCCCCGGTTTGGCCCATGGAAGCCCAGCCACCTGACTCCTGGATTCCGTAGACATGTCCCCGTGAGTCTCGAGTACTTTCTTACTTTCCAAGACAGTAAGATATTCCAGGTTCAGGGCTTTCTTTATTTCCATTGAAATAAGTTGTGGCCAGCATGTCCTAGGAGTGTTATCAGAGTTTAACGCTGACCTGAAGGAAGAGAATTTTCCTGAACCACATTTGTGGGATGATCCCCACTGGGATTTTAGAATAGAGAAGAGTACTATACTTAACTGTCGACAATGGATGTTTTCCTGAAACAATGCGCAAAAGTGGAGTTTGAGAGGGATTCAGTTCTGCTTTAAAATAATACAGTTCACATCTCTGCACCTAACGCTAACATTTTTTAAAGATTTTATTTATTTATTTATTTGAGAGAGAGCGTGTATGTACATGTGCACACATGCTACTGAGGGGGTTGGTGAAAAGGAGAGTGGAGCGGGAGGGAAAAGGAAAAGGGAAAGAATCCGGAGCAGACCGAGCTGAGTGCAGAGCCCGGCCTGGAGCCCCGCTCAGAGCCTGACCTGGAACCCCACACCGGGCTCGATCTCATGACCCTGAGACCATGACTTGAGCGGAAGCGGAGAGTTGGATGCTCAACTGCTCAACCGACTGAGTCACCAGGGGCCCCTAACTTTAACATTTTTAAAGCGAGTTTCGTTTATCTCCCTAAGTTTCCATAAAATTTTAACTTCGTTCTCATAGAAACAGCAACTTTTATTGTCATTTCAGTGTTTGAAATGAGTCCTCACCAGTAATACTCCTTTAACAAATAATGATGGTGTTAAAATGGGCTCTTAAAAATAGATTTAGTCTTCATCCCTTGAGAGAATGCGTTCTCTTGAATAGTCATTGTGTATTTTCTTGATTCCACAACTTTCCCTAGAGCAGACGTGGTCATCTGAAGGTGACTTTTGCCCCCAGGGGACATCTGATAGTGTTTGGGGACATTTTTGGTTGTCATAACAGGAAGGGGAGAGGTTGCTCTTGGCAACCAGGTGGGGGAGGGGTTGCTAATGGGCAGAGACCAGCGATGCCGCTGAACATCATACAGTGCACAGGATAGCCCCCGAAACCAAGAATTTTGCCCCCCCCACACAAATGTCAGTAGTGCTGATTTGAAGAACCCTCCTCCAGAGGAATGCGCCCATGGTTGGCCAAGGTGTGGTTTATAAAAGGCTAATCCCCAGAAGCATGCGCTCAAAAAGGATCTGAGTTTCTTTGGAAAGTGTTGTGTCGTGTAGCTCAATCCTGGGGATTCACAACACACCCAAATATATGGAAGGCCCCGAGAAAGCCTGAAGTTAAACAATGAAAACATGAAGAAACTTTGTTATTTGAATCAACTGAGTTATTCCTAATGAGCTGGCCTCTGGGACCCGTTATTTGCGGAATACATTGTGAAATCCTGAACTAGTTTCTACTCTAGAAAGATGCACATGCCTGCTTTTTACTGAGTTTAATGATTCTGGCCTGTGGCCTCAAATAGCAGGGGAAAACGAGGGGTGGAGAACATCCTTAAATTCTCTATTCCCAGTACATCTGGTGGTCATTGACTCGATTGCTTTATACCTATTTCATGTAGATCTGGAGGAGAGGTGTGGCACCATTGAGATTTTTTTTTAAAGATTTTATTTATTTATTTGACAGAAAGAGAGAGATCACAAGCAGGCAGAGAGAAAGGGGGAAGCAGGCTCCCTGATGAGCAGAGAGCCTGATGTGGGGCTCGATCCCAGGACCCTGAGATCATGACCTGAGCCGAAGGCAAAGGCTTGAACCCACTGAGCCACCCAGGTGCCCCACCATTGAGATGTTTTTAAGAGCAATGCTGTTCTCTTCTCCCATTACCCACGGCTTTTAATTACAAATTGTTATGGGCTAAGTTGTGTCTCCCCAGCACCCCACCACCACCTCCACTCCAGTTCATATATGGAAAGCCTAACCCCCCAGTGCAACTATATTTGGAGATTGAGCTCTAAGGAGGTAATTGAGGTTAACCGAGGTCCTAGGGTGGGGCCCTAATCCCATAGGATTGGTGTCCTTGTGAGAAGAGGAAGAGACACCAGAGATCTCTCTCTCTTTCTTTCTGCTCTTATGTATGGAGGAAAGGCCATGTGAGGACACAGTGAGAAGGTGGTCACTTCCAGAAAACAGTCCTGATGGCACTTTGACTTTAAACTCCCAGCCTCTAGAACTATGAGAAAAGAAACACCTGTTGTGTGAGCCAGCCTGAGCAGACTAAGACACCAGTAAATAGTGAGGAAACTCGATTGTAAGTTTAAACCCACAAAGGCGTGCATTTTTTTAGATGGGTGATTATTTTCATATTTGCATTTCAACTTTTGTATCTGTCTAATCAGGTTGCAGATAGAAACAAACACGATCAATTTGAACCTGCACATGACAGCCCGTCTCTGTTCGAGACCTGATTGCACGCATAGAGTAACTTGGTCAAGTTTACTTTCAGTTTTCCGTGTGTGGCAGAGGTGGCTGGTTGCTGTCCATTATCCAGTCTCCCCTCTTTCTGAGAAATGAGACTCCCGTTCTAGTTGAGGGGGCAATATCCCCAACAGAAAGGCAACATTTCTGTTTTACTTACAGGTAGGGGGTATAGATGACTGTGATATGTTTGGGACTTATGGGGGAAACTATGAAAAAAGTTGATATACTTGGAAGGTACACTCCTTTGTCTTTCTTTTCCTGATGCACTGCTGGCCCGGAATACACGTGGTAGCTGGGGCTCCAAGAGCCATCCCGGGCCCCTAGGATGGGAGCCACTCACTGTGAGTGCAGCAAAGCAGAAAGATAGGTGCAAGAGTGCCTGGTAACACCACGGAGATGCCATGGGAACACTGAATTATCTGACTCTGGTTTCTCTTATTTACATGTGAGAAAAAAATTCTACTGGTTTCTACTGTGATTTAGAGCCCATATGCATTTTTAGTTTTTAATATGTAGGGTTAATGATTTTCCAGCTTTGCATTTAATACATACATGTGCATGCTCAATACAGATAGCCCTTGAATTAGAACATTTGTAGAGAACAATGTTCCCCTTCAGAAAAGCATGTACTTTCCCCCGAAGATAATTTATTTTCAATGACTACCTTCCCACAAGAGGTATTTGGCTGCTGGCAGAGGGAATGAGTTCTTTCGAAAATGGTACAGGTTTTCTTCTGCTTACTTCATAGGCATTCCAAAATAAACGAGTATTCTAAAATTTAGTGCATGCCCAGTGATTAGTACCATATGCCCCTGTAGGGAATAAAGGAGTTCAGTGCCTTTCCTTATCTGAGTGTTGGATTGGGTTCCTCACCTCCTGGCCAGCTTCCTCCATGTAGGTGATCATCGGACCGGGACAAATCAGGTCTCCGGGTAGCTGGCCTCACTGCCCCATTGTGCGGAGCCTTCTGAACATCTGTATTCAGAGGGAGGCATTTCCCCCTCTTCTAGAAGATTTAAGTTAAGGGGACTCCAAAGGTAATTGGCAGGTTAGGAGAAGGAAGGCTCTGTGTCTGCTCAGTGAGAGTTTTGTCCTGTGCTCCCTCTGAACATAATCTAGGAATTCAAGGTGAGGATGAGCATTACCTAGCTTTTAAGAGTTCTCCCTCCCTCCCTCTCTCTTACTTCCCTCCCTCTTACGTGGTATAACAGTAGTTGGCATTTACTGTGCATTTATTCCACATTATATGTGTTCTACGTCCTCTCCTCATTTTATCTGTAGGTGCCATTACTAATACGCCCGATTTATAAAGGGGCAAACCAAGGCTTAGTTTTCAAATGTTATGGAAAGTGACATCTCTATAAAGACCCTATTTCCAGACAAGGTCCTATTCCTAGGCCCTAGGTGGACATGTCCTGGGTGGACCTTTGAAGGGGACTGTCTTCAACTCGAGCGCTCCTGTGTTTAAATATCAGGGCATGTGATCTTAGATCAAAGCCCGCCCCGTGCAGTGTTCAGTTTTGATTATGTGTGTGCATGCGTGTGTATTCCCTGAGGGAGAAACTTCGTGTAGAATGTCTAATGTTTCTCTAAGCACAAATTCTCTCCTAAGAGACTAAGATGTATTCTCTTGAACAGGCGTGAGGACAAGCCCAGCCCATTTGGCTTTTACTGGGTGTCCCTGCTCCATCTATCAGAGCTGCCTGTGTCCAGAAGGCTGTTTTCATGCATTTCTATGGCTGCTGGAGACTCCATTAAAGGCACGTTCAATCAGCGGCCTGACACTGACAGAGCGCAGTCGCTCACCAATTTTCTCTCTTAAAATTTATAGAGATCATAAAAGACTCGTAGGAAATCCTCTGGCCTCGGCATTTGGGTTGCAAAGCGTCTCCTTTAGACAGCCAAGTGCCACAGAAGACCACTTAGACACTCGTTTTTTTATTTCCTGCAGTTAGTTTCCTCCAGCCCTCCTTCCTGCCCAGCCCCTGGGCTGCAGGCTTCAAAACCCAGGCTTGAGAATGAGGGGGCCTCATTAGAAGGAACAGAAATCCTGCTTCTTCGCCTATTTTTTCCCTGTCCTACCTTCCCACAGACTGGGAGCTCTATCAGCAAGGGCCCACGTTGCCATAGTTGGCTTCACAGCCACCCGCGGGTTTCGCTGCATGGAAATAACCTGAGTTGAGCCATTTGCCAGTGTGGCCCTCAAGCCAGGCGTGGGCCTGACACTCCTGGACAAATCCGATGCCTTTCTGGCACTTGTGTTGGAATAATTAAAAAGCTCCCTTTCCCAGGGAGGGAAAAGCCTTTTGCCTTCCTTAACTTTCCTCTCCTCTTGTCTGTATTCTGGGGGGCTGGCTCCTGCAGGCTACATTTCTCAGGTACCCTGGCCACCCTTCCTGCTGGGTCAGGCCAATCGAAGGCACTGGGGGAGACTCCCTAAAAGTAGGGAGAGGCCAGAGTAGTTGTCCCTCTCCCTCCCTGTCCAGGGCAGTGTGTCCAGCAGCAGCTGCAGCTCCTCTGTGACTCAGGTCCCCAGCTCCTGGGTTCCAGTGATATCATCTTGTTCTCTTTGTCTCTCTGATAGAAGGGAGGCAGGGGCTTCCCACTGTGGCTAAGGTCCAGATTAGTCAACATCCCTGGGTTGTCTTCTCAGCAACTCCATCACCACTGTAACCAATTCCCTGCATCAAATTTTCTCCAATGTAAATATCCTAAATGGTTTCTGTTTTCAAGAGTGATGTAAGAGAAAAGTAATCTGAAACTGCAGCAGGCTACCACATGGGAAGAGTTAAACTGAGAATGACACTAATAGGGAGAAAAGCAAGATTCAGAGGGGGGAAATAGAGGAAGAGAGACTGAGTCCTAATGATGTGTGAGCTCCTGGATACAGCTGTGCCTGAAGCCCCTGGGCTTTTCATTTATGTTAGCCAATAAGTTTTACTCTCCCCCTTTTTTTTCTTTGATCCACTTCAAAGAAAAGTTTATGTCACTTCAGTTGAGAGTCCTGTCGTAGTAATATTGAATGTAGTGAGATGCCCATTAAACATTGTTTTTTCATTTTATTTTGGTTTTGTTTTCAGCAAAAGGACTGTTTTTTTATAGGTTCTTCAGTGGCAACAGACACCTTATAATGGATACATTTTTTGGAAAGATTCTCTTTTTAGCCAAATGTGAGGCTAATATTCACTCAGAGTTCCCAAAGACTTGAACAAATGAATTATTTCATCATTCTGAGCTGTACTGCTTTAAAAAAAAAAATCTGATTTATAGAAATCTATGTGTACATCCTTGATATATAACATGACACAATTAATCAAATTGTATATTTTATATACTAAGTCCATATTAATGGTTCTTTGATCAAGTTGGAAAATGCAAAAAAAAGCACACAGAAAAGGTAGAAAAAAAAAAAGGTAGACAGGAATATTATTCAGCAATAAAAAGGAATGGACTGCTGTCATGTTGGATACCTTCGATTTGACTCTGCAAATGAATCTCAGACCTATTATGCTGAGTGAAAGAAGCCAGACACAAAAGCAGACATGTGGGGTCATTCTACATCTGTGAAACTCTAGGGGCGCCTGGGTGGCTCAGTGGGTTAAGCCTCTGCCTTTAGCTCAGGTCATGGTCTCAGGGTCCTGGGATCGAGCCCCGCATTTGGCTCTCTGCACAGTAGGGAGCCTGCTTCCCCCTCTCTCTCTGCCTATTTATGATCTCTCTCTCTCTCTCTCTCTGTGTCAAATAAATAAATAAAATCTTTAAAAAAAAAAAAAGCAAAATTCTAGACAACACAAATCCAATCTGTAATGACAGAAAGCAGATCAGTGGTGTCCTTCAGGCAGGAGTAGGGGAAATTATATGAGACGAGACACAAAACAACTTTTGGGGATACATAAATGTTTGATGTCTTAATTATGGTTTTGGTGACACAGGGGTATAAATAGACACACCCCTTAAAATATAGACCTAAAATAGGAGCAGTTGGTAGTATGTAAACTCCACCCCAATATGTTCAATATTGTAAAAATCAGTGTGGCTGTTCAATATAATAGTATTATTCCTGAATGAAGCACTATTATTAAATCCACAGTATGTATTTCCACTACTGATGCGTTAGAACGGAGGGTATAGGCCACATAAAACAAAGCCACTACAGCCCAGAGCATGAGCGTTGTGTTCAATGGGGAGAAGGCATGGCTGGGCCAGGGAAGGCAGGGGCCCCGATAGTTCTTTTTGGGGCCTTCTTAGCTGGTACTTCGATTCCAATTCACAGCTTCTCGAAAACCAGGCGGGAGCCTCTGGCAATACCTCTATGGTCCATGGGTTTAAAGTGGAATTGTGCAAAAGCCAGGCAAGGATAGGTGGGGGGACTCTACAGTCCCAGAAGGTGGATGGTGGATGGGGCCCCGCGAGCTTGGGTGAGGATAGGTGGCCAAGGCAACTGACCACGTTCATATGATTTTTCTGGACCACATGTCCTCACTGCCAAAAGTCTTGGAAATTCTTTGGTAGTCAAGTGCATGACAACACAGTGGACTTTGTGCCATTCATGGGATGGGCTGGGAGTCATTACAAGAACATTAAAAGGACACTAACTGATGTTGACCTCTGTCTTGATGGAGAGAGGCATTTGGTTACAATATAATTTTGGCATGAGTCACCGAGCCTGACGTAACCACCGTAGGAAAGTTCAAATGGTGCCTAAGGCGTGCACGAGCACAGGCAAGGCTGTGTGGCTGTTCCTGGTGTTGGGGGGGATGAGAAAGAGTCTAGAGTATGAGATTGAGGTGTCGAGGAGGGACACCCAGATTGTGGCCCCAGGGGAGACAGCAGCAGAGGGCTCTGCACTCTGCCCCTTTATACTTTGCCTCCCATCTTTCTCCTTCTCCTTTACTCTGCTAGGTGACATGTTGGTTATCTGTTTGTGCATTCCAAACTGCCCCCAAATTAGCAGCTTACAAACAACACACATTTATTTTGTCGTGGTTTCTGTGAGTTAGGGATCTGGGCATGGCTTAGCTGGATCTTCCAGCCCAGGGTCTCTCTGTAATAAGGGTGTTCGCTCAGGGTCTGTGGTCCTATCTGAAGGCTCACCCGGGGTGGGACCCACCTCCAAGTCACTCAGTGGTTTTGGTGGGATCCCTTGTGGGCTATTGTACTGAGGGCCTCAGCTCCTCCCTGGCTATTGGCCAGAGGCTTCCCCGGGTTCCCGGCCAGGCTGTCCTCTCCATCATTGCAGGCGTGTCAGAAGAGTTAGCGTGTGCAGGATGGAAAGGACAGACTTTTATAACCTCGTAGAAAGGACATCCCATCACCTCTGCTATGTTCTACTTGTTAGAAGCAGTCCCTGGGTCCAAACTCAAGAGGAAGAGATCACACAAGGGCCTGTGTAGTCAGAAGTTATTGGGAGCCATTGTGGAAGGCTTCATACCATGGGCAGCAAACATTTATTGAGTCCCTACTCTGTGCCAGGTTCTGGATCAAATGATAAGATTTGTCATTCAAAGATGAGCAAGAGAGTTTCTGGCCTCAGGGGTGTTCCATTCTAGGTAAAGAACTGAGCAAGTGAACTAGCAACTGAGACACAGGGCAAGTTTACTGATACAAGCGTGCAGCGAAGCCCAGCAGAGAGAACTCTGGCTCTGGAATGGGATTAGGCCCTTCATCACCACGGGACATGGGCCAACATATCTCTTGGTGAAGAGGCCCCGAGCACTGTTGATAATACCATTTGTTTGTTGAGTCAAAAGGGAAGGCGATACTAAATTTCAGGCAAATGTTAGTGGAAAGGAAGATGTAATTTTTATTCCCATCCAGGTTCACAGACCTGAATTCTGTCCACAGAGCACAGAGTACCATTGACAGCGGTATGAACTTTCCATTCCACCAGACAGATGGGTGTCTGTTCGCACTAGACTCCTCTCTGGGATGTCCTCAGTGACCTTCACAAAGAAGGAAAGAGCAGGCCAGAGGGTCAGATAGGTGTAGACTGACTCTGGTTCAACTGCTTTGTGGCTCTGTGACCTTGGACAAGTCACTTCACCTCTCGGAGCTCTGGGTTCCTCAGACCTATTCAGGGGGGTATATGTAGACAAAGAGGGTTTGAAGGAATAGAATGCCTTGTGTCCAGACCCTAGTACATAGGGAATGGTGACTTACAGTTTGTTTTTTTCTTTTTTGTTATTACTCATCATCTGAATTCTTTTTTTTTTTTTAAGATTTTATTTATTTATTTGAGATAGAGAGAGCACAGATAGAAAGGGAGAAGCAGACATCCCACTGAGCAGAGAGTCCGAAGCAGGGCTCGAACCCAGGGCCCCAAGATCATGACCTGAGCCAAAGGCAGACCCTTAACCCACTGAGCCTCCCAGGTGCCCTCATCATCTGAATTCTTTCTATCCATTTTCAAGAACCAAATTAATCTGTATTTCCTCTGTGAGAGCATCCCAGACCAATCCAACTCACGTCTCTGCTTCTTCCTTTAGAATTCCTCTTTGTAAATCTAGATTGGCACTTGGATGCCAACTTGTGAGTGTAATTATATGTATATTTGAATGTGCTGGCAAAAACAAGATAGTTGCCACCATTTTCTGAGAGCTTAAAAATATCCAGAGAAGGTACCAGGCGTTTTACATACTTTACCCCATTTAAACTTGCTTTCTTTTTTCCCTTACAGTAACCTTATAAAGCAGGTACTGACTTTATCCCACTTTGCAAACAAGGAAACTGCAACCCAGATAGGTAAAGTGAGCTGCCCGAGTTTGCAAAGCTAGTCAGTGGCAAAGTCAGGAAGGTGTGACTCTGGGGTTGCCGACAGCAGGAGCCATGAATTCTTTCTTATTTATTTTTGTTTTATTGTTGTTGTTTCTTGTCAGCATATAGCACAGTTCCTGATATAGAGGAGGCCAACAGTCTGTGCCTAGACACTGGGGAACAAACAGGGAGAGAGAGAATGGGATGGTGTGGCGTGGTGGAGAAAGTTCTAGAATTAGAGAGCCCTAGTTATCATTCCCAATCTCAGACTCTCTAGGGGTTTGTCCTGGGGGCAGGGGGTGGTGTGTTGCTTTGCTCCTTTGAAAAGTCCACAGCCACTAAAAGTATGAAGGTAAGTGCCTGGGCTCTGGGCTTGGCAGCCTGGATTCTGATCCCTAGTTCTTCCACCCTCTTGTGTGACTTTGGACAGACTCAAGTTAAACCTCAGTTTAACACTCTCCTGTCCAGAGATGCTCGGAGAACGAAATGAGATGATGCACGGCTAGTGGTTGCCCAATATTGAATATTCTTTTTTTTTTTTTTTTTAAGATTTTATTTATGTATTTGACAGAGAGAGAGATCACAAGTAGGCAGAGAGGCAGGCAGAGAGACTGGGAGAAGCAGATTCCCTGCTGAACAGGGAGCCTGATGCGGGGCTCGATCCCAGGACCCTGGATCCATGACCTGAGCTGAAGGCAGACGCTTAACTGACTGAGCCACCCAGGCGCCCCAGCATTGAATATTCTCTAGGGCTCTATAGCCTGGCACCAGTGATGTGCCATGATGTGGCCTGTCGTGAGCCTGCCTGTGTGGCTCGTGATGACCCTGAGGACTATGAGAATGGTGGCAGTGATTCTGTCTTGACTGTTTGGTGGAGAGCCAGACGAGAGAGACGTCCTCAGGGCTGATGAGAGCACTTGGCCCAGAGGAGGGCGGAGGTGAGGTTCTGGTGCCCAGCTCCTCTGAGCTGCACAGCACAGCCCCTGGGGCCTCTTCCAACCAGTGGGTCGCCGGCTCCACGGCTGAGATGACTTCCTCTAAAACCACAAGAGTAGGCTGGAAAATAAGAGTTGCAGTCAATTAGCTTTTTGTTATGTCTACATGGTATTTGGCAGTCAGTGTGATTTTTTTTTTTTTTTTCTCATGGATTCGACCACATAAAATAATTGAGGGGAGGAAGGCATCTTGTAGTCATAGGCCACAAGGACAGCAGAGCATAGCCGAGGGGGAGGGGGTGGCAGACTTTAGTAGTAGACCACTGCAGCTCCATCAGCACCAAGTGGGGGCTTGAGGGATGTTACTTACCCATTCTGGGCCTCAGTTTCTTCATCTGGAAAATGCAGGACGCTGGTTCTTTCTTCCCCGCCTTGAGAGATTGTGTATACAATTGAGTCAGCATGAACTTTCAGTAAATGAGAGCCATTAGTATTGTAGTTAACAATAGTACTAAATAACAGAGTTTCATCTGGGGTATGTATGGCCCATCGTGGCGAGAAATTCACCTCTCAGACTGGCGATGTCAGAGGCACAGTCCGATGGCAGGAAGACAAGATCCTTTCACGATGTAGCATATGCTGTCGTAAAAGATATATTTTGGCTCTTCATCTGACCAGCCTTGTTAGTAAAATTATAAGGTTGGTGATGCAAACCACCTGATTAATCTCTTCCTATGAAAAGGTTCAGATAATAGAAGCCGTGCATGAAGATGTTTGAAATGGTATCATTTTATCATCCAAATTAGCCTTGCATGAGTTCCTTGCAGAAACCCAAAGAAAAAAGATCCCTTTATTCATGCTAGAGAGGCCGGCAGGAGCATTAGCAGCATGTTTAAATGTTGAACACAGCTCCATTGTGAATGGGACACAGTATGGACGATAAATAAACGTTATCCAAATCTCATAAAAACCATAAAGGTAACTGGCAGAAATACTGAACCGGCCATTCACTCATAAATAAATATACGGCCATCTTAAACATCCTGGCATATCCTGTTTAGTTGATTCATGGCCATTCACCAAAGACAAGGATTCCTGCCTTGGAAGATTTAACACCCTGCACTATATGTCATTGTCTTGTTAACAGTTCTTGAGGTGGGATGAGCTCTGGTTAACTGGCCTTGCTGACACCCGTGCTTTGTTAGAGGGTTGCCTAACGATGCCTGGAACTATTTGAAAATGAGCCCCCCTCTCTGTGTGCTTGCTCATTCTCCTGAGAAAACCTCCTTGCCATAGGGAAGAAAATGCCCAGCAAAGCAATACCTGGAAAGTGCAGAAATCAGGCTTTGGAAATAGCTCTCCAATCCCAGATGCCATAGCTAATTGCATTGTTTCGTCCAGATTTTGCGTTAGTAATCGTTCTTATGAGTGCTTGGCAGCTCAGCGATCCATCTCGGTTTCATCCTTACCGTGTCTCTCTGGCTGCCTGTTCACCCTCCATGGCCGGGCCACTCCAGAGGGCAAGTGTTTATGGTTCTGTAAATAGGTTCCCATTTGCATGATGTGTCTGATGGATTGGTGGTATCTGTTGGAGAGCTGTGTGGGGAAGGATTCTGCTGCCTTGTCTGGGCTTATCGGGGAAGAGTGATGTGATTGATTAATGATGTCTGCCACTGGTATAGAACTGGAGAGGAGTGGGGTGCCTGCCATCTATTTGCAATCCTGGCCAGTGAGGTAATCTGGCAATGCATTTCAGATATGGCGGGAGGGTGTGGCCTGATCTGCCAGTCAACCTCTTGTTTTCTGTTTGTTGTTTGTTTCCCGTTCCCATGGTCCAGTAGTGTAGGGTAGAGATTGAGGTGGTTGGGGGCTTTGCGGTTATATATTAAGCATTAGATGGTGGTACGATCCCATATTCTCCCCTACGGTTCTACAGTTTCAGCTACCAGGTCCACAGTGACCCCTACTCTGAAATTTCAACCTTTTTTTCCTAGCTTGTTTCCACTGCAAATTTCATCTAATGGCTGGTTGAAGAGCATGAGATGTGAGGTCAATTTCAGGAATTTAAAGAGAGTAGTGACTTTGAAGATCCCCAAAGGTGTGGTTCCAGATCTGGAAGAGCAGTGGGGGATGAGTGGCGGGAAGAGCTACTAGGATGCCAGGCACTTTACTCATTTCATTTGCCCTTTTTAAGGACTCTGTGACACAGTTAGGTTTCATCAGTCCCCACCATTTTCTAGGCATAGAAACAGGAGCTCAGCGAGGTTGAGTTACTTCTCTGTATCATGCAGCAGGGAGCATTTGCTGGAGCTGGAAGTCACACTGAGGTCTATTGGTCTCTCCTTTCTGAGTCACTCCATGCTATACTGACCTCCAGGATTCCAGTCTCTAGGGAATGGTGGCCAAGGACATCCAAAGCCCTGAAGCTAAAGAAGTCAGTAGCAGGTGACTTCGTGCCCTACCCAGCCCCTTCCCCTACCTGGCCCCGCACAGACACTGGTCCATCCTGCCTCTCTCAGGAGTGTGCATCGGCCTCCCTTGCTGCATTCTCGAGGGCCTGATTTCCAGGGTCTGGTACCATGTTATGCAAAAGACACCATTTTAGAGCTCTAATACATAGCTATTGCATTCAGTCAGCCAAATTGGGGAAGAATGGCTCCAAGAATATCTGCTCCCTGCTGAGCTGATTTGAGTGCGACTGACTATCTCGCTTCGTGGAAACCAGGCTGAGGAAAGGGAGGAGTTGCCGAGAAGGCAGAGGATTCTCCATCTAAAGAGGCCTCAGGGATTAAATTAGTCACTTCTGAGGTCTGCTGTCGGACGAGTGATAGAATTTCATCTACTTGTCACTGGAGCTAGCAGAACATGATGTGCTAGATATCTTCCTTCTGCTCCCCTGCAGAGAGAAAGAGAGAATAGAAGATTCCTCCTTCATACCCTTAGGAGACTGGGGAGGGCAGGGGCAGCCCTGCGAGCCACTCTTTCCTTTCTTCTAGAGTTGTGGCACACCATCTAACTGCTGTCAGTAAATTCTCCAACAAAGGCTCTGGGACTCCCCAGCTTGTTCTCCTCCGAGAAAGGAGAATGACACCGCCAGCTCCCACCCCATACTTTTGTGTGAGTGAAGAAAGGCTCTCTACTACAACAAATAACCCCCTGTCTCAGTAGTTTTGATGTAAAAAAGCCTTACTTCTTGCCCAGCTCACAGTCCAGTGCTAGGCAGCATGGTGCTGAGAAGTGGGGCTCGGCTCCACTCAGTCATTCAGGGACCCAGCCTTCTTCCACCCTTACTTCTCCCACCCCTTAGCGTCCCAGAGTCCTTCCATGAACTATCTGACTCACGATGGAAGAAGGCATGAAGAATCACACAGGAGATCTATCAGGGGCCAGGCCTGGAGGGGGTGTCTATGACTGCTACCCACGTCCCACGGGCCAGATGTCAGTCACATGGTCCCATTTCTCTGCAGAGGATACTGAGAAATAGGGTCTAGCTGTGACCTAACAGGAAAAGGAGATGGGATTTGGTGAAGTCCTAACATTGCTGGCTCAATTTCCCTTGAAAATGACCAAATCCCTATGTCAAGGGAGCAAACAAATCAGTAACAAAAGAAATAACACCAACACTGATATATTTATTATTTTTATTTATTGTCATTCCCAAATAGGGGAATTTTCCAACTCTAGAAGCTAAGTCATGGCTTCTCGAAGTGAGGTACACATTCAGTCTCCTGAAGGTATGTGGGGGGTATCTTGGGGCACATTTACCCATTCAGGCAATGCAAGGGGTCACGTCGGTGCAGCACTTTTACCTGCAATTTCAAGGGGATTAAAGTTGTTGGATTTTGGCTGTCTTCAAAGGTTCAGGCACAAATGTAGCCAAGGGAAGGTGGGAGTTTCTACCATTCCCCAGGTTAGCAGTGTTCCATTTTTCGGTCTCCCCTTGTGGCCCCTGGGGGTGTTCCTGCTCTGTTCTTACACTTAGGGGAGGTCTAGCACACCTTTTGTGAAACATTTGACTCCAGATGTGTTTTTACTATCTTTTCTTCCATTCTCAGCCACAGGCATTCCAAACCTAGCAGGGGAGGTGAGCTGGGCATTTACCCAGATCTAATGATGTTAGCAATATTTTCTGAACCAATTGTGAGTCAGACACAGTGCTAAGGGTTTGCATATGTTCTGGTTATCTATTGCTGAATTACAAAGTACCTTAAATCTTTGTGGCTAAAACAACCAATTTATCATCTTGTGATTTTGTGGGCCCGAAATTCAGATGGGGCTCAGCTGGGTGATTGTTATGCTCTCTCAACTGAGGTCACTTGGTGGCTTTGAGCTGAGAGGCTAGTCTGATAGCTTCATGATGGCTTTACTCACATGTCTGTCACTTTGGCACAGACAGCTGGAAGGCTGGGCTCAGCCAGACCCTTCACTGGCTTAAGCGGCACTCAGGGCTCCAAGAGCACGTGCTCTAACAGGGCTGGGCAGAGTTGTAAGGCTTCATATCACCTAGCCTTAGAAGTCCTGAAACATTAATTCTGCCACATTCTATTGGTCAGGCAGGTCACTAAAGTCGCCCAGATTCAAGGGAAGGGAATTAAACTCACTCTCATAGAGAATTCTCATAAAGGATTTGTGGTCATCTTTCATCCACCACTGTATGGATTGTCTCATTTAGTCTTCATAGCATTACTTTTATTTCCATTTTGCAGATCAATAAATTTGATTTATTGGGTCACTGATTCATAGTACCTAATAAGCCACATACTATCTAAATAGAGTTAGTACTTTCAAAAGCATAATCTAAATGACCACTGAATAGAAGGGCCCACTTATAAAAAAGTTCCTTAATCTGCTAAGTAACTTAGAATTTAAGATGATGGTACTAGCGTTGATGAAAGCCAACTTCTTGAATGCTTATTATGTGCCGCTTAGCTTCCATCCTCATAGCAGTATTATGTTAGTGTGGTAATTTGTATTATTATTCAAAACACTGGCCCCTCCTCCATGTGGGAGGATTATATTTCTCACCCGATGGTGTCATTCTTGGCTGTGTTACAAGTTTGGGGCTTTGAAGCATGAACAGAAGTGAAGCGGGCCACTTCCAAGCAGAAGCTTTCACAATCATGATGTGGTTCTGCCAGGATCTCTTTCCCTCCAATGCAAGATTGGCAGTGTCCTAAATATAGGCTTCTGGATCAGCCTGCATCATGGAATGAAGAGCTCATGGAACCAGGCCACAGCCAACCCACAGTGGACATGTGACTCAAGCAAGCAATTAACTTTTGTTGTGGCAAGCCACTGAGATTTAGGGTTTGTTACTATAGCATAGCTTAGCCTAAACTGACTGGTACTGTTAGTTTTCTCATTTTATAGATGTTGAGATAGGTATGGAATACTTAAATAACTTGCCCAAAGTCAAGGACTTAACCTTAGGCTCTTTGTTTTTGTTTTTGTTTGAGAGATTTTATTTATTTATTTGAGCGAGAGCACAAGTCAGGGGCGGGGGGGGGGGGAAGGAGAGGGAGAAGCAGACTCCCTGCTGAGCAGGAAGCCCAATGTAGGGCTTGATCCCAGGACCCTGGGATCATGACCTAAACAGAAGGCAGACACTTAACTGACTGAGCCACCCAGGTGCCCCAACCCTAGGCTGTTTGATTCAAGAGTTCTTGAGCTTAACTCCTAATCTCCTGTATAATGGTGAAAATAAAGAGGCAAGAGAGGCCATGTGCTTGAGTTGTGTGTTTGGCTACTAGTAGACTCAGTCAGTTTGTGCTGCTATGACAAAAATACCATAGACAGGTGCCTCAACAAGAAACATTTATTTTTCACAGTTCAGGAGGCTGGGTATTCCAAAATCAAGGTGCCTGCAAAGGTGGTGTCTGGTGAGGACACACCTCCTGGCTTGTAGACAGTTGCCCTTACATGGATAAGAGAGAGGGAGGGAGGGAGAGAGAGAGGAAAAAAGCAATCTCTCTCCTATCTCTTTTTGAAAGGCACGAATCCTATCGTGAGAGCTCCACCCTCATGATCTAATTACTTCCCTGAGGCCCAACCTCCAAATGCCATCACCTTGGGAGTTCAGGCTTCAACATGGGATTTTGGGTCTGGGAGAAACATGCAGCCCGTAGCAGGTACGTAATGCATGGATTGTCTGATCTTTACCTCACTCAATAGCTTGAAGGCCCCTCTGACTCTCAGGAGAGAACTCTTGAGATGTCGCTTGGCCTGGGGCTGCAGCTGAGTGGTTCATTTCATCACAAGAGGGCAAAACCCTATACATATATTTTGAGCCTCCTATAGTATTTCACAGTACTTGTGAGCGAGACCTCACTTGGGGTGATTTAGCCTTTCAAGCCTGACTGCTTTTCTTCTAAGTAAGAAGAAAAAGAAGGAGAAAGTAAAACAGAAGCACAGCTGGTTTGTGAATTAGAAGGTATGGAGGGGTTATCTGGAGATGGCTTCATTCTCATCGCTGTGCAAAGAATCAGCACTTCTTTGTAGTTCCTAGTTTCACGCGGCTGTGAAAGGAAGAGGGTTAGCACACCACAATTAGGATGGGGGACTTCATCTGGATTTGGAGGCGCATCCTAGCTTATCTTCTGTGCATTGGGTTTCTGACCGCGCACTGTTTGGGGCAGCATCTTTTCTTTGTCTTGGAGTATTTCCCTTTGCCTCCTATTGATATGTAGTATATAATTTAAAATTATTTTGGCTGCAAGAAACATAAACCCAACTAAAAGAGGCTTAATGGCAAGATGTATTTATTAGCCGGCATAACCAGAAGCCTGGAAGTAGGGCAGTTTTAGAGTTGCTTAATTTAGTGGCTCAGTGTCATTAAAGACCCAGGTGTTTCATCTTTTCGAGTCATCATCCTCGGAGCATTGGCTTGTCTTCTTAGGCTGGTTCCCTTCATGGTCCTCTGCTGTAGTTCCATGTGCAGAAAGTAATGTCTTCTACTGAAAAACTTAACTTGCTCCTCATAGGTTGGCTTAGAGCATTTCCCCAGCATAGAAATTTGCATGCAGGGAGGTTATCAGCCAGCCATCTCAGGGACAGTGACTACTGGGGAATGATAGGCAGGATGGTTCCGAGGGAGCAATGAGCGAACACGCAGTTGCAACAGAGGCCTCAGCTCACCCCCATGGGGCACTCTGGAGCTGGATGGGTCTTGACAGGTTCCCAAATTGAGGCAAGAGTCCAGGCAACTGTGCCTTTGCATTGATCAGTCACCGGATATGGGCTGACCCTGACGACGGGCCATAACCTTAGACAGGACCCTCCTGGAAGCTATGGGAATGAGTGCCTCTGTCCTGAAGAGGAATCTAGGTGCTACACCCAACATCCACTATGCATATGTCTTTTTACGAGCATGGACATGTTTCCCATATACCCCCTTGTGTCCCCCTCGTGGGCACTGTTTCTCATACCCATTTCTAAACCACTTTTTGGTCAAGACAATGGAGTCACCATGGTTGATTTTGACCAAAAAAGAGTCACACTCTGGGGATAGCTTGGGTTTCTCTTGAAGGATACAGCTGCTCTGAACAAGGTGAATAAAATCCAGTTATGTTAGAAGCAAGATGGAGGGTGGGTTGGCCATTCAGGGGCAATGGAAGCTGGTACATGTAATTCTGAATATTTCTCTGATCTATTAATGCTGAACACAGTGAAGGGAATCCCAGATAAAAGGTGTCTAGAAACGTCTGCCTCTCTCAGTGCTTACAGGCAGAGCACACAAGAAGAAGATAAAAGGCTGCCTCCCATGGTAAGCGTCAAGCTGTGGTTGTGGTGGCAATATGGGAGGAAAGCTTCTTCTCTTCCCCATATAAGCTTTATTCAGAATGGTTCTTGTGGAGGTTGGCTGGTGGCCCCATTGTCCTGGTTCCCATGGAATCCAGATGGTCCTTAGAACATCAGTCAAATCTCTGCTGTGTACGGACATGTTTTGTTCCTCATTATGTCACTCTACATCATATTTTGAGGTCCCCCCAGGACAGACTTTGAGACAGAGATTCAAGTACAAGCCATTTATATGGGAGATGGAGGAGGGGAGTTGGGGATATGACACAGGAAAGGGATGGCAGAAGGATTGCCAGTTAAAATATGGGACGCCAGGTGAATTTGCGATTCAGATAAACAATGAAAATTTTTGAATATAAGCATGTCCTATGCCATGTTTTTCAGATAAAGAAGGAAAATTTTTTAGTATATATCCCAAATAATGCCTGGGGTATACTTATGCTAAATGAATGAATGAATGAATAAATGTTTATAAATACATACATATCTATATATCACTTTTATCTGAAATTCAAATTTAACTGGGGGTCTTGTAATTTTTTGTTGTTGTTAAATCTGACAACTAGAGTTGGCAGCCCACATTGAGTGCATGCTCAGGTCAGCTGCTACTGGGGTGACTGGAGCTGTATCCTACTAGGGCCTCTGGGAACCAGTGTAGAACACACACACCGTGAGGCAAGGGAGCTGCGGTATTTGTACACCCACTCCAGTTTTTGTTTGGAAGCGAGTGGAGGGGTGGGTGCTGGTCTGTGGTGGTGTTCTCCTGGCTCTGCTGACTTCCCCGAGCCTCTCCTGAGGGGCTTCCCAGAAAGTCCTCAGGCAAAGACATGTAGGTTCTGACAACTGGCAGTTGGCTGATGCCCAGTGAAGTGGAAAGGCCCAAATGGTATGAGCAGGGCACCCACAGTGCCTTGGGGCCTCAATTACAGAACAGATGTCCTAGGACTAGAAATAGGCTTTGGAGTCGATAGATCTGGGCTGGAATTTTCGTTCTATCCCTGAATGTGTGACTTTGGACATATGACTTAACTTCTTGGCCCCTTCTTATCAGCAAATCGGGGCTAAGGATACTTACTTCATAGGATTATTTTGAGGGTTACACACACACACACAAACACAAATATACACACACACACACACACACACACAATGCCTGGCCCCCAGTAAGTATTCAAAAAACATCTGGTCATAATGATGTTAAAACGTATAAGCTGTTGGGACGCCTGGGGGCTCAGTCAGTTAAGCGTCCACCTTCGGCTCAGGTCATGATCCCAGGGTCCTGAGATCGAGTCCCACATCAGGCTCCCTTCTCAGCGGGGAGCCTGCTTCTCCCTCTACCTCTCCCCCCTGCTTGTGATCGCTCTCGCTCTCACACACTCTCTCTCTATTAAAAAAATGTATAAGGTGTTGAGATCAGACAGACCTAACTCAATCATCTACCGGCTGGTAGGCTTGGATTAGCCACCTCACCTTTCAGTCTCAGGTTCCTTCTCTGGAACTGGAGGATAAATACCCTTCCACTAGGGTTCCTGTGAGAAAGGAAAGGTCTGAGGTGTGCTCGGTGCACAGTGCCCAGCACAGAGCAGACACTGGGATCCATCGGTGTTTGTACTGTCTCATTCCTTTCAGGAGCTGTGAGGAGGAGGTAAGTTCACTACTACCTAGTCCGTGCCTGACCTGGGATTCAAGTCTGCTCAGGTCCCTTCAAATACTGGATGGAATTCATAGAGAGGATGTATTAAACACAGGGCTGGGACTTTTGGGGAGGGGGAATCTGGGTAGTCATTAGGAATTGCCAACCTCCTGGGTATACGTCCCCACCCTTGAGGTCAGGTGTGAGTGCATGACTTGCTTTGGCCAATACCATGTGAGAGAGACGGACAGTGTGAGATGGACAACACTGGCCCGTGCCCCCATGTGCAATGCACGTGATGTGTGGTCCTCTCCGTGCTGATCAGTGACGGCTGTGATAGTCGATGCTGAGACCCTGGGATGGGCTCTTGGCCAACCCAGCATGGATGCACCATGTGTGCGAGAAATGATCTCTTCTATTTTGGGGG
Organism: Potos flavus; assembly: GCA_028534135.1. Classification (NCBI taxonomy): domain Eukaryota; kingdom Metazoa; phylum Chordata; class Mammalia; order Carnivora; family Procyonidae; genus Potos; species Potos flavus. The sequence goes on along the minus strand of CM052898.1, from coordinate 33,338,098 downwards.
TTGTTTTCATAGCATGATCCTCGCCCATGGGAGACCAAGTGACATCAGCTAAATGACTGGAGTGTCACCACACCGAATCCTTTATGCATGGAGTGTGCCTGCTTTCACACCACGAAGGCCTAGGTGAGTGGTTGTGTCCTCAAAACCCACTCCATTTACTATGTAGACCTTTATACAAAGAGTTTGCCAACCCTGCACCAGCCCGTCCTGAATGCTATGGGGGTGATCCCTCTTCTGTGCCTCAGTGTGGGGTCTCTGTGGGCCTAGAGACCCTACATTTTTATTAGTCCCAAGGGATGTCAGTGTTGCTGGTCCACAGATGACCCTTTGAATAGCAAGGCTCTAGGGCAGGGTTTCTGAACCTCGGCACTATTGATATAGTGGGCTAGATAATTCTGGGTGGTGGGATGTTTAGCATCATCCCTGGCCTACATTCATAGATACCAAGAGTTCCTCTTAAAATGTGACATCCAAAAATGTCTTCAGACATTGCCCAATGTCCCCTGGGGACAGATCACTCCTAGCTGGGGACTGCTGTTCTAGGATGTCTAGGGGGTAACCAGCAGGCTCGTAATTATCGGGAGTCCCAATAACCAGCTCTTGGGGAACAGAGTTGGTATCTCTTGCCTGTTGGGTCCCAAGAAGGATGGCAATGGTACAGAAGATGAGGTCCTTCTCAAGCAGGACAGGCCAGCTCCTAGGGAAATGCAGAGGATGCCAGGAAGGGAAAAGGGTAAAATTAGACTTTTCTGCTCTGCTTAGAAAAATGGGGATCTTTAAAAATGTTTCACTGAAAAACCTGGATAAGACAGGTGGATAAACATGACTGGTGAGAAGATTTAGAATTGAAAACAAGAAGTCTAATTTGTGGGTTATTCCTTGATGGCTAAAAGCCTCGTCCGATGTCTTTATCAGACAGGACATTGGAAGTCTGGTCGTTCGGGCCCCTGCTACACCCCTTCTCTGAACTGCCCCCTCTCTTTCCCCACCACACGTGCACAACAGGGCTGACTGTCCTCTTCTCCTGACCCTCCGGTTTAGGGGAGAGAAAGAGAGCAACACCATCCTGTCCCCTCGCTGCCTGTCCCGGGGAATGCTGATTTACATCTGCTGCAAGAGCAAAACTCAAACCAGGTGGCTGGCCACAGTGCATTTGCAGAGAGAAACAGCACAAGCCTGCATGCTTTGATTCAGGGGGCAAGAATCACCGACATGTCTCAATTTTCACCATTTGCATCTGACCACAAGAGGTACCCTGTGACAATCTGTTTTGTTTTAATATTTTCTGCAGGCCCTTTGATACATAATAGGGTTTATTACTCTATGATTTTTCTGACTTGTCTAGAATGACTAAAGCCATACACTTGGAAACTTCCAGCAGCCCAGAAGTGGGTGGAGTACCCAGGGAAGGTCTTTTGATGTCTCTGCAATTCCACTCCTCAGGACCAACCACAGTAACAGTGTGGGCCCGATCCCGCCAGATCTTTCTATATAGTTAGCACACATGTTAGTGTCCACACATGAGATCCTATCCTAAGTGTGCAGGATGGTCCTGCTTTGTTGTCTCCGTGTAATATCCGGGCCAGGATAGGGTGAGGTGAATGAGGCAGCTGGGGTGCCAGATTTAAGGAGGAGCTCACCCTGACGTGCATGCTGGTGCAGGGTCAGCACTTGGACAGCTGGGAGAATGAGTGCCTCCTTAAGTTTTGCACCCCATGTACCTCCCTTAAAGAAATACTCACTCCCAGCGTCCTGCAAGCATGCCCTAGACTGGCTTCTCCTGTGCTCCTTATAGCTTAGAGATCTTTCTGTGTCTATTCAAACGGCTCTGCCTCACCTTTATTCGTAGTACAGTTTAATTATAAATGGTAACTAGTTCCTTTTATTTCTACTTACCCAGTGAGTGTATGACAGGAACAAAACTACTTGGATACAACTTTTGGAGATGGCTTGTCTCCAGCACCTTCTCGAAACTTCTATGCTGGTGTTGCTTGACTCCTGACCCCCTTCTCTGAGCTGCCCAGGTTAATGGGTGGGAGGAGAATGTTGAGAAGCTCAGAGAGACAAAGTAGATGTATATCAGAAAAGGCTCAAAGTTCCTTGGGAAAAAGGCACAAAAGAGGTAAGAGGAAAGGGCTGAGAGAGTCTTTAGGAAGAAGCAGAAGAGGGAGATTTGGGGCGGACGGCTGCCTCTGTCGAGCATTCAGAAAGAGGAAATCGAGCATATGTGACGTCCTGATTCAGTCTTTACGACCCTTTCAAGTCCTCTTAGAAGAGCCTTCCATTAGTCCTTCAAGTTTTCCGGAGGTGATTTTGTGTTGTTTGGGATGCATCGTGCCCTAGACCCCAACTGTAAGGCCAATTGGCCATAACTGGGTTACACGCATCTCTTTGGTCAAGTTGATGTGAGATCATTGGGGTCTGGAAGGTTACTTATTTTTCAAATAAGCAGTGTTCCTGGTAATAAGAAGTCATAGACCAGGTCATAGACCACTATGGGAAGCAGGGAACCTACTCAGAACAATGCAGGTGAACCGATACACATGAAATTTCGCCAGCGGTGTTCAGGGGCTCCTTGAACCCCTGAGGCCCATCCTGGGACCCTCTATCAAGCACAGTGGGGAAACTTCTGCCTAATGGTGCAGTCCTGGCCACCTGTAGATCAAATCATGTTGAAAATTTGCCAATTCAGTGAGCTTCACAGTCTCCAGAAGGGCCTCGTGGAGGCAGATAGGAACTTGAGACCTGAGTATTTTGGACTCTCCCACTTGACAGAAGGAATACTCAGGAGTTTGGCAGAAATTTCTGACCCAGAAATCTTACAATGGGAGTTTGTCTCTGAAATCCCAGTGGAGACCATTAGTGGAGCAATTGGCAGGCCATTGCTTTGCTAAGGTGTGCCAAGAGCTGTTCTGTTTTTAGGAGGCAGCCATCCAGGACTGGGAAGGGGCAGGCTAGAATATTCTAAGTCCCATGGAGGGGTCCCTGGTGGAAGATGAAGAAAAGTGAAGATATAAATCCTTTGTGTCAGGGAGAAGCCTGAAAGACTGGAGCTTAGGACCAGTCTTGAAAAGATGTAAGAGGACACTGTAAGGGGTCGGGATGGGGGTTCCCCTCATTGTTTCAGAGTAGCTGACAATGGCCCAGAGCTAGAGAGAAAAGATGTCCTGCTCTCTGATGTCTGTCCCACATGGGAATGGGAAGACAGAAGTCTGTCCTCCATCCTCACTGAGTTTCCAGAACTGGCCATTGTACATCATTACTGCCTTTGTACACCCCAAGTGTTGATAAAAACAAAATAAGAAAGAAGAATGCTGTGGTTTTATAGGAACTGTAGTTCCTTTACTTCTTCCTCCCTCTCCCCCTGCCTTCCCTCCTCCTGTACTCCCTACTCCCCCAAGGCCTCCTCCTCCTTCTCTTTGTCTTCCTCCTCCTTCCTTGCCTCCTTCTTTAAAAGCTGTGTCTTCCTCACTGGAGAGAGGAAGGGACCTTCTGCCTTTCTAAAGACAAATGAGGGGGATTGCAAGAGAATCATGGGTCGTCTTAGTTTGAGTTCCTCTAAAAACAGGTCTGAAGACAAGAATGTTACTGCAGATTGTTTATTTGGGATGGGACCCCGGGGAACACTGGTAGGGGAAAGGGGCAGTGAGTCCGGGAAGGGAAGGCCTCTAAAAGGGTGTGTTACAGAGTGAGATGTCACTGCGAGCAATGAGATCTTCATCTCCTAGAGGTCTCCGAGTATCAGTACAACACGCCCTCAGAGAGATTCCACATAAAAGGCTGGGGTATTTATTCACCAACTCTGGGGAGCCATTGATTAAGGGCTAGTCCCAGAGGGTGTTAATTTCCCGGCAATTTCAGCAGGCTGTGTGTTGGGCAGGGTGGACTCCAGCAGTCACAGAAAGCATTCAGGCAAAAAGATTCCAGTGCCCGCCACTAAAAGTCAGGCTCGTGCACACTAAAATAGTAACAGCAGACGAGATCCATGGGGCGCTACAGCTCCTACTCTATTCATGAATGTCCGCAGCACATACAGGCAGCAGAGACTGGCCTCACGGTCCCCGCTTGCTTGTTTGCTGGACCGCCAAAGCTAGCCCGCACCCCTATGTATCGTCACTTTGTCAATGGGCTCCTTTGCTGTGCAGAAGCTTTTTTGCTTGATGTTGTCCCACTTACTTATTTTTTATTTTGTTGTTTGTGCTTTGGGTGTTAAGAGTCAAAAAAGCATCACCAAGACCAGTGTCAAGAAACTTTATCCCTATGTTTTCTTCTAGTTGTTTTATGGTTTCAGTCTTACATTTAAAGGTTGAATCCATTTTGAGTTAATTTTGGGGACTGGTATATGATAGGGGTCCAGTGTCAGTCTTTGACATGTGAATGTCTAATTTTGCCAAGAGCATTTATTGAAGAGACTGTCTTGTCTCTACTGAGTGTTCTTGGCTCCCTTGTCAGATATGAGTTGACCGACCATACATGTGAGGGTTTATCTGTGGGCTCTCTGTTCTGCTTCGTTAATCTGTGTGCCTGTTTTTATGCCAGTACCCTACCATATTGATTATTAGAGCTTTGTGATAGAGTTTGAAATCAGGAACTATGACGCCTCTGGCTTTGTTCTTCTTTGTCAGGATCGCTTTGGCTATTTGGGGTCTTTTGGGGTTCCATACAAATTTAAGGATTTTTTTTTTAATTTCTGTTAAAAATGCCATGGGAATCTTGATAGGGATTGCATTGACTCATGGTTTTGGGTAGTACGGACATTTTAACATACTAATTCTTCCGACTCACGAACAGGGGTATCATTCCATTTATTTGAATTATCTTCAGTATCTTTCATCAAAGTTGTATAGTTTTCAGTGTAGAGATCTTTGACCTCCTTCGTTAAATTTATTCCTCAGTACTTTATTGCTCTTGGCGTTGTTGTAAATGGCATTGAGGTCTTCTTAAAGTATGCCAGTCTTCCCTCCCCATCCCCACCCCATTCCCAGCTTTAGACAACCGAGGGCACCAAATCTCTGAACTGTGTTTGAGACTGATATTTTTAAAAATCCAGAAGGAGTTGAGTAGAACCATATAATGGAATGTTGTACTGCAGTAAGACTGAACCAAGTGTAACAACATGCCACGTCATGCATAAGTCGCATAAACAAAATGTTCCGTGGGGGAAGCTAGACCCGTGGGTATACACGTTATTCGATTCCATTCACATGAAATTCCGAAAGAAGCAAATCTCTGCTCTCAGAAGTCAAGGTAGTGAGTGGTACCTTGTAAGGGGCAGTGATTATAGGAAAAGGGCACAAAGAGATTTCTAAGATTTCGATCTTGTTTCGTTTCTTGATCTGAGTGGAGTTTACGCCGATGTGTTCATTTTATGCAGATTTGTTGAGGTGTACATTTGTTTGTTTATTTGTTTTTTTCCCCAAATACTTTTATTTTATTTTTTCAGTGTTACAAGATTCACCGTTTATGTACCACACCCAGTGCTCCATGCAATACGTGCCCTCCTCAATACCCACCACCAGGCTCGCCCATCCCTCTACCCCCCTCCCCTCCAAAACCCTCAGTCTGTTGCTCTGAGTTCACAGTCTCTCATGGTTCTTCGCCCCTCCGATTTCCTCCAATTCACCGCCCCCCCTCACAATGTCCTCCATGTTTTTCCTTATGCTCCACACGTAAGTGAGACCATATGATAATTGATTTTCTCCGTGATTCGTGTACTTCTCTGTATACCTTTTATACTTGAATATGTTTACAAAAATTTACACAAAAATAGTAAGTCTTAAACTTCAGGATAAACTCTTCTAGTAACTAAAAGTGGCTGAAAAGTCCTGGGATTGGCCCAAGACGTCATCAAGGGAGCTATTACCCAAAAGAAAGTGGGAATTCAGCCGAGTAGAGATGGGGGCAGCAAGATCCAGACATGACACATGACCTTTTGCTTCAACAAAACTTTGAAGGATCCAACACAAAGAAAGGAAACGGATAAGAAATCCATTCTGCGATTATACCTTCCAACAGCCTTCGATTTTTTTTTTTTTCCATAACCAGTTGCAAGTGTTTGGCAACAGCTTTACCAAGACTGTCCTATGAGAAAAGATTCCAGATGGGTAGGACATTTTCCAATCACTCCCTAGTCTCCAGGCTCTGAGGAGACTTGGCAGGGGCTGGCAGCGAAGCAGCCCAACACGTATGAGAGACCCATCGGCTTCTTCAACCTGCCCGCAAAATGTCGTGATTAACCACGCCGTGGCTGCAATGAGATCAAATGAAAACAATATGTTAAAAGAATAGCATTGGCAGGTAACGTGCATATCACGAATGAACAAGTCACAAATGCAAGTCTGATTTCCTGATGAGGAAATGTCACATGGAATTGTAATGAAGGCAGAGTCTGCTGCTTTAAAGTTTCACCCTGAGTTTGCCCAGGACTGGAGAAGGGGCATTAGAATGGCAATACCCACAAAGTGAGGTTGTATCAGCCCCATTTTATACTGAAGAAACTGAGGTTCTACAGAGTTCAGTGGAATTGATAAAGGTTGAACAGTTAACTAGTGCCTGTGTCTGCCTCAATCCACAGCTCAGCTGCTATATAATTTTTATTCTTTAAAATTAAAGAACACGTGGGGCGCCTGGGTGGCTCAGTCGGTTAAGTGCCTGCCTTCAGCTCAGGTCATGATTCCAGGGTTCTGAGATCAAGTCCCACATGGGGCTCCTTGCTCAGCAGGGAGCCTGCTTCTCCCTCTGCCTGCCGCTCCCCCTGCTTTTGTGCATGATCTCTCTCTGACAAATTAAAAAAAAAAATCTTTAAAATTAAAATGCAATTTACATGCAGGAAATCACGCGCATCTTAAGGGTGCTTGATGAATTATTACCTATGTGCACGCCCATGCAAACACCACCTAGATCAAGATAGGGAGCATTCCCCTCATTCCAGAATGTTCCTTTGTGGCCCTTCCCAGTCACTATCACCCCCAACATAAATACCATTCTAATTTCTATCTCCATGGATTAATTTTATCTATTCTTGAACTTCACAAATGGCATCGTGTAATGTGTGCTGTTTTGGGTCAAGCTTCTTTGACTCATAATGTTTTTGAGCTTGACCCGTGTGTGTACTGCTTGAATCAGTAGTTCATTTTTTATTGCTCAGTAGTATTTCATCGTAGGAATATACTGCACATTGTTGATTTCATTCTTTTGATAGATACTTGGCTCGTTGCCAGTTTTTAAGGCCAAGTGCTTTTAACACAAATATTTCACTGTGGATGGCTCAAGGCAGTTGAGTTACTTGTCATAGCAGGGAGGATAATTACATGAAAAAAGAACAGGGTTTCAGAGATTGAGACCATGAGCACTCAAGCTAAGAAAAAAATGGAAGCTGAACTGGACCCTCTTCCCCTTGGCTTTCTGTAGGGCTCACAGTCTGGCTTCCTGCATTCAGACCTCTGCTCAGATGGCACAGCCACAGAGGGACCCCTCACTTAGACGGGCACCGCTCAGTGGGGTAGATGACAACACGGGTACGATCGACAAAATCCAGACTATGGGAAATTCTATAGACACGTGATCTGGTCATTTCAACAAAAATCTACAAGACACAGAAACAAAAGAAATGGACGAGGATCCTATAGACGGAAAGATATGTTTGAATCAGTATCAAAATAAGATTCATACGGCATAAGCAAGCAAAATAGGCACAACAGTGAGGACATGTGAGTGCTCACGGACTGGGAGAGCACCCTAGGACACCCTCGTTCATGTTTTAGTGAGTGTGATGATGGTGTTGGGGTTACGTCTTGTAAAAAGCTCATTGTATTTTAGGGTTAAAATAAGTACACCCCTCCACTCTTAAAACTTTGTCTTTCTCATTCTGTTTGATGATAGGTAGCAGCACTTCTCTCCCCTGACATTATTCCTTTTTTGATTTTCGAGTAGAAGCTTCATAAAGGCAGGGACTTTGTCTTGTTCGTAGCAATTTATACCAGCACCTCAAACAGCACCCGGAGTATTGAAGGTCCTCAATAAATACGTATTAAATGAGTGCACGAAGGGTTTGAGCAAATAAAATGTGAAAGAATTGAGAAACGGGAATGATAAGGCCAAGGGACAGGCTTTCTGCAAGCAGAGCGTCTCGCAGTGAGAATGGCCGGCTGCAAATGGCAGGTTTGTTACCCGGATTGATGAGACGCTCATCTGTGCTTGACCATAGACAAAAATCACCCTCCCCGGAGGATCCCTGTGTTTGAGCTGTGGGCTGTGTTTTTGTTTTTAGCGGCTGGGATCCACCGGGTGAGCCCATGACAAGGGCAAGGGGCCTCGACGTTTGAAGACAGGCTCTGTGAATACATTACTGAGTCATCCTGGGCATCTCCTGTCACTTCTCTGAGCCTGCTTTTTCTGTTGTTAAGAGGGGTTCAATTGTACAGCTACCCACAGGATTTTTGAGAGGAGCAAACAGGGATATTGATATGTAGTGGGTCCTAAGAAAAACATTGGATGAACCCCCTTCCTCTTGTCCCCCAGTAACCGGGGGCAGGTGCCCCTGGGACCACAGTTGGAGAAATGACACAGATCTAGTTCACTTGATACACAGAGGGGATGTTCTAAAGTTTGCCTAGGACAAACTGCTAAGAGGAAAAATTGCCTTCGGGAAGGTGCTTCATTGGGGGTTGGGCAGGGGACAGCCATGTGTCCATGTGCGACACAGATTTCTGTGTCCTAAATGAGCTCTTGATGAAGGAGGTAGACACTAGGGTCACCCTCTGTCTCACTGAGGAAGGCACAGAAAAACTGGGACTGGCTGGGGAGCACCTGCTCGTGGGCCTGGGCAGGATCTGAACCCAGGCCACTTGGCCCTGGAGGCTGGGTCCTTAACCCCCATGCCATGTGGCCTCTAGCAGAAGACCTCCAGCATCCTCTCTTGACACAGCAGTGCATGGCATAAAGTGGCGTTAGGAACATGAATGGGGATTCAGCATGCAAGCTGACCTGAGGATGGGGAGAAGGGAGGTGTGGACACAGCTGTGATGACCACAGAAATCCAGGTGATGGGGCAGTGCACAGCCTTGGCCCAGCTTTCCACTTGTCACTGGTCCCGAAGGGAAGGAGTAGCGGCGGTCAGTCTTGCTTAGAAATGGATTCAGCCACCGGTCCTTGGTCTGAGCTGCTCCCAGGTGGGAGAGGCTGGCTGCTCTGCGTTTCTCCTTGTTTGTTGCTTTTCTTTTCCTCCGTGGGTGTAGGTGTTAAGAGGTGGCAGAATAGCCCCCAATAGGACCCTGGTATGAAATCTCTTGACCTGAAAATCAACAGGGGGCCGACCCCCATGGGTCAGCAGGGACTTGCCTGGGCATGTCTGCAGATCCCTGGGGGGCGTGGGAAGAGGTGGCAGGATTCCTGGTTCTCCTCCAGACCCTGCAACTGCTTCCCCTCATCCCTCTTTCCTGCTGGGAAATTTCAGTCTCTTTCCAACCCCTCTGTTTTTGTAAAGGCAGCAGCCCTGTTTCTGCTTTGGCTATTACCTCTGAGAAACCAGCAGCGAACTGCCAGATAGCTGCTGGGGGCTTGGAGCCTGGACTCAGGCCTGCCCCTCGGATGACTCATCTCCCCAAGGAAGAGCCCTCCCTCCTCCAACCCCAGAGCTGCTTCAGAAATGGCCATGAAAGCTTGTATCAGCATCGCTCGTGCCTTTTTCCCCCTTGCTCCGATCATCCTCCCGTTCTCATCTGTACCTTTGCTGGGTTTCCTGTTCATTCATTCACGCCGTCTCTGCCGCAGACACGGATGGTGCCCTGCCCTGTCTGCCTGCCCTCCCGCCTGGGCAGGCAGATCTGGCCGAATGATGGCTGAGTGCCATCACTGCCTGAAGGCTTTCTCAGGCTCCCTGATGCAGCTCAGCCATGGTTCAGGACAGGCCAGAAACTGCAGGGTGTGGATGGTCCCCAGCAGCCCTCAGCTGATGCATGGTGAGAGTCAGCGGCTACATGCCCAGCTCCCTGGCCCTCTATCCGAGCAACCGTAGGGTGTGATCTGTACCGTGTGCTAGTTCGCGCACAGCAGTCATGGACACGCGCTGCGCAGCTCCCTCCCTTTCCTGCTTTACTTCCCCTCCGTCTTAAGTCCCGTCCCAAGGTAACGACTTGCACTGGCATCCTTGTCAGCAGCAGCTCGACCTGGGTCACTGTTTCAGGTGATTTGCCTGTGAGGTGTGCCCGGTACCGGCTTGGCCCTGTCTTAGGCAGTGGAGGTATGACAGCACAAGGACAGGTGTAACTCTGGACATCGTGGAGATGATAGTCTAACAGATAGGAGAGTCACTGAACATTATCAGACTTGCTATGTCATTGAAAAAATTGGAGTTCCTACCATGTGGCAGGCCCTGTGCTGAGCTCTGGGGGATGTGGGGATGGGCAAGGGAGACAAGGACCCTTCCTTTACTGGGATGTACGTGTGGCTTTTTTAAAGATTTTATTTATTTATTTGTCAGAGAGCGAGCAAGCACGCACACACAAGCAGGGGGAGTGGCGGGCAGAGGGAGAGGGAGAAGCAGACTCCCCACTGAGTGAGGAGCCCAATGTGGGGCTTGATTCCAGGGCCCTGGGATCATGACCTGAGCCGAAAGCAGCCGCCTAACCAACTGAGCCACCCAGGCACCCCTGGGGTGTATGTGTTAGTGTAACAACTGAACGACTGTGAAAACATATTGGTTCTAAGTGTTAGGCTGAAGGTAATGTCGCTCCCTTAAATTGGATGCTCAGGAAAAGTGGTGTTGAGGCTGAGGTATGAATTACAAAAGGAGGCAGGTGGATAAAGATAAGACAGAAAGAGGTCATAGCTAAAGGGGGGAAACAAGCAAAAACAAAAGAGATGTCCCAGTGTTAATTAAGTAGTTGCCTATAAGCAGGGGAGTGACTAAGGGCAGTCCCTGGGGCAGAGTCCAGGCTCAACTAAGGAAGCCAACCTGGTCTGGGAATTAGGGCAGACTTCTCTGAAAAAGTACGAAGGAAACCTAAATCCGAATAATCAGAAGGAGTAAAGAGGACTGGGAAGAGAAAGAGCCTTTCAAACAGAGAGAGCATCATGTGCAAAGGGACTGTGCAAACAGAGAGAGCATCATGTGCAAAGGAGATAGCATGATACATTCAGCATAGCTGAGTAGGAAATCAAGGGTAGAGGGCTCAAGATGAGGCTGGAGGAGTGACATGATGGTGTTGTAGCTGAGTAAATATTCACTCTCCTCCCTGCCCCTTTGGGGATAAGCATACTTGCCCATTGACTTAAGGTTTAGCTTTGTAGCTTGCTTTCATCAATGGAATGTGAATAGTCATGACATAAGCAGAGACCTTAAGTGTGTTTGAGCCATTGGACTTGGCCTCTAGCACTCCTCGATGTGGGAAACCATTAGGAGCTTATGTAGGAAATCCTTTTACCTGCTCAGGTTGGACCATTGGCTTGGGAGACCATGTCTATGCAGTCGTCCTACAAAGGTGATATGGTAAAGATGGATGGATAATTGGTGGGAAGCTGGAAAGTTGCTTTTTTGGCAAGAGAGAGGGGACACACTACTGGGAATATGCCTTCATGGGGCACGAGTCCTGAGCTTGTCCTTACTCATCGGTTTCTGGGGATCCCCAGGTAAACGGTCCGTCTGTGTGCATGGTGTAGGGTGTTTATTTGGCGGGAAGCCACTTCCAGACTCTGGTTTCCACAGTGGACAACTTGTGGGCAAAGACTTAAGGATGGGCAGAAGTGAAGGTACACATCCTGGCAAATGAAGAGAAAAGCAGCCAAACAGAGGCATAGAAAACTCGGGAAAGAAAATGTTAAGCCTTTTAAAAAAAAGTAAGCCTTTCAGCACAATAGTGGAAGACTGGCCCCCATCTTGGCTCCCCGCAAAGAGCCTGCTTCCTCTTGGGAAGCACACCCCCGCCAGCTCAGTGGTTCGGCCATGGGAGAGCCTGTTCTCTAAGAACAAGAATCTTTGGTGTGGAAGAGAGTGGATAGCTTAGGAATAACAACATGGGAAACCGTCTGGGAGAAGCTCTTTAAGACCGATGTCAACAAATCCAATCTCAGTGTGGGCTGGAGGCTGGGTCAGAATGAGGGAGGGCTCTTACGAGGACACTTCAGCAAAAGTTCCAGCCTTCCCTTGTCAGCCCTTGAAAGAACTAGATTTCCCTCATCTTCTTAGAAAAATGCTTCTGGAGTCAACTAATAGCAAATGAAATAGGAGAGTCGTCTAGTTCTTGCTGAAATCCTGTTTTCATGGCAGCCCTGAGCCTTGGGTCTAGAGCCGCTCCTGTGATGTCATACCTGGTCCTTTGCAGCCAGGACAGAGGAGGGAGAGGGAATGGGTGAAGCTGGTGGAGGCTACGACGTCTCGCCTCACCGAGGATGGAAAAGCTCTCTCCCTTGCCCTCATGTGCAGGCACGGAAGCCCTCCCAAGGTGGGCACTGAAGCCTGACTCCCACTTCAAAAAGCTCCATCTCACTCTTCTCCTGTGGCCATTTAGGATCAGAGGATGTTTTCATCTCCAAAGACTGGATCCCCATTTTATGTCTCCACGGCAGCCTGTCACTCCCTTTGCTAACCTTAGGATTGCACTGTCCTCTGTCTTGACTGTAGAATTGATTACGGAGGCACAGACGCCCGGTGGCTAAGATAGGTCGCGTGGCCTCATGAACTCAGCTTGGCAGAGGTTTGGAGCATTAGCCAGTGACTCATTTTATTCATGTGACAAACATTTCTTGATAATCCACTCTATGCCAATCACTGGAGTTACAGAAGCTAACACAGGTGAGAACAATGCTTTTCAAGTTTTTGATGCCAAGGCACATAGTAAAAATGATAATTTTATGTGACATACTCTGAGATGCTCTCAGGCTGATACAGTCTCTTTCCTTTTCTGGCTTTACCAAAACCCCTCTTCTGTTACCTTTGTTTGGTTCAGACCACGGTCCCCAAAGAACCTATTAGCAGGCTAGACTCTGTAAAGGGGGTCACCATGTAAATAGTAAAAACTTTGAAATAATCTGAATGCCCATGTTAAGAGAAACAGATTCGGAGACAGATACTTGAGTGCATTTTTCGAAGGGGGTGTGGAGACAGTCCTGGAAGGGAATGGAGAAGTGACACAGGGAAGAGAAGGCCACTAATGGAAGATGTATTGCTAAGTCAGGTACCACTGTGGCGGGCACCCAGAGCTGGTTTCTATGGGGAAAGCTCTGGGACCTAGTGCAGAACGCACATCTCAGATTTGCCCCACCCAATGGGCAAGGGAGCTGGAGTGTTTACATGCTAACCCCTCCAGTGATTGGCCAAGAGCTGTTCCTGGCAGGTGTTAATTCTCAGTACTTGCCCCTGCTGCGTTCTGCAGTTCTGGAATAAGACTTCCAATGCAGAAATGTGTATGCCTACAGTGGCATTTGGCTGGAGCACACAGAAATGTTAGGGACATGGCTGGGACACTGGCAGAGATTGCTGGACCCATCAGGAAGGGGCTGTGAAAAAATTATATAACAGGGGCGCCTGGGTGGCTCAGTGGGTTAAGGCCTCTGCCTTCGGCTCAGGTCATGATCTCAGGGTCCTGGGATTGAGCCCCGCATCGGGCTCTCTGCTCAGTGGGGAGCATCCTTCCCCCTCTCTCTCTGCCTGCCTCTCTGCCTACTTGTGATCTCTCTCTGTCAAATAAATAAATAAAATCTTAAAAAAAAAAATTATATAACACATGATTTCAAGCAATGGGTAATATACAACTATACTCACCGACACAGAAATGATCAGGAACATACTTCAAGGGAACAAAAGCAGCCTACAGAACATCGAGTAGAATTAGACCCACATGTGACCCACATACAGGAAGGCAAGGCCAGGTCTAGCCTGAGGCAGAGAGGTACTTGCAGATTCTAGGGGGGCATCAAAAAAAATCAGAATCAAGATAAATAATATTTCCATGCAATATTTTAAAAATATTAAAATTAATGCACAAATGTTATGATGAACAAAATATCAACATTTAAAAAAAAAAGTCAGGATCTGGCCCTCCATTTGCACAACTTGGGATCATTCACTTCATCTTAATCCCACCCCTGTTGGATTTTGGCCCCTTAAAATTTGGATCACTTGCGGTAGAGGGAGAATTGGGGAGATGCTCTGGTCACCCTCTTCTTCCAGCCCTCGAGCCTCTTGATAATGCCTCCCTTGGCCACTCCCAGCCACTGCTGACTTTCAAGCTTGAGAAACCCAACCTGCAGGGGACAATCTCTCTCCTTCTCTCCTCCCTTTTCCCAGCTGCTGGCTCAGCCCTGCACACACAGTAGGGAAGCTGAAGGGCAAGGAAGATAAAGAAGGATCTGAAGGCCCAGGACCAGTACAGTTCCCTCAGGAGCCACAATAATTTGCCAGCCAAAAGGACTGGTTCCAGAGCAGGCTGACAAAAGCCCTAGCAACTGAGATTTTTGTCTTCCAGGCCTGGTCATCGGTGGCCAGTTAACAATGCCAGTTATTTGACAGTCCTCTGGGGCGACAACCTGGGGTCAGGCTGACCTGGCCAGGCTCCGGTTCGAGAGCTGAGAGCACACAGCCAAACGCCAAGTAATCAAAGCCAACTTGTTAAAACCACGCCATCCTGACCTCTTGCTCCCAGACAGTGGGTCCAGCGCCAAGAGCTTTCTGATCCCGGCTCCTTGGGGAGTCTGCGTACTGTGTGGTTGTGGAGCCAGCCCCTTCCCAAGTGGGGATCTCCGTCAGTCAGGGATCAAGGGGTCGACGTATGCATCTTCTCTCCCGTGGCTCGATGTGGTGCTGACCACCTACCCTCATGGGGGAATAGAGAACCGTGAGTTCTGCCAGGTCTTTCCGGGGCAGTGAACAGAAAGACCAAAGTAGCTTTGAGGAGTGTAAACTGAAGGACAGAGTGGAATTCTATTTCATTCGAACATTCCATTGATCCTCAGTAGTGTTCTTTTTGGGGGAATGTTGGCCTGCGCCAGTGTGAACAAAATAATGTTTCCGTCTTGACTGAGTCATTTGGCCAAAGTATCAGTTTCATAGCCAATGTTCAGACTGATGCACATGACCTTTAATTTTCTTCCACAGAAGACTGTAGCACAATGATGACTTGTCAGGGCCTTGGCAACTGGCAGTGGTGGGCTTTCTTTGTATTGTTGGACACAGTGGCTTCCATTCCCCCCTACCTAAGGTACTGTAATGAATGTGTGTAGGGAGGTCTCAAAGGCAGAAAAGTAGAGAATGTGTGTAGGGGGTTCTCAAAGGCAGAAAGTAGAGAAAGGCAGGGGGTTGAAGTATTCCTCAACCAGTGTGAGTATCTTGTTGAAAATGAACAACTCAGGAATGCTGTTTCCCAGGATAACTGAACAGTGACCCTGTGTTCCATGGGTTCGGAGAGGAAGAATTTGATCTATAAGTTCTCGTCATACTTCAGGGCCCAGTCTTTTGGAAGCCGTGGTTCAGGAGCATGGCTCTGAGTTCTAGTCCCGGCTATACCACTTTCCTCTACAGGTGACTTCTCCGAGACTCAGATTCTGCATCCATAAAATGAAATGTAATAGTACCTAGCACTTAGTGGTGTGGCAACTGAATTCAACCATGCCTTCGATCACAGTCTTTGAAAAACAGTAAGAGCTTAACAAATGCTCTCTTTTATTATTATTACCGGAAAAGGCCCCTCTGGAAGGTCTGTATTAAATATTGGCTCCATTTTCTCCAGCAAGCCCGTAACTCTGGGTCAAACGCTTGTAGTCAACATTTACGACTTTGATATGTGTATCGCATGTCACAACCCAAGAAGGATGGAGGGAGAGCAGAAGATGAATAACCGTTTATCTGAAATCCCAGCCTGCTTTGCCATTCTTCACCCTGCTCAGTTCTCCTTCTTACAATTACTCTGTCCCGTCGTCTGTGTGATGCCAGTCCACAAAAACACCAGATATTGTCTGGCACATAGTAGGTGTTGAATAATTGGATCCATTTGTCTTTGGTTGGATCTGCCCTGACCTCGGCCACCCCAACCCTGAGACAAAGCCTTCAGTGTCCGTACTCTCTTTGGGGGTTGACCCCAGGAAGCCCTGGTAAGAAGCCAAAATGAAGGAGGGAGGGGAGGGATGGTACATAAACAAGCAGATCACTGCCGTGGGTCAGCTGCTCTGGGTTGCTGCGGACAACTGCTCTATAGGGCCAATCCCACTGGTAACTTGTATGAGGCACTGGAGAACATGCAGTTGCCTCACCGCAGTGGGGAGGAAGCTGGAGATGGAGCCACCCATTCCCGTCCATCACTGGCTGAGCGCTGCTTCCAGGGGCATGCTCCTATGGCCGGAGCCGCAGGTGGCTGCAGGAAAGCCAGCAGAAGTAGGGAAACCAGTCCCGAAGAGACACGAGCCGGGCACTGGCCGCTTCAGCTGCCCCATCCTAGGAGTGCTGACCTTTCAGATGACATTTTGCATTCGACTCAGGATATGTACTGCTGTTAAATAATTGCCAGATCTCATGGGATGATTTCATGTCCCTGTAATGCCCCGGGGGCATGGGTCCTGTTAGGGCAATGGGATTTCTGCTACGTGGGCACAGCTACCTGTAATAAATCTCCCTTGAATGGATTGCCTTTTCTTGAAGTTTGCTGCAGAGGCCAAGAGCCAGGGCTCACTCTCTGAGTTATCCACAGAATAAGCCAGCGTCTGGATCCTGGGGTTTCCATGTGATAAGCACTGAGCTGAGCGATTAATCTCCTTAAGAGTTCACCAAGAACCATGGCTTTTGGTCAAGGTGACCTTGTAGGCCGTGGGTGACAACTAAAGAGTAAACCACTGAAGTGAAGGCTGCTGACCTGGGGATACCACGACTGAGGTCTCCATGACCATGTTTGGGACCTTTCTGTGTTCCTTGGTTCTTCTAACTTAACACTAACTGTCATTCATTGAGCTATTTTTATATGCCAGCCTCTGAGCTAAGTACTTCTCACATTTATTATGTCAAGAGGCAAATAGAAAGGTTATTCCCGTTTCACAGATGAGGAAACAAATTACGTAAGTTGTCTAAGGTCATAGAATCGATAAGGGACAGTCCAGCTGAATCCAGGTCTCTCTGACTTCACAACCCATAGTGTTAACCCCACTACAGTAGAGTTTGTGTGCCGGTTTGCCCGTTTTAACCCTGAAATGTTATTCCCAGTAGTATAGTAGTAAACTGGTTCCAGGAAGTAGGGTTGAGGGAGTAAGGTGGGGGAGGATAAAAGGTGCAAGAGACCAGCCCTGATTTGTAGCCTCTGCCAATTTCTGTGGTGTAAATACTCCCACTATGGCCAATTTCAAGCTACCAAGGCTTTAACAACCAATTTTAAAAATTCTTCAATATTTAGCAGTTGGTTTGCACAAGCCAGTTTGAACCAGCTCCGGCACACCACTGTTGGCACCACATTCCCAAAGGTCTCAATTACCAAGATTTCTGGAGAATATTGTTGCAATAGCTTCTTTCCTTAACTATTCCACTCCTTGCCCTGGGGCTCTAGGATTAGAAATAAGATGTCAGCATTCATTCATTCATTCATTCAACAAATGAAGTATTGAAGAGCCACAGGGGTCAGAGGGGATGGAGGGTCCCCGTCTACCTTGGGCTGAGTTCCTCAGAAGCACACCTGGAGGCAAGGATTCGAGTGACTTAATTGGGAAGTGTCTCGGGGAAAACCGATAGGAAGGTGGGGAAGTAGTGTGGTAGGAAGCCAAGTCCTAGAGAGGGTGTCTTTGGTTTAGTTTTTTTGAGAGAGCTCTGGAAAAAGAGTGGAGTACACTCAAAGTGTATTGATGGGGAAGGGACAGGTCTAAAGTATTAAAACTTGCTACTGCCACCTGTTAGTCATTGGTTAAGGGCTGTCCCCAGAAGGACACACATTGTCAGGCACTTCCCACTCTGCACTGGTACGACCACGCTGGCTCTACCACCCCCAACAAAAAGGCAGAGGTGTGGGTTGGTGGGGGCCCCAGCACCTCTGGAGCTCATGCACCTCATCGTAGTAAAGGGATCCAAAGGTTTAGGTGTGGAGTTCTGAGAGTGTCTGCTTGCCAGTCATTCATTCAAGCAGTGTTTGCTGAGCAGCTACTGTGTGCCATGCATTGTTCTGGGCTCAGGGGTTAGAAGGCTGGGTGCACACAGCCAGGGCTCATGTTCTTTTGGAGCCCACGGTCTGGAGCAGAGTGGAGTCTGAACAATTCAGCCTGCAAATAGATCATTACAAATTGGGATAAATGCCATAAGGAGAAGTATGGGGTCTTGGGAAAGTATATAAGACAGACACTGGGGGGTGAGGTTGGGGAAGACATTCTTCATAGTTTGACAGGGAAACTCTTAGCTTTCACCCAGGGTCTTGAAATAGTGTGCAGGGCCACAGTGATTCCTCCCTTGTCTTTGAGCTCTTTCAAGTGCTGGAAACCTTGTACCAGAAACACAGCAGTTACACCCAAACCACATTCACTTATGGTGCTTGGTGATTCACAGCACCTAAATCACCTACTCCAACTTATGCTGTAGTCGTTCCTAACTAAAGCCCTGTACGTTACTCTAGTCATTCATAACTCTTCAGTCTGCATTTAGTCATAGAGATCTTGGGATTTCCATACTTTTGAGCACTATAAAGCCTGTGGACTCTAGAATCAGAGTGCCTGCTTTTAAAACTTACTGGATCACCTTCTTAGCTGTGTATCCTTAGGCAAGTAGCTTACCCTCTCTGTGTCTGTTTATTCGTATGTAGAATAGGAGAAATAGCACCTACCTCACGCTAGTTCTTTTGTGAAGAGTAAAAGGATATGAGTTGATGTATGCAAACCTTTTAGCACAATGTCTGAGCACATTCTAAACACTTAATAAAAGGCAGGTATTATTTATATTATTGGATATTAGCTTTGACACGAAAGGGTATCCTTGATACATATTTAAAAAAGATTTTATTTACTTACTTTAAAGAGAGAGTGAGTGTGAACTGGGAGAACAGAATAGGAGGGAGAGGGAGAGAGAAAGGATCCGAAGGAGACTCCATGCTGAGCAGGGAGCCCCATGCGGGGCTCGATCCCACCGCCGAGAGATCGTGACGTGAGCTGAAACCAAGAGTTGGACACTTAACTGACAGAGCCATCCAGATGCCTCTATCCTTGATACTTTTTAAGTGAAAAAGTAATTTAGGCATGTGAGTGGCTCAGTTGGTTAAGCGACTGCCTTCGGCTCAGGTCATGATCCCAGGGTCCTGGGATCGAGTCCCACATCGGGCTCCTTGCTTGGCAGGGAGCCTGCCTCTCCCTCTGCCTCGGCCTGCCACTCTGCCTGCTTGTGCTCTCTCTCTCTCTGACAAAGAAATAAATAAAATCTTTGAAAAAAAAAAAAAGTAATTTAGGCATGAAATAGTTTGAATAGATGTTCTTAAACTTTGATGTCGGAGCTCTTTATACCTTTAAAACTACAGGACTCCAAAAACCTTTTTATAAAATGTGGGTTTAAAATATTTATTAATTCCTTAAAATTACAAAAATAAGCCCATTACATGTTCACACATTGTCTTAGTTTGGGCTGGTATAACAAAGCGTCATAGGTGAGGTGGCTTATGGATAAGAGAAATTAATTCCCACGATTATGAAGTTTGGAAGTCCTAGGTCAGGGGCCACATGAGGGCCATTTTCCAGGCTGAAACTACTGATTTGTCATTGTCCTCACACGTGGAACACAGAGGGTGAGAGAGCTCTCTGGGGTCTCATATATAAGGGCACTGATCACATTTGTGAGGGTTCCCCACTCATGACCTAATCACTTCCCAAAGGCCCCACCCCGTAATATGAACACACTGGGGATTAGGATTTTAACTTAGGAATTTGGGGAGGACACAAACATTTAGTCTATAACACATCTAAATTACATTTTTATGAAAAATAACTCTATTTTTGAGACAAAACTAGTTTAAAAATATGATTGTTTTACCCCTTTGCAAGTCTTTTCAGTGCCTGTATTAATTGAAAATAGCCAGATTCTCATATCTGTTTTGCATTCCATCTGTTGTGATGTGTTGTTTTGGTTGAAATATATGAGAAAAATCTAGCTCCACACAGTTGGAAAAGGAAGGAAATTTTAATAGCCTTTTCAGATAATCGTGATAATTTGATATTACACAAAAACTTACCAAGTGGTAGTTTTTGAAAGGTTAGTTGCAATATGAAATCTAAAATCAGATCAGTAAACTTTTTATACCATAATATATTAAAATCAGTTGGCCTGTGTTGTATTTTAAATGGCTCTTTTACCCATGCATGATTTTGTGACATCATTTGGAAAATACTGGTTCACTGAGTTGAGATCTTTCAAATGTTGACACATTTCATTATATAATATCAAAATGTCCCACTTGTTAATATCAACACTGATCTCATCAGAAAAGTCTTTAAACACAGGAAATCTGTCAAGCACATAGTAGAGGATCCAAGTTTTTCAAAATTCCAATTTTTGCTTGAAAACTCAAATTTTTCGTTGGCAACGGATACTGTCAGTTGCTTTCCTTGAAATGACAGGCCACTTTGTAAATTTTGTAAAAATTTTCTGCCAAATTTCCAAGTATGCAATAGCCAAAGCTTGTCTGACAGTCATACTTTCAAGTAAAATTGGTGTTCCATGAAAAATGTGGCTAGTTGAGCTGGCAACGCAAATATCCCGCAAACATTTTTCTTTGAGACAAGCATCATACACAATATGCAGCGGAAGTGATTTGTGCATTCTTCCTGTTTCATCACCAAGAATATTGAAAAAAAAAAAAAGAATGTGTTCTCAAGGGTAGAGATTTAATAAAATTAATAGTTTGTAATGCTTCCTCAAGGACGATATTGAGAAAAATCCAGTTTCATTTAACTGCAAATGTGGAAGTGATGAACCCAATGACTGACCATGATTTATTGGTACTATGCCTTGATTTGTGCTAAGGTGCTAGTCTGACCCCCCACTGCTTTTGTACCATCAATTCAAACCATACTGTGAAAAAGGCAAATAATATCCTAGTGCTACTATGAAAATAACTTTGACCCGAGGACTTTCTGAACGGGTTGCAGACCCTTTAGGGTCTGCAAGTCACATTATGAGAAATGCTGGCTTAGAAAAATGTACACCAAACTGCTGAAGCATTTATTTTGAGGAAGAGGTATATGATACTAGGGGCTTTGGAGTGGGTGGTAGATTTTTACTTCTGTATTCATCGCAGTTTTTACATTGATCATATGTTGTCAGAAATAAAACAAGATATTTCCATTTTAGAAAAAGTATTAAAGAGACTTTCATTCTGATCTTAGGTCTTTTTGTCTGTCTGAGAAATAGGCATCTTTCCATCCTCCTTCAGGGAGCCATGAGAACCTAGGTTCCCAGTATTGGAAAGAGCGCTAGATTTAATTGTCTCTTCCAGACAGAGTGGTGGGGAAGGTCAGTGGAGGTGATGGGGTCCCAACACTAACACGCTCCCCAGGTCCTTTGATTATCTTCTGTGGAAGACTTCCTAGACTCATTATCCCAGCTCCAACCTTTCCTAGCCATGACCTTGGGAAAGTTACCTAACCTTTCTGTCCATCAGATCTTTCTTGGCAAGAGAACAATAATATTACCTTTATCTTATAAGGTAGTAAGGATTAATGAGTGCCTGAAGAGTATCCGACACATAATTAATGCTTAATAAATGTCAGCCTTTATGAGGATGATCACTCTAACAGCCAAGGTGGTTTTTCTTGCTGGAAGTTTCCAACATGGTCAGCCATTCCACAGTGTCTTCCCTGCTGGTATCCATGGAAAAAGTCTGCAGTGATGAATCCTGGCCATTGAGTATGAGCTCTCTTGTGGCTGTATATGGAAGTGCTTCCTCTGAGACTTTAGGTCTCAAGGGTTTGAGCAGAAGTGTGGTCTATGTTCTCCTTGCCTCTGGAACCAGGCCCTGAGGACACTCCAGAGAACTGGGCCTTGGATCAGAGTACCTGGCCTTATTTGACAGTTCAGATCTGATGAGGGCAAAGAGCAGTTCTGAGGTTTCCACCCAGCCTTAATATCACATAAGCTCAAAGCTTCCCTCCCAAGACCTCTGTTCTTCATTGTATCAGAGGTCATTGTTCTCACTAGGGTTCAGCAGGGCCCTTTTGCAAGTGCGTTGACATTATGTTAGCTGTTATGAATCACCAGTTTGTTTCTTCTTTTAACTTTTCTCCATAGAGTGTGGGCAAGGCCATTATTTCTGTCTCCAGCCCCTTCTAGTTCCAAATGACATTCTCCTTTTCTCTGTGGAATGATATATTCGTTCCCATGAGCAGTTAGAGACAGGATGGGAAATAGCATGAGGTCACCTACTGAGTAGCTCTTGAATCAGTCTGCTTCTCTTCCTCTGATCCTCCCACAACTTAGCCAGAAGTCCCTATTTCCTTTGCTGGGATTTTGGCAACAGCCTGGCACGGGGTCTGCAAGCCTCCCCTGATAGAGTGCCCTCACCAGCCAACAAGCAAGTCTGTAGTAGCTGGGGCCTCGGGGAAAGGCGTAAGTGGAGGCCCAATCCTGGGATAGTCCCACCTCTAGCTCCACATACATGTGGACACCCCAGATCTGCAAGTCTGAGCACTGTCCCCTGTACACGCACGGCTGCGGGTGTGTCTGTCCCAGGGCTGTGGCCCAGGCCATGGCGGCCTCCCTGGGGAAGGCGAGAGACCAGAGACCGAGGCTTGCAGAGGCCCTAGAGGTAGTTTCTGGGCCTTTGGAAATTCTGAGCTCTGGGTACTAGGACTATAGTCTAGAAGGGAACACAGGCTCTAAGTCATGCGTCCTCTGCCACTGCAGGCTCCTTGACCCATGAAGAGGGGACAGAGGAGGCCAAGGGTGGGTTCTTGTGAAGCGTACTCTGAGCAAGGACGTGGGGTGCCCGTGTGTGAGAGTGGGACAATCTGGAAAGCTAACACACACCTCTACTAAAGCCCTTCAGTGGCTCTTCTCAGCCACAAGATCCAGCCCCCACTTCGTGGTCTCCCAGCCCTCTCCCAGTCTGGCTCCTGCCCGCTTCTCGGCCTTGCCCTTGACCATTTCTAGCTCTAGCCTTCCCTTCACTTGGCGGTGCCTACATCCCATGCTCTCTCACTGGCAGGGACTTTGCAGCATGTTGTGTCCTCTGGACCTTCCCACGTGTGATGTCTCATCATTGCCGCTTCCTGCACGGGAAGCATTCTTACCTGACACCCCACTCCCTCAGCCTCCCAGTCCAAATCAGGTCCGATTCTTCAGCCTGCAGAGCTTTCGTCTCTTTCCTCTGTGTCCTGTACCAAGAGTGAGGGCGTGACCATTACCATTAGGGAGCGCTCACTGTATTTATGCCCATTTCACAGGCGAGAGAGCTGAGGCCAGAAGGGGAAGCTAACCTGGTCAGCTGAGCAAGTAATAACAGAGCCAAGCTCTGAGTTTAGACCCCAAGCTTTTAACTACTGTGCTGGGGATTTGTTGTTGTTGTTGTCGTTTAAAACAAAACATGCTAATTGTGTCATAGTTCTAGAGGTTGTGAAGCCAGTGCAGGCCTCAGAGGGCTAAAGTCAAGGGTGGTATTCCTTTCCGACAGCTCTACAAGAATCTACCTCCTTGCCTTTTCTAGCTTCTAGAGGCCGCCTGTGTTCCTTGGCTTGTGGTTCCTTCTTCCATCTTCAAAACCAGCAGTGGCTGGTTGAGTATGACATCGGTCTGGTACTAACTCTTCTGCCTCCTTTGCTATTAAAAGATCCTTATGATGACACCGGCTCACCTGAATCATCCAGGGTAATCTCCTTATCCTGAGGTGAGATGATAAGCCAGTCATTCTTGATTCTTAAGTTTTCGAGTACAGCAAAATCTCTGGTGGTAATGGGAGTCAGGGGAGGAAACTTGTGAAAAATGCAGATTCCTGGGCCTCACCACTCCAGTGTTTCTGAATCTACAGATCAAGCGTAGGGCCCAGAAATCTGCATTGTAATACACTTTCCAGAAGCTTCAGATGCAGGTGCAGTAATGGTGATTCACGTGATTTACTGCAACCACAGGACCTAAAACGGCAATGTGCTAAATATGATTAGACCTTCTGGGCTCAGTGGCCCCAGAGGAGGAGGGGAAAGGAAGACATTGCCTGCATCCAGAGGGCTAGGTTGGAACAGGGTGCCCTCCTCTGGGTGGAAGATGAAAGCCCGAGCTGTAGCATACACCAGAGCCATAACCCGGGCCGTCCAGAAGCCATTGGCCCCTCCTCCATCATCGTGTCTTCTCCAGGAGGAGAGGAAGAGCCACATTTTAGGGACAGTGTTCAGCCCTGGCTTAGCCTTAATTACCTGGAACCTGCTCTGTCTGGTCTCCCTGCCCCAATCCAAGCCCACCAGCTCAGCTGTTAATGGGAAGCCAGTGGTCAGATGGAGAATGTGGGTTGAGAACATCATTTGGGAGTAGTCGGCCTGTGGCCACTGGAGCCCATTCCAGCCCGGCCACGGGAGCTGTCGTGGACCTTTTCTACTTTCTCGTCTCCTCTCTGAGACTTGTAGACACTGAAGCAGTTGAGTAGCAGCTGCCACTTAACTGCCATAAAGTGGGCACATGTACACTCACGTGTGGACATGTGTGCATGTGGACGTGTGTTCACACATGTGTGCGTGTGCACACATGTAGCTACATGTACTTGTGTGCGTGTGTGCGTGTTCGTGTGCTGTGTACATGTGCATTTGTGTGCATGCATCTATGTGTGTGTGCATATGTGTGTGGGTGCGTGTGTATGTGCGTGTGCATAGAGGGGGAGGCAAAAGCAGCTAAGGCACTGTGTGATGGGGCCTCATTGGGTGTGCCCTGCGCAGACTTGGTGCAGGCCTTCCCTGCAGGAACAGCCGGAGTGACAGGGCCACTCCTTGCAGAGGAGTGAAGACCTGTCCCCAGGGCATCCCCAGAACCATCAGGGAGACATCGGCCTTTTTATTCTGATCACTTCCTCCCCCGTGAATGTTCCCTGCCCTTGGCTGCCTTCGTCAGTCACAGATAATCCTTCTGGCCCTCTTCACCTTCTGAGAGCTTGTCCCCAGAGCTCCTGCTGAGGGGTCTGTGGTCCTTGACTCCTGCTCCCTCATCTATAGGCTCTTGACCACGTGGCCCAAGCAGGGCCAGTGAGATTTCCCGCCCTGGTTACCTGTCATTAGGACTCAGATTTGAAGTAAGCAGCTCCACAGAGTAAACCTCTAAGGTGCGTAGACTCAGGCTGGGATGGCCCCTGTTGGGACGGCCATGGCTATGGTCTGAATGTGTCCGCCCGGCCGCCCCCCGCCCCCCAATTCGTATGTGGAAACCTAACCCAAGGTGCTGGTGTTAGGAGAGGAGGGGTCTTTGGGAAGTGATTCGGTCATGAGGGCAGAACCCCCAGAGCCCTCACCCCTCTGCCTGTGAAGACACAGTAAGAAGCTGGCCATCTGCTGTTAGGAAGCAGATCTTCACCAGAACCCAACCCTGCTGGCACCCTGCTCTTGAATTCCCAGACTCCAGAACGGTGAGAGAGAACGTTCTGTTGTCCCTCAGCTCCCAGGCTGTGGTACTTGGTTTGGTTACGGCAGCCAGAGCAGATGAGGACAGCCATGCGGGACAGCCATCTTGGGGCTCCGAGATCTGACGAAGGAACAGAAAGAGCTGAAAGGCTGTTCTGAGGCCTGAGGCGGGGGAATGAAGCAGGGGAAGAGGAAAGTGCTCCCCGGGGACCCAAGGAGAAAGAGGAGAAAGAGCCGATTTGATTCCTGCCAGCTTTCCAATTCCCAGTACCAGTCTCTTGTGAAGCATTTCTCGTCTTAAATGAGTGGGTACCCAAATGAATTCTTGCCCTTGGGGCCCACGAGATAACCTAACTCCTCCTAATTGCTTTCCTTTTATTTAAGTTAGCTCAAGTGAGTTTGTTTTTGCCGAGCAAATGATCCCTGATGAAGACAGCCCTTCCGGGAGAGGTGAGGCCTGGCCCGACGCTCTCGGAAGTTAACAAACACAGGCCGAGCCTGGGTGTGTGCCGGGAAGCAGGATACACACACGGGCCTTGTTCAACCCCACGGTGAGGGCAGGAGCCCCTGGTTTCGGGGCAGCAGGGAAGGGTGTTGGGAAGTGTAGAGCACAGGAGGGGAGCAGAGCGAGGGGGACACAGTGGAGAAGCAGTCATTTGGTTCCTTCTATTGAGTACTGGCCAGAACATAAAGCAGAAAGTTCCTGGGTCAGGGTCAGAGGGCCAGGATTTAAGCCCGGTGCTCTGGACACGGGTGGCCCTGGATGCATTTCTTAGACCCTAGAGACCTCAGTTTTCTAAGCTGAGACACAGGGATGGTAACTCTACGAGGGCACTTGACTTAGGACAGTGCGTGGTATGTGGGAAGAGCTCAGTTATTTGTCCGCTGTAGGTTTTTATTTTGTCTTTAGTGGGGTCAAGGAGGGACTGACAAGAGCCAAAATTTGAGCCATGTCGCTGAAGGTTTGATAGACCCAGCAAAGGAGTCTGTATTTTGTCCAGAGTAACAATGGGAAACTTGAAGATTTTGGAGCACGGAAGTGTTCTGATCTAATTTTGTACCCTCCCCCTAAAACTCACACACCCAGGGGACATTTGACAACGTCTGAAGACATTGTTGGTTATTATCACTGGGGCGGGGGTGCTCTTGGCTTTTCGCAGATAGAGGTCGGGATGCTCTCAACATCCTCCAATGCACAGAACCATCCCCAGCGTTATCTGCCCCACATGTCAACAGGGCCAAGGTTAAAAAAGCCTGCACTCATGTATTAGGAAGAAGAGAAATCAATCATGTCCCGTCTTGGGGGCTTAGTGTCCCATCTGTCAAAAGGTGGACTTGGGAGGACTTGGCGGCATTGACCGATTTGTTCCTTCTGCAGCAATCTCTGTATTTGTCCATCTAGATTGACCCTCTGGCCTGGACCCCCCTTACACCAGCTCTGGTGCTTTAAGCCTCTCCTTACAGATAATTCTGACAAAGTCAGAGAGTTTGTGAAGAATGTAGGCTCAGGACCCCACCATCCATGGGATCAAAGCCTGGCTCCACCCTTGCCAGCTGTGCGACCTGGAGCAATCTTCTTTGCTTCTCTGAACTTGGGTCGTTCTGTCCACAGACAGAGACTGCTAACAACACCTTGCTTGTGGCAGCGTTGAGAGGCTTTGAGAAGCCTTTAGCCCAACACCTAGCCTATAACAGGTGTCCCTTCAACCTCAGCCACAGGGGCACTGACCGCCCCACTTCTAAGGGTGTGAGATTGATAAACACAGGAAATATTTGAGAAATTCAGCCAGGGCTCTCTCTGGATGCCTGTGATAACCCCCATCAGTCAGAGGAAACGAAAGGCACACACACCCCTTTGAATATTTGCTGACCTCATCACAAAAGGGGAGCAGGAAAGGAAAAAGGAAGCCGCTTTGTGGTGCAGGGCGCCCAAACCCCGTGCCTCAGGGGCTAGGGAGGTAATGGCAGACTGCTGGGTTAATCAGTCCATTCATTACTTGACTGAATGGTTCCAGAGACATGGAAACAAGAAATGATTCTCGGAGAGGCTGGATGGCAGACTTGGGAGCCTGAGTGTTGGGTTCAAATCCCATTTGTGCCTGGAACTAGCTGTGGGAACTTGGGCAAGTAACTTTACCGCTCCATGCCTCACTTTCCCCATCTGTAGAAATAGACATCTCGAAGTGGTAATAATACCAATCTCAAAGGGCTCGGAGAATTCAGTATATATAATATACATAAAAGCACAAGTATCTGTGCCTGGCTCAGTAGAAGTGCTAGGGATGTCATAGCTTCTCACTCTGTTACCGTTCGGAAACCAAAAGCAAATACTGTCTGTAATCCTGGGAGCGAAGCAGTGTGGTCTGCCGACCAGCAGCATCGCCATCACTTGGGAGCTGGTTAGAAATGGGAATCCTCAGGTTTCACCCCAGAACTACCCAATCAGAAACTCTGCTCTCAGTTCTCTAGTGTGACATTTGTCTTCTGTCAGTTTCCAGACTGTGCCAAGCTCTCTTCTGCCCCAGGGCCTTTGCATGTGCTGTTCCTTCAACCTAGAATGCCTGTTCCTTGGCTTTCCCCATGGCTGACCCTTATTATCTATCAGGCTTTAGCTTAAATGTCACCTCGTCAGAGAGGTTTTCCCTTACCACCCCTCCTTCCCATCCCTTGTTACTCCAAGTCTCTACATGTTACCTACTTCTTTCCTGGTGCCAATCCCTGTCTACAGTTGCCTTGTGTCTGAGTCTGCTTATTTGTTGCTTGTTGTCTTCCCTCGAAGTACATAAGCTGCAAGTGGGCAGGGATCGAATCTCTGTGCTCAATGTCTGGCACAGGGTGAGTGCTCTGCAAACATTCACAGAAGCGGTGAATGTGTCATATAGTGAATAGAGAATGTTCATCACACTGCTGGGCACATGGTGAAAATCTCATCATAAAAATAGTATTACAATACTTGTAGAACAAAATGGGCTTCCATGCAGACCTGGGCCTCTTGTGATTGGGGACTGTGGCCTTTGCAAATAGCTACCCAAGCAAAGCAGAGGCCATTCCACTGCTCAGCCAGCCCCTGGCTGTCCCTCCTGCCCAGTCATGTGTACGGGGCCACACTGAACATGCTATCTCATTAAAATCTGGAAATGAGGCTGTCCTATTGCTGTCACCTAGCCCAAGCCACCAAGCACTCCAAATTGGTTTTTGCCATTTTATACAGCACAGCATACATTGGTTAACTTTTCAAACAGTAAACACCACCTGCAAAGTGCCTTTAATATTTAATATAACTCTAAATTGTTTTGAAAATAAATTCAGCCATGTGGAAAAGCAGCAGAAGGGGCAAGAAGCAAAGCCAGGCACCTGCTCTGTGTAGGGCGGAGCTGGTGAAGCCAACACTCACCACAGCCCCGGTGAGCTCTCCGGGCCAAACCAGCTTTCAGCCGCCCGACCAGCCGCGCTGGCCATTATCGTGGGGGGCGGGCTGTGTCTAGTGGCCCGCGGCTCCCATTTGCTCACCATGTACTGTGTTTTCGCCTTCGAGTCTCTCTCTGTCCCTTTTCACATAGGGGTCTAGGGCCTCAGAAAAGTTATTTACCTCTTTTTGTCTTACTCGCCTCATATGTAAAATTTGGATGCTAATAACATCTACCTTGCTGCATTGCTATAGATGTGAATGGGGGAGTCCAAGTCCAGAGCTTAGAGCAGAGTGCCTGGCACACAGGACAACTTATGAATGTTTGCTGTGGGTTTGCTCCTGGGCCTGATGGGCATCGTGCAACCCATTCTCTTTACTCCCATTCAAGCTGCACTCCCCTCTCTGTGCCTGGTGTGTTCCCTGCTCCCTCCCACCACTGGGCCTTTGTACCTGCTGTGTCTTCTGCTGAGAGCACTGTTCCTTCCTTTGTTTGCCTGGCTAACTCTTGTTTATCTCTCCAACTGTCAGCTCAGTCAATGGAAATGTTGGACTTTGGGGGGAAGGCAAGCTCGCTCCTCTTGGTGGCACAGGTGCTAGGGAATCTCTAGGCTGGAAAGGGGGGAGTTCTTGGGTTGGTCTATACGGGCTCTTCTGCCGGCTTGTCACTGGGGCCAGAAGACCAGGATCAGCAGCCACATCAGAAGCCCTGTGCTGGGTCCGAGGCATCTGGCAGTGCCCCAGAAGAAGGGAGCTGCTGTTCTTGACAGAAGAAACTGTCACTGTTCATCACAATGAGATCTGTGTCCCAGAACAGTGCCCCCTGGGGACCACATGAGGAGGAGTTAGGCAACTTTTACATTGATCAAGGCTAGAAGGATGAGGGCTGATGATTCGGAAGACATTTCAGAGAAAGGAATGAATGAGAGAGAGGGAGAGAGGAGAATTCTGGAGCTTCTGATTTGGGTAAGAGAGTGTATGGTCGTACCCGGCAAGGGAATGACCGCATCCATGTCTTACCATTGACCTTATGTGATGTAGCCCAAACAAGAAGGCAATGGTGTAGGGGTCTGAGCCAGTGGTACCCCGCTCAAACAGGAGGTCTCCTTGCTATGGGAGTGAACAGGGAGCCCAGAGTGACTCATCTTGTACCATTTCAGCAGATAGATAAATGAATGCTGGTAGCGACTCTGCTAATTCGTAAAGGGGAATTGATGCCATCTTAGTCAATGCTTCTCCCTTCTGTCCAAATTCAAGCTAAGACTCATTATGACTTCTCGCTTGCTTCTCGATCTTTCTGGGAACAGTGAGGGCTCCCGTGTAAGGATATCTGATCATCAGTCCCCTGGGTTCTTGACTCTCCCAGTGACTGTGCTCCTTTGTATGAGAAGGTTGGGTCCCTTACTGAGCAATTTGCTACCAGCCGCTGAGTTATCTAAATGGCATACAGATCCAGATGCACTCGTGGATGGGAAGATGTTCTCAGCTCTGCCCGTCAGTGGGCCGTCAGGCATCTCCAAACAGCACACCCGGAGAAGACTTCTTGACTTTCCTTCCCAGACATGACCTTCTCACCTCAATGCGTGGCATCACATCCACCAAATCCTCAAGCCAAAGGCCTGGAACTTGCCTGCCATCTCTCCCTTTCCCCCTATCCAATCTACTAATAAATCCTGTTGGCTCTCCCTCCAAAATATACATCAGTGTCTCCCTATCCAGAATAATCCCCATCACCCCCACTTCTTTCTAGTCCTGGGGTTGGCCAACTTTTTCTGTAAAGGGTCAGATAGTAAATATTGTGAACCTTAAGGGCCAGGTGATGATCTCTGTTATAGTAACTCAACGCACCTTTAGTGCAAAAGCAGCCATAGGCAATAGTAAATCACAGGCATGACTGCATTCCAGTAAAACTTTATTTACAAAGACAGTGGCCCACAGGCCATAGTTTGCCAACGGCTGTTCAGCTCTGAGTCCCCACCGTGTCCAGACCAACACCAAACCTCCAAACTGGCCTCCCCGCTTCCACTCCTGCCATCTGCCCCATGCATGATCCTCATGGCAGCCAAAGCAGTCTTTAAAAGTAGACAGATGGTGTTTCTCCCTGGCTTAAAATCTTCCAGAAGCTCCCCACTGCCCTTCAGTAGCAGTCCAAGGTCTTTCTCGATTTTCTCTGCCCTTCACGCTGACCTCCCCTTCTGCCCCAATCCTCATCCACGGTGACACTCTTTCACTAATTCTCTTTCTGCTCCTCTTCCTTCTGTCTTCCACTGGAACATTCCTCCCCTAATCTTCTCATTCAGCTCCTGACTCAAACACCTCTTCCCCAAAGAGAGCCCCTCTGATGCTTCCCTAGCGCTGCCCACCCCTTTCTCATTACCCCGTGTGAAACTGTCCTATTTGTGGATTTGTTGACCATTTGTCTTCCCACTCTGGCACGTAAGCTTTGTGAAAGCAGGGACCTGGTCTCTTTCTGCATCAATAGCAGCTCACGGCAATATAGCAAGTCCTCAAATATTTGTTCACTGAATCCGGAGAGGCTCCTGCGCTGTATTTCCAGGCAGTGCCTGTCCCACTGTCTCTCCACCTTCGATTTCTCTACCTTTGACTCAGCCCTTCTTATGCTAGCCCAGGAAGGGCTTACTTATAGCTCATTCAGCGCATGCAATAAAGCCGGAAAAAAAACCCTGCTCGCCGGAGTCGTTGTGCTTGTCCAGGGACCTCTGTGCCAACTTCTGTGTCATCGCCAGGCCACATCGGGAGAAGGGCTGCTCCTCCAACAGCTGGGCTCCACACAGGGGCCCGTTTACCAACAGCTGTCATGCCCTGGAAGGGCAGTGGGGATGCTGGATCCCCTTCAGCTCTGCTTTAGGAATCTGCCTTCTGTTCCTGGCGCTCCCTGATGTGTGCTACAGGTTTCCTCGAGCTGCATTTCCTTGTTTTTGGAGTGTTCTCTCTCAGGTGTTCCCGTGTCTCTTCCTGTCGCCTGCTACCTACTCTTTGTATTACTGACGCTGGGGGCAAGGGACTGCTAGTTGCCGCCAAATAGCCTTTCTTCTCTCTTCCTCGGTCCTGGAGCCTCAATTTTATTGGAAGTGGCAATGAACCCAGCAAGAAGACTCCATTTGTCTCTTTTACAGTTAGGCGTGGCCGCGTGGCTACATCTGGCTAATGGCATAGAAATGGAAGCTCTGGTGGACTTTCTGGGAAGGGTGGTCAGACGGTGCTGACTCAGCTGTCTCTCAGTCTGCTCAGGCTGCCATAACAAATATTGTAGACTGGGGGGTGCGAACAACAGACAGGCATTTTCTCACAGTTCTGGAGGCTGGGAGTCTAAGGTCATGGCCAGCCGATTTGGTTCTTTGGTGATGACTCTTCCTGGTTTGCTGCTGGCTGCCTTCCCATTCTGAAGAGAGAGAAAAGACATCTCTCTTTTTCTTCCTTTTCTCATAAGACCACCATTGCTCTCAGATTAGGACGCCACCCCTATGACCTCATTTGACCTTGATTACTTCCTAAAAAGCCTTATATCCACATAGAGTCACAATGGAAATGAGGGCTTCGACATACAAACTTGGCAGGGGAGACACAATTCAGTCCATAACAGCTAGATATGACATCATTTGGCTTTCCTCTTCCTTCCATCCTTCCTCCTTCCTTCCACTTAGAATGCAGATATGATGGCTGGAGCTTCAGCAGCTATCTTGGGTCATGTGGTGACATTGGGAATAAGTGCCAGGTGCTGAGGATGAAAGTATAGAAAGATGGAGAGGATCTGAGTTGATTTTGTGGAGCTGCCATCTCATTACTGAATGATGTTGGGATTTGCCTTGTGATTGAGCCCCGGTTTTCAACTGCAGCTGTACATTGGAATAACCTGGGGAGATTTGAAAGATCCTGGTGCTTAGGTGTCACCCCCAGAAATGCTGACATAGTTGGCCTTTTAGGGTGCAGCCTAGGCATCCCGATTTTCTCTAACCTTTTCTGGCGACTCTGATGTGTTAAGGTTGAGAACGCTGTGTTAAAGAATAAACCCTTGCATAAGAGAATAAACTATATTTTAAACTATGGTATTTTAGTTTTGTTATATGAGACTAACACAACTCCTAACAATCAGAAATCTAATTTTGGGAGATGAATCACTTCCATCTTCTGAGATTTCCCGGGCAAGAACTAGCCAGAGCCAGCAGGAGCCCTGGTCACAGCCTACCATGTTCCAGGACGTGGACTAGTAAATCTCAATTCAAGCTAAATGGTGACAGAGCTGTGACATATTAACTACTATTTTCTATCCCTCCACCCACATGAATAAAGCAGTGTGTATACCTAAAAATAAACTTCGGGATTAAAATAAGCACTCGAATTAAAAATAATCTGAAGTGGCACTTTTGTCAATACATTTTTTTTTTCCTGAAAGTGAAAATCCATTAGTAAGCATCCTTAAAGGCCAGCGAACTCTTCCTCTCTGTAACCCAAATGACTCTCTGTGTCCCTACCCCGTGTGAGAAGAGATGAAGGATAGGAGCTCTGCCAGCTGGTGAGAAAGCTGGTTTAAAATAAGCAGG
The DNA here is from genome assembly GCA_028534135.1 of Potos flavus. Classification (NCBI taxonomy): domain Eukaryota; kingdom Metazoa; phylum Chordata; class Mammalia; order Carnivora; family Procyonidae; genus Potos; species Potos flavus. The sequence goes on along the minus strand of CM052898.1, from coordinate 33,304,603 downwards.
TGCCCGAGTTCGAATCTCAGCCCTACTGCTCAGAAGCTGAGTGCTCCGAGGCAGGTCGTTAACCTCTCTGTGCTTCAGATGCTCTCTGAGCAAAATGGGATTGTAGATCCATGCAGGATGTGGGAGAGTGATGAGGATGACAGCACAGCACGCAGAAAAAGTCCTCAGCATTGTGCATGACACGTCATCACTAACTACCAGCTGTCACCCTTAGGGGTGGCCAGCTGCCTTTCCTGAACGGTGTGTCTTTCCTGTGGCTGGGGACACTCTTCCCCCTCATTTCTGGGAAACGTGGCCGACCCAGGGCTGCATTTATGAATAGGGTGCTAAATGAGCAAACACGTGTCTGGAAATGAAGGTAATTCATCCCTGGGGAGATACCATCTCCCAGGTTCAGGGGTTAATGGGCTCGGAGGATTCCCAAACAAACGGGCCGAGACAAATTGGCGGAGCCCTATTGTTCGTCAGACAGCTCTTCAGCTGTGGCCCATTTATTAGCACGGCTGCCCGAGAAACAAATTAAAAGGCAAGCCCCCTCAAAGATAACAGAAATCGAGCGCCAGCGGCCGAACACCCTGCGAGTTGGAGCCAGGCACGGGGAGCCTTGCTTCTTCGTCCGCTGCCCGCCCCGGTGCGCTGGGCCCGGGAGGGGGCTGGATGGCCGCCAGCTGCTGCCGGCGTGGGCGCTCCTCGGTCCATAGGGGAGCTGCCAAGAGCGGAGCCCGCGGAAAAGCACTTAGAGATGAGAGGGGAGCACATGGCAGGCCCGGCTCTCTGCAATCATAAAATGCAACATGGAGGGAGACGAGAGGAAACAAACCATTCTCTCCGGGCCGGTCCATCTGGAAGTGTGTGGCTGGGAGCGGTATTACAAATAAATGTGTCCAACCCAGCAACGTCTGGGAGTAATTGGATGTTTTCATCCTCCTGGAGCATGTGGAGGGGCTCCTTACACAAACACAGGCCTGGAAAAGCCACAACAACCCCCCCCCACCCCCCGATTGCTGGCATGCGGGTTCTGCTCGTCATGGCCTGTAGATTGATCCAGCCTGTTTTGTAGGGAAGGACAGTGCGTGGGGAGGGCTTAAGAGTGTAGAAGCTTTGGGGTGGGAGTGGGAGTCTCGGAGAGAGACAGGAGTCCTTGCAGACTCGTGGGAAATGGGACTAGACGGAGGGCAGGCCTTTGTGGAGGGTTGGCTTCTTTAGGGATTCTCAAAGTTGGGCCCTGGACCGTTTTTATCCCAGGCTGCTGGCTAATCGTCTGGATTCCTGTGCCCTACTCCAGACCTCCAGGATTCAGCCCTTCGGGAGCACGTGCGGGAATCCTGCCTCTTAATGCATCTTCTTGGGACATTTCTCTGTGTGCTACAGGAATCCTTCCCCAGCGTGAGTCTGTATCAGAATCACCCACAGAGCAGGTTAAACACAGGCAGGGGAGCCCTGCCTCAGTAAGCGCTCCTGATTCAGTAGGTCTGAAGGGGCACCTGCAGGCTTGCATTTCCAGCAAGTTCCTGCTGATGCTGCCGCTGGTCTGGGGACCACACTGGGAGTAGCACAGTGCTAAAGATTGCAAACCACTGGACCACAGGCTTTGCCTTCAGGCTGAGCAGAGTCCCATTTGTCAACCAATGAGTGCTCTACTTCCCTGTCTTCAGGTGTCAGACTCTGGGGGGCCCAAGTATCACTTCTCAGCCCCCAAAGGTGCCTGAAGATGTCCCTCAGGTTAATAATGATCCCAGGAGGACTTTGTGCTACGGCTTCCTTTGCAGAAACAGAGGGCCTACCTAGACCGTGGTTCTCCGCTGAGTGAGGGTTTAAAGACACTCCAGTGTCTGGCAAGAACACTAAACCAAATCATGTGGACTCTCTGGGGGTGGGACTCAGGCATCATCAGGGTTTTTAATGCCGGCCTGGGGAGTCCAATGTGCAGCCGGGGCAGAAAACCATGTGCCAGTGTTATTACCCCTGACTCCTGTTAAAACCCCACCCCACCGCCGAAATTCTGATGTCTTGATTTGGGGTGGGGCCTGGACACTGGCATCGAAACCAGCCTGCACGTGATTCCCAGTGCAACCGGAGGGCGGGGGTGCACACCTGCTGGCTAGTGGAAAGAGGCTTGGGAGCAGCAGCTCTTGGGAAGGATAACAGGGTGGGACAAGCCAAGGATTGGGCCAAATTGGTTGGGGTCCCCACGCTCAATGACGTTGGCAAAGCAAATCATAGCATAAAGCTGTTTTGTGAAGTGTGATCGAAACAAATTTCTTGCCCTTATACCAGAAACAAACGCAAGCGCTTGTCATCCTCTCTGGCTGGGGCAGGCATTTGTGGGTGGGGTGAAGAGGGCAGGACAGGAGCTGCCTCCCCTGGTATGCACAGAGAGGGGTGTGTACCTGCCAGACATCAAGCCTGGGGACCTGGATCTCTATAGCTTTGTGGGGGGCCAAGGAGGAAGTTCTGCTAGAATTACTACCTCCCCTGTGTTCTCTTTTGTTAAAATTCTCCTTCTGTGGGTGCCATTTCAGCCTTCTGAACCTGGGGGTTGGGCGCTGAAACCCACATTTTAAACACACATTCTGGATGATTCTTATGTGTATTATAATCAGAGAACCGCTTGGTTGAAGGTTCTAGCTCTCTGAGGATAGGGGAATTTTAGAGAGGTAGGGCAGAGAACGCAGAAGGGGTAGTTCTTTGACATTTTTGGGTTACCTGAGGTCTCTGCTGGGCCTAGGACCTCTCAGAAAAAAACATTTCCCCCAAAGATAAGAGCCTGACCTTTTAACACCATTTACATCTGGGTCCAATAAATGGTGCTGACTTTACCCAGGGAAGCCTGGGTTTCATAGTCAGCTGTCTTTGTTGTGATTTGTTTTTAAGGCCTCTCTAATAGAATGAGCTAGATTTCTGGCAAAGAAATGGATTTCTCTTCTCTCTGGAGAATTCTAAATCTCCTCACTAGAGATTTAGGCTGCCCTTCCCAACAATGACGAATATTTAATGGCCCAGCTTTGGCCAGTGGTCCTGGCCTGCTGTGTCTGCCCATGACAAACGTTCCTTTGTGATCTGCTCACTCTGGGGTTACCAAGGATTTCAAATGGGGAGAAGGGAGGGAGGTGGGGGAACTATTTCCATAACATAGTCCACTATGACCTTGGAGTTCACAAACAACAGAAGGCCCCGAAGGTCTGTGACCTACAGCCATTTACTATTTTGATGAGGCACAAATTTGGACAGTGTGTGTCTTGGGGCTGCTGAAGGTGAGTAGCTGGGGCAGGGGCAGAGATGACCACTAGCCTCTTAGCTTTGTGGGATTCATGACATGGTGCAACTTTTGTTTCCTGGTGGATATGGGCCATGTGGTTGGAGAGAGAATTTCAGAGAATAGAAATAATTATCAAGTTGTGGTCAGAGAATGGTGACTCTGAAAGACATGCGATTGGGACAAAGCCAGGCATCTGCGTGATCATCTCCAGTGCTCTGAATCCAGGAGTCCTGGAGGTCTCAGAATTAGCCCTCCCAAATATCTGTGGTCTTCAGTGCACTTGGTCATGTGGGGAAGGAATAGTAAATGGGAACTCAGATTTGAGTCCTTGTTATGTGCCAGGAAAAGTGCTAAGAGCTTAGCACACATCATCTCATTTAATCCTCATGCAACTCTAGAAATGCATACTTTTGGAGTCATTTTCTAGATGAGGTACAGAGAGGTTATCCAGTTCCAACAAGGCCTCACAGCTGGACAATGGCAGAGCTGGGCTTTGAACTCTCTCCTTGACCAGCTTCTTGGACCCATCCAGCCCCGTCTTAGCAAAGAATCCTGCTGAGTCATTGAGGGGGAATCCCGCCATCCTTGATGTTTGATCACTCTTAATATCTGGCTAATGTAGTCTGTCTTTGATGTGTCTTGGACCAGCCATTCACAAGAATCCTGCGAGGTCAGTTTGCCAAAAGTCCTTCCTACTCTTGACATCCCCTCTTAGTAATTTTCCATCCACCAACCCTCTCTCTCTGGCTCTAAATCCCTACTGGTTCTGCCATCTTGCACATTGAGCCTGATCTCTCTCCCCTGTAGCACTTGTCTTAAATAGTCTTTCTTACTATCTTACTATCTTAAGCATCCAACAATTTTTTTCTTTAACAGAATATAGGCAGCTAGACTCTGGTACCTTCATTCTTAATCTTTACACTGTCCCGGCAGACCGGGGGTGTCAGACAGAACTATCATGCCAGCCACATTTATCACTGAACATTTTCTGGTATCACATTAAAAAAGGAAAAAGAAACAGGTGGAATTATTTTTTAAAATATTTTTCGTGTTGAATATATCTGAAATATTTCAACATGGAGTTGATACTCAAAAAAAGTACGGAGATATTTTACATTTCTCTTTCTCTCGTCTTTTTAAGTCTTCAAAACCCAGTGTGCCTTTTGCACGCGGCCCAGCTCACTCTGGACAAGCACACGTCAAGGGCTCCGCCATCACACGTGGTGAGTGGGTACAGTACTGGGCAGCACGGTGCTGGACCAGCCTCCAGCAGGAGACTTGAGTCCGGGGATTTGTTTGTGCAAGTGCCGGGAACAGGCGGAGTGCTGAGGGAGAAGGAGAGAAGAATGAAGGGGCAAGGAAGCTAGCGGAGAAAAGAAAGGCACTGCTGATACCCACTGACCATAGGAAGTTGGGCCTAGCTGGGAGTGTGTCCGGGATGGAGGTTAAAAAAAAAAAAAAAAAAGGACCCAGATTAGGAAGTGAGAACAGGGGGTGGTAAGCAGCCTGCAGCAACTGTCTCCTAGGCTGGGGCAGAGAAGGTCTTGTGTGGTTGGGAAGGGCAGGCTGGTGACCAATGAGGACAGCGTGTTTCCAGTTGTAATGTGCACTCATCTCACCCGAGATCCCATTCAAATACAGATTCTGACTTGGTTGACCCGGGATGAAGCCTAAGAGTCTGCTTTTCTGAGGAGCGCCAAGCTATGGTGTTGTTGCTGGTGCGTGGACCACACTTTGAGTGGCAAGGGCTAGAGCACATGTTCATGCTTTGAATGGTCGACCAGCAACACGGAAAGGGGATGAAGCTGAAACTTTCTAAAGCCACGGAGAGCTTTTGGCTTGAGTTCCTTCTACGCTGTGGCAATAATTACAGCTCCTGCCTATTGATTACCTTCTCTGTTCTGTGCTTTATACCAGCGGTCGGCCAACTATGGGCGCCCGGCCAGATCTGGTCACTTCCTGTTTTGGTGAATAAAGTATTCTTGGAATCAAGGCACACCCATATATGTTTACATATTGTCACGGCTGCCTTCATGGTACAATGGCAGAGCTGAATAGTTGCAACAGAGACCATATGGTGTGCAAAGCCTAAAATACTTACCATCTGGGCCTTTCTAGAAACATTTTGCCATCTCTTCATACATTGTCTCTTCACTTCTCATCACGTTGCCCAGTGAGTTAAGTACTATTATTGTCCCTTTTTACAGATGAACAAACAAAGGCTTGGAGGCACCAAGGCATTCGCCCCACGCCTCACAGCTAGGTAAGGAAGCAGAGCTGGTCCTCATGCCCAGGCTGACCTGTGCCAATAGGCCAAGGCCCAGGCTCTCCACTCTGCCAGTGTCGTGGGAATAGGAGTGGCTTCCGCGAAGTAAAAATGTCTGTGTGGAGCAGCAGAACTCAGCAGAAACATGTCACTGTTTTGGGGAATGGCCCCAGACCCGTGGATTCCTTGATCACCTCTTCTGTGCCCACACAGGCTGGGTGATTTCTGTTCTAGCTCTTCCCCTCCCCCATCCTTCCTCCTTGCCCACCTCTGCCTTTGCCTGCAGCAGTGATGGCTCCCACCTCAAACTTGCATCTCTCTCCCTGCTGGGGGATGGCATTTGTTAGATAAATACCCCAACTTTGTGTCCCTCGGTGGGACAAATGACAGGCACGGTCTACACGCTTCTTGAAGATATAGATGGTGGTGACCTGCTCCCTCTTGGCTTTCTCCCTTCTGCTCCCCCACATCACCTACCTAGTCCCTGATTTGTGCTTCTGGGGGTTAGCTCCCAAAGAAACTACCTGTACCCACCTCCCATGTCAGGCCCTACTCTTAGGGAAACCCAAACTAAGACACAGAGCTGGTCAGTTAGATACCACGATAACTGGGAAAGTGCCTGCAGACCCACAGTGTACAGGTGAGGAGACTGGGAGCTCAGGGGGACGGGAGCTTGTCTCACTTTCAGGGGTTCCTCGCCAGATTATCTAACTCATTCCTTGATGAGTCACACCACCTGCTCTTTGTTGATGATGACGGCGGCCATGGTGAGGACGGCTGAACGCTTGCCGTGAACACAAGGAGTCAGTGGCCCAGGACAGTTAGGCAACTTGCTCAAGTTTTGCCTGCATGTGAAGAGATTTGACCCAAGGAAGCCTGGAGTAGCAGGAGTGGAAACCCACAGACGGGAGGCGGCCGCGGGCGTGGCGTTGGCATCTCAGCCCTGCTCACTGGGTGGGATGAACATCTTCTTCAATGACTGCTCCTGGGAAGGGTTGCCGTGGTTACCACCCAGTAACCCTCTGAATCATGGAGGTCGGGGATGGTAACTGCAGCCGCATCACCACCTCTGTGAGATATTTCCCCGACCCCCCAGTTCCTAGTGCAACTGAAGCTGGGGAGTGGGCAGGGAGCCGTGTGGTTGCCATGGGAACCAAGGGGAGCGGCTCTCATGATCTCATCTCTAGACACCAGTGAACTTCGCCACAGTGCCTGGGAGTCACTGTTGCTTTCCCTTACCCCGTGCCTTTGATCTTTCCCCTACCTGGACATAGGCAGGAGCCTGCCTGCCGACTGGGGGCGCCACTCCCACTCCCGCCCTTGCCGCTCTCGTTGCTCCACACCGGATCTTGCCTGTCTCTCCCTTCCTCCTTCTCTTCCTTCCACCCTCGCAGAAATGCAGTCTTACAAAGGCGACAAACCCCTGGCTGCGTTAGGAGAGAGGCTTGCCTGAGTCCTGGGTGCCCCCTCCCGAGGCTCGGAGCATTTTGGTGATTATCCCAGTCTTGCCATCTGCGAAATGGGAACACTGGCTACTGGGAGGATTAAGTGTAAGGTCAGTAGCAGGACAGTTAAGAACCTGATCTTTGGGGGCGCCTGGGTGGCTCAGTGGGTTAAAGCCTCTGCCTTCGGCTCAGGTCATGATCTCAGGGTCCTGGGATCGAGCCCCACATCAGGCTCTCTGCTCAGCAGGGAGCCTGCTTCCCCCCCCCTCCCCGCCTGCCTCTCTGCCTACTTGTGATCTCTTTCTCTCTGTCAAATAAATTTATAAAATCTTTAAAAAAAAAAAAAAAAAAAAGAACCGGACAGAGCTGCCTTTGAATCCTGGCTCTACCGCTGTGTGCGACCGTGGGCCGGTTCCTTTCCGAGCCTCCGCTTCCACTTCTGTACCTGGAGGATCGCAGGCGTAGCCACCTTCCCTGGATTTGTTGTGCTGATGGTTGTAAAGCACAGAGTGCAGCACCTCTTTGTCTTAGTTCCTGTGCCCTTGGCGGCCCATGACCCTGTAAGGCTTTGAGTCTTCTGAGGGCAGTGACTTTCTTGTTCTAAGCCAAGCACAGTGACTCAAGACTGTGCCCTTCATTGGGAGGGAGCAGCTTGCCTTCCAGCTGGATGTGGAAAAGGGAGATAAGACACCTCTCTTTCCTCCCTTGACTGTGCCTGCCACCCGAATCGGATACGAGAGTACCAGCCAGGGGGACCCAACAGCTCCGGAGGGAGATTGAGAGCTTGGAGCGGATGGGGACACGGAACTTCTCGAAGCTTGTGGTGGTGGCACCCGTCATCACTATCAGGCATGGGGCAAGGGTGACAGAGGTTGAGGATGGGAAAATGGGAAAGTTCTGTAAAATTCTTTTCCTCAAACTATGTTGATTCTTCCTTCCCTTCTTTCCACCAGCCCTGAAGATACTTGGATAGCGCAGGACAGAATAAGAGGGACCGGGGTCTCTCCAAAACCCACGATGGGCTTTGGGATATCTTTAGAGTCTCCAGGGATTTGGGGAAAATTTTGCAAGGATGCGCATTTTGTCAGGAAAAGAGGGAAGAGAGTATTCGTGCAATTCTCATTGACAGGGTTCTTCGGCTCTGGTTCCTGGGGCACCGTGTTACGGCCACACTCTCAAGAGTCAGTTGTCACATTTTCAGGGATTTTGAGATCTGGCTGTGAAACACAAACGCTAACTATTAAATGACAGAAACTTACAATGAAATAGGTATATTGAAAACAAAGGCAATCAGTACTTCCTGATGAGTATTCTTGTTACCATTGTCTGGCTCTGGGAACTGGGTACGGCTGTTGTATCTGTTGTGATATGGAGGGGTGTGTTGCTGAACATCTCCCAGCTCGGTCGCAGTGACGTCCCGTGGGTAGCTGGATGCTGGCCATAGTGGCAGTATTCTTAGCAAATGCTACAAACCAGCCCTTCCCCACACCCCCAAACTCTTAATAACTAGTGCATCACAGTGCCTACAGCCCCCACGACCGAATTATCTGAGGTTGTCTGTTACAAACGCAGATCCTGGAGCTCCTCTCCAGTCCCACCAAATCCCTGGGTAGGGAGTCCCAGACTCTGTGTTTTCAGAGAGCTCCACAGAGGATTCGTGGATATCCTGTAAACCCTGAAAGCTTGAAGGGGAATTAGTGCAGGAAGGAGATGTGCAGGGAGAGTGAACATGAGAGGAAGGAAAGGGGTCTCAGGAGAGTTTGTCCCAGAATCAGCCATAGGATAATTGAAATGTGGGTGCAGACTGAATTCCAGTGTCTCCCACATTTTCTTTTTCTTACTGTATTGAGAGAGACATCTATTGAGCACTCACTGTGGTTCAGACATAGTGCTAAATGCCTCCATGTATGTTTCTTCTCTGCCTCACCTTAATGGAAAAGTCATTCATTGTACCCATTTTACAGATGAGCAAACTGAGACTCAGGCTCGAGGGCCTTGCCCGGGGTCCAACCCAGTAAGAGCTGGAGACAAAATGCACAAAACAGGAGTGACAGCAGAGCTGGCGATTTTATTTCAAACCCAGCGGCCGCCATGTAGAAGGGCCTTTGTAAATCTCAGTGGATGGACTTACCTAGAAGTCACCACCTGGCCAGGACAGCATTTCCTCCGGAGTGGGTTTGATGATGCAGGGTAATTGCTAGAATGCTATTAACTATCTCACATGAGGAAGGAGAAATACACCACCTCCTGAGATGTGAACAGTCAAGACGGCGTATCGCCACGCCGGGGTCAGGCACGGGAGACACGCCCCACGCTATGTGTCGTGAGGCAGAGGACTCCGCACTGGCTCTTCCTCTTCTGTTCCTTCGCTGGGCCCAAGAGCCACACGCCGGTGAGGACGAAGAGGAAGATGGCAGTGACCGTGGGGCTCCCAACCTGGTCTGGCAGGTTCAAGCGAAATCAAGCGAAAAATTAAAAACACGGCGGGAGTCCAACAAGAAACCAAGTCACTACCTGTTGTACCAAGTTCGGTTTCCAAGCACATTAAGTTCAGGAGCTAGCTGACGGGTCTTGGGGGGGCACAGGAGGCTCAACGTGGAGCACCGAGAGATGGAGATGGGGAGTCTGGTTGATGTCACGTGGGAAAGGTGGGTCAGGAGTGCTCTGGAAGTCAGGGGAGGATGTGACGGTTTTCAAGAGCAGAAAGAAGCTTGAAAGGGCAGTGTTGGAAGGCCCATGGGGGCCCTGGAGTTTGGCAGGTACTCTACGGTGAGCATCCAAGGGGGGCGAGGAGGCCATGGTGGGTGGGGAGCGCCCTGAAAGGCCTGGAGCCCAGGCTGGCTGGCTTCCCCCGAGGCTTCAGAGGACTTCAGGACATCACTCAGTTGAGGCTGAAAGAGAAACCCTTTCCTGCTCTCCCCTCCTACCCTGCATACCCTAAGAGTGCTACTTTCCCCAAACTGTGATCTCTAGGAATTCTGGAAAAAGACAGCCTCATAGACAGATTCAGGAACTGCTCTATATCATATCCTTTCTCCTAGAGGTGATAATGATCGCATTAAAGGTTCTGAGAAGTTCTGCAACCAAGAGACATTTTTAGCTCTGTGGATCATGTCAAACTGTGGGTAGCAGACCCTGGCAGACTCCACCTGGATCCCTCAGAGCCCTGGTTCGTGTATGTGCGCCCTCCCTCCCCCCGTTTTATCATGCTGTCACTTCTAATGGCACCCCTGGCTCTTCTTCAGAGAACTCCCCTCTGGCTATAAGACCTAATGATACCTTGGAATTTACTTTCCCCCCGGGGCAGCCCTTAACCAATGACCAATATGCTGTCCTGGCTGGGGCAGCTCTGAGGCTAATTTAGAGCCCAGAGCTCCCCTGTGGGAGAGCCCGAAGCTGCCCCTGTGGGGCTTTGCTTTATAGGTTGTCCTGGGAGTGTGCCCTTCACGGCTCTCTCCACTCAGGGCCAGCCTCGGGGGAACTGGACCTGCGAGACCTCATTTCTCCTGCATGAGAACTGTTTGTTCCTGAAACACCCATCAGTGTGGCTTGGATCGCCTGTTCTTCTTTGGCATGCGCTTTGATAAACCCCGCCCTGGAGAATAGCCTCCATACCACAGAAGTGATTTTCTAGAGAGAGAGAGCCCTGATTTGATGAGAAAAGAAGGTCTCCGCTGGGGCCTGCCTCTTGCTCAGTCCCTTCTTTCCGAAGCCTTTCTTTGCTGTCCTCCAACCCCGGCAGGGTTTCTGCAAGGGCTCTGAAAAGAGATTTCCTATTTCAGCATCCAGCCTGGTCAGGGTTTCAGGAGCATAACCCGGGAAACTGAGCAGATCGGGCCACAAGGAATAGATTTTTGAGGCAAGCATAATTCGTCTCTGCTGCTGTGCACGTTTATCTTTGGAGAATGGGTCCCCATAAACTCCACCTTTCTCGCCCTCTTGAATCCACGTCTCCCTCTGTGGCATGAGAGTTGCTTGGGTAAGAAGTCGGATGCCTGCCTGGGCCAGACAGATCATGGAGGGAGAGTCAGTCATGGTGTGAGGTGACTGGGAGGGACAGGGGCTGGGACAGAATGGGGAGTGTGTGTCCCATTTGAGGGGGCTGCTGCCAGGGGCTCCAAGCCAATTGTTGCCATGTAGGAATGGGACTTGCCATCCAGGAATTTTTTGAGAAGCCAGCAATCCAGATGTTCCTCGAAATCCCTTCACTTCCCAATATTGGCAAATAGTTCCAATGTTTTGAATCATTGTGGGTACCAAGCAGTACAGCTCTGCAGGCTGGATGAGAGATGCCAGGTATGATCTTGGCCTTGATTATCTGCAGAAAAGCCAAGGTAGATGGGGGAGAGGCACAGCCGTGGCTTAAGAGGTCTCTGAAGGTTTATCCTCCTCACATGTGCTGTCCAGTCACTTAGCAAATGCTGGTCCCTCTGCTTGAAACACTTGTCCTCTAATTCTTCGTCTGGCTAATTCCTTCTCATCCTTAAGACCTCTGCTTCCTCCTGACCCTGACATGGTCTCGTCTTCCTGTAAGAGCTCCCATTGCCTTGCAGCTTCCCCTTTTGTAAGACTCATCCCATTTCTAACTACCCGTTCAAAGTCCGTCTTCTGCACCATTCTGCAGGCTCCATGGAAGGCAGAGCTGTGTCTGCCTTGTTCTCTGCTACATTCCTGACACTGGACATAAGCCCAACACACAGTAGGTGCTCAGAAGTATTCTTTTCAACGAATGAAAGAGTAGAGCATCCAAGAAGTTTCCCTAAGGGATAAGGAAGATCCCACACTCAGTGCAGACGATTTTGCTCTGCCCTTGAAAACCACTCCACCCGGATGGTGGTGGTAGGCACTCGCTGCAATTATTCTTGTTTTCCCATGTTGAGGCCCTTCTTTTCCCTTTCAGGCAGGGCTGAGCAGAGCCACAGCTTAGAGCTGTGCGTGTTGAGCTTTGTGAATAGAATCCCCTTGAGTGAGGGGTAACAGACTGCAGCCTTGAGCCAAATCTACTCACTGTTTGTTTTGGTAAATAAAGGTTTACTGAAACATGGCTATACCCATTCATTTATATATTGTTTGTGGCAGCTTTTGTGCTACAACTGCAGAGCTGTGTATTTGAGACAGATTCCATGTGGTCTTCAAAGCCTAAAATATTTACTATTATGGTAAAAACGTATAGACCTCTGCCCTAGAGTGGTGCAGTGCCCAACATGTACAGCCTTACATGGCTGCTGTGGTTAAGTGCACCTCAACTCAGATTTGAGAGTCCCCAGCTACTGAGACCAGGCACTTCTCTGCAGGGCTTGTGAGTAGTCCTGTTTGGGCAGAATCCTCACTATCATCAGCACCCTTTCTCCATTGGCATCCACGGATAGAAAAGAAGAGAGAGGGAGGTAGTAACCACCTTTCCCCTCTCTCCCTCCACCTCTTAGAAGACGGAAAGTGGCACAAGTCAGAGACTGGTGATGGCCCTTTAGGCTCAAGGTTGTCAAGCCCCAGGCCAGGGGCTCCCGAGTGTGGAGAAGGGGCAGGAGGGAGCTGGAAGAAATGGGAGAGCCTACAGGCCCACCTTCCAGCCTACCAAGGATAAGTCAGTTTTCCGTGGTACTATGGACCGAGCGTTTGCTTCACTTCCCCCTCCCCAGTTCACAGGTTGAAATCCTAACCCCCAAGGTGATGGTCTTGGGAGGTGAGGCCCTGGGAAGTGATTATGTTATGAAGGTGGAACTCTCATGAATGGGACTTATGTTCTTATAACCAAATCTCCCAGCACCTTATCTTGGAATTCCCAGCATCCAAACAGCATGAGAAATAAATTTCTGTTACGGATAAGCCACTTGGTCTGTGGTGCTTTCTTATAGCAGCCTGCATAGACTAAGACGCAGGGATCTCTGTCTCTCTGTGAGGGTGGCTGGCTGTTCCCACCAGGACAGTTGCCCTCTGGGTGCAGGGATCTCAGCAACAAGAAGCTATGAGACAGATGGTCCAAAACGGAACCTGGAGGTGGGAGCAGGAGGGTGTTGAGCCTGAGCCAGATCTCCTGGCGTTGAGGGTCTTTACGGCAGGGGGCAGGGACGTCCCCACTGGGCTTTCCAGAGGACCAACGATTGCTGCTCTAGTTATCTAAAGCTATCAATGAACAAGCCACCCATCCCCGAGGAGCTGAACAAAACAACAGGATTTATTTTACCGGGAATATGTGGCTTGGGTGGTTCTCAGCAATGACAGCTTGTCTCCGATCTCCTCATCCTCAGCAGGGGGGGGGGGGGGGCTCCCAGGTGGGGGCTGGAATCACCTGAGGGCTTCTTTGCTGGCATGTGTGGTGGCGGGTGCCAGCTGCCGGCTGGGACCTGCCCTGGGGCGGCCACCTGCTCCACCTCCCCAGGGCCTTCCCTGCAGCCGCTGGCTTTCCTCACGGCGTGGTGGCTGGTCCCAGGGCGAGTGCTCCCAAGACAGGGCTGGATGGAATTTGGATCGCATTCTCGGCCCTAGTGCAGAAGTTCCACGGCATGATTTCTGCAGCATTCTGTTGCTGAGAAGTAAGTCATGAAGGCTGACCTGTAAGGAGAGCACGTCTGGAGACATTGCACGCACGTTTTAAAACCTCCACCAAACACTTCCATAAGAATGATTTCTTGGAAATCGCGCTACAAAGAGCCCAGAAACATTGAAGCAGGAGGAGGCTGCAATCTCAGCTTGGACTCAGCAGAAGGGAAAAGAAGCCTGTTTTCCTTCTCTCACTCCATCATGGGGCAGGGGTGCAGGGGGTGGGGGGGTAGGGGCGCTTGCGTGGGAGGCGGGAGCAACCTCTGTGGTGAGTGCAGACCCCAGACACCATTCTCAGCCCATCCTGGGGAAGAGTACACAAGGCTTTCAATCAAATGTTAGCATCAAGCTTTCAAATGAATAGGGCTACGCCCTAAGATCCAAAGCAAGACAGCTTTAATGATCAGATGGGATGGCAAAGTTAGGGAATGAGATGAAAAGTCAGTTAAGGAATCCTTTACCACTTGGGGCAGCACAGATGGAGTCAGGGTTTAGGGGGACAGGTGTCCACAGGGCAGTGTGGGTGGCAGCAACTACAGAAGTAAAAATCGTCCGTATTTCCAACCCAGCGTCGACAGGCTGAGACTCCTCTCCTAATGGTTTCCTTTGAAAAGCCTTGCTCAGTAGTCTGGCCTCCTGAAGTTTGCTTTTCAGGCCCTGTATTTGGGGGAGGAAATTGGATAAATTGATCTCTAGGGGCCCTTCCAGGACTAACACTCCCTGATTCTCTTGCTAACAGGGGCTGGGTGCTGACAGTTTAGTTAGGAAATGGTGACAAGGACTGTATTTATTTCATTAAAGCTTCTCTCAGTACGGGAATCGTAAGATTAGCCGGAGGAATTAGCTTTGTTCTCTGATTTCACTGAAAGAGAAGTGGTTACATAGGGCCTTTCCCAGTGTCTCTGTCTCTCTTGGCCTCTCTGTAGATGGCAGTCTCATACCCTCCCCCAAGTGTGATTTGACAAGAGACTTGAACAAACTTCCAGCAGTGAAACCAAAATTCAGAGCCAGACTTCTTGACTACTGGGAGTCAGTTTTATAACCCCTGGTCCTTAGAGCTTTACAACTGGAAATGTGGTCAGGGAACCATGAGTGTCACCTGGGAGCTTGTTAGAGACACAGGCTCCCAGGCTCTGTCCCAGATCCCGCCCCCTCCCCATCAGAATCTACGTTTTAACAAGTTTGGTGGTGGGTTGGGGGATTCAAATCTACGTGAAAGTAGAAGTGCTGTTTTGAGGATCCCAATCCTAGGCTTGCTATTTTTCTTGCTTTGTCTCTTTTAGGACATCTGGAAGTTGAAGGTTCTCAAAGGCAAATTTCTTCCAATTTTGACCCCTGGAGTCCCCGGCCATCCCCTCCCTGTCTAACTGGCTCTTCAGTGATTGCTGGACATCCTAGGGATAGCTCCCTGTAAATTACTAACAGGAATCATGGCACACTAATAGTGCTTGAATTTAAAATGCTCTTCTTTACTGTGGATCTGGGGAACGCTAGGCAGAAATACTTTGGTAAATAGTTTCTATTCAAATGGCTGTGTTGTGGAAAACCAGGCTTTTTTTTTTTTTTTTTTTAATCCAATCTGATACAGGAGCTGCTGTAGCAAGATTTCCTAACCCCCAGAGCCACTTCCTGAGTCATTTCCAACTGTGTACTTTAGTCTTTAGTTAATGTCAAAGGGCTTGTCCTGTTGCAAATCTCAGAAACATTTCTGTTACAAGGTGGCTTGCCTATAGCTATTTGTATAAAAAGCTAAATGAGCATTGGAAAGGTACAGTAAAAATCCTCTCTGTACTAGAAGTATCCTACCATTGCGTTGGGCTGTTTATGTACTTCTCTTTTACCATCCCCTTCGACTGCGAATATAAAAACCAGCAAGCAGAGGTTTATAATTTTACACACCCACCGCTCTCTGCATTTAGGAGAGTAACATGCTCCCATTTGACCTGATGAAGTACTTCAAGCATTTGCATTTGCATTTCCAGGCATTTCCATTTTGAACAAATTTTGGCTTCATCAAATGAGAATAGTCTACAGGTGGACTTAGTCCATTTTTAGGCCTCAAGTGATATCTTACTAAAAGCATATCGATGTTCTTGGGTATGAGCTAAGCCCACCTTAGAAGCAACGTTTCCCAGCACCCATGCCCCTAGGTGAATAATGATAACAGTGGGCATTTAAAAAATGCCTGCTTGACATTTGCTAAGCTTGCTTGTGATTTTTAATCTTCGTAAACTTGGGTTTCCTTGAACGCAGAGCCCTTAGTCAAGAGTTTCGGTGTGGGGATTGACTTGACCCAGCAATCAGGTGTGAGGGTAGGGAATGGGGAGGGTGACCTGGAGGAGACCAGGCCAATTTAAGGGGGCTTCTCGAATTTACTGCCACTTGCCGGGGGCCAAATTGCAGTGGGGCCTCTGAGAAGCATAGAGAACACCTCACAGAAAAGTGGCTGAGGTTCAGGGAGCCTGGAGCACGCATGCGCCGCTCTCAGACCTAGCTGGTAGAAGGTGGCGCCCGGGGGCATTGCGCCCTCCGCTGTCCTGGCCTCTGCCTTAGCTGTGGAGCCTCGTGCAGAACATCGCCGGGCTTTGCGCAGGCGCGATGCCGGCCTTGCCCGTGACCGTGAGGTCAGACAGAACTGCTCTGAGCCTCCTGCCCCATCTCGCGCCATCTGTCTGAGGCCACTCTTCCTCTCTCCGTGGTAGAGCTGAGGAATGTGAAGCCCAGAGAGGTCAAGCGGTGTGCCCTGCTTTGATGTCGGGACTCGACATCGGGACTAGCATCGGCTCTGGGACCCCAGAGCTTTTTCTCAGAACACACTGCACGGTCGTGCAGAGGACCGGAAGGGCACCTACCGTCCTGTCTGTCTGCCCAGGACTGTCCCAAGTGTAGCCCCACAAGCGGCCCCTCCGGGAACCCCCCCCCCATCCTAGCCGGCGGAGAGGGCTGGAGGCCCGTGCCGTGATTCTCCACCTCTGCAGCCCCCCCGGCTTCCTCCCTGGGCTCCCTCCCGACTCGCGCCCGCCTTCCAGACGCTCTCTCTCTCATCTCTTGCTCCACTTCTGCGTTCCGCTGAGGCTGTTTCCAAGTAAAACCCAGATAAATTTGGATTTCATATGGTGGTTTCTCCTGAGTGAACCTTTTCTGTAGAAAGTGGGAGACCAGAAAGTTCTGGGTTTTTTTGTTTTTGTTTTCTTTTAAATGAGGCCTGTTTATTCTAATGGTTCTGGGGAGGGTGTGAGGACTGTAAATGAAATTTGATTTATCTGCTAAGTGTCCATTATTGGTTCATTGTTTCACTAGGGTTTTCTTTATTATTTTAATGAAAAAAGTGAGAGTGTGTGTGTGCACGTGGGTGTGTGTGTGCCTGTAGGCATACATCATAAATCTACGTGTATAGTTTCCTAGGGCTGGTGTATCAAAGTACCACAGACGAGGTGGCTTATATGATAGAAATGTCTTAGGGTTGTGGGGGCTGGAATTTCGAGGTCATGGTGTTGTCAGGGCTGTGAGGGAAAGGCTGGCGCAGGCCTCTCTCCTTAGCTCGTAGTTGTCTCTCTTCCCTCCGTGTCTCCACAGCGTGTTTCCTTATGGAAGTTTCCATGTCCGTACTTCCCCCTTTAAAAAGGACAACGGTCATATTGAATTAGGGCCCACCATAATAACCTTTTGACTTGATTGTCTCTGTAGAGAACCTGTCTCCAAATATGGTCACATTCTGAGATACTAGGGCTGGGACTTCAACATATAAATATAGGGAGGACACAGTTCAGTCCATAACACCATCGTCCAGAATAACTAAGAGGGTCTGTCTCAGTCATTATTCCCTTCCCCTCTTCTCTCCCCATCCCCCTTGTGGATCCCACTGACTCAGCTCTGCCTCCTGTGGGAATACCTCAGATAAAGAATCATGAGGTGTGACGTTCCTCCATTCACTGACTCACACCTTCAACAAACATTTACTGAGCACCCGCTGGGGGGCTCACGGTGGGCTAGATGCTGGAGGACATGACAGAGATGAGCAAGACTGAAGCCCTGTCCTCACGAAGCTCACACAGGGTAGTGGGAAGACTCTAGTCCTTAGAGCCTAGGGATCTTTGGTTCTATTAAAGTGATTATTAGTAATAGCTAATTGTATAAACAGATAAAGGAAAATACCAAGTGGTAGGTCCTACCCCAGGCTGCAGGGGTCTGTGGCAGTGTAATTTTGGTCTGTTTAGCATGTTTCTTTGGGTACCCCCTCCTCATGCTGTGGGTCCCACAGAAGCTGAACCTGCATCCTCAGGGCAAAGTTAGGCCCATGACCTCGGGCAGCCGATGACTGAAAAGTTTATCTTCTCTGGGCGAAATATTGGGTTCATTGATGGGCAGGGGAACAATGGGGCCAATGATACCTCCCTGGGAGCGCCACCTGTGTGTTGAGAGGGTCTCATGTTCCACCTACCTTGCTAAACTGGGATTACGTGTAGATGGCAGTCAGGGTCCCACATTGCGTGCAAGAGGACATCAGGGAAAGGACAGAACTAAGAAATGGAGACAGAGGAGAAGGAGAGAGAAAACTGATGAAGTTGATGGTATTGCCTGAGACCCTGGATCCAGCCATGCTTGAAGCCAGACCCACTCCTGAACATCCCCTGCATGAGTCTGGAAGTTCTCTATACCCGCCTAATTTGAGCTGAGCTAAAGGCTCCCTGCCTAAACAGTGGGTATGAACAAAGTCATTGGGAACCCAGAGGCTGGTGCCACTAATCCTGACAAGGGAATCAACTTAGTTTCCTTGAAGGGCATGGCATGTGGGCCCTCTTCAAAGATTAGTCCATTCTCACACAGCAGAGGAGCCCAGGGGCATTGGAAGGAGTGGTGTGTGTGTGTGTGTGTGTGCAAAGGGAGTGACATGTGGAAGGGCAGGGCATATTCAGGGCTGGAGAGGAGCTGGCTGGGGTTGGAGCTGGGCCATGTTGTTGGGGATGGAGGATACGGTTGGACCATGAAGGGCCTTGAATGCCAAGGCAAAGCATCTTTCTACACTTGGGAGGAAGATATGGAGGTAAGGGGAGCTCTTTGAAGGGGGAGCAATCTTGTCTTCCGAGTGTCAAATGTCAGGGGAGGCACGCATTTCCCCCACATTCCTCCAGTGTCTGAGTACCCGACCTGAAAACGATAACTGAATGGGAGGGACCAGTTCATCAGGCGGTGACGGACTCCATTCTGTGAGGGCCCATGGTTCCTGCGCTAAAAATACTGATGGATACAGGTGGGAAAAGGCCCAGAAAGAGGACCTGACACTGAGTGAAGGACTCAAAATACTTTAGCAAGATTTCCTCTTCACATGGAAAGATAGGAGCAGGAAAGAGCAGCTGGGCAGGTCTTATAGACAGAATAATGGCTCCCGGAGGTATCCACACGGAATTCCTGAGACCTGTGGATATGTTACCCTACGTGGCCCAGGAAGCTTTGCAGGTGTGGTGAAGGGAAGGATCTTGAGGCGGGAGTGTTATCCCCATTATCCCAGTGGGCTCAGAGTAATCACAAGATTAGAGGGAAGAAGGAGGTTCTGAGCTAGAGAAGGAGGTGTGATCATGGAAGCAGAGGCCACTCTGATTTCATTGCTGGAAGGGCCCACAAGCTAAGGAAAAGGGATTCAATCCCGTGGAAAGGTCCAGGTTGGAAGTGGGTGTTGGGATTATTCCCCCCTCCCCCCGTCTGACATACCAAATCAAACTTGTGGATCTCGGTGTATACTATTTTGGTGAAGGCCATTGGATCAGTCAGGGGCATTCTTTTTTTTTTTTTTTTTTTTTTTGACAGAGGGAGAGAGATCACAAGTAGGCAAAGAGGCAGACAGAGAGAGAGGGGGAAGCAGGCTCCCTGCTGAGCAGAGAGCCCAATGTGGGGCTCGAACCCAGGACCCTGAGACCATGACCTGAGCCGAAGGCAGAGGCTTTAACCCACTGAGCCACCCAGGCGCTTGAGCTTCTTGAGCTTCTTAAAGCCAGAGTCCCCCAACCAGCAGCGTCTGCATCTCCTGGGAACTTGACAGAAAAGCAAATTCTCAGGCCTCACCCCGGACCTGCTGAATCAAAAACTCTGTAAGACGGTGCAAACAGGAATAGATTCTCCCCTGGAGCCTGTGGGAGGAACCCAGCTCTGTAGACGTGTTCATTTTAGTCCCTAAAATCTATTTTTGGACTTTGAACTACAGAACTATAAAATAAAAAGTTAGCATTGTTTTAAATCCCCCAGTCTGTGTTAGTTTGTTACAGCAGCAGTAGGAAACAAAGTACAGAGGAAGCAACCTAGATCACAGTTCTGAAACCACAGAAGAAAAGATTAGCCCCTGGGTTTCAGAGCCGCCCTAAGCTGGGTTTACAGGCTAGCTCTCCCACCGTCCAGCCTGCAAGATAATTCAAGCTCTCTGGGCCTCAGTTTCTTCCATGTAACTTGCATTTCCTCATACCCGCTTTTTATGAGACTTGGGAAAAAATCAGATGAGGTAGTGTACACAATCATAATCACAATACACAATCATAATCACATACAACTGCACAGCATGTACAAGGTACTTAAATAGTAGCCATTTTTCCTTTCATTTTTTATTATGATATACAGAAAAATGTGAAAAATGTGATGAGTTGTATTCAATATAAAAAATATTTTTTTCTCTTCTTTTAAATGTTTATCTTCCAAATCCTTTTCCATGGGAGTGTTTAGGGATGTCATTTGTAACATAAAACGAGAGAACTATGAAGGAGCTTTTATGAACAATTTTAATAACAATTTTTACATTTATATGGTGTTTCATGGGCTCTGCCTAAACACATAAACTAATAGGAATAAAGAAAGCCAGCTCAAACAGAGTTATATTAAACACAATCAAACCACAGCTTATTTTTCTAACCATTGGTTATAAAACATTTCAGTTGACTGGATAAAGGTAACCAGTTGTTCCAAGTTATTTACCTTTCGATGCAAAAATAAGGACTGTTTCCATTTTTAAAGCACTGGGCGTTGTCCCACGCACTTTCCCAGACATGTTGCCATTTTGCACAGCGGGCAGCTAAATCTTTCCAGGATCCATGTCCTGGGTCCTAGAGTTGGCACATGTTGGAGCACGTGAAGGCTTTGTCCTCAGCTCCCCCTTCCTCCTCTCCCTGGCTCTTCTTGCATCGCCACCCTCCACAGGTGATCTTACCCAGGTCAGTGATTTTAAATATCATCACGTGCTCATGAATCCAAAAAATACACCTCTAGCGGTGAGTCTATGCTTGCACACCCGACTCATGTATTAACTGCCTACATGATGTCTCCATTTGGATGCCTGCTAAACACTGCTGACTGGTCCTGAGAACTTTCGATTTTTTTCCCCCGTGGGCTTGTTCCTCCCCCAGCCAGCCCCCTCTCAGTGAGTGGTGTCCCCATCCAAAATCCTGGGGCCTTTCCGACAGCTAGTATTGTTGGCTGTATACCCACAGTAGGACCCAAGTCTGTCTCTCTCTCGCATTTCTCTGCTCTCATCTGTACTTAGATGCCTTCACTTGTCCCTTGAAGTCATGCAGTGTTCTTGCATGGAATCTCCCTTCTTGGCACCTGCTTTACTACAGTGTGTCCCATCCAGTAGCCAAGGGGAATGTTGAAAACCACTAATTTGGTCTTGTCATTCTCATGTTCAAAACTCCATAGTGGCTTCTCATTGTACAACCAAATTAACTCTTTACCATGGCCTGTGGGGCCTCCAGGAGTAAGTCTTCACAGGGCATATAAAGATAATTTTCTGGCTGAGATGATGTGTTAGGGGAGGAGCACAGACTATCTCAAGGCCTGTTTTAGGGAAAGCCAAACTAAGACATCTTAACCAGGCTCTCTGGGTAAGGGGAGAATCAAGTCCCTAATGGGGAGTTGCCAACATGCTCTTCCTAATTACTATTCTATTCTTTTTCCTTAGTAATAATAGCCCTGATTTGTATTGTGCATGTGACTGGCATAAAGACTAAATTTCCCAGTCTCCCTTGCCACCAAGTGTGGTTATGTACGTTAGGGACAATACAACATAAAGATTTGTGTGTGCAATTCTGGGAGGTTTCCCTTACAGGACTGGGTATGACTTCAACCCTTTCCTTATTCCAGCTAACTTACAGACATATGTGTTGGCTGGAGCTCTGGAAGCCATTTTGTACCATGAGGTGACCTTGGAACAGAAGCCACACCACAGAACACAAGAATGAAGGCTGGGTCTCCGGGGATTTGAGGAATGTCATACCACCCCTGAATTGCTAATCTCCACACTTCTCTATGCTTTTATTTTGAGTTTGTCTGTTAGAGCAGAAACAAATGCTAACCGTTGTGGAGGAGGGGCACAACCCCACTAGAAGCCGAGAAAAGAGTCTCAAGGTGTCTGCAGCTGGCCAAGCAAAAGGCCTGAGTGGGCTGATGGAGATAGAGAGATGTGGGAAACATTGAGGAAGGTGTAGGATGCAGAAACCTTGATGATAAATTGGAAATGGAGCATGAACACACGAACGACAAATGTCAAGGACGCTTCCCAGTTTTCTGGTCTGAGCAACCACAGGGTTGCTAGTGCTAGTTACTGAGTGAGGGACCCAGAGAGCACACAATTAGCATTTCTGTGAAAGAGCTTTGTAATGCTGTTTATCTCTGGCATTTTGTCATCTGAATCACTGTATGTATGTCACAAATTTGTGGTAAAATGACCCACCATTTAAATGAATGCATATGATAGTGCTATTGTGTAAATTTCAGTGTTTTTCCAAATATCTGTAATTTCCATTTCCCATGAAGAGAAATGCCCTTGTTAGAGTGTATTTTTAGGGGATGGTTCTCAGGTAACAATGTTATTCTCCCTTTGAGCTCTGGGTCAGCAATCTACAACACGCACAGACTGAACCCTGGGCTCTTGGCGAGTAAGAGAAATTCCATGAAAGATAGTCTCCCAGGTCCTTATTCACAGGCCTTCCTTAATTAGATTTATGATTTGGTTGGGCGGGGGGGAGGGTAGTTCTAAAATGTGCTTGGCGCTTTAACTCATGTGGCCTTCCCACTTATTTGGGTTGGCAGAGTCACTCATCTTCTTTATAAAGGCTTGGCTCATTGAGGATGGTATTTTATATTTTTTATGTTAAGCTGGAATTTCCGGATTGGGTTCTGCAGCATATGGCTCTGTTTTACTAGGTTCTGGTGGGCTGACAAAGGAATTTTCCCTCTTTTGTTTATTTCTTGCTGGAGTTTAGGATCTGATCCCCATGGAGGAGGAAGGGAAGCATTGGCAGAGGAGAGATTGTCTATCCAAACATAGGTCTAGCCAGCACAAGTCACATTTTGGTTCCAACTCTGGAGATCTGGTTATCCTCAGACTCCAGGCCAGAATCGTAAGCACAAGTGAAATGAACTGCACTGAGGTCCTTCTTTTCCCAAAACAATTGGGCTACATATTAAATTGTTACCCTAAGGCATCTAGTTGTGGACCCACTAGTTGTAGGACGGGGGTCCCTGACTCCACTCAGTAGAATTATCAGTCAGTCACTTTCTTAAAAGACTTCCAAAAGAGTTGGCTGCTTTAGAAGAAAGTGGTACTGCATAGCCGGCCTCGAAAATGGCCCCCCGGTATTCCCCACCTCCTGCTATTTACACCCTTATGTTGACTGCTTCCGCTTTGAATAGGGCTGACTTGTGTAACCAGTAGAATTCTAGAAAAATGAATGATGTGACTTCTGAAGCTGGTCCCTAACAGACGCCACAGCTTCCACGATCACGCTATTCTTGGATCCCTCATTCAGGGCAGCCAGCCGCCATGTGTGGAGAACACTGGCAATCCTATAGGGGAGTCCGTGTGGTGAGTTCCTGTAGCCTCCTGCTGACAGCCATGGGAACAAGCCATCCTGGAGGCCTCCGTCAAGCCTTCAGATGACAGCGCCCCCCCCCCACTAATATCTTGACCGAACCCTCATGAGACCCCAAGCTGGAACCACCCAATGAAGTTGCTCCCCAAAGTCCTGGCCCACAGGAACTGTGAGACAGTAAATGTTTTAAACCACTGAGTTTTGGGAATAGCAATTGATAACTAATACAGGTGTACTTCTAGAAACATGAAGGGACAACTTGAGAATCTTACTTAATTCATCCTGAAATAAAATAGCAAAATAAAAACTTGTATTAAGAAACATTTTCTATAATTTTTTCCCCTTTTTAAAAATCTTAAGAAATTTTTTTTTTTTTTTGGCATTGTCGTGAATGGATGTGGCAGTTGCTTGTCATTTACAGTGACTGCCTTCAATTCCCTTCACCTCATAGCGGTTGGAATTCCTATCAGGGATGTGATTCTCCCCTTATGTAGAAAGTCTGGTTAAAATGTTTTCCTTTGGGTTCCTGTAAGGCAGACCTTGAGACAGGGATTTGAGTGCAAGCGGTTATTTGGGAAAAGGTTCCAGGAAACCCTGAGAGAGAGTGGAAGTGGGACGTGGAAGGGAGGAAGCCACTGTTTCTTATTTGCATTAAAACTCTGGTCATCACTGTGGGCACTTGGGCTCAATCACACTGAGGACCTTCTGAGAAGGAACAGACTTAAGAAATTTCGTTCTGAAGGGCAAGGGAGCTGGATTGTGGATCTTCCAGACCCTGTCCCTCATTGGTTGAGGGTAGCCCACTGGCCAGGGACAAGAGCGGTCTGTGTATAGGTTAACATGCGGGTACCTTCTGGTGTAGGACAAGGGGATAAACATGGGCATTGACAGCTTCTCCAGAGGGCATTTCCTGGTGACCGCTTCCCACAGGGAAAGCCAGTTGGTGAAGAGGGCAGGGGAGACGTGGGAGAGGGAGTATAAGACCTCAGCTGAGTTCCCCAGGCGTTTTCTCTGCATACTTCGGGTCCCAAGCAGTACAAGAGAAGGGACAGCTTAGAAGTCTCTCATGGAGTTAAAAGCATTGGATTAGACTGTTCTGGTTCCAGACTATAGCTCGCCTCCCTGTCTCCTTGGTTCCTGTCTGTCCTGCCAGTCCCCATAAATCATGGAGGTCTCCTGTAAATTTCACAAGCCCTTGACATCCCTTCCTCTTTGCCTAGGTTGTCCAGAGTTGGCTTCTGTTGCGGGCAACAAAGAAGCATAACTGAGACAACAATGGGTCTCACCGAGATTAATAGTAAAGTTCACACTTTTCCAACCCAAATCCCAGCAGGATGGGATAGATTTAAGAACTTGCTAAATGGAGTCTAAAGGTCATCTGTATGGGCAAGATATTCAGGAAGGCTTTGAAAAAGAAATGTGAGGCTGCAAAGATCTATGGCGGCATTAAGTGGGGACTGCAGTTTCTAGAACCACTGGTTTAAAGATGAAGGGCCGCTGGCTGGTCTAATTTGGCAGACAAAAATTTCATTATCCAGAGCACATAAGCCTCTCCCTCTGTCGGACAAGAGATGAGATCCTGTCTATAAAAGCTTGCTCTCCCTTTCAAAGGTCAACACTCAAAGCGTGTTCATCTGCCACCCTCTTACTGAAGACCAAAGACTGGGTAGCAATGACTTGATATTTAAGCATGACCTGCCTGTCTAGACCTTTTCATTCTCTCAGCGCGCTTTCTCTTGCTACCACTTACACTCCAGCACCAGCAGACCTCACGGATTCAAAACTTTTATTAGCCCATCAGAAAAGGATGAGGAAGGGCTCCTTGCGGTGAGTACCTCTGAGGGTCATCAGCAGTAATGCTGCTCATTTTCATCAGGTGCAGACCAGCTACTAATCTCTGATGCTGAAGGGTGGGAACCAGTTTCTGAAACTATATTATAGACCTGGTGAAGTCGTGTACATAGTGAGGCTGGACAGTCAACACAGCAGTACCGCATAGCGGTTCAAATCAGAGTTGGTGCTCCAACGGCCTGGGTTCGGGTCCTGGCTTGTTATTTGCTGGTGGGTGATGTGGAATTTCTCTAGGTCTGAGAGTCATTGTCTGTAAGGTAGAATAATAACACCCACCCCGTGGAATTCTTGGGAAGGAGGATTAAATGAAATAGTTCTTGCAGAGCGTTACAGCAAGTGTTTAATAATGCCCATATCATTTATATCAGTGAGGGTCACAGCAGGAAGCAAACAGTAGGCTCTGACTGGGTCCCTTGGGGAGAATTTAATAAATGGACTGTTTACAAAGCGTAGGCGGACTGTAGGGACATCGAAACGCTCGAGAATGTAGTTACCTAGGGCTATTACCACCTCTGGTCAGGGAAGTGGGGAGGTGGGAGAGGCTCACCGGAACCCTGACACTGAGAGAGTTTTGTAGAGAGGGCCATCTGACAAAGCTGTAATGAGGGATGCTGCAACCATGGCGGGCCTCGAGGAGGAGGGAGGGGAAATCACCCTCCTGACCTTCTCTTCCTTCCCTCTAGCATCCTCTTGTTGGCACCCTCTGTTGGTTGACCCAACTGGGGGAAGATACGAACAGGGCACAGAGCAAGATGGGAGAGGGCACAGCATAGATCTGGAAGGGGCAATAGGAAATGTCCAGGCTACAATGACTGCTGACGTTTCTGAGATACCTAAAAGAAACCTATAGGAACGCCAGGGGCTTCTAATCAATGTGCCCATGGAATTTTTTTTCTTCTGAAAAGCCTCTGTTACCTCTGTTAACATGTTTTCCATGTTAAGCTGTCTTGATTTGAAACTATTAAGGTTCCTCTTTTTGCAAACTCTCCACCTAGTTTTGGAAGAAGACTAGATTGGTTGAAGCAACTTCTCCCCTCCTTTACTCATCTCTTTCTAGAAGTTTCTAAATTCTGGTTATTTTCCCATTACCAGCTTCCCACTGAGCCTATGGATGCAAGTTCAATTATAATGGCTAGAAGTTCAATACGGTCTCCCCAGGCTAAAGCTACGGGAAGTGTGGTAGTTAGATTGAGGACAAACATTTATACATTATGGTTGGGCCATGAGCATCCAGCTTTGCCTTTGAGGGTTAGTTGAAGTTTGTAGGCACGGCTTACCCGACTGATAGGACTTGATTGTTCCCCTCTTCCTTTTTCATATCCTCATGTTTTTATCATTTGATTGGATTCTTTTGTCATTTCAATAACCTCCTGTTTGAAAATACATTGGCTTATTTATAATTTAAAATACTTATATTTTGAATTTGTATAATTAATTAGCAAACTATTCTTCATTAAAAAAAATTTACCATAATCTTCAGTTCCACTTAAAATTCAGAAGACTATGGAAGGTATGTCTTATGATTTTAACAAACTATTTCGAAATGCCCACATTGACTCCCCAATTTAAAAAGTTTATAGAGAAATGTTTGCTGACAATTAGAAATTGCGAGTCTCAGCTATTTGGAAATGGTCAGGCCTTTATAACCCCGCATGTCAATCAGACATAGATGCGCTCCCTCCCCCAAAGGCTCTCTGCAGCTGAGACAATCCCTCGGGACTGGTGGGTTTTCAGCTGAACTACCAACAGCACTTCTGATCCCTTGGGCACCAAGGCCTTTCTTGAAGGGGGATTTAGGAAAAGCATCACCATGTCCTTCACAAAGACCTTGAGGGAAGATATGACTTTAGACCCGTCTTGTAGATGAGGAACCTGAGATTTAAGGAGCTGAGAGATCTGACTCAAGATCATACAACCATAAATCCACCAGCCAGTGCCTGATTCTCAGGACAAGAGTTTTATATTTAAAATTTTCTCTTTCAGAAAGGAAATTTAGTGCAAGCACTGTGCATCATACTAAATCTCCGTATTCGTTTCTGTTGCTGCTGTAACAAATAAGCACGAACTAAATGGCTTACAACAACACACATTTTATTATTTTAGAGTTCTGGAGGTCAGAAAACCTGAAATCAAAGTGTTGGCAGGCATGTGTTCCTTCCAGAGGCTCTAGAGGAAATCTGTCTCCTTGCCTTCTCTAGCGCCAGAGGCCACCTGCATTCCTTGATTTGGGCTCTTTCCTCTGGTTTCAAAGCCAGCCTTGTAGCCTCTTCCGGTCTACTCGCTCTCTTTGACCTCTGCTACTGCCATCTTGGCTCTTGTGTCTCTGAGCCCTCTGCCTCCCTCCTGGAAGGACCCCTGTGATCACAGTGGGCCCAGATGGATAACACAGCTCACCTTGCTATCTCAAGGTCCTTCATTCAGTTAGATCTGCACAGTCCATTTTGCCATGGAAGGTAACATTTTTTTCAGGTTTCAGGAGTTAGGACATAGACATTTTCAGAGGCCTTTATTCTATCACAACCCCCAGGAGAGCCATCATAATCAGAATCATTAATATTTCTGCAGCAAAATGTGTATACATTCATGCCAAATCATATACATCAGTGGTTAGCAAACTATAGCTCACAGGCCAAATCCCACCTGTTTTGTAAATCTGTTTTATTAGAACACAGCCCCTCCCACTTGTTATGGCGGCTATAGGAACAGACCTGAACAGTTGAGACCTGCAAAACCTAAAATACTTCCTGTCTGGCCTTTATAGAAAAAAAAAAAAAAAAAAAGTGCTGACCCCCAGTGTAAGTAATATCTCTAAATAGTTCAGATCAGCTTTGCCCCCGAGTGAATTTTCCACAAACCTAAAGAAAACCTTTTGGTTTGCAAAATCACTGAACTTCAGAAGTACAAACAAGACTCCTTGTTAGTGACTGAGCAGAGAACTGGAGCCCTGATTGCCTGGAAGCCCACGCTTTTAATGCAAACAGTCTGTGACCCATTTCCTTTGCATTTAAGGCAAGAGTGTGATGTGTGTCTTTACTGGACCCATTTGAGGATCTCAGACGCCAGAGTCTTGGAGTGGAATGTGGCCTTGGGCACCACCCAGTCCTTGGGTCCGAAGGTAGTACTCCAAAGGTCTCTTGGGACCAGAGGTACATTAGCTAGAGCAGTGATTTCCCACCCATGCACCTGAGCCTTTAGCCAGAAGCACGTGCTCCTATCAGCGAGGTCACCAAGAGACCCTGCCTCCCTGTTGCGTCACCCAAGCTCCTTCATGCATTGACATTCCCAGCGTGGTCCCTGAAGGCATCTGAGATTTAACTTCTGCCCTCACCTCCTCCCTCCCATCCTACAGAGGGAGGAAACAGGTCCAAAGCAGCTAGCGTCAGGTCACATAGAAAAGCAGCAGCAGAGCTGGGACCAGAACCCAGTTCCCTTGCTCTCTCTGCCAGTTTCCCTTTACTTCACTGCAGGTACTTGAGCTTGGCGCGGGGCCAGCTGTGATTCATACACACAGCCTTTACTGGCTTGCCCCCCATGCCTAGTCAGTCCCCTCCTCTGCTTGACTTTGTTTTCCCCCTCAGGTCACCAGTAAATCACTTGCCTAAACAATCATCACCTTCAGATGTGCAGCAGTGGTCCCAGATGTTGTCATCTCTCTTGGCTTCCTTTGGTACTCTGGAGAGAAATTTCCTTGGAGATCTTCCAAATTCAGGGCTGAGAACTTGTTATCACATGAGTTTCAGACTATGCCAGACCTGGGCTTTCCAAACCATCCCAGCTCACCTTTCCCCTAAGTCAGGGTTGAGTTGTGGCCTGAGGACTAAGGTGCCCAAGTCTGGGTGGGTCCGTTCTAGATGGGGTTCTGGGGTCTTATTGTTAGAAGGAAGAACTTTTGGCCCTGGGATGATGATCCACTGACATCATTCTCCCTGAGGTCATTCCTGAAGGGATTCCAGAAAGAAAGGAAAAAAAATCTACCTTAATGAGAAAGGGTAGAAAATCTCTTCCAGCTGTTGGACTTTTGTGAGGACGATAAAGTTCCCTTATGGAGCACTCCTCCTCTGGTTTGAACTTAGCCAAACCTCCTCCATAAAGTATCCACCATAGGGAAACAAATCACTTTTTAATTAGAATCTTTAGCGCTAAGTTCAGGGATAGGGCCAAGAACACCCTGATATGCTCTGTTACATCTTCCTCTTGAGAGACCTTGCAGAGAGCTGGATGTTTTTAGAAGCTGAATATCTGTTTTCTTTGCATTTGACTGTAGGTATTATTTGCATTACTATTTAATTCCTTCACAAGTATATGGTCATTGATGTCGACTGTGAGTTGAACCTGGAAGAGGTCTGGTTCAGGGAGGAAATTTAAAATTCCCCCATAATTTCCATCCACTCATCCTCCTCCAGCCAATCAAAACGAGCATACAATCTGAGTGAAAATAAGGAGATTCTCCATAGATGCACTTCCACGCCAAGACCTTGAGCCATTTCCTTCCCTTCCACCATATTGTCCCCAAGTATCTCTAGAGGGAAATTGTTCAGAGCCACTGTTTGGAAGTCAGAAGATCTTACTGAAACTCTATTTGCTACTTGGATAATTACCATAATGATCTCCACCATTCAATAAAGTAGTATTTTTCTGGGATATATGCATAGGTGTTTTTCCAAAGGCCCAAGCTGAGGGAGCCCTGTAACGTCCAGTCGCCCCTTGATATTTCGTATGGACTACCCATGTTGGGCATTCCTTCACATCAGCCCTTCATCTGGGTGAGCCCAGAGTTTCTGTGAGGCTCTCAGGCACAGTATTCGAAGTCTTCCATTTATTCTGCGACTGTGCTTGTATATGCCTGCTAAGTATGCTCGGCTCTGTGAGGAACAGTCTGCTCCCTCCACTGTAACTCTCAGGAGTGTATAAAGCTGACATGGATTTCTCCCTACCCACCAAGCACTGTTATAAGTACTTTATATGTATTAACATGTTTAACCTTCACAAGAATCCTATAAAGCCGGTACTACAGTGTTATTATGCACATTTTGCAGAAGAGGAAACCTCATCAAGGAAAGGTTAAGTAACTTGCCAAAAATCACACAGCTAATGAGCGGCAGCAGGAAGCAGGACCCTAACTGGTTTGGGTCCCAAGTCTGTGCTTTTAACCATCACACTCTATGCAGATTAAGAAGGGATGCTTTCTGCCCTCAACGTTGTTACAGCAGGACTGCAAATGCAAATGGTGGCAGGGAGCAGGCAGGAAACGGAAAGGAGAGAAATAGGCCGGGTGGGTCATGTGGAGAAACGCACAGTTCCATCCCCTTGCAGGGGGTGGCTGCGCATAGATCCAGCCCATTATGGCCCCAAAAGCCCAGCATGGCCCAGCTCACCTGTGCTTCAAGAGAAGCCAGAAACACAGAGGTTTGAAATCTAAACTCTTGCTAAAAATAATAATAATAATAATTATTATTATTATTATTATTCAGCTTTAGCAAGTACGTGCAAGCTGAGTAGAGTCTGTGGGTTGTCAGTTTGCAAATCCAGGTTATCGAACACACGTATGCCGGTACCGTCATGTGATGGGGCAGTGCTGTGCTCGAACACAGGCACATTAAGGAAACGCTGTGGGAATTCAGAATAATCGAGAGAGGTGACGTCTACAAGGGATATGTAGAAAACATGGCGGCTAAGGTGGTCTGTGAAAAGGGGCCGGATTTGTAAATGTAGAGAGGCATGTGAAGGGCGTGTAAGGGGAATGGTGAGTTCTGTTTGGCCCCAGGGAAGTCTGATAGTCATCAAATGTTGAAATGGGCTCCACGGGTTGGTAGGCAGCCATCGCTGCCCTAGGCGTCCTCCCCAAGGCCTTTCCCAGAACCAGAAGTTAAAGGGAGAAGGCCTGGGCCCCGCTGACTTCTCCTCTGCTTGGTCAGTGCCTGTGGCTCCTTGCCAGATATTTCGACACCGCTGGCCCTGACCCTAGTGAGGGTCATGGAATTAGGGCTGGCCAGGGGAGCCAGGCCCATCATAGTGACCCTGGGGGCCAGGCCCAGGTATGAGGACCTTGCCCCTCCTCCCTTCTCATGCTCTCTCTCTCTGTCAAATAAATAAATAAAATATTTAAAAACAAAACAGCAAAGCTTTGAGGGAAAGGAGCCCGGGACTGGTAAGTTTTATTGCAGAAGATAAAACACTAGATTTGGAAACTTTGTGATCAAAAGTCCAGGTAGGCATTGCCAGACGTAGCTTTTATTGAACACCTGCTCTGTCCCAGGGGCAAGGCAAGCCTTGATGTAAGTGATCTCGTTTGATCATCAGAGCAGAACGACCCTCCGAGCTAGGTACTCCCAACTATTCCCATTCTGTTTATTGTTACTTTTTATTACTCCCATTTTAAAGATGAGGCAGTGAAGGCCAGAGATGTTACATCGTATGTGGGAACCGTTGAAAGGAAAGACGAGAGCTTGTAAGGCAGACGGGCTGATTCACTTTATGATGTCTTTCAGAGGTGGCCCTAGTTCTAGGGGTCACTATTGTCATCAGGTGCAATTCCATTGTTTCTACATGTGTCTCAGAACGGTGGCTTTTGATGAACCCACAGCCCTGGTGGACTTGTCTTTGAGCATTGTTGATGCAGCAAGCACTTGGCTTTTCTTAGAGTTTAAGGTGCCTTCCTGTAAACGTTATATAATATTCAGAGAACTTCCGTATGAGGGCATGTTTTTATTTGTTGTGTGAAAGCATATCGGGGTCACCCCTTGATGACACAGAGGTTCTGTGTGTGGGATCAAGTTCAAAAGCATGGGCTTTGTTTTGTGTTTTGTTTTGTTTCTGAAAAGCATGGACTTTGGAGTCAGAGAGACCTGAGTGGCCTTCCCAGGTCCATTATTTACCAACCCTATGACATTGATCCAGGCATTTAAGCCCTCTGTGCCTGTTTCCTCATATTTCATGCCAGCCTCGCTAGATTGCTAGGAGGGTGATGCAGTCTTTTAAATAAATGCTTTTATTGTGATCGACTTTTGGCTTTGGCTCAGGTCATGATCTCAGGGTCATGAGATCAAGCCCTCTGTTGGGCTCCATGTACAGTGGGGAATCTGCTTGTCCTTCTCTCTTTCTGCTCCTCCAGCCCCTACCCCCACTCGCTTGCTCGTTCTCTCTCTCTTTAAAATAAATAAATGAAATATTTTTAAAAAGTTAAAATATATATATTTTTTCCCCTTCTATTCTCTCCTATAATTCTCTTATATTTTTCTCATATTTTCTCCTATATTCTCTTTTTTCCCTCTATTTTTCCCTTTTGGATATAATCTAGACCAGGATCAGCAAACTTTTTCTTAAAGGACCAGATAAGAAACGTCTTAGGCTTTGGGGGCCCTCTGCTCTCTGTTGCAACTCCTGCATTCCCTTTGTAGAAGAAAAGCAGTCATGGCCAAAGGATTTATAGGTGGGTGTGGCTGTGTTCCAATAAAACTTTATTCATAAAACCAAGCAGCGTCTGATTGGGTCCATGGGCTGTAGTTTGACAACCCTGCTCTAGACTGAGAGGTTGTGGGCACCGCCCCGGCAGGTTTGAGGACCAAAAGTGCTCTGCGGGCAGGAAGCACCGACTTCCTGATGGGGAGTGTGGGAGGGATTCCAAAGAGCTGCTTTCTCTAATATCCCTCGCTTGAACACTGTGGGAACCCCAAGGAAATGCACAAGAAGGCCTCAGGGATTTCTGAAACAGCTTCTAGAAGATGAGATTTTAATCACTTTTAATGGTTCTGAGATTAAACTGATCAGATTTACTTTCAGAGAGGTACTTGTTAAAACAAACAACAAAACAATACCGTTGGGCATTGGGATTTGTGCTGTACTGGGAACGTGCTCTGCTTCATGGCTTACAGAGGACAGCGGGCCATTGCATCCAAATGGGGCTTTGCTCACTGCCTGCTTTTCTCCTACAACTATGTTATAGGACCATTAATGCCACCACTGTCCATGGTCCCTGGGGTCTGATTCCACTGGCTCTTGTGCATTTATTTATTTTTTTTTAATTTGAGCCCCAATAAGACTTCTGAGGCATAGACTCAAGAAGGTATGACAGAGCATCTCAATTCTCGGAATGTGTGGGTTTTCTTTAATAATATACGTGGCGGCATTGGGTGAGCGGTGGTAACTGGCCCGTGATCCCAGCTCCTAGGCTCTGAGATTCATTTACACCAAAGCCATGCTTCCCACGCATTGCTCCCAACCAGTGACTGAGCGGGCATACTGGGGCCGATTTATTCCTGGACAGACGGACTCCTTTGATGCTGACTTTAGTTCTAAACCTTCTTGATTTTTCCTTAGTCCTCACACATCCTAGGATGCTTTTCTTTACACTTCCGTCCTCTTTTCAGGCTGGGTCAGATGGGTGTTGTGATCTGAAGGCTCTCCCTGCCTCTTCTCCTTCCTTTTCTCTTTCTCATGAGTGTTTTCCATAATAAAAATCTTGCATATCTAATCCCATCTTGGCCTCTGTTCCTCAGAGGACCTGGACTGACACACTATATACTTTGAAAAATATATGAACCCCTAACACTAGGGTAAGAAGGCCCTTTCTACGATAGCAGCCACCTCTTACAGAGAGAGCACCTTGAGTCCCCAGCATCCCTGCCTTAGTTTGGGTCCCCCCAGAAGACCATGAAGACTGGCCCTTGACTACAGTAGATCGTATGGAAGACAGCTGTCCGAGTCAGCAGCAGGGAGTGGGCAAGTGAAACAGGGGGGACCCAGAAGCCAATAGAGAGTGTGTTAAAGTCACCATCAGGGGCAACTAAAACTCAGTCCTGTGGGAGACTCCTGGGAGACCGTGGAGTTGTACCATTGAGGGAGGGGTGGGCAAGGAAGCTGGGGTATTTTCAATCCATTCCTGTGTTCCGTTGGTTGGGGGCTGCTTCTGGGGGTCTTAATTCTCTGACACTTTTGCCCTCTCTGAGCATGGGTGGCGCATGTTCCCCTCTCTAGTGGAAGCTTATATGTAGTCACAAGTCATAGCTTCCACTAGGAAGCTCTCTATGGGTGTAGGAATAGCGAGTGCCAAGAATTATGGTTGGGGCCCTGCCAGTGCTTGCCCCAACCCCCATTTTCTGGTTATGAGGTTCAAGTGGTACTGACCCAAGGAGTGCTCCCATGACCTAGGTACTGTTGGCTCCTAGTCACAGCGATGGGTTCGGGGCCCCAACTCCAGCTGGACCAATTGCAGTCCTCCCTGGAATTTTTCTGGCACTATCTGGAAGGAGGTGCTTGCCTCTGAGATCAAGAGGACTATATGCCAGCAAGCAGCAGCAGCTGGCAGCCGTCTTCCCCCAACTGTGGAATAGCTGCCCCAAGAATGAATGAAGCCAATGGAAAAGAAAGTAAAGTGAAGGGATGGAGAGAGGCAGAGAAGGGCCCATACCTATTGGTGACATTACTAAAGTGTCTGGATCCAGCTGTGCCTGAAGCCAAAGCATTTCTGGGCTTTCTGATGGCAGGGTGATGAATTCTGTTTCTTGCCAAACCAAATTGGGTTGGGGACTCCCATCATTTGAAAACAACAAGATTCTGATCGATATGAGTAAACCACCCCCATTCCACGTATTAATGTAGGATCTTGACACATGGATTTGAGAAAGAGAAAAGAACTACTTCTTAGTTTAGAATCTTAGGTTTTATTGAGAACACTTGCCCACAAGATACAGTGGTCAGCCAGGAAGGTAGAAATGGTCCTAAAGTGAGGCAGAGCAGGAGCCTTCAGAAGACATCACAGGCCACGATTTTGGAAGACCCCCTCCCAGGCCTATTCTTCTCAAAAGGAAACTTGATGGAAGAACATAATGGAAGCTCTTACACTTACTACTTAAAGCTTTTCAATGATCATGAAGTAAATGAGCACCTCAGGGCTAGATTAGCCATGCCACAAGTGTGTGCTGGAAAACGATTGGAATTTTCACCAGTATTTCATTCCATGTATTGTTGAAGAATTCTCTGAGCTTGACTTTGTTTGCTATTAGGGCCCGTCTCCTAAAATTGCTTCTGTGGTTGAGGCCCGCAGTTACATGCTTTTTAGCCTGAGTTCTTGACTTTGCGTGTAAAGAGTAATTTGCCCTTTCTGCCAGGTTCAAATAGCCATGGAGTAAGACCTCCCGGTGAGGAATTTGGCCACCCCCATTCCCATGTTAAACCCCTAACTCTCAATGTGATGAGATTTGGAGGTGGGTCCTTTGGGTGGCAGTTAGACTTAGAAGGGGTCATGGGAGTGGAACCCCCGTGATAGGATTAGTACCCTCATATAAGAAGACATGCAGCTCGCTTGCCCTCTCTCTACACATGTATGCATGAAGAAGAGGTCACAGGAGCACATGGAGAGATCATGGCACTCTGCGAGCTGGGAAGAGACCCTTCACGAGGAACCAAGTCAGGCAAAACCTTGACCTTGGACTTTTCAGATTCCAGAACTATGAAAAAACGCATTTATTTTGTTTAAGCCACTGAATCTATAGCGATTTGTCATGGCAGCCTGAGTAGACAAAGACAGAGGGAAAATTGGCCTCCCTGTGAGTGAACCCAGGGGTAGGTGGCTCTCTGTCGCCGTCTCCAGGCCTATAGTCAGAGGTAGGTCCTGCTCAGCACAGCCCCACGGCCACGGTTAGTGGCTATGGAGGGTTTGGGACCTGGAGATGTCTCCCGTGGTTTCTTAGCAGGATTGATAAGGATATTTGGGGGATTCTTTGAGAGGGGTTGTTGCATGCATTTCAGGGTATTTAGCAAGACTGACCCTTGCCCACGGATGCCAAGGGGGCCTCCCAGCCACCGGGATAACCAGAATCACCTCCACATATTTCCAAACTCAACCCTGGGGGGAAGGCCGTCCTGCTTCTAACTGCAACCAACTGGAACCCCCAGGTTCTAAGTTTTTAATCACCTTGCTTTATTACCAGTCTAGCAGTTGGCATGTTGAATCTTGCCCTGTGCTCAGAGCTGCCCAGTGAGTTGTAGGGGAGAGCATTTCATTCCTTCAATATTTGGTGGGAAGGTGTCCTTGTGCTGTAAGGTTTCCAGGACTAATCGGAGGCAGTAGCATCTGAACTCCAGGCCCCAGAGAGGCAGAATGGCACGTGTCCAATGGGCATGCAGTCACTATTGTACCTTGAGAAATTATTTCATTGATTTCTTGCTTCCAGACAGAAACATTAAACTTATGGAGAGTGTCACCTTTTTCCCTGGCTGACCCTCTCTCATTTGTCTTAGTCTCTGCTCTCAGAAATACCTTCCTTAATTCGTCTTGCTGCAATTTGTACCATCTTCTCCTTGCCTGGGTATCCACATCTTATTACCCTCAGAGACTTTAGAACACACAGTGATCTAGAGATTGACCTCTGGAGTTAGATAATGGGTTCAAATCCTACCTCTGTCCTTATTAATGGTGTAACTATTGTTGTGTAACTAAGAGCGATATGTTTTTTTTTCCACCTATAAAGCAGGGGTGGGAATAATAGCTCCTACCTCCTTGGGTTGCCGGGAGGGTAAAGTGAAATTCCTGGCGTTTGGGAGACAAAGAAGCAGCAGTTGCCCAAAGGTCTTCTTTGGGCATGCCCAGAACATTCTGTGGCTTTACTAAGGTGCAAAAAATTCTCAAAGTTCTCTGCGATTTTGGGGTTCAGTTATTTAAAGCTCCAGTTTAAAATGCAAATATTGGGAAACTCCTAGAACACAGAGGATTGTGCTGTTTATCTCTATATCCTTTGCAGGACCCATAGAAGGTGGACACTGAATGACTGTGGAGTGAGCAGTGTCCAGAGACTTTCTTAGCCATTGTAATGGTAATGATCACAGCAGCCCACCTCGACCAAGTACTTACTGTCACACTAAGCTCCAAGTGTTTTACATATATATTGAGTTATTTAATTCTTATAAGGTAGACAGTTTTATCATTTCCATTTTTTTTAAGGGAGGAAACTGAAGCTACAGAGAGACCGATTTGCCCAAGTTCACACAGTTGGTAAACGTGACCTTGGAAGAAGACAAAGCAGCTTGGGAGGGAGGCTCAGCTCTGTCCCAGGAAGCCTCGCCTGAAAGCAGCTCCCTGGGCCTGGGTGGGTGGATGCTGAATGGCAGAATGGATGGTGGTGGCGGTGGTGGGTGGTGGCTTTTCTCCAAAGAGTGATCGCACAGGATGTCATCTGTTCTCAATTTCCACTCTGGTTGTCCTCCATGGCAGTCCTCCAGCCCAACACACACGTGCTTAGGCTGTTGGCCAGGAGCTAAATTTATTTGCAAGCTCTAGGTTCAAACAGGTACATAAATTACACGTAGACATCCTCATTCCTCAGTTTAGCTTGACACAGCTGAGGACCCATAAGGTTTTCACAGGCCGTGTCCTCCCAGGCCTAAGCCATCAGCCCTTGTTAGACTGCCTCCTGCTGCCCAACCTCCCCCACCCCCACGCACACAGCAAGCACCTTTATAGCCGGCAGCTCGGGCATATTTCCAGCCCGTTCACAGTCTTCGGGCTGAACTCTGCCCAACTCGGTCCTTGCGTTCTGCTCCATCACATCCTTACCTCTTCTGACCTTGTGAATCATCTGCCTCAGTCTCCTTCATGCTTTTCCATCGCTCCCAGATTAAAACTACCCCATTCAAGGGATTTCTAAATCTCTTCACCCTGGGGTTCTCGCCCACCTCTGCAGGCTATCCCCGGCCTACCCTCACCTCCCTGCACCTCCCTGACCTTCCTGAGTTTCTTCGAGTGATCAGGGTGTTTAGTCGTCTTGAAGATGGGAGAGTCACTTTTCCTTAAC
Organism: Potos flavus; assembly: GCA_028534135.1. NCBI lineage: Eukaryota > Metazoa > Chordata > Mammalia > Carnivora > Procyonidae > Potos > Potos flavus. Next base: position 33,266,603 of record CM052898.1, on the reverse strand, counting down.
TGTGAGGGACCAGTCTTCCGGGATGGAAGTGTCTGCGTCCACCAATATGCTTCTTATTTTGCTGGGACTGGAGGAATCCTGGCAAACTGCTCACCGTGTGAATCACCTTCTTAGAAGTCTCGTCAGCCACGGAGTTGGTCCCCGCGTCTGTGTTTCCCGCAGTCACATTCCCTGGAATGGCTTCCAGGGGCCATTTTAGGGAAGCCCACATGACAGAAATTTCAGACGCTCCTTACACGTTTGGGAAAAGACCTCTTTTCCCTCAATGACAGGGTTTTGGTTTTTGTTTTTCTCGAGAGGTTAAAGAGTCGAGTAGCTGAACGGCCTTGAGAAGGAGGCTTTAGTTTCGTGTCTTCTGCAGAATAAGGCTTTTGCTGAACTGAATGGAAAGGGATGGAGTCTGGGTAGGACATTTTAGAGGGTAAGAAGGAAGACACGCTAGCTAACATTTGTGGCAGCCCTGACCTTTGGCAAGTGCTTTCTTTACCTAATACAACATCTGTTAATCCTCGGACCACTTCTCTGAGCGCATATTATTATCCCCATTTTGGGAAGAAGAAAGCAGGCCCGGAGAGGGTGAGCAAGTTGCCTAGGGCCACACAGCTGGTCAGAGGCAGTGGCAGGGTCCTAACTCAGGCGTTACTTTCCTCCTGTGGTACTGAATTCCTGATTAAAGTTAAACCATCTCTGTGCTTCCACTTAGATCCATTTGCTTTTCCCTATTCCCATAGGACCCTGTCTTCCAAACCTCTATTGAGGGCCTCTTGATATTATTCCAAGAACCTACACCTCGGTCCAGTTTCAAGTGTTGTCAGAATTTGGAAGTTTTGGAAGGCTGGCAGACAGGCAGATTTTTTTTTTTAATGGAATTCTGGTAGTAAGTAGTCAGCGTTTGAAATCCACGATCTGAACATTCAGGAGAGTGTCAGAAACCCAGCTGAAGAATTTACTCAAGTTTCGTTCTAATGCGCCTGCACGATGAAATTTTTTTGCTTTTTCAATTATGGGAAATATTTGGGGTCGGGCTGTTTCTAACAGGGAGCATTTACTTATGTATTTGGAAGCTCTTAATTTTGGTTAAATACCGAAGTACATTTGGGGGGGCCTTACTCGCCGTAGATATGGAAATAGGACCCCTTGGGTTGCACGTTAGCAGTTGCCAATCTCACACGCTCCTCCACAATCTGTCTCCTTTCAAAGTATGACAGTTGGCAGAAACTCTCCGCATATGAGACTGTGATTGTTTCCCGACATTAAAAATCAGCCTTCAGATCATTGTTCCCGCATTCGAGCCCCATCCTCCGCTTGCCTTTTCCGTACAGCTGGAGCGCACGGGCATCCTCTGGCCCCAGGGAGACCCCCTGGGGTGGGCACACGGGGGGCATGGGGCTGAATGCTCTCCACCTTCACTCTGGGGTGGCTAACGGCTGCCATTCCCTCATGTAGAGAATCCATCAGCTGCCTGGAGAAGGCAATGAAGCATGCGAGACCCAGGAACTCTATTTCCTAGCAACCGGGGAAAACCATTTCTCCTCTGTCAGCAGGAATGCTCAGATTTATGTAAGCTACAAACGCCCGTTATCACTATAATAAACCATATATTTGCAGGCGGTATTTACAGCCAGCTAATCGTGGCACTCCATCCTGGCAGCCCCCGAGCTGGAGGGTTTCCCACTTGGAGGCCCCCAAAATACGATTAGGTGGATGCTGAGTACTAATTTAGTTAACAGCAGTGCCTGACAAAGCTACTAACCGCCTAATTATGAAGGAAGATTACTGATACCATTAATTGAACGGTTGTAAAACTCTGGTAAAGTCAGATGGTAGTAAAGTCCATTTTCAATTTACTAGGCTGTTAGGAGTATTTCCGGCTATAAAATAAACAGACACAAAGCATACTAAACAGGCTAATATGGAAGCATAAAAAGTGAAGGGAGAAGCTTGTCGTAACAATTAGTGGTCGTGATTAGTTGCGCCACAGACCCGGCGGTGGAAATTAAAGATTAATTTATGACAGCGAGCTGGCCAAGAAGAGCCGCTGGTGACTGGTCTGCCTACAGGTGGGCTGGGCGCTTGTCATTTCGGTTGCCAAAGAAAATCATCTCCGGCCTAGGTGGTGCTTCAGGCTTCCACGGGACTGTTGGGTTTGTTCCCTGTGACTGAAAGCTGCTTCGTCAATACAGTTCCTCGTTTGGAGCCTCAGTTTCCCTGCAGGAGTGAGCTGGGTTGGGGGCATGGTGGTAGGAGGAGACCCTAAGGGCGTGATTGTTCCGACATCACATCCTAGCACCCTGGATCCTTACCGACCCTTGAATATGGCTTGTCTGTTGATGATGTTCCTACCTGGATGGGCACTGCTCTCCACCCACTCTCGGGGCAACTCTTCCTGCTTTCCACATTTTGGAGAGTTTTTTTAAGAGAACCTGATCTCCCTTGTCATTCATTCTCACTGCCTCGTCCTGTCTCTGTTTTCAGTTCACCCAGCTAGTAGGATCCTGGGGGGCTCGAGAAAAGTGTGCGGATTCACCGGAGGGAAAGCGTTTCAGGGCCATGAAGCATGTCACATCTTGGACCGTGTCACGTAGAAGGTGTGGGAAAGTTGAGAAGAGGTTACGTAAGAACTTGTCAGGATGCAGAAATAACAGGAATGATGTTTGGTGTGGCATTTTGCTCTCAGAACATCTTTCACGTTCTGATGTCCAGAAGCAGCGATGAAAGAGGCTGTAACAGTAATGGCTCTTATGCCACTCTTGCTACCGAGGAGACGGAAGCTCAGATAGGAGCGTTGACCTCTTCCCAGGTTTCAAAGTCAGCCAGTGGCAGAGCTAGGACTGGAAGCCGTGCCTCTGGCCCAGGCTCTGATGGGCGGAGCACAGGAACTCCTCTGGGGGTTAGTATGCGCCTCTTAAACCCTACGAATGCAATGAGGCCCTTATTTGCAGAAGGAGGGGAGCACCGCGAGGGGACTTCTCAGACTCCATTTTGGAATGATGTGTCACGTAGCGAAATGAAGACATTATGCTCCAGCAGAAGCTCGGGTGTATTACTTTCTTTCCAGCTTCTTGGACTGGACAGTTGGGGATGGCGTCCCCAAAATTTTAGCCACCCCATCACTTTCTTGCTTCTCCAGCCTAGATCTGGGCTACTCAATATATGGTCCCTGGGCCAGCGGCGTCAGCATTCCCCGGGAGCAAGGGAGAAATGTAAATTCTTGGGCCCTACCCCAGACCGCCTGAATCCGAATCTGTCCCCTACCAAGATCCCAGGCATTTCCTGGGGCTGTTCCCTGCATGTTAAAGCTTGAGGAATGCATTCCAAATGTTTTTTCCTACATCGTCCTGGGATAAGACTCATTTGAGGTGTCTGTTGAACACACAGCCTCCTTGGCCCCTCTCTGGAGATTCCCCACTGCATTGATTGGGTCTAGATGGGTCCTGGGGCTGGATGGGTAATGCCTTCAGGGGTTCCTTTTCCTGAGCGGACAGATTCTCTGCTGTAACCCTGTGGTTCTCGGTCCCAGCTGTCCATTAGGATCACCAGGCAAGCTTTTCAAAAATGCTGAATCCAGGAATGTACTTGGAACAATTCCACTCCTCTGGGGGAAGGTGGAACCCAGGCACTTTCCTGGTGATTCTCATGTAAAACCAGTGTTCACAGCCACTGTCTCAATCACTGGTTCTCAAAATGTGGTCCATAGACCAGTAGTGCAAACATGACCTGGGAACTTGTTGGAAATGCAAATTTGGGGGCTCACCTCCCAAACCTCCTGAATCAGAAACTCTGGAGGTTGGCCCAGTTTTCTGTGTTTTAATAAGTTCTCCAGACAAAACTGGCTACATAATTTGTAGGGCCCGATGCCAAAGGAAAACACAGGGTCCCTTGTTCAGAAACGAAGAATTTCAAGGAGGTGACAGCAAAGCATTGAACAAAACATGGAATCCTCTAAGCACGCGTGAAGTCAGCACTGCTTCCAAGTGATCCTGGTACACGCTAATGTTTCAGAACCACTAGTCCAGATTGTTCTCCACGTTACAGCTTGTGTCCAGGGGTGACTCTCAGGACTCACCAGCCATTGTCCCCAGAATGATGATAATAACAGTGTTATTCATTGTTCATTTGTCAGGTACCAGGCTTGGCACTTTCCACATGTTATTTCATTCAAATCTTCCTACAACCCTAGGAAGCAGGTTCTGTTATCTTCATTCCCATTGTACAGATGGGAAAACTGAGCCCCAAGGGCAAGGCCAATGGCCGTTGGTTGGTTGACTGTGTTGAATACCAACTGCCTTCTCTCTCTTCACACCTCGTCCTGCTATAATGATTATCAGCACTGAGACCATCTTTACTCTGAACTCCATGGGTGAGGACAGATTGGAATAGGAGAGTCTGAAAGGCTTTGCCCTGGTAGGATATAAGTGTTTATAATCACAAGTTTTCTACTTAACATTTTACCAATAGGGAGCAAGAGGCTCAGGAGACAGAGCCAGTATGTGACAGTCAGAATTTGAACCCACAACCTTCTGATCTCAATTTCCTCCCCCTGTTCGAGGCTGCCAGAGTCCTAAACGCTCATTTATAGGACAAATAATTTTCCTCCTTTTGTAGTTCTGAAAGAGAGAGGTGGAATAAACCAAGGAAAGAAATCAAGTCTCCAGAGGGCTAGAAAAAGAGAGCAGGGAACGGCAAATTACTTTAGGGAAGAGAGAGAACTCCAAAATGAGATTGTCCTGTCATTGTTGGCTGGGCATCGCTAAGCAAATGACTTCCCCTGAGTCTGATTGCTCTCCTATAATCTGGGTAAAATTACAATACCCACCTTTATTGACAATTCAATGAGATTATGGTTTAAAAGAGCCAAACTGCCTTATATAGTCTGTGCTCCAGAAAAGGTGGTCACTTGTCTTATCATCGAGGTGGCCTTTGCTCCAGGCCATGGGATTATGAGTAAAAGTCTTTGTTGTATCCCTCTCCCCATCTCTCCCACCCCCCATATCTGCCGCCTTCACAGTGGAGTTAAGTAGATGAGAAAATTCTGGAAAGAACTGGGAGATTTCAGGTTCTGTGTCAACTCCACCACTGTCACTTAGACTTTGGACTTGTCTCTCCCCCATTCTGGGCCTTGGTTTCCTCGACTGACAGTGGTAGGCTTGGACCTGTGACCTGTAGGGCTCTACGACGCCCTACCTGCCTCTGAGCATCACAGAATCCATTTGCACTTGAAGCCTCACTCCTGAGCACTTGGTTTCTTCAAAAACATTTGAAAAGAAGGCTGGGAAGGGAGATTCCAGAGGTAGGTGAGCTTGAGGTTTGAACCTCGTTTCACCCAGTTATTTACTGGAAGAAGCATGGGAAAGTGGAAAGCTGACCCTCGGGGGGCAGGCTTTCAGGGGTTTTTCCTGGCATTTTCATGAAGACTGTTGGGATCCCTGACTCTCCATGAGCCCCGGATATGAATTCTGAACACCATAAATTGTGGTGCAGCTCAGTTTTTCCCCGTCTCCCTTTTGCGTATTGGGTTCCCCTGGAAGCCAGTTCTGAGGTGGGGTTTGGTGAGCAGGAGGCAATGTCCGTGGCGGGAAGGGGACAGGAGGAGAGGGTAAGAAGCAGAAGGGGGGGAGGGGAACCGGCAGAGGGAGAAGTGGAGCCGCAATGCAGTCACAAAGAAGGCTTCAGCCACCTCTCCGGGGAATTCTCCCCTGGAAATGACCTTCAGAGTCCTCTGAGTTGGAGCTGGAGTGGGGGGGGGGTCTTGATACCCCCCATGTCTGTCAATATTAGAGCCCCCATGGAAGGGAGCAAGGCTTTGGAAAGGAGGCAGCCCTCTCTGGCCAAAGCAATCCCCTTGCAGCCCTGACAGCTCAGGGCCATCTGCAGGCAGCTCTCCCAGCAGCTGGGGGGCCTGAGTGCCTCCTTAAGGGGGATTTGGATAGGTCATTGCTATACCCACCACTCCTCATTCCTAATAGTGCACCTTGGAAGTACAGACCTCCTGATCTCAGCATTTGCAGGTGCTAACTGGGTGCTAACTGGGTGGAGGTTCTATGGTCTTGAAGTTTTTCACCAACTTGGCCTTTTCCTCTTGAGAATAGATCACACTGGGAGTCGAAGCTGGCTGAGAGGTGGAGAGGGATAGCGAGGAGGGATGATCCTGTCCCGATACTGATATCGACGGCTATTCGTCGCTGTCAGTTACTGAATGCTAACTACATTCCAGGCGTAGGATGTCTCTCGTTTTCTTGAAGGTCCCTTCGCAGATCTAGCGTGATATTGTGAGTGCCGAATCCGTACCCAGTGGTGCTGAGAGCAGCCCGGTCAAGAACGTGTGGTCCAGGGAAAGGCCAGACACGCTCGTTCTAGAGAGGGCTGCTACAAGCCCTTTTGTTTCCCACACCTTGTGTAACAACCAGAGCTTTGCTCCTTAGGATCCGTAATGTTGGAAATGAGGTTGTGTGTGTCTCAATATCAACCTTTTACCAGCCTCATGAATATTAGAAGTGTGCTGTCTTTGGCGAAACTAAAGGCACTCGAGATACATGGATTGGCTTCAATCCCTTAGAGGCATCCACGTGTTTTCATGAAGAGGGCATAAGAATTCAGGGAGGTCTGTAAACTTAGCCCTAAGAAAATCACTAGGCATGATCACTAAATGCCTCCATAAGTGTTCATGCCGAGAGGTGGTCACAACAGAATAGGTCACGTGAACTGTTTTGTGCTCGCTTGTTAATAAAATAATAGTGGATTGAGAGTCCATCTCTTTACAATGCAGAAGCGAAGTGATACAGGGTATGGCTTATGCTCGTCCCTGTCCCCGTCCCCCCCCCCCCAGCTTTATCAGCGACCGCACCGTACAAATACTGAGAAAGAGCGTGGGACTTGTCCCTCAACTGCATTGTCTCCGGCCCATTGGCACCTGGGCACCGGGCCAACCGCTCTCCGTGTGTACTTCATGTAATACCCACCGCAACAGGAAGGGGTAGGTGCTATTGTTTATATCCACTCGATTAGCACGAAAACCAGAGCTCCGCGCAATGTGCGACCCCCATCCGAGGTCCTCACCACCGACCAAAGCAGGGTGAGGGTCCCTGCCTGTTTGTGGGTCCCCAGCCTGTGTCCCTCACTTCTGGTCCATGCTGCCTGCCAGAGGGCTCTCTGGGGGAGGCAAGAGTTTGAAAACCAAGTGGGCCTCATGCTGTTTGGCTAGTCGTTCTCTTCCCTTGTCACTGCACGCCAGAATAATATAGGGAAGTGGCCGTTCCTGCACATCTGGGTGACACATTTCTGGGTGACACATTTCTCAAGGATTTCAGCCAGCCCGTGTGTCTTGAATTCACCTCAGCCACGAGAGCTTATTTCTGATATTTATCAGGCCAGTCAAAAGGCCAATATTTTCACCTGAATGAATGAATGAATGAATTTTAAAAAACTCATTTCGGACTCTGTAGAAGCAAAGGCCTGCACCTGCCCTCTGTTCCATCATGACCCTGAGCCAGCTCCTTTCACTTTTCCAAGTGTGTTTACTTCTTTCAAAATGGAGGTCATCCCCCCTATAGATTTACATTTGTGAAACGTGTGTGTACATTTTAAGAAGTATAAAGTAGGACCATGAGTGATGGAACTCATCATGGGAATACTCAAAACTGGCAAAAATACCCATAGAGGGACACATCTGCTGCCCAGACAAGAGTGTCAGGAAGCATGGGCTTTCTGAGCCTTTTCATGAGTTGGACTGGCCTACATGGCAGGAGGAATGGCTTTGGGATCAGCCTGTCCTGGTGTCAGAGATGATGGCAGCCTCTCACCCCATCCCCCACCCCTTGGCGCTCACCACTGCCTAGTGCAAACAGTGATCTGGGGCTTTCTCTGGCCACAGGAGTGTGCTCAGCTTCCAGATGGGCATGCCCAGATGTGCCTGGGGCAATGCCCCTGATAGCAGCCCCAGCCAAAGGTGAACGGGGGTTGGTGGGTAATCCGCTCCGCCCCCCATCCCAGCTTCCTCGTCCCTGAAGCATGTTCTACACAGTCTTCCTGTGGTTCCCGGCAGGACTGAGCCCCAACTGCCCACAGAGGCACCCTACGCACTCATGCTTTCCATTAGCTTCCTTCCCTGTTTCACTTCCAGCGCTCCATGGGACCACCTCCCAGACAAACTCTTTGCTCTCAGACACCTGTTTCAGGATTTGCTTCCATGGAAACCAAAACACCTGGTTCACATCCCTTCTCTGCCACCGACCAGTAGTTGGTCTTTGGGCAGATTACTCCAGCACCTTCCCCAGCATCCTCACCTAGAATAGGGAGATGGCAAAAGTAGAACCAATCTCACAAGACGGTTGTGAGAATTCCAGAAGATCTCCCATGTAAGTGGTTTAGAACAGCGTCTGGCATACGGCAGGCCCTCAAGAAGTGCTACCATTGTTGTTTTTCATTATTGTTATTATTCTTATTATAATTGATCACTCCCGAAATTCCCTTGGCTGAGTCTAAATCCATTCTGAGTGCTCCAAGCCCTCAAACCTCAGACTGACCCTGGCCCAATCTCCCTGGATATTTCAGGGAATCTAATTCGTGTATTCATTTAACATATCTTTAGCAAATATTGACTTAACACCTATCATGTTGAAGACACAGAGCTCTGGTGGATATAAAGAATAAGATGAGGTCATTGTCTCCAGGGAGATAAGACGTATCCACACCTAGCTCTGGTCTAAGATAAACTGTGATAAGTGCTCTAGTCTACCTGCTGATAACTCAGAAAGTGAGCTGAGAGAAAGGTGAAGATCACTCTGTTCCGGTGTGGAGGAGGAAGTGGTGTTGGAGGTGGGTTTTGAAAGCTGGGTAGAATTTCAGCAGAGGAGAGGGAGGGAGGAGAATGTGTAAAAGGTAGGAGGAGACTGGCATTCTGAAGAGAGCTCATCGGTCTATATTTATGGGAGTGCCGTAGACGGATGACCCTCCTTCTCTCAGCTGAGGGGACAACAGATTCTCCTTATTTTTTTTTTTTTTAAAGATTTTATTTATTTGTTTGACACAGAGAGAAAGATCACAAGTAGTCAGAGAGGCAGGCAGAGAGAGAGGGGGAAGCAGGCTCCCTGCTGAGCAGAGAGCCCGATGCAGGGCTCGATCTCAGGACCCTGAGATCATGACCTGAGCCGAAGGCAGAGGCTTTAGCCCACTGAGCCACCTAGGCGCCCCAGATTCTCCTTATTATAATAATAATAGTAGTAATAATACCTCACACTTACACAGTACTTACTATGTGCCAGGAACTACTGTAGATGTCCTATATATTTTAACTCAATTAATCCTCACCTTCAATGTCCCTTTAACTATCAGTTCCATTGTACAGATAAGGAAACTGAGGCCCAGAAGAATCTAGTGTCTTGCCCAAGCGCACGCAGATACTAAGTGGAAGGCTGACAGACAGACCCAGGTGGTTTGGCCCCAGGGTTCACACTGTGCGTCGCACCTCAAGAATGGCACCTTTTCAGAACTTTAAGGGACTCTCTTGCAGGGATGTTGACAATGGACTACGGCCTGTGGAAGAAAGTCCCTGGTGAGCTCCAGAGAAGAGGTCTCCAAGGGATGGAGATGGTTCTGGAAGTTGCAGTTAGCCTGACAACGCTGCCCTCAGGCTGGCCACACTCCCTCTCCCTGGTTCCCAGCCCCGGCTTTGCCCAGGCACCTGGTCCCCTCTCCTGAGAGGCCTGCCAGGGAGCTATCCATGGCTTGTGGTGGGTGCCCGCGGTTTGGCATGTGGGACCCATATGTAAGGGGAGCTCCCTGGGGGCAGAGGCCTGCCTTGTCTCCAGAACTCAAGCCCCAGACTGCAGCAAATAGGTGGTGACATCGCTGGCTTGATCCAAATCAGAACATGGCAGGATTTTCCTGTTTGTTTGTTTGTTTGTTTTTCCTCCAGCGGGGAGAGGAAGGAATGTGCCCTGGCTGCTAATTGGATAGTGAAGTGACCGATTTAGTATTTTCTTATCCATGCTGAGCAGAGCTGTAGGAAATCCGTGGGGCGGGGCAGGACGCAGTGGGGAGTCTGTGGGTCTCTCTGAGACAGAGTTCACAGTTGGGACCAAAGCTGCCAGCTGACATGTTTTATTTGGCCTGCCCAGTGTTTGAAAAATGTTTTTAAATAGATGCTGACATTTTCCGACGGGGGAGATTATACGGAAGATTCTGCATTCTGGGCTTACACTGCGAAATTGGTAGATCTGGGCCCAGATCCCCCAAGTCAACAGTCTGGGGTGCTGAGCTGGGAGGGCCCCTTTACACCGAGGGCCAGAGTCCCCACCAGCAGCTTCACTGACCTACATTCCCTCTCTGGCCCCCACAGCCTTGGAGTCTGTGACCCCAGAGAAAAGGAAGCCCTTCCTTCTGGGACACCGAGCAATCTCAGGACAGGCCCTACCACGCAGCTGTCCTGGTCCAGCAAGCAGACCAGCGGCCAAGGCTTCCTGCGAGAGGTGCTTCTAGAGTCGGTTTAATGGCAGATTAAGTTGCCCATTACGATGCCATTAGAACACAGCGTGATGCATCACTGGGTAAACGAGGGGGGCTGAAGTCAGAGACAGGTTCCTGGAGCGTTCCATCCAATTTAATTCTGCTCCCCTCCCCACCCCCCAACCTTAGGCAGATGAGAGTAGAGACTGTAAATCACTTTCTATGCAATGGCTCATCATGAAGGATATGGAGAGAAATTAGAGGAGGCAAGAGAAGGAAAAGCAGTGATGAACAAGGCAGGGTTGTTCCAGCGTGATGGAAGACAGGCAGACAGTGCGTGTGACACTGCTGGAAATCCAGCTGGGGCTCCCGGCCTGATTTTGGCCATCCTGAGCTAACTGGCAAAGGCACCATCCCGACTACAGCTTTGCCTCAGCGGGTGCGATGGGGGGCAATACAGGGCCCGAGAACTTCCTGAGACAGTGCCTGATGGTGCCAGCTCCATGGAATGTGAAGTCACTCCGGATGTCTCTTAATCCTGCTTCTGTCACTTTGGGCTGTGTGACTTGGGATAAGTTACATAACCTCTCTGAGTCATGTTTTCCTCATCTCTTAAAGGAAGTAAACATCCTAAATGCAAAGGGTGGTGCAGAAGTCATTGTAGGCACTCACTAGGTGATGCTTTCTTCAGTGTCCTGTAAAAGCTGTAAATGGGATGATCCCTAAATGAGGGTAGATGTTCATGACCCCCTAGCTCTGGGGGCCATCAGTTGAATAGGTTCTGTGCTGTTCATCCGAGGAGTGGCGGGAAGGCTTTCCCTTGCAGGGTTCTCTGAGTGTCCCCAGTGGCCACACAGGTTTGCCGTGACACTCAGGTAGGCAGTGTTTGAAGGGGACAGTTCGGTCACACAGGAAGGCGGCCCTTGGCTCACTGCACTTCCCCGGGACTCCCCGGCACTGAGTGTGAGCCATGCTTGTGTGGGCATGCTGGTCCCCCCCCATCCAAGGTTGTTGTCTACGCCCCCCTGAGCTCAGTGCCCTGGGACGCTGACCCCAGCAGTGCCTCACGCATTGTCTTTGGGCTTCCCCCAAAGCAGCCTCAGATGAGGACATGAGGACTTGACTGATGGTTCCTCAGAGGTCAGGTGAACAGGGAGCTGCTGCTCAGATCCCCCTTCAAGGAAGGACTGATGGCTGGGGCATCCAGCTCCTTCAGGATCTGCCCCCTGCCGCAGAGAGAGCAGCTGAATTGCCTGAGTCCAGGCCCTCCCTTCTGGGGGCTGCTGGGCCCCTCCTCTTCACCCACACCCACGACTGAGTGAGGTGGTTGTGGAAGGGACCTCCGAGAAGGGCCCAAGACCTCCTGGCATTTGCTATGGGAGGCAGCATTCGCCCACGGGCTACCCACAGGGGCTCTCACGGCCCAGCGTTCCTGGGCATCACTGTGTACTGGCTGGGAGTGCTCCCCACTTTTGGGGAGGACCCCAAGCAGGAAGTGGGTGCATCGGAAATGGGATGCTGTTGGCATGAGTCTGAGCTTTATGACACATCTCTCCGTGGCCATGGCTGAAGTCAGCTGAGGGTTCAGGGGGCATGGTATGGTATACCCCAAAATATGTTAGGCATAGGTGCTGGGGCCCAGTAGTGCAGAAGCACCAGCCAGGAGTTCAGAGGGTGAGAGAAGATAGAAGCTCTGCTTCCCACAGCCCCTGGGTGCTGGCTCTCCCTGGGGTCAGAAACCCCAGCTCCCCTCACCCCTCCTGCCTGAGGAACAAGGGCTTCCCTGGGTTGCTGGTCTCGGGGTGTCTCCACACCCCCTTCCTGGTTCCTTTCATCCTGCCCTCACCTCTGTCGATGATTCAGGGAAGGGTCTTCAGTTGGACACTCCGTGGGGACCCTGATTGGCACGACGGACCAGGCCACCGCTCAAGGATGAAAGCCTTCTCTCTGAGTGACCCTCTCGGCCCTGCGAGCTCCCCCAACACCAGCTCCTCCATCTCTCCTCCCTCCCTGCCGACGTGGGTCTCCCCACGGCATCTGCTCACTTTGGAATCTATTTCTCGTAGATAAATTTATGCCCTCCTCCTTCACGGCTTTGCCTTTTGATTCGGAGGAGGGAAAAAACCCATCTCTATAAAGCTATTAAATGTTTTCCTTTCACAGACACCAGTTTTGTACATCAGAAGTGCGTTGGCTTTCATGACTATTGAATTCTCGGAAATGGGCTTCAAGTGCCTATTTCGGGAGTTAAAATCTGAACATCAGCTCTTTTTCCCTCTGTGCATTCCTGCCACGCAATCCTCATCCTGTCCGTGATGGATCCCTCTGGCTGGGTAGAAGGAGGATCATTTAAAGGAAATGTGAGAAAGAAAAGAGGAGTACTCCATTTCAAGAGATTTTTCTCCCCGTCGTTATTTTCCGCAAGTGAGAGGCAGTGAGAATGGCTGCAGAATTTTCAGGGAATTCGTAACCACTCCACCACCCCCAGTCCCCAACACACGCATTCTCCAGAAATGCTGGGACACCCCGTGAGGGCATTCATTCAACACATATTGAGTGCCTACTGCCTGCCCAGTAGCCAGGTACCAAGCACAAAGTGTGGGATTCCTTTCCCCGGCCACGGAGTCTACAATCTAGGTTGCGTGTTAGAGATGAATCCAGTGATTCACCAAATGTCACCTTGCAGTTTTGTCTTTGCACTTACTCTTCCCTCTGCCTGGAAAGCTTTCCCCTCGGATATGCACATGGCTTGCTGCACACGTCCAGAGTTCTTCTGCAGTCGTCCCTCTTCATGGAGGACCTCGGGGCCACCCAACATCCTTGCTCTCTTTTCGCTCATGTGTCCTTGTTGATGGTCAGTCTATGCCAGAATGCAAGCTTCACGAGAGTAGAGATTCTCTCTGTCTCTCTTTTAAAGGCTTTTTTTGTTCTCTTCAGTATTCTCAGAGCTGAAAAGAGTCCATCGCACACTGTGGGTACTCAAACAATGCTGACTGAATGAATGAACTGTACCAAGTACTGACAAGTATGGGGCTCACAAGGACTAGAAAAGAAAGGCTTCTCGGGGGAAATGCCAATCGGGCTGATCTCAGAGGCATCCGGAGTGGCAACCATGCCTCACGGGGAAGGGACTGCCTGCCTGCAGGAGGCCCCAGCATGGGCAGAGGCCCTGGTCTGAATGCGAGCTCGGGGGCTTCGGAGACTGAAAGGAGTTCAGTGAGGTCAGGTGCACAGGTGCACAGGTGCACAGGACGGGATAGAGATGTGATGGGGTCGTTGTAACAGCTGGCACAGAACGGCGCACACAGTGCTGGGAACTTCCTCACACGTTGGTCAGGAAGGTGCGATACGTAGCCCCATTTTAGAGGTAAGACAATCAAGGCCCTGGTCGTTTAGGTGACTTGTGCAAATCACAGACCTGATGGGCAACAGAGGTAGCCTTCAGACCCAGGTACTCGGACTCCAGAGCCTGTGGTCTTCTTCCCTCGTTCCCTGGCCATCGTTCCCTCTAGAAGGAATAGAAGCAGACAGCAGCTGTGGCACTGTGGGCTGACACAGAATTCCGGGATGGGGCTGGGGAGGAACAGGCGGTTGTGGGTTGCGTGTCCCCTCCCCCCCCAACTGGCCCTGGGAATTCCTCACAGCCCAGCTCTGCCTGCTTCACCCTTGCCCTCCTGGCTCTCCTGAGCCACCTCTGCTCTAATTGGATTAACTGTCAAAAACTTGTTCTCCATTTCTAGTCTGGATGGGCAAAATCAGCCTAAACTCCCTAAAGGTTTGGCCGTATACCAATAAGATCCCTTCAAAGATTATTATAAAGCCAGTGCTCTGTTCTCAGGGATGACGAGTTATTTTAAAAAGCATTAACTAGGTCATGTGCAGTGCAGTGTGGGTGGTTCTCAACCTTGGCTGTCCACTAAAATCACCTGGGAAGCTTTTTAAGCATGTCTGTGTCTAGGCCACACCCTGACCCTTTATATCAGAATCGCTACTGGTAGGACCCAGGCAGCAGTAATTTTAAAGCCCTCCAGGGAACCCTGGTGTGCAATCAAGTCTGAGAATCACAGCTCCTCGCTTGGCAAACGGTGGACCAGTGGCCAGATCATCAGCATCCCCGGGAGCTTGTTAGAAGCAGCGAGGGGTGCCTGGCTGGCTCAGCTGGTAGAACAGGTGACTCTTGATCTCAGGGTTATAAGTTCGAGCCCCACGCTGGGTGTAGAGATGACATAAAAAAATAATAATCGTAAAAAAAAAAAAAGTGCGGAATCTCAGGCTCCCCTCCAGACCTACTAATTCAAAGTCTGCATTTTATTTTTATTTTTTAATTTTTTGTTTTTTCAAAGTCTGTATTTTAATAAGGTGATTCCCATCCACATTGAAGTTGAAAAAGCACTGTTCAGGAACCACATCATCCAGTACTGTAGCCGCTAACCACATGTGGTTACTTACATTTAAATTAAATAAAAACTTCGGCTCCTTAGTCTTACTAGCCACATGTTACATGCTCAGTTGCCATGTGTGGCTAGTGGCTACCATATTGGACAGGGCAGATAGAGACTACTTTGATGATTATGGAAAGTTCTATTGGAGAGCATTGCTCTAGAACATTCTGGAAAGGTGGGGGTAATTAACCACCATCTGTTTCCTTTGGCTGCTCCAAGCATACGGATAGCAGACAATGCTGATCACTTGAATGGGACAAAATTGAGATACATTCAATTTGGCACATGGGGGGGGCGGATAGATCTAGATTATTTTCCACTCATTTTAAATCAAGAGCATGGCCATATCTTCTCTAGCCCTGGGTAAGTGCAGTTTGTGTGTGGGGATGGGACAGGGCAAGCAGATGGCTGGGGGAGAGAGGGGCAACATGAGAAGCAAGATGAATTTCAAGTGCTAGAATGAATGCGAGACTCTTACCCTGGTCCCCACCCACTGCGGCCCCCACCCTCCCCGTCACAAGGCAGCAGGAACACGCTCCCTGATAATCACGATGCAGAAAAGTGCTCGGCAACCAGATGTGACCGATGGGTGACTCCAGGTGCAAACAGGGAAAGTGGGCGTTTCGTCAGCTGAATAATAGCCAGGCTCCAGTGTGATGAGGCTGGGGGCTTAGGAGGTTTTTCTTCCCAGGGTAGAGTTTTTCTTTCTGGGAGGGAGTTCAGTCCCTTCTGCAAAAGCCATCCTTTTTTTGGAAAAGGCCAGGCACTGTTTCT
Source organism: Potos flavus (assembly GCA_028534135.1). Taxonomy (NCBI): domain Eukaryota; kingdom Metazoa; phylum Chordata; class Mammalia; order Carnivora; family Procyonidae; genus Potos; species Potos flavus. The sequence continues at coordinate 33,250,944 of CM052898.1, read as the reverse complement.
TCCGGAGACCTTTGGTTGCTGACAGCAGGCTGCAGAATGCAGCAGGAGCTGAGCAAGATGGTAATGACAGCCCACCCCGGCGGCAGCAAGTGACATGTGTCTTCCTGAGAGAAAGCTGCTGTCCATGTACGGGGCCACTTTGCCAGCTCACAGGAGGAGAGGGGTAGCACCCAGCCAGCAGATTGTTAATTTGCTTACACAGTCCTTTGGGTGCTTACCCCCAAATTACTGTGGGGCAGGAGATGGTTAAAAGGGTGAAACAGCAAAACGAGAGAATGGACCGGCAGAATGTATCCCTCTGCGTAGCAACACGTGCCATGGGGTGCTGTGTGAATCTTGACAAAATGTCAACCTCGCGACTCAGTTAATGCTGTTAAATCGTGATGCTTTGCATTTTGAGGTTGTTTTGTGGTGATTGGATGAGGTTGGTCCTCATCACTACCTCAGGAGGAAGTCACAGGGGGTCTCACCCTCCCCTTTTGAGTGGAATAAAGCCCAGAGTGGTTGAGTGATTTTTTCTAAGGTCACACAGCTACGCGTGAGTTGAAAACGTAAAGGAATCATTTATTTATTCGTAGCTATTTCTTGAGAAGCCTACTAAGTACCTAACTCTGGGGATGTTTCTGTGTAGTTTCTATTTTCATGGAGCTTGGATTCTAAAGAGGCTGATAGAAAAAAAGTGGGGGGAGGGGAGCAAGTTAGCAAATGATTGCAAATTATGCTACATGTGAAGGAAAGAAAAAAAAAACCCAAACAAAAAACAAATCAAAATGGCTGAGGATAGAAGCATGGGGAGAGGAATGGGCTACATGGATAAGTGAACTTGCAAAGGCTTCTCTTAAAGGGAAACGTTTGTGTCCAGACTTGAGGGGAGGGGGCAACCGGTCAAGGCAGGAGAAGGGAGACACCACAGGCAAAGGGGACTGTAGGGTGGGCTGCCTGAGGAGTCTGCCTTGAGACAGAGAGTACGGTGTGAGGCCGGGGACCTAGCCCCCTCCCTCTGCCCCTCACTCCTCATACCTGGAGCCAAGGGGGGATTTCGTCTATCCTCTCAGTTCCTCCTCCTCGAGGTCCTCTCCTGAGAGTCAGATCTGCGGCCATTCCAAGATTTGGTGCTGTAGCTTCTAGGGTTGGTGGAGAGAGATGGTTCTGGAAACTTGGACGGAAGGGCAATAGGGCTTCAAAGACTCTGAAGCCTGGGTGTCCGTGGAAGTGGGAGCAGAAGGTTGAGAATGAAGAATTGAGAGAGAGTCAGAGGGCAGAGGTTCCAGAGTGGCTGCCAGCTCTGGGGAGAGGGGCAGAGAAGCTACAGCAGGCTGTGAGCAGAAGCCTCTTCAATCTCATCTGAGAGGTTACCTTTGGCTGTGTCTCCGTTTCTCTGGACAGCCTATTGCCCAGAGACTGATTACGTGGGCTTATGCGGGTTATTCTAAAATACGATAAATCAAGGCTTGACTCCCAGCTGAGAGCCCTGCAGAGTTTCTCAAAAGACAGTCATAAAGAGGGGCTCCTGCACAGAGAGCTTTGAGCCAGAGCTATTCAGCAAAAACCAGAGTTCTTTTCTTCTCTACGCCCACTCCGGTTGGCCCAGCACAGTATCCCCAGTGACTGCTGCATTTGGGAATCCTAACTTACCGGATGGAGTGTTAGGCGCTACGAGGTTGGCCCTTGTTAGGTCAGATTAGGAGGAGAGGAAGGGCTACGAAATATTAGGATAGTCATTTCTTGAACACTCACTCATGTTACCATTCTAAGCCTATTACATGCATGAATTTATTTTAATCCACGTAACAACCTTGCAAAATTGAGATATATATAGTCTACATCCCCATTTTACAGAAGAAGAAACTGAGGTACAAACTTTTTTTTTTTTAAGGTTGATTTCTTTATTTTAGGGAGAAAGAGAGGGAGAGAGAGAGAGTGCCTGAGGCGGGGAGGGGCAGAGGGAGAGGGAGAGAGAAACTTTAGCAGACTCTGCACATGGTGTGGAGTCCAACATGGGGCTTGATCTCATGACCCCGAGATCAGGACCTGAGCTGAAACCAAGAGTGGGATGCTAACTATTTGCGCCACCCAGGCACCCCCTGAGGTACAAACTCTTAAGAGTCAGTAGATGGCACAACCAGAACTTGAACTCACTGTACCTCCAAGAGCTCCCGCCCTTTAGCATGATAGAGGTGACTCAGGAGACCCCGAAGGTCTCATCTGACCGCAGATACTACCCCCTTTGGCCCAGAACCTGACCAATGTGACAGTCACTTATAGAACACTTATTAAGGGTAACAGATAACTAATATATTAGCGTAAGCTCTCTTCTTCTTCATAAATATGACACATACAGGATTTACCAGTCAGGGCACTCGGTGGGGAGAGGGTAGCTTACAGGTATGGGATGACAAACAACCAGAGGTTTAGAAAATCTGACTTTCTACCAACATATTGCAAAGTACGTTGCCATGCAATGAACATCAAATAGTTTCTAAAAGAACTCATGAGAGAAAGAAGGCACCCTCCTGTGAATTCCACAAGCCCTTGTCAGTTATCTACACTGTGTAAGGGATTGTGTGAGATGCCGAGTGTGTTCCTTGGGGTTGCTTAGTACAAAGTACCCCAAACTAGGGGGCTGAATGTAACAGAAACTTTATTCCCTCACAATACTAGAAGCTTCAAGTCTGAAATCAAGGTGTTGGCAGGACCGTGCTCCCTCTGAGGATCCTAGGGGAGAATCTATTCCAGGCTTGTCTTCTAGCTTCTGGGGTTGCCAACAATCCTGGATATTCCTTGGCTTGTAGATACATCATTCCAATCTCTGCCTCCGTGCTAACATGTTGTTTAGCCTGTGCGTCTCACACTGCCTTCCTTCTGTGGCTGCGTGCCTCTGTGTCTCCACTCCTCACAAGGACACTGGTCATATTGGATTAGGGCCCACCCTAACGATCTCACCTTAACTCGATTACATCTGCAAAGATCCCCATATCCAAATAAGGTCAAAGTCACAGGTACTGAGGGTTAGGACCTCAGCAGGTTTTAGTAGGACATGATTCAACCATAGCACTTACAGATGGCGAAGAGTTGGGGTGCCTGGGTGGCTCAGTCATTAAGCGTCTGCCTTCGGCTTTGGTCATGATCCCAGGATCCTGGGATCAAGCCCCGCATCAGGCTCCCTGCTCAGCCTGCTTGTGTTCCCTCTCTCGCTGTGTCTCTCTCTGTCAAATAAATACATAAAATCTTAAAAAAAAAAATAGAGATAGTAAAGATGAATCAGATTTTATCTCGACCATGGTAACTAGAGACCCGTGCATATCGAACAGCAACCCATATGGTAAGCTAGCAAGCATAATTTGGGAATGCCTTATGGGCAAAGGGGCCATGTCATTAGCCTTCAAAGGATGAGTAGAATTTGGGCAGTTGGAAGAGAGATGGCATTTCAAGCAGAAGAACCAGAGTGAACCAAGACAAGAAGGCCAGAAAGCAGAGGAAATGTTGAGCGCTGAGGGATGGCTCGGTGGCTGAGTAGGAGGGAAGATTTGTAGCCGGGTTAGAGAGGTATTGATTGCTAGTCTAAGAATCCATACCGGATTCTTGGAACAGAATCTTTAAGCGCTTGCCTGTATGCCTCACCTTCCCTTTACCATTTCTATGCCTGAGGTCAGGTGAAGATGGGGGTATGGGATCTGGCAGGAACCCCTGGGTGGGGCAGCTGTGCCTTGGCCTCAGCACCTGGGAAATGGGAAGCAGAAGGCTGCTGCAGGATCTGGGTGGACATCGTGGACTCTGCTACCCTGGGGAGAATCCGGGTCCCAAGATCGTGGCAGCAGGGGGAACTAAGGCAATGGAGATTGCGAGCCAAGTCTGGGCCAAAGATGCGAGCTTGGGATTCCTCCGTATAAAGGGGGTATGAACACCTGGATGTGGGTGATGTCACCTAGACAGAGCATGAAGAGTTCAAAGGAAGGGGGCCAGAGGAGAGAAGTGGAGAGAAACCCGAATTAAGGAGATTAGTGTGACTGCACCTGTTTAATTAGGCAGCTCGAGGCACTAGATAATTGCCACCCAGGGTGAAAGCCAGTGCCTTGGGAAGTCTCCGTAAAACTCATCTCCAACATTCTTTAGGGACTGAAAAAAAAGTCACACTTCTGCATGGCTGAGGTTCATTTTAATGAGGGACCTTAGAGAGACACACAGGTCTTTACTCAAAAAAAAATAGTAGCCCATGTTTGTTAGTTCAGAGCTCTTGGGCTCTGGGGTCTGACTCTTGGATTTGGATTTTTGACTCTATCGCTTATTGGACTGAGAGACCCTGTAGAAATTACTTACTGTCTTGAGCCTCCATTCCCCATCTGTCCCAAGGGAAGAGGAACAGCAGTGACTGAGAGAGCTGGCAGGGAGATCCTGAGATGCTGCATGTAGGTGTGTGGCACCATGCTGGGCCCGCGACAGGGGCTCTGTGAGTGACTGTCACGTGTTCAGTCAGCAGCCGTGGCCCCACGCCTGAAGACAGCTGCAAGTCGGGTGGTCACCCCCACATCTGGCCTCCCTGCTGGAGACTGGAGGTTCCAAAGACTCTCTCTTTGGGTTTAATGAATTTGCTAGAGCGGCTCACAGAACTCGGAGAAATATTTTACTTACTAGGTTACCGGCTTATTAGGAAAGGATATAACTCAGAAACATCTGGATGGAAGCGATGCCTAGGGAAGATGCGGTAAAAAGTTGCAGAACTTCCACGCCCTCTCTGAGCAAGCGTGACACTTTCCCCACATCTCCACATGCTCACTAACCTGGCAGCTCTCCAGATTCCTCCTTTTGGGTTTTTATGGAGGCTTCAGCACAGAGAAAATCACTGGCCACTGTACTCCATCTCCAGCCCCTCTTCGCTCCCCAGAGGGGGAGGGATGGGGTGGGACTCAAAGATCCACCCCTCTAATCACGTGGTTTGTTCTCCTGGCAACCAGCCCCCCATCCTTAGGTGCTCTCCAAAGGTCACCTCATTAAAATAACAAGACACCTTTATCACGTTCATCACTCAGGAAATTCCAAGGGTTTTAGGAGTTCTGTGCCAGAAATGGGAAGCTGACCCAATACACATTTCTTATTATAAATCACAATATCACACCATCCCTTGAAGGAGAGTGGAGAGTGAGTTAACTCCTGAGCCACAGAAAAGCTGGGTTGGTATCAGAAGCAGGAGGAAAGATCCCTAAGGGGGATTGTGAAATACTGCCCAGTCCTAACAAGTCTAGATTAGACACCAGTGTGGTGTGGGTACTAAGACTCCCGGGTATGTGGGTGGAGAAAAAAAAGGACAAAAGCACTTCAGCCATTTTACCGTGCTAATTTGGGGAGAACCCTGTTTCTTTTGATAATGTAGAAGAGTAAGAAAGACAGGGCTTTGTAATCTGATAGGTGTGAATTCAATACCAAGCTCTATCAATTACTAGCTCTAAGCCTCTCAGACCTTCTGTTTTTTCATCTGTGGAACTGGGGTAGCTGTACTCACCCCCATAGGATTCTCACCAAGCTTAGATTAGGTTGAGTATATAAAATATCCAACAGAACATTGGTACATGTAGCGAAAAGATGAGAAGAGGAGGAGAATGATAAGGACTGAGGGATACTTAAATTCTGTCTTTCTGGAGAGGAGGATACCTCCCCACCCTAAATGTGTTCTATTCTTCTATCACTATATGCAAGGTTAAAATCCCCAGGAGAGACGCTCAGATCAGTCAAGCTTGCATGATGGGGAAGGCCACGTGGGGTCAGCATACTTGCTTGACCAACCATTCAAGACTGTCCCAAATGGGGGTGGCCTCGTTCCCAGAGGAAGTTGGGATGCTGCTGATAGAAGAGAAGGCTTGGACGCTGGGTAGAAGAAGCACAGATGTGTGCTGCAGATGGTCCCCAATGCAGTGTTCCAGGAAGCCCTGCCATACTTGGGTCCCCACCTGCCTCCTCGCATCAGTTTTTTCCACGGGTGGCACCCACAGAGGAGTTGGAGTGGGTGATTGTGGCTGACACTGTCACTTCCCTCCCTGAAGGACCTTACTCCGCCTTCCTCATAGTTGGCAGATCTTTGCTTAAGTTGAAGAGTTTAATCCCATGTTACAAGGGGGTTGTTGCTTTTTCTCATTTGATTGTGGTACTTTCACTACCCTTGCCTCCAAGCAAGGGCATGTGGCTCTCATAGCTGGCCGGTTTTCAGTGGGATGTCAGCTGGGAGGGTCTTGGAGAGACAATCCTTCTGAATAAAAAGAGACACATGGAAGAAAATCCTCCTCTTCTTCAGGCAAATGTTACTGATACTCCCATGTGATACTTGGGACTGTGGCAGCCACCTTGTAATAAGGAAGCGACAAGCCCAAGAGCAAAGTGAACGTGAGAAAAATGGTAGGACAGAAAGATAGAAAGAGCCGCTCCTTCATCACGTCATCATTTGCCCATCTACTTCTTGTAATGCCTATTATCCCAACTGCATTCGATAGGTTTTCTGTTACTTGTTGACAAAGCATCTGAGTAATGGATGCCCATCCCCCTCTGTATCTCCCAACAACAAGAAAGACTTTTGGATCAGTGGTTCTCCAAGTGTGATGGTCCTTGGACCAATAGCATCAGTATCACCCGGAAACTTACTAGAAAAGCCAACTCCCAGACCCCATACTGTCTTCTTGGATCAGAAAGGAAGAGCGAAGGCGGTGGTAACCTGTGTTTAAACAGCCCTCCCAGGGCTCGTGATTTAGGATGGAGTCTGCTGATCCTTGCTTTATATGCCTGTCATACTCACAACAGAATGAACCACTGGCAGTGGTCTCACACTCTCTTCCTTCTAATGCACGCTGTCCTGTTACTGCTTCATCTGACTCCACTGTCCCTAAAATTTAAATTAAAAAAAAAGAAAAAAGGAAAAGAAAAGAAAGTATTTGAAAACTATTGACCAAATAAACTTTGTACCCATTGTGTCAGTTTGCTAACTTGAGGTCATGACCTCCTTCTAGACAGTATGTTGGATTTCCTAGGAACCCTGTAACAGATAGTTCCAAAATGTTTAGAAATGCAAATAATCTTTATTAATAATGGTCTATGGGGGTATCCCCTGAGCTTTTGGAAGTGAAATTAGTAAGGAATTTGGGGGATTTGGACACTGCTCAGGCTAAGTAAATATCAAGGGGAAGAGCAAAAGAACTCTGAGAGTTAGAAGAGGAAAAGAATGAAGAAAGTCACTGCAAAAAAAAAAAAAAAAGAAGAAGAAAGAAAGAACAAAAGAAAAAGAAAATCATTCTGGTTGGGACAGTAGGTGAAGATGGATTTGTTTTCTGGGACTCCATGCATTTAAACAAACAAAGGGGATGTCTGGGGAGGTGATTCAGGTGGGCGGTGCTGTGAACAAGTTATCAAGGAAGGAGGGGAATGAGATGTGTCTGGAAAAGTGGGCAGCCATGGATAGAACTGTCCACGGGACTCCCTGTGTGGGATTGAGGACCACAGCAAGACTGAACTCTGGCACCACTACCGACTAACTGTGGTCTTGGACAGCTTCCCTAGCTTCTCTAAGCCTGAGTTTTCTCAACAGTCCCTGGGCTCAGTAATGTAGGCTTGGTGGGAGGTTTACATGAACCAACATGCTATGGACTGAATTGTGTACCCCTCCTCCCCATTGACATATTGAAGCCCTACACCCGCAATGTGATGACATTTGGCACAGGGGCTGGTGGGAGGTGATTAGGGTCAGATGAGGTCACGAGGGTGGTTTTATAAGAAGGGGAAGAGAGCAAGATCCTGCTCTCTGTCCACCATGTGAGGGCATAGCAAGAAGGTCGCTATCTGCAAGTCAGGAAGAGAAGTCTCACCAGAAACCAAAGCAGCTTGCCCCTTGCTTGTGGGCTTCTAGCCTCTAAAACTATGAGAACATGTCTGTTGCTGAAGCCACCCAGTTGATGCTATTTTGTTATGGCAGCCTGAGTAGTCTAATACACAGCATATGTTAGGGACCTTGTAGGGTGCTTGGCTCATTGTAAGTGCTCAATAAATAAATAAGATTTGTAACAATAAGCACATTAATAGGCAGTAAGTTTGGAAGATGAGATGATTATAGTCTTTGAATGGCTAAGCTGGGTATATAATTTATTCTGTAGACAATGGAAAGTTTGTGAGCAGGAAACCAAAAGAGGAAGCATATGTGTGCAGAGCCTGAGGTCACTATAACAATAGAGCATTATATAAGGCAGGGCTGGGCCAACTTTAGCATCAGAATCACCTCCAGGCCTTGTTAAAACACGGGTCCACGTGGCCGGGCTCTCCTTTTCAGATTTAGTGGTGGGACGCAGTCCAAGCATTTGCATTTCAGATGAGTTCCTAGGTGATGCAGATGCTGCTAGCCCAGGGACCCCACTTCCAGGGAAGGAGAAAGAGAAAGGAATAAAGACTAGTGTGACCTCTGGCTGGTGACTTGCTGCCTGGAATGGCAGCAGAATGCTTGTTCTGCAAATGTCCAGTCCACCCTGTGGTAGATGATGGATAATGTCGGTGGTACGTGGAGCTGCCGGGAGAAATTGCTACGAGAATGGCCAGCAATTATGACACTGGGCTTCTGTTTCTGTTTCTGTTTCTAGGGTAAACCACTAGAATTATAAAACTTGCAAAACCCTGACATGAAGTGAGTAGATAGTGGAATTGGAGAAACACGGCTTTCCTGCCTTCTCCAACTTGTAGATTTCTGTTCAGGGCTGACGACGCGAGGCCAGCTGCTGAAATGACACAGACTAGTCGCAGGGTAATGTCATAAATAGCGCCGGGGAAGTTCGCTGAACTGCAGGGTCATGAAGACGTCTGGGTGCACGTGGGAGGGTAGGCGTGAGACAGGCTTTCGTGTTTTTGTATGACCTTGAGGTGAACCGTGGCTGTTTCTTCCTCAGCATTCCTTTATATTATACCTGCACTCTCCCCTCCTCTTTCCTAGGGAAACTGCTTGTCGCCATGAGCTCCGTAAGGCGCCGGTCAGACTGCCTAACTCCTTGGTCCTCGGTTCTGGCCACAGGGTGGGCGCCAGATCGAAGGCTGGCCAATCACAGAGCCGCATCCCTCCTGCCCTAGTGATTGGGCTGAGGAGGCACGTGACCCGACACAGCCTATCAGAATCCTTCTGTGGGCTGCTTCTGCGGGTGTCCAAAGAAAGAACCTCTTTCCTCGGAGGGCACTAAGCGGAGATGGGGTGAGTGAAGCATGCTGCTCACCGAACCCCCAAACACGATGGAGTCATCTTGTCACAGGAGGGGATGAGGCCAACCCACAGAGAAACGAGAACCCGACACTTGGAGAGATCTTTATCGTTCGAATCACCAGAATCCCAAGGCCGATACGACAGGTAGATTTTCATTGGCATGAGTCAAAAATTTTTGCCTCCTTTCCTTAAGCATTGAGTTGGTTCCTGGCACTTTTAATTAAAAGGGTCTGAACAACAAAGTTCATATATCCACCCGTGACCTTCTAACTTCCAGAGATCAGGTTGTGCTGAAGAAATTGAGTTTTCCATACTCAAATGCCTATCTCAGCACACAAAGGAGTTCTTTGGAGGTGTCTGAAATTCCAGGGCGTTGTCTCCATAGGAAGCTTGGAGCATTACACGTGGGAATGCTAATGGGAGAGAGGGGGAAGAAAGAGGAAAGGCTTACCAATCTTTACATGCCCCAGTCGGTCTGTTTAGGAGAGAAAAAGAAACAAGAAGTGGGGGGAGGACACTGGTAGTGTTTTTATTTGAAGAGAAAATGGAGGGTCTTCATCATCAGGGAGTAGAAAATCCGGGGGTCAGGAACTGTTCCTACAAGAAGCACCCTAGTACTTTTCATGTTTGGTAGTGGGGACTAACACTCCTGGGATTGTCCATCAGACTAAAGTTACATAACCTACATATTTGACTAAAGTAAATTTACCACCATGTCCTCAACAAAGAGAGCAAGCAAAGGTGTGACAATTCAGCAGGGCAGTCAGACCTTCCTCCCATCCCACCCGGTGGGCGCTTGGAGGGTGAGTCCTGACCTCTCACATTTGAACGTCTTGCTGGACTTGTGGGCATTTGATGGTATTTTCCAAAAACTAACTGTAGCTAATTTTTATCTTTGTGAAAATTTAGAGCCTGACTTCCTCAACAAGAAGAAGTACCCCTACAGGACGCCCCATATTTCAAGTTTTTATTGAAGCACGTTCAGAGAGCTTGACGGGTGAGTCTCTCTGTGTGTATGTCTGTATATGTGTGTTTCTCAAACTATATCTGGTGATTATTTGAGGCTCAGTATTAATAAGGCGTGTAATTATGAGGTTCTATAGTATTTGAAATCAAAATCACTTTTAGATTCCTCTCCTCCCTAGAACTGTTGTAAATGATAAGCAGATCAAAATGCTTTGCGACAGCTGTGTGGGGAAAAAAGTTCTCTCAGTGCAAATTACCAGGCAACTTTTATCCTGTTGAATAAACTCTAGGCAGTGACTCTGCCATCAACAACACATATGAAAGGCTGAACTCTGTGGTTGATCTGTTTTGTGTGAGGTGGGCACTTGCTGTTCTATTTGCCCAGTGGCGCTTTTTAATTGGAATGATTTTTATTTGGTCTGGTTTCCTGAAATAGAATACATTGCCTGCTAACCCCAGAAAGTCTATCAGCATAGAGAGCAAACTGTCCTGGGTTCTTGGCTCAACTGTTTGGGGAGGAGACATGGCCACGGGGGTGGGGGAGTTGCAGCGTATTCAAATCTGATATTGAAACAGTTTGTGTGTGTTTAGGGAGTAACCACAAAATTTGACATGCCCTCTCCACCCAAACCCCAAAACCCAGACTGGTTCCATTCCAATAGCCAAGGCTGCGCCATGCCGTGGTTGCAAAGCTTCTTCTGAGTAGTTTATTTCTTCCTATTTACAACTCCCAAAGTGAGCTGTTTTTTAAGGGAAAATCAGTTTCTATTAACGTCTAGGACCCCGAGTGGGTCCTTGCCCTAATTTGTCCCGCTTTGCTTAGGCCAGTGTACCTCCGAGCTGGTTACCAGGCGAGCGGGGGCCTGTGACAGGCACAATCACCTCAAATTGATTTATGCACAGGGATTCAAGGAGCAATCATATTTTAAAGAAGGCTAATCAAACTGTCTTTTTGTGAAAGCCCCCCAAACCACACACAGACCTCACTCTCAGTGTGTTCTCATTTCCACTGAGGAAAAGCAAAGGCGAGAAGCTTATTAGGAGCCTGACATTGGCACACAGAATTAAGCTAATGCTGCCCAGTATGTATGCACAGCAGAATTCTTGTTGAGGGAGGATGACGAGGAAGCAGTGTGGTTCTTGCCGATGAAGGAACTTGATACTCCACTCCAGGTGTGATATTTCTGTTTTAGTTGAGCCCACTTTGGGTTTCTTGCCTTACTTTCTTTTGGTTGACTCTTTTCCTTCATTGTGTTTTTACTGCTTATTACTCTGCCCCTGGGCTTCCAAGGCAGCATAACCAAGAAGATCAAGGTTACTTTTCAAGTCTGTCCTGTCCTCTTTGTTCTTGCCTCACCTCCTCTCACTTTCCTCCTCACACCTCCCGCAACCACCACCGCTGAAACACTAACCGCCTCCATGTGGCACTGGTTTTGTAACCCACCCAAGCCTGTCAATTTTTTTTTTTTTTAAGCTACTACTTATTGAGTTTCTACTCTGTTCCCAGGATCAGCAAACTTTTTCTGTTAAGGACTACAGTAAATAGTTTCAGCTTTGCAAGTCATATTGTATCCTTTGAAACTATTCTGCTCTGTTATTAGATAATGAAAGTAACCCGACCGTCAACAATACGTAAACAAACAGATGTCCCTGTGTTTGAATAAAACTTTATTTACACATAGAGGCAATAAGCCAGATTTGGCCTGAAGGCCAAATGTAGTGAATCCCTGTGACACACATAGGAGACCTACCAGAATTTTGAGAGTGTTCTACGAGCAGAAATACTGTCAGCTCAGATTGAAAGGGACAGAGAAAAAAGTGCAAGAAAACTGTCAGACCCTCCAAATACCTACAAGCAGGAAGCAGGCTGATAAAACCGTCAGCTGGAAACGAATGGAAGGAGAGGGTAGGGGTCCGTGAAGTGTGTGCTGTTGGCTCGGGTCATGATCTCAGGGTCCTGGGATCAGCAGGTGTCAGGCTCCCTGCTCAGCAGGGAGTCTGTTTTTCTCTCTGCCCCCTATCCCCACTCATGCTTTCTTTCTCAAATAAATAAGTGAAATCTTAAAAATAAAATTGTTAAAAAAAAAAAAGAAAAGAAAAAAGAAGGAAACAGCAGAGCCGTGAGCTCAGGGCAGAGCTGGGAGCCAGGCCTCGAAACCCTACTGGAGTTTGCCCAGTCAGAGTTAGAAATTGCTTGGGAACAGTGACTCCTTTTTTCCTTTCAGTTTTCTCCCTTTTTGAATAAGAATGCCTGTAATGTATCTGGGGGCTTCTGCCCACACGGTGTAGATACCTTGTTTGCTAGCTTCATAGGTCCATAAATGGAGAGGAATTATGCCCCTAGATGGATCATACCAAGAGTATCAAGCACACCTCATTTAGACGATTTAGAGTGAGATCTGAGACTTCTGAGCTAATGAGACCTAGATGAGTTTTTAGACTTGAGCTATGCTGTGATGGGATGAGAGTTTTGGGAAACCTGGAATGGGGTAAATGCATAAGGCAGACATGAAACTCTGGGGACAGATAGTGGATTGTTGTAGGTTGAATAGTGTCCCCCTTCAAACATATCCACATCTCGATCCCTAGAACCTATGAGGATGTTACCTTACACCATCAAAGGGACTTTGCAGATGTGATTAAGGATCTTGAGATGAGGAGATCATCGGGCAGGTCCAATATAATCACAGTGGTCCTTGAGGCATGGGAGGGAGCATCAGAATTTTACTGCAGTGACTCTTAACAATGGGTGATTTTGTCCCCCAGGGGATATTTGGAGGTGTTTTTGGTTGTCACAACTGGTGGAGGGGGCTACTTTCCCCCTCTAGTAGGTGGAGGCCAGAGATGTTGCCAAACATCCTGCAATGCACAGGACAGCCCCTACAAGAAAGAATTATCAGACAAAAACATACATAATGGTAAGGTTGAGAAACCACATCTCACCAATCCTGTGAATGTGGGTGTATCATGCATGGTTAATAAGTGAGAAAAGAAGGTAAGAGAGGCTGAATTACAGAAGCACATAGAAGATTGAATAGGTGATACAAAGCAGAGCTGGAGTAGAAGTTCTTATGTCCAGGTCTCTAACACACTGCTTTCTCTTCACCCCCACTGAGCCTACCAAGCCTGGTTGGAGGTACATTGATTTCAGCCTAGAGTCAAGAGATAAGATGCTTCAGCCCAAGGGTGGGACCAGAATGGTAGAGATTTCAGGCACTGGAGCAGGCAGGACAGAATTCTTTAGGAACAGGTATTTTCAGGGTCCATTGGTAGACAGGTAGGAATAGCCCTATTCCACCACAATCCAGAGACATTCTTGCCTAAATATAAACCTGAGTTTTATATCCTCTTCCAACTCTTGTGAAGATTTTGGGCCAATGCAGACACTCATTCAGCCAACATTTCCTATCCTTGTTCCTTTTGAAATCGACAACATTAAGACCTCTCAGTACTGTATTAGCAGCCCTATTTGACAGAAGAGGAAACTGCCTCCAAGAGGCTTGAAGTGACTTGTCAAAGGGCACGTGGCTTTCAAAGGGCAGAGTTGGGATTCGAACCCAGGCCTTTCAACTTTCCACCGTGGTACTGAGCCCCCTGTACACAACAAGGCTCTGCGCGTGGATGGTGGGGGTCGTAAAATAGTCCCTACTTTTAAGGAATCTGCTATCTCGAAGGGGAGGTGGAGTTATAAGCTGGAAAATAAAGGTGAAAATAAAGGTGAAAAATAAAGGTGAAAGTGAGAACGTGTGTTTCAAATGGTTGCAAACCCTACACTTCCACAGGGAAGAGAAAGAGAGAAAGGTTCTTAGAGGTGGGTTGACAGACATCTGGAAAGTCTACAGGGAGGAGGTGCCACTTGAACAGAGGCTTAAAGCACAGGCAGAACAAAAGGCCAATGTCCCACATCAAACAATAGATTCACTTCTTGAAAGTGGTTTCTGCCTCCAGATGCTAAAACGAAAACTTCCTCATTTGACTTTCAGCCACTCCTCAGTGCCGAGCATTGGGACTCCACACACGTGATTGTTGCTCTTTTTTTCTCCATTCATAACTGAGCAGCCAAGCAGTCTGAGTTCAGCGTCTGATCGGGGGTGAGGATTTGCTGTATTTGGCACACTACGATTTCCATCATCATCATGATTATACAGAGTTTATGAGACAAGCCTCATCACTGCTATCAGCACCTTTGTTTTCCCATTTTCTGCTCATTTGTCCAAAATAATAAGAGCCAAGTGCTGCTTGAAACAGTGAAATAATCACACTAACTAATACTCTCCTGGGCAATCACGGTAACAAGGTGGAAAGGAAGACCACACGGTCTGATACCATCCATTCAACTGCTCGTGACCTGAAACCTGATTTCTGCGAGTGAAGGATGATTTGGGGCTCTCAAAGCAGAAAGCATGAATGTGCACATAATATAAATTCATTCATTTATCCATTCCTCTATGCAAATTTATTAAATACCCACTCTGTGCCAGGCACTGTTTCAGGGGACCTCCATGTAAGTCCCCTGCTGGAACTTCCAGACTAGATGGGGAGACCCACAATAACCGTGCAAGCAAATCCATAAGCAAGGTAAACTCAAATTGCGACAAGTAGGGTTATCAGATCACTTGCCCTCCTGGCTTGCCCAGGGCTAAGTTAGCTGACTTAAGGTTCCGGGCTCCAGCTGGTTATACAAAGTCGAGGAATTCAGGCCCTCTGGTTTGCAAAGCTAGACATTCTGGGGATTCCCCCCAGCGGGCTCCCCGGTGCTCTCTGTGCCCACAGCTCCCTCTGTCCGGCCCTTCCTAACCTCTCAGATGCTGCAGCTTCTCTACATTTTAGCTGTGGAGTTTGTTCTTTGGATCACTCTCCAGGTTGTTTACGTGGATATGAGAGATATCTACTTATAAATGTGGGGCTGGGTGAGCCTAGGGTCCTCCTCTTCGGCCACCTTCTGCTCTTCTCTAGGATTGTGAGGTCAAATACAGGCTGCCAATTAAATTTAGATATCAGATTTATAAAAAACCACTGTTTTTAGATGTATTTGCCAAAACTGCATCCTGCATTTTTATTTCCTAAGTCAGGCAATGCTAGTACTGAGGAACTAAGTAGAGTAACTGGGATGGTGTATCATTCAGGGCTCCGCCAGAGGAAGAGAACCAGTCGGATATATGTATTTGGAGATTTATTGCAAATATCTGTATTTGGATATTTCCTGCAATATCCAGCTCTCTTATGGGAGCTGGATAGGCAGGTCCAAAGCCTATAGGGCAGTCCATCAGGAAGGGTAGACTGGAGCTCTGGCCCAACCTGAAGCTGCTTTCCTTTGGCAGGTTTTCTTCTTCTTCAGGGAAACCTCAGCCCTGCTCTTTATACCTTTCAACTGATTGTATCAGGCCCATCCAGATTATGGAAGACAATCTTTATTATTTAAAGGAAACTGATCATAGATTTAATCATATCTACAAAATACCTTCCCCGCGACAACTAGACTAGTGTTTCATTGACTCATGGGGGACTTTACCCAAACTGACCATCACAGATAGCAGGGGGAGGGATGTCCACAGTCATCCGGAAAGGCTTCTCTGAGGTGGGGACATTTGAATTGAGACTTAAACTTCGAGACATTGAATATTGAATGGCATCTAAGAGCCAGGAGATCAGAGCATTCCAGATGACAAGAATAGGAGGTGCAAAGGGCCTGAGGTAGGAAAGAACCCATTTTGTTTTAGAAACTACGAAAAAAGTCAGTATGATTGGGAAGACGTGATCAAGGGGAGAGTGGTACCTGGTTGGGTAGGAGAGGAGGGCAGTGTCTGGGTCACACAGAATTGTGTGTGAAAGTCACGTTTATAAAACTCCAGGACTATTACTATTTATAAAAAGAAGTTGCAGGGTAGAGAAAAGAGAGCATGCCCTTGAAAAAGGTTTTTCTCTGAAGTATTTCTGGGTATCTGGTGAGTACTAAAGCTGTCTGCTTTGCTTAAAAAAAATTCCTATGGGTCATTTAGGCATGGGACTTCACCCACCTGACATTATCTGGGGCTCCACAAAGTAAGACCAACCCTTATTATTGCTTCTGAAAAGGAACCTTTTTTTTTTTTTTTTTTTTAAGGAACCTTTTCAAGCACTAGAGAAAAAGCCCAATAGGTAGGCAGCCACTGTGGGGTATCTCCAGTTTATAGATTTTTCCTCAACCAATCTTCCTTTTGAAGGCTAGAGTAGTCAGATGGTTAGCCAGTGGTTTGCAAGAAGTAGCT
Organism: Potos flavus; assembly: GCA_028534135.1. Lineage (NCBI taxonomy): Eukaryota > Metazoa > Chordata > Mammalia > Carnivora > Procyonidae > Potos > Potos flavus. Next base: position 33,234,519 of record CM052898.1, on the reverse strand, counting down.
GGATATGAGTCAGCACTTACTTTCTGTCTGTGTCTCAGGACTTATGATTTGTTTAAGGAAAGAGTCTAACAATTTTCCTTCAAAAGAAAACAAATCAGTTTTACAGATTGATCCTCTATTGGAATCCCACAGACAGCTTTATCTCTTGGAAATTGTAACTATATCTGTGAACCCTCAGTGCTGGTGCAGGAAAAAATGGCTGTGGATTTCTGGAGTTTCCGGGAATCCATAACTTCTTAGAATTTGCCTGTTGCCTCAAAGTCAGATGCGGATTCCTCCAAAATGGATTTGTCATCTTTGGGAAAATCACCTATTTTCTCCTGATCTAGGTTTCTCTATCTCTTATTTTGTTGTGAAGATTTTTCTACTCTCTGAATTTTTGCTGAGCCCCAAAATTCTGGTTCTGTGAGAATTCTCTATATTGTAACCCATCCCCAGCATGGTACCTTGATTTGGTAGTGAATAAGGCAGGAAATATTGATTTCTCTTGTGTTTTAAATAAGGTCACAATCTGAGGTGCTTGGGGGTTAGGATGTTGGGGAAGGATCACAATTAAACTCAAAACACCCTGTGTATTCAGAGTTGGTGTCAATTGTTGGGAGCAAGAAGATGTATTCAATAGAGATCCTGTCTCAGGATCTTTGGGATTGGCTTCTAGACCTGGGGCTTTCTGGTTACTTTTGGAAGAGCCGAAGGGTCAAGTGCAGCTAGATACAACATAGGAGACAGGAGGCCCCAGCTGCTTGAATCTTTACTGTCTAGGTGCTCAAGCTACAAATACCTGAGTCATTCCTGATACTCTTTTCATTTACTTACTACTTCCAGTCCACAGCAGACATACCAGCTCTGCACAAACCTTTGTATCTAGAATCTACCCTGTGCTCTCCATCAGCCCTGACATTATCCTGCTCCGGGCCATCTTCATCTCTCACGTGAGTTATGGCCACAGCCTCCTGCCTGGTCTCCCAGCATCTGATTGGACTTGCCTGGGAATCCAGGATCCTCTTAGAAATTGTTATGGGCTGGGGGCACCTGGCTGGCTCAGTGTGAAGAGCATGTGACTCTTGATCACGGGGTCATAAATTGGAGCCCCAAGTTGGGTGTAGAGATTACTTAAATAAATAATTAATTTTAAAAAAGAAGTTATAGACTGAACGTTGTCCCCCCCCCCCAAAGTTATATGTTGATGCCCTGCCTTGTCCTGTTTTTAACAGGATGCACCAAATTTGCTTTTCAATCTTCAGTTCAGTTTTACCTACTTTTCCCTTATCTTTCCCTCCCCCTCTCCTTCTCTCATCCCCATACCCTTGTCTCTCATTTCCTCAAAATGCATAATAGCACTCTGAAAAGATGGAAATGTCAAAGGCATGGAGTGTTTCCACAGAGTAATGTTAATATAAATATTCTAGAGAGAAAACTGACCCAAACACAGACCCATCTAATATTGATTTCAGCAAAATAAGGTCCCAACCTTCCAGACTATTATTCCCTCTCCTGGGTTTTGCTTTACTGCCAAGACACATTTTCTTCTGTCCTTGACCTTGCCCCATAATATCCCTTCGAAAACTATAACCATATATGTATAATCATATATCCCTTCTCCTGGGATAGATTATTTTCCCCTGAAGTCATATCTGCCCCCAGAACAGAGATAGAAAGCAAGTGACTGAAGCATTTGAAATAGGTGTCTTGAGCTGCAGTGTGTCTGTTTATGCCCAGCCAGGCTTGGTCTGTCAAGCTGGACAACATGGCATAGGAGAGGGGTAGGATCTCAACGTTCCCACAGAGCCTGACTTCACAGCTGAGCCTCCCAGCGACCATCAGAAACCATCATGAAACCATCAGACAGGGATGTGGGGCCATGCCTTTCCAGGGATCCATCCAAAGGCATCTGTAGGTCAGAGTCTGGAGCAAGTCACCTCAGCTTATTCCAGTTTTTTAATATGAGAGATACCTGGTTAAAAATGAACAGAAGAGATGACTTTAGAAGAATTCAAGAGCTAGGCATTACAGGGTCAGATGTAGTTCTTTTCCTCTTGACTTGGTAATGGTGAGGAGGTCGTGGATCTGGTGTGCCAGGCCAGACACTGCCAGGCCTCACCGTCGCCCCTCTCCCTTACCAATTCAGGATATACCACTTTGACTTCTGATTTCTAGCACCTCTATTTCTTCACCTGAGAGCTTTCGCTTCCTGCTGGAATTTCTTTTGAGCAGCTCTCAACTAATAACTGATAGGAGTTACTATATAAATAAAAAATAAAATCCCAGGTCCCTCACCCTGGGGCAGGGTAGCTCAGAGACACAGGCTCTACACTGGCTCCTAGAGTACAAGATACAGGAGACAAGACCCATATCTTAAGGACTTTAAAACTAAGGTGGCAAGGTTTTGAACCAGTGATCAGTGTTAGGAGCCCTGTCAGCCAGCCCCTTTGTTACAGAGCGAGAGAGAGAGATCAAGTCCAGTCAACTCAGCTAGAACTTCATGGCAAGGTATAACTGTGTGTATCACCTGGCTCTTCATCTTTGTGCATCCAGATCTCTCTGGGGGACGTGCATCCTGAGTTGACCCAGCTTGGAGAGTGACTCACATTAACCGAGTCTCCAAGAGTCGGTATAGATACGAATGCCAAGTTGTGAACTAAGAGTAAGTGAATTTTTGCCAATTGCCAGTCAGATCGAGGAATACTACTGTAGGCTCAGCAATGTTTCTCCTCCCCTACAAGAAGATTCCCAGCTGAAGCCAACTCGCAATCTGGAAGTCATGGGGTTGTTTGGGGAGCCGTGAAACAGAGCTGAAGTCAAGGCTTTGCAAAGATGCACAGAGGTTTTGAAGACTGAGAAGGGAGAACCTGAAGTCATTCATGTGTAATGGTTTTGACTTTCCTTAGAAAGGGGAGGAAGGAGGAAGCGTTTTCAGAAGGTGTGGTTGAGGCTGAGGTTCAAGATCAGCAAAGTGTAGAGTAGCCATTGTGAAGAAGACCATGGAGAATGAACAAATCGGAGTGACAAGATTTTTGAGCAAGAGTAAGGGCTCCCGGGGTGCCTGGGTGGTACAGTTAAGTGTCTGACTCTTGGTTTTGGCTCAGGTCATGATCTCAGGGACACGGGATCAAGCCCTGCATAGGGCTTTGCACTCAGCATGGATTCTGCTTGGGATTCTCTCTCTCCCTCTGCCCCTCCCACTCATGCTCACTCGCTCTATCTCAAATAAGTAAATAAACCTTAAAAAAAAAAAAAAAGAGGAGAAAGAGTAAATACTCTCTCCAGCCACCACATATACACTAAAACAATATGTATTTGAACGTGGCAAAAATACAGGCTTTCCCATCAAGTTAGACCCAAGATTTAATTCTCACTCCACCAGAAATGGGCTTGTATGGACAGTAGTCTCTCAGCCTCATCTGCAAAATGGGTATAGTAATGCATCAGGCTCCTAAAGTAGATAAAGATTCAGTGAGATGATGCATGAGGAGTGCTGAGCATGGGGCCTGGCTCATAGTAAGTGCTCAGGGAACGGGAGCCAGGTTAATGGTTTCATTAGTTGTTGTTCGGTTTCCACTCCCCTGGCTTTCTGCAGCCTGGGGACAGTAGCGAGAATGCAGGTGTCATCTCCACTTGGCAATAGCCAAAGGGTCAGTTGCTGGGCAAGGGGATCCAGGCAACAAGGGAGCCCGAGACTGAAGTGAAAATCAAATGCAATCTTGAGGGGGAGAGAATGAAAGAGGGGTCTAGGACAACGCTTCTCCGACTTCATTGCACACACAAATCACTTGGGGGACCTTGTTGAAATGCAGATTCTGATCCGGAAGGTCAGGGCTGGAGCCTAAGATTCTGCATTTCCAACAAGCTCCCTGGTGACGTCAGTGCTGTTGGGCCTCAGCCCGCACACAAAATTATAGGATCTAATGTGAAGCCCAGAAGAAAAGAAAGACTGGAAGTTGGAGGACAAAACTCAGATGTGGTCAAAGAAAGCCAATGGTATGCTTGGAGTTATATTTTCTTTTCTTTTTCTTAAAGATTTTATTTAAGAGAGAGAGAGCACGAGAAAGTGAGCATGAGCAGGGGAAGGGCAGAGAGAGAGGGAGAGAGAGGGAAGCAGGTCACCGCTGAGCAGAAAGCCTGAGGCGGAACTCGATTCCAGGACCCTGAGATCATGACCTGAGCCCAAGGCAGATGCTTCACTGACTGAGCCACTCAGGCGTCCCTGGGGTTCTATTTTCTATCAGTCCTCTGGAGCTGTGCCATCCAATATGGTAGCCACTAGCCGTGATTGAGATGTGTAAAATATGCACTAGATTTTGAAGACTGGGTGCAAAGAAAATATCTCAGTACTCTTTTATGTTGATGATCATTTATGTTGAAATGATAATGTTTTGGATCTCTTATTAATTAATTTCACCTGTTTCTTTTTCCTTTTTTTCTTTTTTTAATATGGCCGCTAGACATTTTTAAATTACATCTGTGGATTATATTAAATGACTATTGGACAGCACGAGTCCAGAAGGAGCCTCTCACTCCCGCCCCCTCTGAGCTCCTGCCCAAAAATCCCTCCTCGGCAATTCTCTTGGTACCTTGGGGAGAGCCTGAGACTAGAGAGGTTCATTGCTGTGAAGGGGAGACAGGCAGACCCACGCAAGGGAGCTGTTTGGGAGGAACAAGACAGAAACATGCCAAGTCATTCTCCGCAACAACAGAGCTATTGCCATGGGGCCGGCTGGGCGGACTGGATCCCGGAGATGCCAACCTGCCACGCTCCAGTGCCTTCTGTCTGGGCCTCTTCAGTTCTCTCTCCAGGTCCCCCCGCCCCATCCTGGGCGACAGGTAATTAGCAGGGCCAGCTGGCAGCCTGCACTGGGCACTGCCGCCAGAGAGCCGGCAGCCGGCCTGCAATTACGGTAATGCTGGCATGGCCTTGCAAAGAGCGCTCTGTTCAGCTCTCGTTTGGCAGCGTGGCTCTCGGGTGCCAGGGCTCATAACCTCGACATTCTCAGGGTGTCTCTTGGCGATGAAAGACCCGCAAAAGAAAGTCTGCAGTGTGCCTACCTGCTGCGTACTTCCCTCGGGAAATCACGGGCCAGTTGGGCGTCCATCGCTGCCTGCTGGCTGTATTTGAAATGTCTCGGCCGAGCCATATATGCCGCAGACAGTTTGTTTGATATTTTCCCACTGTCTCCTCAAGCGGTTCCCAGGCCCAGCAGCTGGTCCTTCTCTACTTGACCAGGGCAGATCCCAGGCACCTCAGAAATGCGTTTAGAATGATGTTTGGAAGTCCACGAATCTTAGGTTCTGTGAGGCTAGAAGGGAATGAGGAGGAAGACCGTTGTATCAAGTGGGGATCTCTGGGCAAAGCTGGGTCTGCAGAGAGCGGCAGATAGATCCTCATAGTCACAGGCTAACTCGTTAGCTTCTCAAGACGCGGTCTCCTACGTAAAACTGACATAGTAATACCAGGTACCTGGTGGGGCTGTTGGGGGGATTAAATGAAACAGTCCTTGTAAACATTCAAACACATACATTCAAAATTAAATAAAATAAGAGAAAATGAACTTGAAGAAGCTAGACGGATGGAATGTGTGTAGACCTAACCCGTCAGAATGTTGCAGGTTGGAGCATGGAGATTTAAATGGGGAGCTCTGGGCACCTGGGTGGCTCAGTCGTTAAGTGTCTGCCTTTGGCTCAGTTCATGATCCCAGGGTCCTGGGATCAAGTTCCACCTCAGGCTCGCTGCTTGACGGGAAGCCTGCTTCTCCCTCTCCCACTCCCCCTGCTTGTGTTCCCTCTCTCAATGTCTCTCTCTCTCTCTGTCAAATAAATAAATAAAATCTTTAAAAGAAAATGCTTTAAATGGGGAGCTCCTTTTAAAGGAGTGGTCTCTACCTCCGGGTAGGAGTGAGAAAAGGGTCTCTTGGAGACACAGTGAGTATAGGAGCCCTCTCCATCCCATCAGCAGAAAAGTTCACACTAAATCACTAGTGAGATTTGGCACAAGATGAAAATGCAGGGCCTCTTGCTCAAAAGTCAAGAAAAAGGTGCCCTTGAAGGTACCGAAATAGAAAACTTTTCCTGTTCTTCCACTCTCCGTCTCTGTCTCTCTCTCTGGCTTTCTTCCCCCGTGTGTCTATTTGCTATTTGATGTCCCACTCCCTTGGGCAGGGGGATTCTCACCTGGCCAATGCAGAGCACCCGGGCACCTGGGACCCTGCAACTCATCACATGCAAGCACTTAGCACCCCCTCCCTCCCCACCAGCAGCTTTCCGCACTTCCAGAAGCCACCAGACTAAAGCCCCCATGTCCCAATCAGGGCTGGAGAAGTCAACCCCCACCCCGCAGAGGACAGGCAACCTCTGGCTGGGACATACCTGCTATGAATCAGGATGCATAAAAGACTCACTCCTGCCCAGTGGCCTGTCAAACATGCCATGGCCTGTTGTGTCTTGCTTTGCCCCGAGATGCCACCCTGATCCTGACCGGGTGCTGGTCCCTAGGCCAGCCAGCAGAGACAGTGGAATACATTGTTGGGCAGGGCCTGGGAGCCAGGTGGGGGGGGGAGGGTTGCAGTCTTTGGGCAGAGAGGGAGGGGGAGGCCAAGCGGGGTTCTGGAGTATCAGAAGGGACAGGAGCAGGCAGCAGAGCACTCATCCTGGGGAGACAGAGGTGGGGATGCAGTAGGAGGCATGCTCCACTGTCCCATCAGAAGTGACCCGTGAAACCCCAAATCAAGCCTATGATTATTGGAATTTCAAGATGGCCTGTAGACCGTTAGTGCCCCAGGAGCAGAGCCCTTCTGACCATGGGCCCTGGCTGATGGCACTGCTTAGACTCCTAGTAAGCAGGTCCTGGATGGAGATAACTGTTCTGTTGTGAATTCTATGCCGTTTCCCATCCCAGGTAAAGCCTGGGATCCAGAACCCAGCTCTGCCACTCACTAGTTCTATGACTTCAGGCAAACTGTTTAACCTTCCCAAGCCCCAGTGTCTGCATCGAAAAAATGGCAAAGATGATAGAACCTGACTCATAAAGTTGTTGCAAGGATTAAAGGACATGATGCAAGTAGGGTTTAGTTTAGTGCTCGACATAAAGGAAAACTGTGACAACTGTTAATGATCACTAGAAAAGTGACTTTTAAAGGGACCCATCCTCCCAGTTTATCTCTTGGAGAAGCAGTCCTTCACAGTTTTCCCAAGCTCAGGGATCCTGTGTTTCCTTCCTTCGATGTACCTGATGAATAGCTGAAAGAAACAAACCAATGGGCAGGGTTCCATTAACATAAATAAGAAAGTGGACCTATTTCGTCACATCTGACCTTATTTGCTGGCAAGTGCTGCTCTCATCACAGATTCAACCTGGCCCCGTTCGCTAAGAGAAAAGCTGAGATGCAATCATATGGCTTCTGTCTAACCTTACCTGTTCCTTCTAAAAAGTGGATTTCACTCCCCATTTTCCTAAGAAGTCCTGCTCTAAACCCCCTATGAGAACTCACACTCTGTCACTACCTGCATGACCTTGAGTAAACCACATGCTATAGCTCCTGTCATGTGTTTATTGACAGTAACTTTACTAGAAGGTAAGCTACCCGAGGACATGGTCTAGATTTGGTTTTGCCTAGGAGTGAGTACACTGGTACCTAGCACGATCCCTGCCTTGTGGGAGACAATAAATGTTTGTCAAAGTAAGGGAATGCTAGACGGAAGAATGGATGGATGGATGGAAGGTGATTCCCACCTCTCACCATCTATTATGCTTTAAGTGTACTGCATTGTCTCAACTTCTTCCTTGAAGGATGAAATTGAAAGCTTGAGAGCCTTCTCTTCACATGAGGGTCATGCAAGGAGGAAACCAAATCAAAAGCGTAGGGTGGGTTGGTGGGATAGCCCTGACTTGGTGAAGGATTGAGAGCCAGCTACACAAGTGCCGTCATGGTCCTGATGGAGCTTTCTCTCCAAGGCACATTATCTCTTTAGGTACTTTGGGCCCCTACTGTGTCCCCCTGGGGCTGGGCTCACAGGAGAGGTGGGTAGTCAGATGGGGACTGAAGCAAATTCCCTGAGCACAGAAGAGCTGCAGTCCTCCACTATGATTGGCTGGCAACATGTCCGTGAGTGTTCACCAGCAGATGGCCATGAGAAGGGCAACTGAGCACTGACGGGGCTGCCATGTGGCCTCCTGGCACTAGAATGGATGGCTTCACTCCCAGAGACCTGGAGTCTCTTGATCTCACTTAGCTGCTGCCTCCATGGTCCCTCTTCTCCTTGTCTCTCCTAGGGGTGGAATCTTTCAGTTTATCTGGCAGTAGGGGGAATACGTGTTCTGTAAGTATGCATGTAAACATTTCTGCCTTGAATTTAAAATAGTGGGTTTTTTAAACCCAAGAATCGGGAATTTGCATCCCCTCCTGCCTTTTTTTTTTAAACATATATTCCATGGTAACTGTGTTCCCACAAAGTAGGGTGTGACTCAGTCTACATGTCTGGGGTAAGGAGAAAGACCCCTAGGCTAAGGATTGCTTCTCAAACTTTATTTTTATTTATTTATTTTTTTAAAGATTTTATTTATTGGGGTGCCTGGGTGGCTCAGTGGGTTAAGGCCTCTGCCTTCGGCTCAGGTCATAATCTCAGGATCCTGGGATGGAGCCCCACATCAGGCTCTCTGCTCAGCGGGGAGCCTGCTTCCCCCTCTCTCTCTGCCTGTCACTCTGCCTACTTGTGATCCCTCTCTCTCTGTCGAATAAATAAATAAAATCTTTAAAAAAAAAAGATTTTATGTATTTATTTATTTGTTTGACAGAGAGAGCAAGAGAGGGAACACAAACAGGGGGAATGGGAGAGGGAGAAGCAGGCCTCCCTCAGAGCAGGGAGCCCCAGGCGGGGCTCTATCCCAGGACCCTGGGATCACCAGGTGCCCCAGCTTCTCAAACTTTAATGTGCAGATCAATCCCCAGGGGATCTTGGTGAGTGGCAGTTTCTGATTCTATAGGTCTGGAATAGACTGCACAGTTCCAGCAAACAATCAGGTGATGTCAATGCTGATGGCCCAACAAGCTCACTTTGAGTAGCAAGACTCTGTGGAAAAAAGAGAAGTTCTAGGATGAAAGAGCAGAGAACAGGACCATCATCTAATGTTTCAAAACATTCTTGTACCACTCAGAAACTTGAGTTCTAGGAACAAGACTGAGAAAGAGAAAGGGAGGGAGATAGAAGGAGGGAGAGAGAGGGGGAGAGAGAGAAAGAGAGATTTAGAGAGATGATTGTAGCCAACTGGTCTACTCCTCTGTTTTTGCTCCAAATTGAGGCTGAAAACCAGATGGCGAAGAATTTGTTGTCACTAGTCCATTTTCACAGGCTGGGGAGGTCATAGAGTCCCAGAGGGGAAACTAAGGTACTGTAGTAGGGAAGCATTTCCTCCTGGCCTCCAGAGGCTACTCTTCCAAGACAGGATGGAAGCTGCCTGTGTTCGCCACCCTAGGCCCTCCTTTGGATTGAACACAAATGCTGGCCCTCTTCCCGTCCATCTGCCCGCCGGCTGGAAGGCACTTTGCTTGCCCTGCGGCTGGTCTCTCACACACACAGCTTCCACAAATGCTCTGGGCTAATTGGAGCTAGACAGAAAGATGGCTTCGGGCTTGAAGTGGCATTTTCCTCCTGCTTCTTGGCAAGGCGCCAAGGCCATGGGATCATTTAGGACCACAGAAGAGGGGGGTGTGAGGGCCCTTGAGCGGCCAGCACTCACAGTTCTGAGCGTCTAGTGGGCTTGGACTCTGAGACCACCAGAGGGATGGATAGCAACTTTCACAGGCTTCATGTTGTCCTTTATTTTATCAAGCAGGGAGGCAATGACACCCCCGAATGGATTAGATGTTCAAGAGCACTTACAGGCCACTTCTCCTTCGTCCATTGGGATCTTCAGTTCAAAGACCCATAAGAGTCCTTGCACATTTCCTTTCAAGCCAAACTCCAGCCAGCCCTCTAAATCTTTCCAAAGAAAAATGGAGTAGGGCTTGGAGAAAACTGTGCCCACTCAGCTAATGAATGAGGATCTTGGCCTGCCTTCACAGGTGAAGGTCGGAATTGAGGTTTTGCCTGACTCTCCAGCTCATCAATCTAGGATTTGGGATTGAAAGCCCAAAAGCCTACAGGGGCCGGGCAGGAAATACACATGAGCGAAAATGGCTGGAGAGGAGAAAATCAGGAGTGATGGGGTAAAGAGGGTAGCTTCAGATGATGGTTGCCATATGGGTCTGTGGGCCTGGCTCTCCCCAGGTCCTGGGCTTTGTGGGGAGATTCTAGCAATATTTTTTTAAAACAATAACAAAAGGATTTATAAAGCATGTACAACATGCCAGGCACTGCTCTTAGCACTTCAGATATTTTACCTTATTTGATTGTCACTATAACTTTATGAGGAAGATACTATTATTACCGTCAACTTTGCAGATGAAGAAACTGAGGCCCAAGGGGAATAAATAAGTTGCCCAAGGTCTTCCAGCTTGGAAAGTGGCTGAACTGGGAAGCAAATCTAGGAGGTGTGGCTCCCAAGTCCCTAACCACCATGCTCTACTGTTAGCCAGAAAAGAAACTTCTAGATTCTTATGTTCACACTTGTATTAGTTTTCTATTGCTGGATAACAGATTACCATGAACTGTGCAGCTTAGAACAGCACGAATTTTTTTAGCTCACAGTTCTATAGGTCTGAAGTCAGAATGGGCTCAAGTGGGATCTGGGCTTAGGATCTTACAAGGCCAAAATTAAGGTGTTGGCTGGGCTGGACCCTTATCTGGAAGCTCTGCGGATGAATCAGCTTCTAGGCTCATTCGTGGTGTTGGCAGAATTCAGTTCCTTGTGGGCGTGTGACTGGGTGCCCATTTCCCTGCTGGCTGTAGGCCCAGGGCTGATGTCATCCTCTAGAGGCTGTTCTTGGGTGCTTCTCCACCATCTACTCCATCCTGAAAGCCCGCTACAGTGTGTCAGATCCTTCCTGTGTTGTCAATCTCTCTGACTTCCCTTCTGCTACCTGTGGGGAGGTGGGGGACAGCTCTGCTTTTAAAGGACTTGCCTGATTGGGTCAGACCCACCCAGATAATCTCAATTAGGTTGATTGACTTGGGACTTTAATGCCATTTGCAAAATCGCTTCACAGCAGGGCCCATATTCCGGTTTGATTGAATAACGGGATGGGAATCTTGGGAGACCACGTTTAGAATTCTGCTTACCATAGCACTTAACTTTAATAGGTATTAAAATCTTATTTCCGACAAACAAAACATCTACAGGAAAGGGGCTGGGGGCTTCTGACATTTGGTCTTTCGTGTATTCAGCAAATTTCTATTGAGCTCCCACTGGGGGTCAGCACCATGCGAGGCACTGAGAATACAGCAGCAAATAAGAGCCACCACCCCTGGCCTTGATCTTCCAGGTACCTTGTCACTAGGGGGTCTGAGGTAGTCCACTTGGTGAAGTGGCCGCCATGATCCCTGAGCTCCATTCCCGTGACTCTGCTTGAGTATTTATTTGTCTTCAGTTACATGCCCCACAAACCCTGTTTGTTTTTCTCTCTCCCTGAATATTCATGACCACGCACTGCTCAGATTCCCTAATCAGTCTCCCCTGTGAGCTACATTCAAACAGGGACCACATCTAACACCTCTGTTCCGATGTTTTGGCCAAAGCAAATAGAATTAGGAATGAACAGGAGCCGGCTGGATTCCCGGGTCCTGTGAGACTGCTGCTAGAAACAGGACAACTGGACGTCCCAGGAGCAGGGCACCAGATGCTGGCTGGTGCTGGGAGGGCGGGAAGAGATGCAGTAATTTCTGCACTGATCTCAGTAGCCTCCTGAAAGAAGAGAATTTCTCCCTCTGTTTTCGGCTTACTCTTTCTTAGAGCTTGAGCAGTTAGCTTTCTAATGAAGGGAATTTCTCCCTCCATTCTGGGCTTAATATTCCTGAGAGCTTGAGCTGCTACCTGCTGCTAAATTATGATTGTGCACAGTCAAATGGTCTGATCCGATATGCATAGCCTTATGTTTTAATATTCTCATTAGTTCGATTTCATTAGTATTTACTGAGCCCCTTGCATTAGAGGCCTTAGAAATGTCACTAGTTGCCTCGACCCCCCCAACCCTTCTCTGCACACATTCCACCCGCACGCCACGTCCCATACAGCCTAGCTATGATCTGTGTATCTCAAAAGTATTTCCATGTGCCAGCATCCCTCAGAGTGTGACATCTGGGAAGAAATAGAATAATGTAGATGTGGTCGAAGCATGACCCCTTCGGTGGGAATAACACCCCTTCCTCCACGTTCCTCTTTACACTGACTCCTGAATGCTGGGGTCACTGTGGGAGGAACCCCGACACTGAGGGGCAGTTGCCCTTGATGGAGCATTATCCCCCCTCTCTTGATTCCTAGGAAAATGTGCCAGGCTCCCGGCAGGGTCCCCCCTTGGGGCTCTAGCATGTGTAGGAATCACAGGCAGGCCACCAGGGGTTTTTTGCATAAAGGTTTCATCACCCATTGAGAGAGTCAGTCACCAACATCAAGTGAGACTCTGTGGATCAAAACTGTAAGAAGGGAAAGAGTGGGAGGCTGCAGCCTGCCACTGTACCCCCAGGATGGGACTCTTGACATGCGGGGGATTCTTGACATGCTCAGTGTGTGCTGTTATGATCTCATTTAATCCTCACAAGAACCCCTAGAGGTAGGTCTTGTTACTACCAGGGAGTTTCCCGAAATTCGGCATCTGAGCAAGGTTCACACAGACGGCAACCTGCAGTGCTCAGGGGGAGAGAGTCAGGACAGTCCCAAGACGGTCTGGGGCCTCCGTTTCTATCATCTGGGGGAGATCATCTGCAGAGAACACTGCCGAACCTTCATCCCCTGCCCCAGCTCAGCCTGCCAGTCTAATGAGAGAGGGACAGAGATCTGCAGTACTGGGGGTGGGGGGGAAAGGAGGTGAGGAGAGCTTTTTAAAACACATTTCAATATTAGCATTGAGGGGGCTGGCTGGGAACAGACAGAGAAATGAGTTTTGGGCTTCTCCAGGGAGAGAGTGCTCATGGTTTTACTTTGTTTTAATTTTCTCTCCTGATGAAAAATTTGCCATGGTTAGAGAGGCATCAAATAAACAGAACTGTGACTGATGTTTTCCAAGTTCCTTAGTGGATTCCACATATTTTTTAGAGTTCCATCAATACTTCAGCAGTTTCAACATGGTTCCCCCCTGGGAGGCTGGGGAGAGGAAGGGGTCCCTGACATCTCCTCTCCCCCACTGCCACGGCCAACACTGGGCTTGTGTCTAGGGCCCTGAGGTTCAGGAAGTTTTGGGAAATGAGAGCAAACAGTGTTGGGGACCCACTGTATGCCCTCGACACTCATCTCTACCAGTGAAGGCAGCTCCTGGCTGCCACTGAGACTCTGCTTTGGGCATTCTCTCCATAGGACAGATGCTCTAGGCAGGACAGAGAATGAGTGCTCTGGGAGCAGTTTGTTAGAGACTGAATATCTGTGTTCCCCGGAATCCCAACCCTCAAGGTGATGGCATTCGAAGGTGAAGCCTCTGGCAAGTATGGCCCCCGTGAATGGGTGTACTGTCCTTATAAAAGAGACCCCAGCGAGCTCTCTTGCCCCTTCCATGATGGGAGAACACGTGAGTCAGGAAGCAGGCTTTCACCAGACACTGAATCCCCTAGGACCTTGATCCTGATCTTTCCAGGCTCCAGAATCATGAGAGATAACTTTCTGCCATTTATAAGCCTCTCATTCTATGGCATTTTTGATATGACAGCCCCAATGGGTTAAGACACCCTCAGCCAGTATGATGGATGGACGAGACCCAGCCCTGCATCTTCAGATGGGGTGACTCTGAGGCATCGTCCACACGGTTTCCCAGGGCTCCCCAGGAGGAAGGAGCCCCAGCTGTCCCCAACAAGACCTTGCTTAACAATGCCCTCTCCTGGCTTCTTTCCCTTCCCTGCCTCACTGCCCCATCCTCTCATTTGTGCTTCTTCCCAAATAAACTATTTTACACTCAAATCTTTGCCTGTAAGATAGGGGAGAGAGGTCCCCACCAGAGAGGGCCACCTGGGAGATCTGAATTAAAGAGCAAGAACCAGAAACCTAGAAAAGTGTCTTCGGTTAGCACAAATGTCTCTACTCTCATACTGTCGTAGGCTTGAGGGCACTGTTCTTCGAGGAGCACCTTTGCTTTGTCTCTGCCTTTGTCTTCCTTGGCCTTTTCCAGTGGATGGGCAAGACTGACTGGAAGCAGGGCTGGGCTGAGGTAGAGATACCCATGGCGAGTGTATGTGTGTGTGTGTGTGTGTGTGTGCGTGTGCAGGGGTGGGGGCTGACCTGACCACAGGAAGAACCCAGGGATTAGCCTCAGCCTCCCAGGTACAACACAAACAGTAACACAGGCAAGGAGCCCATCCTGGCGGCAGAGACAGATGCAAAGTTTGAGAAGAGTTACTGGCAAGATTCTTGCACTCGATCACACTTGGCATAGCACACGCAAAGTCTTATTATTCCTTGCCTTCTGAGTCAGAATGTCTCAGAATCATTCCCGTGAGCTGGGCTTTTCCCCCCTCCACTGGCATGTTCAGGCTCCCCCATTCTCTCCACCTCCCTTCTCTCTCAACCCTGGCTTTGTTCTCTTCTCGTTGAAGATCCCTCCCTCCCTCCGGGATGGAGCAATACACAGAAAGTGTGTCAGTGAGGAGTCACTCTGTGGGGGACCCCATGGCAAGTGCTTTAAATGAATGCATTAAATTCTGTGAAAAACCTTGTTTAGTTCTACTTCGCACATGAGCACGCCGATGCACGGAAAGGTTGACTGATGGGCCCAATGTCACACAGCCAGGGTGGCCCATCCAGGATTTGACAGCAGGGCTGGTTGCCTCTGGAACCTGTGTTCTTGACCACTTTGCTATTTTGCCTCCTGGAGGTTTGTTTGGTTGTAGGTATAAATATCAGAAGCCGGTGGTAATTCTAATTAGACCTTGGATTTTTGCAGCATTTTGCAGGTTACACAGACCTTAAGTTCACATGATTTAATGTAATGCTCACCATGATTCCTTGAGTCATATAGGGTGAGAATCATTAGGATGTGGCCCTCAGTACAGTACCTAAATGGCAGCCCCTAGTAAGGACAGCATCGCTGTCCTTTTACAAGCGAGGAAACAGCCTCAGTTCAAGTGACTTGGCAGAGACACCCGGGCAATGAATGAGCCATGTCTTGTGAACGTGCACACAGCTCATCCCGTCGCTCTTTCTCTTTGCACGCCCCGTGATGGACCCGGTACCTCCCACCCATGAGTCCTTGGATTGCGCTCTCTTCTTCAGAGCCTGCTGACTGATTTTCTCTGGAATGCCCAGGGCTTTCAAAGAAGGGTTTATTCCCTACCGTAAGCCTAGCACAGAAATCAGAAACAGGATGTCAGAAACACAAAGGGCTCGGGTTGCTGTGCCGCTGGAATGCAAAACCAAGGAACTTTCCTTTCTTCTCTTGAGAGGTTGTAGCGGGATGGCTGGAAATTGACTTGGACTTTTGTGGGGCATGGGAAGGAGGAGAGAGAAGCACAGACAGAGGTCCTCCGGACCTGCTCTGATTGAAAAGCTGGTGTACCACTCATTCCAGAAGGATGCAGGTGAGGAGGGAGAAAAGAAAAGATCTGGTGGTATTATGGTCCCTGTGTCCCATCTCTACAGTGAAATGCCTTGAGTAGACACAAGGCAGTGGCTCTCACCTGAAGGTAATTTTGTCCCCCAGGGGACATTCTTGGTTACAAGTAGGGGAAGGAGGTGGGCAGAATAGTTCTGGCATCTAGTGGGTAATAGCCAGGGAAGCTGCGAAACATCGTACTATGCACAAGAGAGTTTATCTGAGCAAACGTCCATAGTGCTCAAGCTGAGATGGCCTGCAGGAAGAAATCTGGAACATTCCTCCTGAACTAACCCTGTCAGCAGAGAGCAGTGGAAAGAGAAAAGGCATGACCTAAATGCACGAGGGTGCAAAGGGGACATTTCTTTGAAGTCTTTTATCTGAAAATTTCCAAATATTCCTGTGGTACTGTGATTTAGAATAAGGAAAATAGATTGGTCTTCGTCCCATTTCTGGCATCAAGCTCCTAAAACTCTTGGAATTTCCTGTGATGAGAGCCTTAAAGATGTCTTGTGTTATGTTAATGAGGGGGCTCGGGACCACACCTAGGGATGGGCACTGGTTGCCAGGAGAACGACCCCGTGGTTAGAGGGTTGGAGCTTTCAGTCCCACCCCACCCTGGTCTTCTGGGAGGGAAGGGCGGCTGGAGATGGAGTTCAGTCATCAGCGGCCAGTGCTTTCATCAGTTAGGCCTGTGAATGAAGCTTCCACAAAAACCCAAAAGGAGGGGACTTGGAGAGCTTCCAGGTTGGTGAGCATATGGAGATTTGGGGAGACTGGTGTGCCTGGAGAGGATGTGGACGCTCCTTTTATAATCAACCAGCAATCTAGTTAGTGACGTGTTTCTCTGAGTTCTGTGAGCTGCTTTAGCTGATTAATCAAACCTCAGGAGGGGATCATTGGAACTTCTGATCTATAGCCTACTGTTCAGAAGCACAGGTGACAATCTGGACTTTCGACTAGCTTCTAAATGGGGACAGGAGGGCAATCTTGTAGGACCGAGCCCTTAACCTGTGGGATCTGATGCTATCACCAGGTAGGTAGTGTCAGACGGAATGAAATCGCAGGTCAGCCAGCTGGCATCTCAGAGAATTGCTTGGTAATGTTGGAAGAGACCCATAAATCAGAATTGTCACAATCTTAATTACATTATACCCCAACCATGGCTCATTCACCACCTGCTTATTCTTAGCCTCTCGGGTGATTTCGGCTTAGCACTTGCACAGTTCATGATTATTGTAGTTATCTGTCACCTTTGTGGTGGGTCATTTCCACGAGGACAGGGGCCATGCTTGTCCAGTTGCAGCCCAGTGCCTTGCTCTGGGCTAAGTGTTTTAAATGCACAATGTTATCCCATTTTACAGGTGAGAAAGCTGAGGCACAGTTTATTCATTTATTTGGTAAATGAACAAAACCTCCCCTAAGAAATGCTGTGGTTACACTGCAACTTAGTATATACTTGCTGATCTCGTGTTCCCGGGAGGGACAACCTCGTGTGAGAAGTTAGAGAAAGGAACACACTGAGGATCTGGTGTAGGACTGCAGCTCCCTCAGAAGCCGTTTGATCTTTGGCAAGGCAGGTTCTCACTCTGAGCTGTGGTGCATTTATGTGCCAAAAAAAACAAAACAGGGTTGGATTAGGTCTGTTTTCTTAAAGTATACCACTTAGAACATTGACTCCAGGAAATGTTACTCAATTTTTATCTAAAAAAACCAGGAGTCCAGTCATTGAGTAAATGAGAGGAATGTTTTATTTAAAGAAAGATTTTTGAAATGCAGGACTTATCAGAGCCTTTCATATACAACTGTATGGTATGAATGCCCAGGAGGAATACGTCTTTTTCATTATTTCCCAAACGTATCTATTCAAGGAAACCAGTTTCTGAGAAGCACATTCCAGGACTTGAATCCCATGACATACACCTTGGGTAATGTCGGACAACACAAAAGCTAGGAACCCCTTTACTCTTGCAGGTAGAAGCTCAACAGTGAGTATAGGGAGGTGAGGGTCTGTTATCATCAGCTGGGACCCAATGTTTGTTTCAGAGCCTCTTGCTATATCTCCGATACCTGAGGTCCCCCCTCCTACCCTGGCACCTTGTTAGCAAGTTTTCTTATCCCTCTTACCTCTAGGGACAAAGTCTGTGCCTAGTCTTGGCCAATGGGATGAGAGCAGGAGACCTGGCCTCTGGAAACTGCCCCTCTCCCCCTACTCAGGTCTTCCATACTGTCCCTCATCAACTCCCAGGCAGATACAAGGATCCAGTAGGGCGTCCCAAGGACCCAGGAAATGGTGGAGCCACCAGATGGAGAGGATCTGGGCTTCCGAAGGCTCTGCTGTTGTCTGAAACGACTAGAATCGGAGACTCATTTGCTACAGCAGTCACTGAGGCTGCCTAACTGTGGTTATTCAGGGGGAACATTACCGTACAACTTGTGCCACTCCTATTGAAAGGGAGTGGAAGGACATACAGAAGACCTTGCCTTTTTCATACATCGTGTCTCTGACCATGAGACCACTGCTGACAGTAACAGGTGCCTTGTATTCATTTCCTGCTGTCAGTCACCAGAGGCACGGAAAGACACCTGAGGGGGATATCACGACATATCTCGTGATATAATGATGACCAGTGCTCACAGGGACACTTTCCTTTCTACATTTAATTTGGAAGCAAAAACAGGATGAAAAAAATCCCCGGAAATCTGTGAGCCGTTGTCAGGCACAGGCCAAGCTTCTGTGCACTGTTGTCAATTTCCTGAGGATAGAGTCTCTCTAGACACCTGTCAAGACCCTGACACTTCCCACCTGCCTGTGGTTAGATGGGAGGGCACTGCAGGGATTAAGTCTCTGCTATCTGCCTGGCCCTGGAATGCCCAGGGCTGCTGGGGGCTGCAAACTCCCCTGCTTGGCCCCTGTAAGCTTAGGGCCCGGCCCCAGGAAGCCGCAGAGTCCTTGCTGCCTCCCCCGGCAGCCTGCGTGTCTGGGATTTGGCATCAGGGAGTCTCAGGGAGCAGGAGGCAGACCAGGCCAGGCTGGGTTCATTCCATCTGTCTCCGGCTTCTGTTTGGCATCTTGGCTGTGCTACTAGGAGCCCTGTGCTGTGCCCTGCCTCTCTCAGCAGCTGCTCCACAGGAGACAGGAAAATTGCCCTCCTTCCAGCAGACCCGGTCGAGGGAGGAGCCTTCCCCAGGAATCCGCGGGCCAAAAGGAGCCCCGGGCCACCAGGCAGGCATTTGAATCTTCAGACTGAGTGGTGTCTTTATTCTTTCCCTATCCAGCATGGCCGCTCCAGGCTGAGATATTAGCTCCGATAAACTCAACATGGAAATCATAATCCAGCAAGTCGTGGCCATTCTTGTCAATTCTCTTAAAGGTTAATCTGCTTTTCTCCTTATTAATGAAGGGCCTCGGAAATGCAGCCGGGCTGCTCCCGTGTTTTGGTAGATTTGGGCTAATAGGCTGTTTTATTTCCATGGTAACAGCTTCCAGTGTTACGGGAAGATAATTTTCCAGACAAAAGATTTGTGGGTCTTATTATTCTGCAGAGATCTGCCTGTGAAGGCTGAGAAAGTGGGTTCAAGGGCTGCCTGGGACGGCAAGGTTGACCATTCTGGAGCACCTGTTTGCCTCTGGCTTCTGGGTCTCAGGGCTTATTAGGGGGATGCATTGTAGGAAATTGGCAAGGACTGAATAGGAAATTGGCAGGGACTGAATAAAGATATTCTTTGAAAGACAATGCTCTAAATTCATTCTCTTATCAGCCAATGGGATTTGAGTGAGAAGTGGCTCGAATTATAGTAATCGCTGGCACAACAGGAGTCTTTGCCCTGCAGAGTGAGCTAGGAGCCAGCCATCTTACAGTCAGGGTCTCTTGGAGAGGTGCCGCGCAGGGGTCATCCTCCCCTCCCCTCCCACCCCGCCTCCCAGTCCCAGGGCAGACTGGCAGAATTCGCTCGAGTGCTCAGCACAGACTCTGCGACAACTGCATACCAGCCAAGTCACAGGGAGACAAAGGATGAACAGAACAGGCACGGCTTCTGCTCTGAAGGAGCTTAGAGTTTCCTAGCGTGTTAGGGAATGGGTAGGTTGAAATAGAGACAAGAAACCAGCCAATGGCGAAACTTTGCGATACATGTGATGACAGGGACAGCCAGGTGCTATGGTGATTCACAGTAGGGCAGAAAAGGCACCCCCAGAAAGAGGTCTTTTAGGAGGACTGGAGAGCTATGTAGGAGTGAAAGCTGCCCAGACATCCCCTAAATGACTATTATGAGCCAAGCACTACCATAGGTCCTGGGGACTCAAACATGAACAAAACCAGACAGATTCCCTATTTACACCCTGGTAAAGAGGTTTTTAATCAGCATTGCTATTTACAATTGCAACTGTGATCAGTGCTACCAAGGGGAAGTCTTTAATGCACTGAGAAGTAGTGAGATGGGAATCTGACCAGGACAAATACCAAGACTCTTGTGTGTAGTTGGGTAGGGTGTGCACTGCCTAACTCTATGGAGAACCATTCATCATTGATATGAATATTTATTATAATTGTCTGGAAGATGATATCTAAAATGTCTTAAGAAATGAGTACCCTTTCTTAAATTGCACAAAATTAATTTCTGTGGCCTAGTGAAACTTCTGCCAGGGAAGGAAGAAGAGTCTTCCCCGAGTGACATCGTCTAGGGAACTGGACAGTGGGTAGGAGCTCAGTGGGTGAAGAGAGGGAAGGAAGGGTGTCCCAGGTATAGAAAACAACAGGCACTTGTTGGGAGTAGTTGCCTCCCAGAGACTGAAAAGAGGCCAGGAAGCTGGAGCGAATAGAGCGAGGGCAGCATGGTTCTTGCTGAGGTTGGAGAGGGAGGTAGGAAAGAGGGCCAGGTCACAATCTCACTCCCCTGCCTAGAGTTTCCAGTGACTCTGGACATTTGGCGCCCTGGGCCGGTGGATGGAAATAAGTGGGTATAGTAGATGCATGGGTGAGAAGGGGCCATTTGTTAGTTCAGGGAACAAGGCAGCCTTGGTAGTCCATAAGCAAGCAAGTGACTCTGAGACTAGTCCATGGATCCCCCACATCAGAATCACCAGGAATATATGTGCATATAGAGCCACGTAAGTCCCACCCAAGACCTAGCAAGGCAGAATCTCTGGGGCATGGCCCAGGAACCTGCATTTCATCCAGCAGGCCACGTAACTTTGTTGCCGCGTAGGTTTGAAAGTGGAGCAGTTTACCTTTGTGCCCGGGGTGGCTACGCTGTGCTCATTATTCTGCCGTGGCTGGTCTTCAGGCTTTAGGCAAGTACAAGGCTGCCTTTGGATCTATTTCTTTATTGATCCAATGAGTTCCATAATGTCTGTCCTTTCTTCCTGGAGGATGGTGTATTCATTCTTCCCCCATGTTTACTGAAGGACTACTCCATTGAGACGGCAAGACAGTTTCATTTCATGTGTTCCTGAGGGAGTGGCCGCAGGGAGAAGAGTGTTGAGAAGGATTCTGAAGCTGTTTGCAGATGGATGAAGGATGTCTGTCACAGGCACTGGGGGGGAGATGGTGGCACAAGGGTTTTCGAGCTAGGGCTGTCTTAGATGAGATACCACATCCACCGAGTAGCCTTCCCTGACCACCTCACGTAGCACTGTGCACCTGCCTCGTGTCACCGACTCATGCGGCCCCACGTGATTTCCCCGGAGCCCTCATGACAATAGGTGTCTCTCTGGTTTATTTAATAGCTCCATTTATTATTTTTTCCTATCTGATCTCTTTCACTTCATTGACTCTAAGCTCCACGAAGGCACGATTGTGTCTTTGTATCTGTTCGGTTTGCCATGGTCTCCCTCACTCTTGGCACAAAGTAGTGGCTAATTAAAATTGTGTTGGGGGCATGAATAAAGGCATCAGGGAATTGCCATTCTGAAATGCAGTGCATGGCAGGGCAGAAGGCACAGAAGATACAGTGACACTTGGGAGGGACCAGCATTCAGACAGGGAGGCCACAACTGCTTGGAAGGAAGATAACATTTGAGCCAAAGAAAGGAAGCAAAAGGGTATTGTGGGACTGGGGGGAAAAAGAAAACACTTAAAAATACAAGGCAATACCCCTTCAGTGAGAATGTTGTGAAATATCAAATGAGTGATCCATGTCAGCTTGCTCCGAATGGTTAAACATGCTTGTGGAACACCTGAGCTGGTCAGCATGAGTGAGGTCTCCGTGGGGAGGACGTCACACCAAGGAAGGCACAGATAGAGGTGAGCAACAGTACAAAGTGGACCACAGTTTCAGGGCATCTATCCCAGAGAAGTGAAAACTTACGTTCACAGAAAACGTATGCACAAATGTTCGTAGCAGCTTTGCGGGAAAGCAGCCTGACGTCCTTCCCTGGGTGGCACAACTCTACCCTTGAATACTACTCACTAATAACAGGAAACAAACCACCGAAGAGGCAACAACTGGATGAATCCCCGGGGAATTACGCCGAGTGAAAAAAAGCCAATTCAAAAAGCGGCATAACATTCTTGAAATGACAAAATCATAGAAATGGAGAACAAATGAGTGGTTGCCAGGGGTTAGGGAGGAGGGAAGATGAGTTCCTCTGGAGGGAGGTGTGGGGTTATTATTAAGTCACTAGATGAATCCTTGTGGGAGTGGAATTGTTCTGTGTCTCCACTGTGGTGCTGGATATGCTAACTGACACATGGGATAAAACTGCATAGAACTAAATACACAGATGCACATTCAAATGAATCCGAGTAAAACTGGGGCTATCAGAATACAGTGTGTGGATGGCATCCATGTCAGAAACCTGGTCCTTGTATTCTGCTGGTTTTTCAGAATGTTATCATTGGGAGAGACTGGGGAGCTATGTACATGGGATCTCTCTGTATCCCTGCCTACGATTTCAAGTCAAACTAATTATGCGAACATAAAAAAGTTTAATCGGAAAAAATGAAATTTTTTGTCTTCCCACCTAGTTGAAAGTTGGAAGGCTTCCCAGAGTGCATTTCAGCCCAGCATATTCCATTCTGTGCCCCTTTGCCCCCCGCCACAATGGGACCAAATTGTTTATAGTCCCTTCTCCCAGAGACTCTTGGCATTTCACGTAAACTGCACAATCTGTTACAGACTGTAGCTCCAGCAAAGCTTTCTGGAAGACATCAGTGAAGCTCTGAGTGTCCAATGTGGACACAGAGCTAGTTTCCTGGCATCCGGGCTGGCCAAATCTGAGGACATGTGGGTACTGGAATGGTAACTTATGAAAAACATTTGGGGAGATTACGCTTCCTGCAACCTGTACTTGCGCTGTGATAAGATTTATGTCTTTGATACTTGGTGCTTGCTCCCCACCAGGCTTCTCTGCTAGAGTATAAGCATCTTGAGGGCAGGGAGATTGTGGAATGTTCCCTCCTTTTAGCCCTGGTCCACAGTGCCTATCACACAGACATCCTCATAGTGACCATTTGTCATTTCTGCTTGTCTAGCATACATTTGTCCTTCTTCTGACAGTAGCTCCTTCTTTTTCCTTTGGGGAACCACCCCTCCCCCATTGCAGACAGTTTTGGGGAGAGTATGAATCAAAGCACGTTGGCTCCTTCTCTGGCTAAGGAGAGGCTGGAGACCTAGGCTAGAACAATCAGAATTGGTGAGTGATGAGCCCCAGATTTTCACAAAAAGTATTTAAGAAGACAAGCACTCTCTTTCCCCTGTGATTATTATTCTGACAGAATGTCAGTTGGGAGCTATAAGGAGCCTTCTCACTACTCTCCCTTGGAAGGGTTTATCTGCAGTGAAATCACAGTGGAAAGCAGAGCTGAGAAATGGAGAGCAGGCAACTCCTGATGCATCATTTGAGCACCTGGATCTAGCCATGCCTGAAGCTAATATATCCGTAAACTTTTCAGTCATGCGGGTTACTATGATGCCTTTTTGCTTGAATCAATTTGATTTGGCTTTCTGTCACTTGCAATCAAGAGTCCTAAATCATCCAACTACTTAGTATTCAATAGCAAATGCAATTCTGCAAATATTTACTGAGTATCTCCTATTTGGCAGACATCGGTTTGAGTCCTGAGGAAGGAAGCAGAGGAGAAGCAGAAATGACTGCCTCCCTTGAAAGCCAAGTATGTGGCCTGACAACCTAGAATTTGGGTCAAACCATCCAATTATGGTAGCTGCTTAGAAATATCCCTTTTCCTCCCAACCTCTCCTTTTCTTCTCCCACCAACATAACTATGGCTCTGTCAGTTCTAAGACATGGCCCACGAATGCACTAATACCAATGCTCACATTCACTCCTGCAGCCAAGTGACTTGGTTCTGTCTGGTTATCAGATGCAAACTTTGTCACAGCAGGGACTTAGACTAGACATTAGGGGAATATTGTGGTACCAGATGGTGTTTCTGAAGAAGGTTGTCCTATTTTTGCAGTTCTAGGATTTGACAGTAAATCTGCCTGGCAGGCCTCAGATGTGATTTGGCCTCAAAGTGGTCTCTGTTAATCCTTGATGCTGTGTGTATCTGTCAGGGTCCAACCAGGAAAACAGAACCCACTCGAAGTATTTGAACAAAAGCAATGTAATACAAGAAACTGTTTACTCAGATGAAGGAAGGGGCTGAGAAGCAAGGGACAGAGAACTGAGAGGCAACCCAGAGATTTGCACTGGCAAGAAGATGCTGCCACTACCAGGCTAGAGAGAGCAAAGGAGCCAGCCGGTGGTGTTACCTGGGTCCAGAAGCTGGAGCCACCTGCCAGAGGCTGGAGCTGGCCAGGTCTGTGCGGTGGAAGCTGATGCCAAGAAAGACATATGGTCACTGCAAGACACACAGAATAAGAGAAAGATTCTGCCTTATCCCTTCCGCCTTCCAAACTCACAACAGCCTCCTTCCAGTGGCCACACGCAACCCAGCTCCTTCTAGTAGCCACAACCAACCAGGAGCCTTGAGGCAGGGAACTTCCTATGATACAGAGCACAGCAGAGGTGGGCAAGAATAGATGGGGGTGGGGGACCCCAAGAGACCTAGGGTTGCACACTTCTCTCACCCCAAAGCTACCATTGCTGGGTTTCCATGTTATCATTCCCCTTCTCACCTAGGAAGAAATGGACCTTTGGAGAACAAAGATGTCACCAAACTCTGTCACAAATGGGGATCCAATTCCACGACTCTCATGCGCTGCTGGGAGTATAAAATGGCACAACCACTTGTAGAGAACTTCTTAACAGTTTCTGATAAATGCAACATACATCCACCTAATGACCCAACAATTCCACTCTTAAGTATCTGCTCAAGAACAATGAAAATATTGCACAAGGTAAATTATGTAAGAATGTTTATTGCATTATTTTTGTAATAGCCCAAAATTATAAACCACGTAAAGGTCTATCTGTAGGAGCATGGATAAACAAAATTATCATTTGGTCATAGGGTGGAATACTATTGAGCAATACAAAGGAACACACTACTGCTACACACAACAATGTGAATGGGTCTCAAAAAACGTTGTAAGTAAAGGGGCCAGACACATACTGTCTCGTTCCATTTGCATAGACTCTAAGAAGAGACAGATGCCTAATCCATGGCAATAGAAATCAGAGAGTGGTGTGGAGTAGAGGTCTGGAATTGACTTGCAAGGGGACGTGAGGAAACTTTCTAGTGTGATGAACATGTCCCATACCTTGAATAGTGGTTTCCCAGGCATATACAATTATCAGAACATTAAACTGAAAATCTAAGATTCGTGCACCTCCTTATACATTATTTATAGGTCATATTAGCCATAAAAATTAAAAAAAACAACAGAGAATCCGCTTTTTATGTACAGGACAATTTTCTCACTTCTCTCCTTGGTTTGTACTCTCAGAAAGGACAGAATGATTATATCCTGGCAGATTTCTCATCCCACATTTCCATTCCATGGGATGTCCCCCGGGAGGCGGTCGAGGGCACTCTGTTTCTTAAGCCAACTAATAGGACAGACCAGGAGTCGGACGCAGTCCTAATGCCCCCACCAACCACATGACTCAGGAGCCTCCCGTTGATATGTATTTTACATTAAAGTAAATGACCGTAAAGATTTAATCACAGGGCCACTGCTTTTAAAGACCTCACTTACGACTGTGCATTTCTTTTGGAAATGGTGCTCATCTGGCTTCATCCCAGAAACCCAGGAAGGATCACTGGTAATAGATACTAAGGCAAGAAATGTAGTAACAACCCTGTACGTGTTGCTTCCGCAGAAGTCACTTTCCGGTTTTCTATTCCCAGCACCACTTTGAATTAACGGAACCACGTGGTTTTGGGGAGGCTGATTCTCCCCACCCACCTCTGATCCCGCCGGGCCTAGGTTTGTATCATGTGACCTAGACTGAGCCAATCACTGCATGCCAGCTCTGGCCCTCCCACGACAGAGATTGGGTGAAGGTGGACACGTGACCTACGGCCATCCAATCATATTGAATCTCAGTCCTTTGGCTTACAAAGACTCTTTTTCAAGACAGTTGTAGTTTGGCAGTGTGAGGCCGCACACTGCAGTAGCTATTTCTAGTTCTGAGTGGAGAACCATAATAGGGACATAGCTGAAAGAAATGAGAGAAAAATTGGAGCTTAGCCCTGCTGACGTCATGATAATATGTCTGAAGTCGACCCTCTGTCTCGACTTTTTGGTTATATGAGCCAATAAACCCTCCATGTGGTTAGGCTGGTTAGAATTGTGTACTGTACTATTTGCAGCCGGTGGCACTGTATTGTGTGGTAACCAGATTAGTAGGATCATTTGGGCAGCAGGCCAGGATCTGTGAAAAATGGTAGAACTAGGAAACAGAAGACCTGAATTCTGGTGCTGGTTGGGTCACACCTGAGCTGTACCACCCTGGGCAAGTCATTTAACCTGGAAGGATCATAGGTTAGTCCTCTGCATAATGAGGCAATTAAAAAGTAGTGTCTCGGAGCCCTTTTGAATTAATAGGAGTGAGAATGTTGATAATAATTGTTACTAACTTACTAAGTTCTTGCCATGTGCCTGGTGCTGTGCTAATTGTTTTGGATTCATGTTGCATTTGATTCTTGTACCACTTGGGGTTTAATCCAGAAAGCACAACCACTGTGAATACTTTGGAATAAAGGATTTATTTGAAGAAGACCTCACACAGTTGTGAGAGAAGCTTAAAACTAAGGGTCCAAAAGGAAGAGTTAGAGGATCAGAGTAAAGTCAACAAGAATCAGTTCTTGAACCAGTCCCTCTGTAGAGCTGGTACAGGTGGAAAACAGGCAGGAGTTTGCAAGGGAATATGGGAGGTCAGGCATGTCCCACAGCTACAATGCAGGCAGCAAAGGAGAACCAGGTATGAAGTCTGTTATCATGGAGTCTGGTGGGAGGCATGGAGTCATTGTTGGTACATAGGATGGCAGTCAGGAAGAAGAGGTGGGGGACACCTGGGTGGCTCAGTTGGTTAAGCATCTGCCTCAGGTCATGATCTCAGGGTCCTGGGATCGAGCCCCACATCAGACTCTCTGTGCAGCAGAGAGTCTGCTTCTCCCTCTCCCTCTCCCTCTGCCCTTTCCCTGATCTTTCTCTCTCGCTCCTCCACTCCCCTCTCAAATGAATAAATAAAATCTTAAAAAACAAACAAAAGAAGAGTTGGAAGTCAGGTAGGAGAAAGTGAAGCCAAGCTAGAACTACTGGTACTTCTTCATCTGTCTCTTAATCAAGCCCGAGTAATGGCCGCTGCTTCACTTCTCCCTTCCAAATTCATGCTTTTAAAAAATCAATTAATTAATTTGCCAATGGCAACCCAGATGCACACAGGGAAGAGGATTCTAGGAAATGTTGTTCCAACTTAGCCAAATCGACAATGCAGACCAACAAACCCTCTAAAGAAAGATGAATAAATATTCCCCTCCAAAGTTTAGAGAAGCTGAACAATTTGTCCAAAGTTACCTATCTGCTAGTACTAGAACCAAAACTAAGACCTAGGACTTTTTTCTTCTACTTTCCCCTTGGTCTATTATACTTGATCACTTGTTCCCCAAATTTAGCTTTGTAAGTTTTAGCTATGAAATGTCCATTTATTCATTACTCTTTTCTCTTGTCGTTTTCTACCTCCCTGATTCATTTTGTCAGTGACTCTAGCTCTTCACTGTCCTTAACTCATTGATTCCTGTGCCTCACGGCCACAAGGTGGCTGCCACAGTGTCAGACAACACATGGGACATGAGAGCAACTCACTGAAGGAGAGACAGGGGTGTTCTTCTCTTGAGACTCTTTTTATGTTAAGAGCCTCTTTTCTAGAAGCCCGCTACCCTAGGGCCTGGGTCACATGCTTATGCTCAGTTGCAAAGGAGGCTCAGAAAGCAAGTATCCAGTTTTCAGCCTCCATCTTGGGAGGCTACTTTGCCAAAACTGATGTGGAGGGGATATTGTCAGGCAGACATCCACCTGCATCTGCCATACCCTCACCAGTTCCTTCTTTGTTAGCCTTACCATTCAGTCAGCAAGGTTAAATAGTTTTGTCTGTGTTTGATTTACATAAGAGTAGAAAAGAAAGATCCCTTTTCTCCTTGGGAATCCCCCAAATATGTCCACATTAGTATCACCAAGCAAAGGACCTGAAAACAAATTCCCCGAAGCACAGT
Source organism: Potos flavus (assembly GCA_028534135.1). Classification (NCBI taxonomy): domain Eukaryota; kingdom Metazoa; phylum Chordata; class Mammalia; order Carnivora; family Procyonidae; genus Potos; species Potos flavus. Next base: position 33,206,240 of record CM052898.1, on the reverse strand, counting down.
GCCTTCCAAGAAAGGAGTATTAACACCACACCAAACATATAAGTCAGTGTTTCTCAACCATTTTTATCATCCTCCTCTCCAAATAGCTTTCATAGGCATTTTTCTCTGATGAGCCTCCCATGAAATTTTAAAACAAGTAGTATAGGTCCGTCCGTGTGCTGTATGTATATGTGTGATTTATACATAAAGAGGAAGATGCTTTTCCATCTGAGATTCAATTTTCTCTTGAATGTCATAGGGTCCCCATTGGGAAGGCATGATCTAGATACCACCCCCTTGAGCTCTTTCAGACAGAGAGTTCATATTTTCTGAGGATGTGGATATCAGTGTTTGTCTAGCCACAGTATTCAGATGTGTCAACTCAGCCCTGAAGAGAGGATGAATATTTGCCTCCATTTCTGACTTGCTTTTTTTTTTTTTTTTGCCAAGACTTTAACTCATTCACCTTAGTTTATTAGCCTTCAAATGTGGTGCTTGTAGTAAAATATAACTAAAAGTTCAAGAAAGGGGCCTGGGTAAAATGAAGGAAACTAATCACACTGTAGAGGAAAACATGTTCATTAGTAGCAACTCTTGGTCTGCAAGTACCTGGAAGCGTTACTTTCAGCAGGGGTGGGGGATTTCACTGATGGGAGAACTGCCTCGGTGTGCTCCGGCTGCCATTAACAGAGGCAGGCTGACTGGCGGCTTGAACAGCAGAAATTAACTGTCTCACAGGTCTGGAGGCTAGACCTCTGAAGTCAAGGCGTCGGAAAGGCTGATTTCTTCTGAGGTCCTCCCCACCCCGCTTAGCGGCAGGATTGACTACCCTTTTGCTGTGTCCTCACATGGCCTTTCTCTATGTGCGTACATCCCTGCTATCTCTTACTCTTCTTATAAGGACACAGTCATATTGGATTAGGGCTCACCCTAATTACTTGATACAACCTTAATTACCTCTAAAAGACCCAATCTGTAAATACAGTCACTTTCTGAGGTCCTGGGAGTTAGGACTTCAACATATGAATGCGGTGGGGCAGGGTTGTGTGGGGGTGGGAAGGCAAGGGGTGGGAGGCACAATTCAGCCCATAACAGATATAAGATCCTTCCTGGACTCCATCAATAAGTTAAGCAAACAGGCTGCAACAGAGCAGATACGGGGCTGTTCCTCCCGCTTTTTGAGACCTTTGGTTCTCCAACCGAAATGTTTCCCAGCACTAGGAGGTAGGAAAAATGAGGGGGGCAATACTAAAATGGTGTGGACAATAGGAGAGTAGATGCCCCATCTGAAGAGGGCGCTACTCAGCTCCAGCTGATCTCTGCCTTACAGGAGCACAGGCCAGGTGTGGCCAGATCATCCAGTTTTCTAAGAGAAAATCTGGTTTTTGGCTAAAGTTTTCAATTTGTTAAAAAAAAAAAACTGCTGGCCAAAGAAAATGGATCTGCCCTGCTTGTCGTTTCTTCTTTAGCACTTCGCTGGGATGTGACCCAGTTGCCTTCTGTGAGGATAGGTTCGGATAGCCTGAGCTGGTGCCAGATGTCCCTGGGAAGGATAATTCAGCCAAACTATGGCTACTGGGCAGGCAGAGTGACAGACAGGGTGGGACCTAAGGAGCAGGGGGAGGATGTCAAGGTAGCACTAGTTACAGCTTCTTGGTGTCAGTGGGCATTGTATCATTAGTTGGAAGCAACTTTCCACAGCTTCCAGAAAAGCAAGACTGAGATGAAATAGGCTGAGACTGGAACACGGAATTTAAATCAGGCTTTTGGGAAAACTCGTAAAGGAATTGTACAGCTCTGAGAATCTACCATGAGGTCTCAGGTCTTGTCAGATGGAGTCCAAGCAGGTCTGTCCTGGCTGGTGTCCAGAAAGACCTTATCTGTCTCTTTCTCTATGTGCTCTCGCTTGCCCCAAATCTCATTGACTGCCATCGCCCAGAACAGCATGGGCCATTTCTTGTCTCATTAACTTGCAGATCAAAGTGTGATTTGGGCCCCGCGGGCCAGTGCCACCTCCCCTTTTTTTTGCCTTCCCATCCATGGAACCACCGAAAGCCGGAATAAACCCTTTGATGTTGCTGATTCTGTATTTAGGTGATGTCTTCATTTGAGGGGGCAAAAAAAAGAGAAAGAAAGAGAAACCTCACTGTGATGGGCTGACGCCAGTGGGAAAACTGGCATTGTCAACTGTTATTAAGGAAGAGGATGTGTGGAGGTTGATGATAAATTCCATGCATAATTAGTTATTAAGAAACAGGTTGGCACCCCTATTCATCTACTCTGACACGTCTTCCCCCGTCTCTTAACTTGTGGCTATTGGAAAGGTTTCATAGGCAAACAGAGCCAGTGATATCAGTGGGGGGCACAGCTGTTTGGGGGAAACAAATTAAATCACGTCCACTGAACTATTTTGCTGTTTAAATCCATTCTAAAGATATCCTAAGACCAATGAGGGTTCTTTCTTTCTTAGTCAATCAAAGCCAGCTCAGGCTCCAGAACATTCATTCTGATGGTAGTTCTGTCCAACATTCGGAGGACAGCAGCTGCAGGAGGGGAAATTATAGCATCAGAAACTTCCCAGCTGCTAGATTCTGTGTGGATCTGTTTCCGATGACTTTTCTGTCCTTTATTACTTTTATAATTAATTCACATAATGCTCTACAGTCAACACAGTTGACAAGATGCTTTCCAATCTTCATTTGTTAGAATCCGTTTCTAGGGTGCCTGTCTCATGTGCCAGGTTCCACTGTGGTAGTGACAGGGAGAGGCAGAAAAACAAGTAAAGAAAGAAACGAGCAACGTCATGGATCTCAAAGGTGGGAAGTAAATGATAAAGAGCTATGTCCAGGGAGATCTAGGGAATGCCCAATCTAGACCAGTGGTTCTCAATCAGTGATGATTCTGCCCACCCAGGGCACATTTTGTCATGTTTGGAGACAGTTTTGGTTGCCGCAGCTGGGGACAGGGAAGGGCTACTGGTCTCTAGTGGGTTGAGGCCAAGATCCTGCTTAACATCCTACAACGCACAGTATAGTTCCCACAAGCAGTATCCAGCCCCAAACGTCAATAATGCCAGGTTGAAAAATTTGGTTCCAGATAAGGAGAATAGTTTCAAACAGAGAGAACAGCAAGGAACTGGCAGGAATCAAAAAGAAAGCTGAGGATCTAAGTCTATTCATCAGCTCTTGTTGCAATAATGCTACAGTGTTACCACAAAACTGAGTGGCTTATAACTGCAAGCAGGTCATTTCTTTTTGTTGCTCTGGGGTCTTTCAGGATGGTTCTGCCTCAGGCACTACTTATCTAGGCTTGGTTCCAGACTATAGGGTGGGCTCAAATCAGCTGCACACCTTCCCTCACTGTCCTTGGACAAGTAGCTACCAGGGGCACATTCTTCTCCTGGCAGATCATAGACTCACAAGAGGCTGTGCCAAAGCACACACTAATTGCAGGGCTCTTCCCACATCATAACTACTAACATGTTACTGACCAAAGCAAATCTCATGTCCAAGCCCCAAGTTCAAGGACCAGGAAGTCTACTCTATCATGTAAAGACATGGCAGGGCTCTTCCGGAACATTAAAAATGGAATGCATATCCATCTCTGTCTCCCTGGGCATGAAGAGGGGGATAGGACTGGAGAAACAGGCTGGGGCAAGAATAGAGAGATGGCCTGTGGATTTCATTCTGAATGCCCTGCAAAGCCATTGGATGGATATAATCTAAGGAGTTACAGGTAATTACACTGAACAATTACAAATGGCTGCTTTGTGAAGAGCAGATTATAGGAAACAAGAGGAAGATGGGGAGACCATGTAGGATGCCACTGCAGTAGACCAGGGAAGATACAGCAGTGTCTGAGTCTAGGATCTGGGCAATGGAGAGAAACCACAGTGCACACATTCGGGATGTATTCTAGAAACAATCATATGGGCTTATAGGTAGATTTGGGATTTGAGGAAAGGAAACAAATCAGGGATGACTAAGCATTTTATCTTGAACCACTACACTGGATGGGAGATAGTACCATTTCATGGAGCTAGGAAACTCGGGAATGAGCAGCACTGGGGAAAATCAGTCTTTATCCCATTTAATTTAATTGTCTCAACAACTCTATCTAGAGGTACTTTATCATTTCCTCTTCCTAGAAGAATAGAAACTCAAAAAAGTAAAGTGACTTGCCCCAGACTGCAACCCTGGTCAGTGGCAGAACCAGAACTTGACAGTAGTTAGTCTGTACTCACACTGCACAACCATACATGGTTGTTTCACTCCTTCTCTGCACCTGTAGGAGGTTCCATGGTTTGAGTCTGCTGAGAAGCTTGCCTGCTTCTGAATCTATTTTTTTCGAGACTGTACGTTCCAGAATTAGTCATGTATGTGTCAGGGCTGGAGGAAGTAGGCATGAGATTGGAGCAGGGCCGCCTGGCCTCATGTCCCAGCTCATCTGCGCTTAAGCTTGTGTATGAAGAATGTAGTTCTTAGAGGAAGCATGGAGTCCAGACTCCCTCCCATGACCCCGAGCCCTCCGACCCTGCTTCCTTTACAGTCCCCTCCATCCCATCCTCCCTCTTTCACCTGCCCCGGCCACAGGGACTCCTCCCATTCCCCGGGACAGGCCAGGTTCTTTCTCACCCCGTGGCTTGATGGTCCCTGCTGTCCCCCTCCATCAAGGTCCTCATTCAAGGCTCTTCCACATTCACTCTATCGCTTCCACTGTGCTTAGCACTATAAGCTTTTCAAAATGGTGCCTTTCCCCTTTTGCCATGCCAGAAGCGTGAGGGTATTTTTTTCCCTACTTTCACCGTGAGATCCTGGTAGGGCCTCTGGGGGTAAAACTCACAAAAGGATGGGACCCCCATGGAATTTCTAACTCTCTGGCTGGTCCACGTAGAGCCCCCAGCAATTCGCCAACTAGAGTTCAGGTTGCTCCTACTCATTGGCCGCGGTCCTGGGCCTTCTGCTTTCGGTAAGCTGCGATTCTCTGTGTCCACCTGTCTGACGCTTTGGTCTTGGAGGCAGCCATTTTCCCTGTGATCTCAGTTCCCCCTTGGATCTTAGATTTGCTTACTTTCATTTTGTTTAGCCCTTTTTCTTTGCAGTAAGGGTAAAAGTGACAGTGTCTGCTCTTTACATGTTGGACCAGAAACCGGTGATGTTTTTTATTATGATGTTTTGTCTGCCTCTCCACTTGACAGAGACCTTCTCCCTTTTATTCACTTAGTTTCCGTGAGAACCTAGAATATAGGTTTGCACACAATAGTTGCTCAAAATTCCATACTTGTGGATGGATATGAGAACCTGGGTATATTACTTCATGTCAGATTTTTTTAGCTAAGAGTTGGCATACATAATCTCTGAGAAATCCCTTCTAGTCTATAAATGCTCTAATAATGAAGCATGGGGATTTCGTTGCAAAATGTGACCTGAAGGATAATTTACCAAACCATGAAGTCTACTAATGTCAATGAAATGGTCCAATTTGCTAGCCAGTCTCCTTTTGAAATTTCGTGTGTGCCGGAGGACCCCAACCACCAAATGAGGAGGGTCCCTCAGCTCCTAGGGACTAAAAAGAATAGGGACGCCTGGCTAGCTCAGTCGGTGGAGCATGCAACTCTTGATCCCAGGGTTGTAAGTTTGAGCCCTATTGTTGGGTGTAGAGATTACTGAAAAATAAAAATCTTAAAAGAAAAAAAAGAACAAAGGGACTAGAAGCTCTTTCTTGTATTTCTGAGAACTACTAGAAAGGGTATATTTTTCTCTCTTAAAAGAACATGGACTCAATAATGCCATTTATTAATTTTTAGAGTGAGAGAAGGAATTAATTACTTCTAACTGCACACTGTTGCATATGAATGACACAATATTTCAAAACACAAAGGGTTATCATGAGAAAGAAAATTATCGAGCTCCTTGCTGATTTAAAAGGGGGTCAGTCTGGGAAACTCGGAAAGTGGAATTTCAGCATTAAACTCTGAGCTGTGTTTGTCCCTGTTTGGGGGCCCACATGCTGTGAACACCTGGTGATCTGACCTGCTAATGATCCTTACAGCAAAGACCTGGTAAAGGCATCCTTATTATTCAAAAGGAGTCCATCCTTCCTCCTCCCCCAGACCGTGGCAATTCAACAAATGTAGCTCCCCCTTGCCGGGGCTGCCTTTGAGTAGGTGGCCAGACCTGGTCAATGGGTATATTTCAACCCAGGGATGGAAATGGGGCCAGCCTTGAACCCTGAGAGTCAGACTCAGGATTTTAAATGAAAGTGTTCACAGGCAAGTTGTTTCTGCATTGGATCAGAAACTGGCAGGTTGCAAACCTACAGCTGTTTACAGCCATTTTGCCACTATGTAACTAAAAGTGTCTTAGGCTAGGCCTCCCAGGAAGAAGACGGGCAAAGGTTTATGTGCGAAAGGTTTATTTTGCAGGTGTTCCTGAAGGGCATGGGTAGGAGAATAGAGAAGTGAGATAGGAAAAGGGAAGTAACCCCAAGCAAAGTGTGTTAGTGAGCGGGATACTGCCGTGGGCAACTGGGGCTTAGTCCTGTTGGAGACATCTAGAGAAAAGCAGAGACCATGGCCCAGAGTTGTCCCCTCCAAAGATAACATGTTTGAATCTACTAATTCTGCCCTTCTTTGGTCGAGGACTGCCCCCAGGACTGTTGGTTCCCTGGCCAACAGCCTGAACTTGCTTCCTTGCCAGAGAAAGCTCTAGGCTGAGACCACAGGAGCTGCCCCTAGGTGCCACACTAAGTGTGGAAGGGCTGTGTACAGGGACCCATAGGTCTCTGTGCTGCAGAGACCGTCCCTGAGAACAAAGCCAGCCCCAATCACACAGAGGACTGAGTCCTGACCTCACCATCTGGCACCTGCATCCGCCACGTGTCAGCTAGCGCTGTGCCCCTGGACTTCCCTTTATCTGGATCAGTTTTTCCTCCTTTCTAAAGACGGTTTGAGACTGGTTTCTGTTCCATGTAATGAAAAGATCCCGATGGGTATGCAGCCTTTCATTCCATCTGACAAGTACTTGAATACGTATCTCCCTATATCTCCTTTAGGAGTAGAATCTATAATGAATTTACTTTTGAGTCCTCCATAATATCTGTTACAAGGTTTGTTTACTTTTTAGGAAATACTTGTTAAGTGGATGAATGAGTGCTGAAAAGACCCACCAACATGTCATACAAATCTGCATATAATTAGCCCATTTTAAGGCACATGGCAGAGGGCGACATCAGGGGAAAGCATCTGGGGCAGGTTTATCCTGACAATGGCACCCTCTAAGGCAGAGGTGGGGGGTGGGGGGTGCTGGGGATGGCACGTCCCCTTGGGACTTCACATGAAAATGTCCAAGTGTTAGTTCCTGCTACCTGGGAACATAGAGCTTCCTTGGTTCCATTTTTTCCAAAAGCTTCATTTCCAGCTTTTCATCCACTCCTGAGAGCTACTATACCTTAGCTTCCAATCGATTCTTTATTTTTCCTTAATTTGGCCTGATTGTGCAATTCAGTCTCTGTCACTTGCCACCCAGAACCCTAACCAGCACCGAAAATACAAAGCCCTCCCATCCCTCCACAAACCAGAGTCCTCTTGTCTCAGTCCCAGATGCTGTCTCTAGGGTGGCAACACGAGAGATTGTGTCATCAAGCCTGTTTCCCTGCAAGATGCTGACTTTAACAGATTAGAAATGTTCCCGACACATCCCACGCTTCCGCTAATAAATGATTCCATATCTATCATGAATGAATTTTTCAAGTCTTCCATTACTGGGCTGTGTACCTACTCATGAAGTACATTTCCAGGCGATTTTGTCTGAATTACATGGTTAATTGCCTCATATTTCCAGCTCATGTTACAGGCCCCCTGAGTTAGAACGAGGGGGAGAAGTACCATGTATCATTTCCTATACAGAGGACAAATTCATGGATAGAGCAAGGCACATACTAATGCTGACTGCTAATTTGTTTCTAGCTTCCAAGTATAACCAAGTTTAAAAAAAAAAAAACCCAAAAGATAGAGAGGTAGGAAAGTCAGTCAGTTGGGATTGATGTTTTAGCTTTCAAATTGTATATTCTTCAATTCATCAATTTTTTTCTTTTTCATCAAAACGTGCCCATGTGTAAGGCTGTGTGTTGGGAAAGATAGAGAGGATAAATGCAGAGAAGTGCTGTCACATCCACTCTAACTGAGGCTGTGAGATGTGTATCCATTAAAAACCAGAAAAAAGAAAAAGAGCCAAATAATAAAGTTACAATACAAAGCAAGATAGGATAAATGGCTTCCAGAAGTTTTGGCAGTAAATCCTACGGGAGTTCGTAGGACGGTAAGTGTAGCCATTGAAGCTGAGATTCATGATCAGAGTTATCTCCAAAGGCAGGATCTGGATGGAATGTAGAGTGGTGGGCCTCTGTTGGGTGAAGCAGAGGGTGACATCATGCCAGGATTATGAAATTTCCAGGCACAAGGAAACAGTCCCTTGTAAGTGGACTGCCCCACCATAAGTGTTTCCTTGTGTCTGCTCCTTGGCTCTAAAGCCCCAGCTGTCTTAAGTGTATCTGGAGCAGAGTTGAGGCTTGGCTCTCTCCCCTACTGCAGTGGTCTGGACAGGTCTCACAATAGTCCTGAATCATGATCGGTCCATCTCACATTGGTGGTATGATATTCCCCACCCTCTGCGGGTGAGTCTAAGGTTACCCCAGTCACGGCTGCAACAGGAAGCAAAGAGCACCCTCAAAGCCATAGCTACAGGGAAGTTTAATTAAGGGGACTGGTTGCAGAGGTGCAGGAGGGACACAACCAGGCCTGAACAGCACAGAAGTGGCAAGGCGTGGCAAGGGCAGGAGGGTGAGTGGTGAGCCTGTAACTCAACAGTTGTCAGCACGAAGAGGCTGAAGGGGTGAGGCTGATTCCACACCCTGCCTTCCACGGGGGCCGGTGTGATGCACCCCTTCCAGATCTCACTCAGTGGTAGTCTTGCTGCCCATCTGCCGGCAGTCATGTCCTGCCAAGATCCCACCCTTTCCTGCTGCAACCCACACCCAATGCCCAACACCTGGGGCACACCTTGGCCCAGTGTTGCCAGCTTCCGAAGAGCAGGGCTAGCTCCACATCCCCCAGGGGGACTGGCCGAGGCTGTCCCTGGGCCTGTGTCAGCAGGGGCCACCCTCGGTCACAGGGGCCTGCGGCAGCTCTGCTTGGCCTCAGCTCTCATGACGTCCTTCTCGAGCAGTTGAGTTACATGAGTCCTGTCTCAACCCCTCTCTCTGAATCGAGGGGTTCAAACCTGGAGAGTGACCATTCTACCTCCTTCTGTCTGCCTCCCAGTTCTACAGTATTGTGTCAATCTGTGTGAAGTACCTGATGTGGGCCACATATGGGTGAGCAAAGGCAGGCACAGACTCTTCCCTGCTAGAGCCCACAGGGTACTGGGGGAGCCGCCCGTTACCCAAATACTCAGGTAAACCTTGCACGTTACACCTGTGATGGGTGCTCTGCTGGAGCCTTACCTGGTGCTCCGGAATCCGATCCCCATGGGGGTGTGTCCTAGTCAGAGATGCTGGTGAAGCACCCCCCCTCCCCCACCCGGCCCCCCCCCCCCCCCCCCCCCAGCCTGTAGAGGAAACCAACCTGGGTGCGGGGAGAGAGCCAAAGGATGATTCGGAGTTACATAACTGAAGACGGATTACGAGGCAGAGCCAGCTGCCTGTGCAGAGCCCCCAGGGAAGGGGTAGGGCAGGGACAAGGGACAAGGGACAAGGTGCAGAGAGGAGGCCAGGGGAAGAGTAGCTGGTCCCATGATCCCATACGAATGTGGGAGGTCCGGTGCCTAAGAGTAGCAATTCCGGAGAGTGAAATGAAACTGTAGGGGAGAACAACTCAGAACTCAATGTGGGTAAAAACACAGTACTTCTGTCTTACCGTGGTTTTGTTTTCCTGTTACCTGTGGTGCAAGCAGGTGACTCTCCCAATGAATGTCGCACACTCAGCAGCAGCCTCACGCTAGGTCACAGTGCCTGCTTCGCTCCCCTCACTGCACCTCTGCATGTGGGCATTTTCTCAGCTCATGTCATCACAAGAAGGAGAGGGGTGAGTTCAGTACCGTAAGATATTGTGAAAGAACACAAGTCACATAACTTATGTCACAGTATTACAGTATACTGTTAGAATTGTTCTATTTAATTTTTAGTTGTTATTAATCTCCTACTGTGTCTCAGAAGTTAAACTTGATTGTAGGTGTGTACATATAGGAAAAAGCGGAGTATATGTTGTGTTCAGTACTATCCACAGTTTCAGACATCCACTGGGGGGCTTGGAACTTATCGCCCATGCGTAGTGGGGAACAACTGTAGTCCCACAAACTCATTCATCTTTTCTGAAGACTCCCCATTTACAACTAATCTGGCCTACCATTGACAAAGTCTCCTCTGAATACTCTTTTCAACTATGCCTCATCTTTGGGTCTTGTCTTTGGACTGCTGAGTTTAGTTTTAGCAAGAAACCTGGTAAGTCAGTTTAAAGAGAATTCCATACCCCTCAACCCCTTGATAACTGATTACCCTGGCCTGCCTTCAGCAAGACCCTTATTAAATCAGATTAGCAAGAATTCACATACCCTTGATGCTTTCTCTTAGTAATATTCTATCCACCAACTGCTCCCATCCTCCTACACCCCTTGGCTATAAATCCCCAGCCATCGTTACTGTATTTAAAGTGAAGTTAAGGCCAGTCTCTCTCCCTTATTGCAATAGTCTTGACACCTATCACAATCATCTAAAGTCTTCCTGCCATTTTAACAAGTGTCAGAATAATTTTTTCTTCCACACATCCAGGGCTGTGATTTAACTTTCATCAGATTCATGGCAAATTAATCTTGTCATAAGTTTCATTCAGTTGCAACGTTGAATTGCACACATTGAGGTGGAAGAACATTGAGGTGTTCTTTGTCTCTGTCGTTCATTGGTCACGTTGAATGGATATCTACTCACAATTTGAAAAAAATTAGACCAGGGCCTACTTAGTACTCATCAGCTTAGAAGTGAATTTTGAAGTACCAGAAATAGATGGATTATTCAATCTATTGAATGGATTGGAGAAAGATCAAATGAGAAGACCAAAACCCAAGCTTTAGAGATGCCCATGGTTAAGTTCAGCACAGGATACTCAGGATTAGGAGAAGGGAGCATTTCAGGAAGAGCAGACTGTGTCCAATGTCACATATACCAGGTCAGTGATAGCTATAGTGAGATAGCTATATCAATTGGTATTTTTTTGATTGCAAGTAACAGGGACTCAGGTATAAGTGACTTCAGCAAAAACATTAACTTACCAAATGAAAGATTTCAGTGGGATTTCTTCAGAAATAGTAGGCCTAGTGTCTCAACATATGACATGAGGACTCGAGCTCTCTATACCGCTTAGCTCTACTTTGTTAAAATGACAGAGTGAGGGAATGCTTGTTATACCAGAAACCAACAGGCTACTGAAACTAGGAAACCCTCCTGCTTTGACGTAGCCTCCCTTCACGTCATGGCACTCTAGACTTGTATCCTCTCAAACCCAAGTCAAGTCTCTTCAGAAAACAGAGCCTCTGTCTTTGCTACCATTCTGGGAAAAACCATATAATGGATCACACTGGACAACTTGGGTTCTACCAGTTATCAACCAGCTGTGCTGGACAAGAGAATACAGTGTTCCACATGCCAGTTGGAGTAACATGTCTACCATAAAGACAAAGGCAATGTTAGGCTTAGTGTGGACCAAGCTTCCATGAGGGCTGGCTTTCCAAGGGGAATTCTGTCACCAAAATTTGAAGAATTAGATGTTAGACAGAGAAAAATAGTAAATGTCTTCTGTAAAAATGGACTAGCCAGATATTTAAATCTGGAGCATTCTTCATGAGACCCATGATACACCATATTTAAATATGGAGGTAAAACATCTGCGTACAAAGTCAATTGTGCCTTTTCTTCTAGGGGTCTTGTCGTCACGGAATCACAGCCTCTATTATCCCAGGAATTCTAAGTTCCTTCTGAGTTCTAGAAATAATGTCAACAGAGCCACAATTGTCGAGCTTTGGGGAGATAAAATTCTCCCCCCGCCCCCACCCCGCCACACACATATGCAGTGCTATTCTTGGAAGAAGGATTGTGAGAACTAAAGATGAATCATTTTGGCAAACGAGGGTGGATTAGTACAAGACAAATGACTTTCAGGATAATGGCACCTCCTCCCCCCAGTGGATCTGACAGAGGTGCGATGTTCTGTGCTCTCAGTCTCATGAGCGATTCAGGCTCTCACTGAACACAAGTCATGTCACCGACTCATGAGTAAGGCAATCGCCTGCTGCTCGCTTTATAGAATTTTTGTGGGAGGACTCTGTGGAACATTGAAGAGGCCAAAAGGAATACCTGCCCTTTTTTAAATTTTATTTTTTATTTTTGGCCTTTTTAAAACTGGGTATGCTCATCTCTATTGATGGGTAATCTGGGAAGGGTTGATAGGCATTTGCTAGTGTCAGGAACCTGTTGTTTCCTATCCAACACCTGTTCCCCATCTTGCCATGTTAGCAGCTCCCTGATTTTGTGCAGATATGAGGCAGCCATAGCCTCAGGGAGGCTAGATCCTCCTCAGTCCTGCGATGGAGTCATGGTGTGGCATAGATGACTGGTGGCTAGTATCCATGCTTCCCACCACCCCATCATTTTCTGTAGTAATAGAAATCCCGGATTTTAGCTGGGCCCATAGCTGTGCAGAGTAAAGACATTTCTCAGCTTCTGTTACAGCTAAGTAAGGCTGTGTGACTAAATTATGCCCAGTGGGAGTAAACAGACGTGGTGCATATAATTTCTGGAAGTGTTGTTCATAGGAAGGAATTTTGTCTTTCTGCTGCCTTTTTTCCTTCCTTCATGCTGGCATGAGGAGTAGAGGACTGGAGCTAGAGCAGCCATTTTGGGCTGTGAAGCAACACGGGAGAGAACCGTAGAGGAGATTAGTGAGAGAGATTCCTGGGCAGCCCGGCCAGACTTCCAGATGTGAAAGTCAACTCCTGTCTTTCACATGTGATATGAGGTTTCCATTTCTTTCAAGCAAATGTAACTCTTACTTATAGACATGCTAGTTCTTTGCTTCCATGCTTGATTCAGCCTTGGGCATGTGAATTTATTCTCAACAAGGAGATACAATAGGACATCTAGTGGGAGTCTAGGAATTTTTTCCTTACCCTTAAAGAGTGAGACAAAAAGAAGCTCCCTTTTCCTTTCCTGTCTTGTTTTTGTTTGATGTGATGCTGAAACTGTGAGAGTGACCTGGTGATACTGAGTGCACCCAGCCCAAGGGCAGAGCAGAGGCCGGCAGAGCGGGTAGCGGGAAAGACCTAAATCCCTGGTGTCATCATAAGCCATTTGATGAGTCTCCCCACTCGTCCAAACCCCAGGGACCCATCTTACATCTAGACTTCCTACTAAAGGAAATCAAATCTTTTCTATAACTAAAAAAGTAATTTCTGGGGCGCCTGGGTGGCTCAGTAGGTTAAAGCCTCTGCCTTTGGCTTAGGTCATGGTCTCAGGGTCCTGGGATTGAGCCCCGCATCGGGCTCTCTGCTCAGCAGGGAGCCTGCTTCCCCCTCTCTCTCTGCCTGCCTCTCTGCCTGCTTGTGATCTCTCTATCAAATAAATAAATAAAATCTTAAAAAAAAAAAAAGTAATTTCCCTTGCATTTTCTCTTTCTCGAAAGCTGGGAGTATTCTAACAGCTACATCAGTCTGTTTCCTCCTTTGTAAATCCAGGCCAGAGTCAGGGCATAATTAATAACTACAGTAGACTAGTTGGAGTATTGGTAGTAACACTGATTGAGCATTTAGTGGGTGTGTCTTGTGTTAAGTTCTGGGTGGGGACTTTATTGCAGTCTCCTTCCCAAGGAACCTCCCTATCTTTTCATTTGTCTGATGAGAAAATTGGGGGCTAGAAAGGGTAAGTAGCTCACCCAAGCTCTGCTAGGTGGTGGGGCTTGGATTCGGAGGAGGGAGTCGGCGGGGGGAGTACAGGGACTAAGGCCCTGGCTCGGGGTCCAGCTGACCTAAGTGGCTGCATGTCTATAGGGTCTTAGGGCCTTAGTAAAAGGAGAGGGTCAGACTTCATGCTCATTAAGGCCCCTTTTAGGTCCTAGTTCGCACATTCCTCAGTCATTGTGGAGTAGGGGCTGGGAGGGTAACTTTTTACTTTGAAATACATACAGATTAAAAGAAACAGAGAAAAAGAAAAAAAAAATACATTCAGGTTTACAGAAAACTCACAGGAATAATGCCAAGCATAACTCCCCTATGCTCTTTACCAGATTCCCCATTGAAGCACATTTTACCACAGCTGCTTTAGGAGAGGAAGGAAGGGAAGTAGGAGGCAGGATGGGAAGAGGGGAAGAAGAGAGAGAGACAGCGAAAGAGAGAGAAATAGAATATGCTCCTTTATCCCTAAATATTTTAGTGTTTATTTCCTGGGAGCAAGTCTTTTATATACAAATAATACAGTTACCAAAATCAGAAAATTAACATCGAGATAAATTCCACCATTCAATCCAGGCTCCCTTTCAAATGGGGCTGTTTGCCTCAATATTGTCCTTAATAAATATCCTTTCCTGTCTGATCTAGGCTCAAACCCAGGGCCAAACATTGCTTTGGGTCACGGTGGCTGTGCAGCCCCTTTGGGTTGGGAAGAGCTCCTCATTCATTCCTTATAGGCTTTGTGACCTTGACATTTTTCAGGAGAACGGGCCAGTTATATGGGAGACTGTCACTCAGTTTCGCTTTGTCCGATGCTCCTTCTGATTCGATTCGGATTACATGTTTTTGGCAACAATGTCACAGGAAGTGCTGTGTTTTCCTCAGTGCATGATATCAGAGGGCACACGGTGTCCACAGGTCCCCACACAGGCGACATGAAGCTTGCTAACATTGATGGAAGGGGAGTCTGACAGTCTTCTCTGCTGTCACGAGACCATTTCCCTCCTTGTGAGTAGCATCCATTTGTGGGAAGAGTCTCTGAGACCGTGGGAGTACGTGTTCCTCATCAGACTTCTACCCATTTCAGCACCCAGCGATGATTCTGAACAAACATCAGTTACTCTGACCTGGGCCACAGGCTGACTTGTTTGAATCTTATCAATAGGAAGTTATTTAAGAAGTGAGTGCTGTCTTTCTGAGTAGGCCCTGTTCCGCAGATGAGCTCCTCTGCCTGGCTAGAGGGTCTAGAAAATCTGGCTGTGCCCCCATCGTTCAAGGGCCCAGGCCCCTTCTTGTCCCTGGGCATCCTCAGAAGGGCGCTCCCTTCCCACCACTGAAAGGAGGACATGAGGCCAGCTTCCTGTCTTACGGGGCAGTGAGGCCTCTGCTGTGGGCTTAGACATGGAGGGGAAAGAGGGCACAACTACAGGACCCCCCTTTTGGGAGTTCTTCGCTAACACTGTGAATCACACTGTTTCTTAACTACATGCCCATGTCATCCCCAACACAGACTTCTGATGCCTGTGACAATGATGCTCTTCGGCTCTTCTCCAGGTCTCTCTTCCCCTTCTCAGGGGGTAGGAGAAACTGAGTATAAGCAGATGCTGTTGTTCTGCAGTGTTTCCTACGGCGGCCAGCCCTTCCCCCACTCCGGACAGCCGGGCCACCTGCGCTGACTACCTCAGGGAAAGGCTGTGTTCAGGACAAGGTGGATAATTCTGAGGATTTTGTGTTCCCAACTTGATTTGTTTTTTGAAATTTAGAATAATATAAAATGAAAGAGAGAGGTTATCTTGTTCCATGTACCCCCTGCCCTTTACAAAGTTCCGACAGCCTAGGCTGCAGGGTGAGGAAGTATGGGGACCGGCGGGGAAGAGCCAGCGTAGGTTCTGGGCATTCCTGACCCCACGAGAGAGCCTAGTGCTATTGGGAAGGGACAGCAGGACCCCCACACTGAGATGGGTCATCTGAAAACACAGGCTTGTGTCCTCGCCCTGGGGAGCTCACAGGCATCCGCCAAGGACCCAGCAAGTGTCCCAGACCTGAGTAATTCAGATAAGGAGCACAGCTGGAGCAGAGAGAGCTGGCAGTCCTGAAAGGCGCGGTTAGACATGGAGGAGGACCTACAGCAGTGGGCAGGACACGCCGTCCAAGGCCAGATGGAACAGGCGTCTCAGCAGACGCCAGGGTGCAGCTGGAGAGAGGACAGCAGTGCATTCTGCCCGTCGGTCTCACCCCAGTAGAACTTCGAAGGCAATTCTGCACCAAGAAGAGTCAGGGCTCTGAAGTGACAGAAATGAAGTTTCTGCCACCCTGCGGGGTGGGGGCTTGGCATAAAGTTGAAGTTGTTAATCAGGCATAAAAAAGGTTATGTTTCTTATAGCCCGAGTTAGCAGTTTGAGACTCACGCTCACTCCATAGGTCTTATCTTCCTCCTCCCTTCCACTCTCCCGTCTCTGGAGTCCTTGTTCATTTTCATATCCTGTATCAGTCAGGTTTAGGTTAGCTGCACGTAACAGAAAAGCACACATTACCAGTGGCTGATGCAAGCAAGAAGTCTGTCTCTCTCTTACTGAGAGATCTTGAGGTAACAATCAAAGACTAGCAGCGTTGTCAGCAGGAACCCCAGTTCCTTCTGTCTTTGTGCCCCATCATCCTCAACAGTGGCTTCATCCTCCAGGTCAACCCATCATCCAAGATGGCTGCTGGAGCTCCCGCTGTCACAACCAAAACCCGGGCTGGTGTAAGGAGAAAGCAGGGGAGGACAAAACACCATGATGAGTCAGATGAACCAGTATCCTTTCAGGGGCCTTCCTGAAAGTCCCACACTCAGCTTGTACTCTTTAGCTCATTGACTGAATGCAGGCTACACCCAACTACAAGGGAAGTTGAGTCATGTGATCTGTCGCTGAGCACCAAATTAAAAATTGGGTCTCTTACTAAATAGAAAGGGAAGATGGAGATTGGGTGGCACCTCAGTTTCTTTCAAGCCACCCCTTTTCTGTCCCTACATTTTCTTTCTTCCTCTCCTTTGTATCTCTCTGGGCCTCGTCTCTTCCTGTCCTGCTCCGAGGTCCATCCTCAGTGCACAGCACCTGAAAGAGCCCCCAACCTCCCAGCCCTGATGTACCTCCCTAGCTCCGCACAAAGGGACATTGTCTGCACTGCATTTGCCAAAGCTCACAAAATTCTCAGTGCCGTCATGCTCGCCTTGCCCACATGTTTTCAGTTTCGTGAGGTTGCAATGGATACTCTTCCTTCCTGACGCCGATTAAAGTTTCAGCCCATCTCCTATTGCCCATTGTATGGGGTAGTCTGTGCATGGACATATGCCAAGGAAGTCATTCCAGAACTTCCAGGAAAGTGACTGCATGGCCCAGTGAGTCGGAGTTGACTTTGATACAGAAAGCCTGCCATACAGGTGTCCTAGAAAATGCTGGAGTCTCCCCTTTGCTAAAGGAAAGGGAGGAGAGGGGAAGGGACGGACATTTTTTAAGGCACTGTCTCAAACCAGGTCTTGTGGAATAATTCTCAAATGTGACCTGCTGTTTTTCTCTTACACCGAAACCATGAGGTAGGTAGGTACGTCTGTTAGTTTGGCTTCTACCTAAAGCTGAGCCGAGACGAGGACAGGGGTGTAGCTCTTTGTTCCAGCACGCATGCCAGGAAGGACAAGTGAGGAAGTGGTGTGCGGAAAATGTGTGTCCCCTGATTCTCCACCAACAACGACCTGCTGTGTAGTGCTTGGTGACCCCATGGGGTAAATATGCCATCAGAACATCACTAAACAGAGTTGGGAAGAGAGGCACACTTGGCTCTCACAAACCAGTGGAAGGTGGCACCAGAAAATCAAAAGTGAGATAAATGGATAAAGCCAGCGAAAGATGCCATAAATGGGCAGGTCCCCGCTTTGGGCCAGTGGGACACACTGCAGGGGTATGTTCTGTGGACCAATGCGAAGCGCCCCTTGGCATCCATCCACAGGGTCTTTGGGACCCTCATCAGACTCCCTCCTCTGTGGTTGTCGTAGCCCCTGAGTTCCTAGCCCTCCCCACCTCTAGTTAGGCCTTCGGGCCCCTGAGCAAGCTCCAGCCTTTAGACAGAGAAAGGAGACCACAGGCTGGTGAGGTGGGAAGTCATCAGCAGGCTGGAAAAAGCCTTTGCCCACAGCTGCCAGTGAACTTAGATGAGCCCGGAGTACAGGGGGTGGGGCACCAATGGCCAAAGCATGTGCGACAGAAGGAGTCGGCACACTTCTGGAAAGGACCAAGTAGTAAAGATTTTACTCTCTGGCTCTGCATGCGACATGTGGATTCTGTTGCATATTCCTCTTTGTTTTGTTTGTTTATTTTACCACCCTTTAAAAATGTGAAAAACATTCTTGGCTTGTGGGGCTGAATAAACTTGGGCTGAAAGCTAGAGATTGCCAACCATATTCTCTAGAGCAGCAGCAGCAGGACCGAGAGCTGGTCAGAAATGCAGACTCTGGGGCTCCATCCCAGGACGAAAATCGCAGTCTGTGCACAAGAAAGGTTCGAGAACCCCTCCGCCGCTACACTACTATATTCATTATACCGTTAAGGAAACCTAACCCTCAGAAAGGTTGAGTCACTTAATGAAAGTCACACAGAGGCAGGACTCAGGCCCAGGTCTGACTGATCCCAAGGCCATTGTTTTTATAGATCGAGGTATGATTATAAACAAAGCATAAACTAATCATTTTTAAATTACCATATTTAAAGTAAGCTGGCTACTTTGGAACCATATGACAGAGATTTAGCGCTGATGTCATTGAGGGAGCCCTGGATGGGGGAAAACAAGTCTTTACGGCATTCAGTTTGCAGGAAGACAAGCAAGGTAGAGATCCAAAGGGGAACTTCTGTGTCTGTGATGACCATCTTTTTTTTTTTTTTTTTATGACCATCTTTCTTATACAGGTTCTCAGATCTCTTAGGAGTTTTCTGCCTCCCTCAGTGGATCGGAACCTCCTTGAGAGTGGGAACACAATATTTGTTTCTCTTGATGACCTCACAGAGGATCAGTATATTGATCTACAATGGAATTCAGACAAAAAGAGGTTTACATTCTCCCACTGCTGGATTAACCTCAGTGATACTCTTTTGGGAGGATAGAGAGCAATTTAAGGGAATTAACCTTGGGACTAATTCTTCACAAGGCACCCGCCGATGGTGTCCATTCTTCTATGAGTGACTCATGGTGTGGGGGTGAGAACATAAGTCAGGCCCTCGGGTTGACTTCCAGATGGTCTGATCTGTTCTTTCCATCTAGGGGTTCTATTATATGTGTGTTAGATCTTATGGACTTATCATTTTTAGTTCTCTTTACCTCCGTAATCTCTTTAGCAGAATGATTAAAGAAGTTCATGAGCATGTTTGTCTGATCTTGGTTTTCTGTAGTATCCCAGGAAAGACATCACTTCTAGGGTGAGCGTGTGTGTATGTGTGTGTGTGTGTGTGTGTGTGTGTGTGTGTGTGACAGCTTTATTGAAATATCTTTGATGTATAAAATCTCTTGTGTTTTTTAAATGTGACATCCATCTTTGGATTGCCTGGGTGATTCAGCCCGTTAAGCGTCTGACTTTGGCTCAGGTCATGATCTCAGGGTTGTGGGGTGGAGCCCTGTGTTGGGCTGCCTGCTCAGCAGGGGAGTCTGCTTCTCCCTCTCTGGCTCCCCCCAGTCTTTATCAGATGTTGAATTATGGTTTTTAGATCATGACTATCTGCCCTCATTTCATAGATATGATATCCTACTGAGTCATATTGAAAATACTAATGATAGGGGCAGCTGGGTGGCTCAGTCTATTAAGCGTCTGCCTTTGGCTCAGGTCATGATCCCAGTGTCCTGGGATGGAGTCCCTGCTCAGGGGGGAGTCTGCTTCTCCCTCGGCCTGCAGTTCCCCCTGCTTGTGTGTGCTCTCTCCCCCCCTCCCCCGTGTGTGTGTGTGTGTGTGTGTGTGTGTGTGAGTGTGTGTGTGTCAAATAAATAAAAATAAAAACTTTAAAAAAAAAAAGGAAAGACTAATGATAAATCACGTAGTGTTTAACTTTTTATCTTTCATAAGAAAACATTTGCTTATTGTTTCAAATTGGTCCTCTTTTCACTGCCATAAGTAGTAATCTCTGTTTCTTTGTTTTCTATTCTTATGCAGAGTAGTCTCTCTGTGAATTACTGGGAGCCAGGATGGGCTCTTTCAGAGACTTCGTTTATCCATGTCTGAATCACTGATACTCAGATGCAGGGAAAAGAGAATGTCAGGTAGAAGCAGTAGTGTTAGACTGCTGGGGGTCAGGTCCCGGCACAGCCACTCCCGACTTGTGTGATTTTGAGTCATTTGCTTAATTGCTCCAAATCTCAGTTTCTTCATCTGTTAAATGAGGATATTAATAGTACTGACCTTCTGGGTGCGTCATTAAGATGAAATGGGCCCAACACATGGTGCTTAGAAGAGTGCCTAGCACATCGTAAGTTCTGAGAAAGTGTCATGCCATGTCATTGCCATGGTGCTGCTGGTGGTAATGGTGGTGTGATGGTGACGATGACATCAGTGATCATGGTTATACTTCATTCATGCAGACTCTTTGACTTTCTTTCCAAGCTCTTTGTTTCTTTGCACTGAGGTCAAGCTGGTCCTTGAAACACCTCTCATATATTCATTGCATTTTGTAGAAGTTCTTCAGGGTTTCAGGCATATGGATCTGGGCCCACTCCCTGGTGTAATAATGTGGTAAATATATTATTTTTATTTGGAGTGAAATCTACCCTGCTAAGAAGGACCTATTTTTCTTGGGAGATATTTTAGTCCACGTTCCATAAGAAACAGATCCCAAGGCAATGCTTCTTTGGCAATGCTTTGTGGGAGGATGCATTCCCAGGTCTCAAGAATGAGGGAGAAAGGAAAGGAAGCAGAGAAGGAAGGAAAGCCAGTGCAGATCTGCAATGCTGAGCCAGCCCCGGCTGCACAGTGAAGCCCAGCAGGTGGATCATGGGGGGTGTATGTCTGCAGAGGGGTGCCGTGGCGTAGTCCAGCAGAACAAGGTACAAGGAATTTAAGGGCCGGCTCCTTCACTCCCAAGTCTCTGATTGGTCGACGTCAGCCCCCGAGAGCCCTGATCAGTTGTGTTATCAGCACCCAAGCGGCTGCGGCTGCGAAGGAAGTCAGATTCCACGCCCCTGACTGTGACTGTGCTGCTTCTCCTAGCCTGGAAGGGGCGGAGAAGCTGGAGCCCAGGTGGGGCAGGCCTGTCCTGGTCCCCAGCGTTTGTGACAGAAGCCAGGTGACAGCTTTGCCTTCCCTGTGGGGGAGACAGGGCCATTGCCGAGATTGAAGGAAGGGAGCATGGCATATGGATGTGGGCCCTTCACTGATAGACCGATGAGAGGAAAATGGTGTCTTCTCTGGTACAGCACCTCCCCAGCCATTCAAAAAATACCTGCTTTTATTGGGAGATGTTTTAGCTTGGGTTGCCTAAAGATAGAATCTTTAGAATGGCGGGGCTGAGCGAATATAGGGAGGCCCGTAAACTGGATCCCACAAGTACTTGGTCAAGTACCCAAGGATGTTCACATATGTTTACTGCACTGTTGTTGTTTTAAGGATTAAATTCAGGGCTGTGTTTTCTGTGGAACAGGGAATGTGAACTGAGGGCCAGAGTGGAAAGCAGAGAGTGGTGGAAGTCTGCGGGTGGGGGGCGCAAAGCAGCCATCTTTCTAAGACAGACCCAGGGAAAGACAGCTTTTCCAAGAGTTTTGTGAAGTTCTGTCTGTTTTGTGCTATAAATGTTCTTTCTTGTTTTCCGTGAGGTCTTCAGGAACATCTACGTTATCTGCAGTATGTTTCAAAGTGGATTTATTTGGAGCAGGGGCCAAGTTTGGTGAAAACTTTTTAGTGAAAGGGCCGAGTTTGGCCTCCAAGTGGGCACAAGGCAAGCTGAGTTGTGGGCTTTCTTGGCTTTCACCAGCTGCTGGTTTCCCCACCTCCACCCCCGGAAAGTGGTTGCATTCTTGATTTTAAACGACAGAAATTAACTCTTCATTACTTCCATGGAAAAGGAACCTGGAGGTTACTGGGGACTGCGTGTTCAAACATGGGCAGGAACCAAGGCAGTGACCACAGATCAATCAACAGGAGGAGGACCCACAGTGGGTTTTAACGGGAAGCACCTGTCTGGGATGCCACCATTGCCGCTGCCAGGACTGAATCAGCCACCCTGTGGCTTTGCCTTGCTCCCTGCCGAGGGAGAGTCCAACTAGCTCCGCCCGGTCCGACAGGTACACTTCCTGCTTGCAGAGGGAGGGCAGGGAAGCAACCTAGTCCAGCTAATTGTTGGAGAACACGGTCATTAAAGAAGTGGATTCTAGGATCAGATGACCTGGATTTGAAGCCACTGTCTGCCATTTGCTTGCTAAGTGTGCTGGGTAGAGTCATTCAAACTCTCTGTTTCTCCGTTTTCTTGTTTATGAAACGGGGGCAAAATGAATCCTTAGCTTCAAGTATCCTTATGAAATGAAATGGTAAGAACTCTCATTCGTAGGGCCAGATTTTTAGGGCCAAAAGTTGTTTAGCAACTTGTATTAGTGTCCTGTGGCCGCCAGGACCAACTGCCACAAACTGGGTGGCTTAAAACAATAGAAATTTATTTAGGAATTTCGGCGATATGTTTGACATCAAAGCGTCAGCAGGGCTGTACTCCCTCTGGGCAAGTCCGTCCCTTGTATCTCTGGGCATCTGGTAGACCCTGGCATTCCTTGGGCTGTGGCCACATCACCCCAATGGCTGCTTCTTCTTCTTTTTTTTTTTTTTTTAATATGAACTTCTCCTCTGTCTTCTTTTGTCTGTAGTGAGGTCACTTGTTTTTCAATTGGGGGCTCACCTAAATAATCCAGGATGATCTCATTTTGAGATCCCAACCTAATTACGTCTACAAATACCCTTTCTCCAAAGACACTCCAAGGTCATATCATAGGTTCCGGGCGGACATATTTCTAGGAGGCCGCATTCAACCCACTACACCCTTTTTACTTTTTCTCAAAAATTGTAAAAGGGGTTGGCTCCTGGATAGCCAAAGCACTAAACCCTTTATTTATTTATGTGTTGGTAATCCCAGTGCGGGGTGGCAGTTGGGAAGGGAGGGGGTCATGTAACCCGAGTCGGTCACATGACTCTGTGCTATCAATATAGTTTTGATGAGAGTCCAGAGGGTGTTTTTGGAGCTCATGTAAGAAAAGAGTGAACACATAGAAATGACGGATCTTTCCCAAAACATACTGTTTCCTGCCTTAAGACCCAAGCTGTCACCTGGATAAGTAGCAGGGTGATTGAGAGCTTTTCAACATTTGCTAAGATGACTGAAAGGCTTAAGGCTGGAACTTCGAAGATAAACTCCATGGTAAGACATCAGTGACCACGAGCCCTCCCATGCGACGGTAAACCTCACTTTCTTGCAAAGCCAGCCCTGTGTTCTGGAAAAATAGGATTCTCCTGGAAGAACCTGAAAGGGGGAAAGGAAAAGTCCAAAGACCCGAATTTCATTCTGTTTGTACCCTCTTGGGGGGTGGCAAAAGAGAGAGAATCTGAGATCTTTCAGTAAAAAGGCAGGGATAGTGAGATATGGCTGCCTTAGTTTTGCACCATCAAGGCCCATCCTGCCTCTTGAAGGAGTCCAGAATATACCACTGTGATATAACAATTATTTTGAGCAGAAACCATTTGAGTACGTGAAATTTCTTATTATCTAAAAGCAAAGCCTCCCAAAAGAACTCAATTGTTGTAAATCCCCTCCCCAGGAGTTAACAGAGAATATTGACTCATCACCAGAGATTAGAGTCTCCACCACACCAAACAGACGTAGTCACAAAACTATCCTATCTCCTATCTGTTCTCCTAATAGCCCACTTACCATTTCAAAAAGTCATTTGTTTTTCAGTAGGTGCCCTGAAACCCCAAATTCTAATCACACCCTTGAGTCACATTTTTCTATGAACTTCCATATATACGTGATTATTTCTGTCTTTTCTCTTGCCGGTCGGTTTTTTGTCAGTTTAATTTGCAAGGCCCTAGTCACTAACCTAAGAAGGTGGGGTAAAAGTTTTTCCTTGCTGTCACTTTCATACACAGGGCAACACAGTTCTGTCTTCAGGAGATACTCTTGGTTTTTTCTCTCTGTGTCCGTGTGTGTGTGTGTGTGTGTGTGTGTGTGTGTGTGTGTATGTGTCTGTATAAGACAGCCCCAGTGGGAGATGCGATTTATTATTCCATAAGAATTTATAACATTCTTAAAGAAAACACACATACACACACCCCCAAACAGATTCTGAGACAAGGATTTAAGTACAGGTTGTTTATTTGAGAGCCAGTCCCACTAGGGAAGGGAGGAAATGAGACAAGGAAGAGAAGGAGGCCAATTATGTGTGTTACTGCACATCCTATCACTGTGGACAACCGGGTGTCAATCCTGCTGGGACTTTCAGAAAACTGGGTAGGACATCTCTCAGAGTTAAGCCACCCAGAGGGTGAGGAAGCTGGGTATTTATCCTCTAATTTTCATTCATTATTGGCTGAGGGCTGCTCTGGCGTGGATCCATTTCCCAGCACTTAGAGCCCCACATGCGTGCTAGGAGAGAAAGCCCTCTGGTGGATCACAGGGGCTTGCGGAAGACACCACAGACAAATAGGGACCATGAGAGCCAGCAGGGTAAGGGTGGGGCACCATGCTCATTACTGTGGGCTTTGCGGTCAGAAAGTTCTGGATCCAAATCCTGGATCAGCTAACTGTGAGGTTCTGGCAAGTTCCTTATCAATCTGAACCTCATTTTCCTCTTTTGTAAATTGAGGATAATAATATCTGCTTCACAAGGTTTTCATTCAAAATGAAACACTTATTTGAAATGGTTGGCATATGTCTGGTGCGAGGGAAGCATTTGTGACCAGGAACTCCTTTGTACCATCATAAGAGGAACACGGCACTAACACTACAGATCTCATTTGAATGGACCCTGAAATTCCGGAGAACCCTGGCAGAAGACATTATGTGGTGCACACATATTGGTGCGCCATCATTTACCCGAGCCCCGGAATAACTACCTTCTTGGGTATCAGTCTGGGGGTCACTACCAGCATGGTGTCCTCCAGTTCAGCGCAATTCGGACATTATCTGCCTGGAGTTAGCATCAAACCCCACAGGTTAAGGGGCCAGTCCCACAAACCTGTTGCCCACTTCAGATGCCAACTGCAAGTAGTGGAGTCCCCAGGGTACCCACATTTCTGTCCAATGGGGCTACAAATTGGGAGGTTCCCTGATCCTCCCCCGGGGTTCAGTAATTTGCTGTAATGGCTCATGGAACTCAGGGAAACACTTATCTACATTTATCAGTTTGTTCTAAAGAAAGGATATGGTAAAGATACAGATGAGCAGCTACATGAAAAGTTACAGAGGGCGAGGTCTGTAAGGGTCCTGAGTGCAGGAGCCTCTGTCGCCATGCAGGAAGGATGTGCCTTCCAGTACGTGGATGTGTTTGCCAGCCCAGAAGCTCTCCAACGCCATACTTCAGGAATTTTTGGAGGCTTCGTCATGTGAGCATGAGCAATTATTAACTAAGTCTCTAGCCCCTCTCCCCTCCCCAGAGGATGGGGGATGCAGCTGAAAGTTCTAAGCTTCTAATCATGGCTTGGACTTTCTTGTCACCAGCCGCCAATCTAGGAGCCCATCAAGAGTTGCCTCATTGGAGTAAAAGACACTCCTATCACCTCTGAAATTCTGAGGGATTTAGGAACTCTGTGGCAAGAATTGGAGCTAAAGACCAAGTATGAGAACAAAACATGCTCCTAGCACCTTTATCATCTGGGAAATTATGAACTTTTGAGGAGCTCTGGCCTGGAGCCAAGGGTGAAGACCAAAATACATATTTTTTATGTATCAGAGTGTCACGAGGAGTATGGTACTTAGCCCCCTCCTTTTCTGGGTCCTGGTCTGCAACAAGTTAGGACAAAGCAAGGAGGTATTCAGCTACTCAGAGGGTTTAAAAGGCCAAGGAGAACGAAAGAGGAAGCACAGAGGAGACCCTCCATGTGGCCATCTGAGACTGACCATCAGTGTGGACTGACGGTTACCATGGAGGCAGGGCCTGAATCATCCTGTAGCTGCTCTGAGTGTATTTGCACTGCCAGAAGTCAGACTGTTCGGGGAAAAGGACTGTACCTTCCCACTCTTCTAAATATTAAGAGCCAAAGAGAAGGGCTACATGCGAAAGCCTTTCCAAACAGCGCTAGCCTCAAGCATGATATAGGTTTTAATCCTAACTTAATCCTGCATCACATAAGGTTTCTGCTGGCCATGAAGGTCTTTAAACATATTATTCTTGAAATCCCAGTCTCCTTCGGGAGTCATGATGCTAGCTGTCTTAGCCCAGATTCTTTGGAAAACAGAGCCTGAGACAGATGATTAAATGCTAATCTTTTATGGGTAAGTGCAATCCCAGGGCAGCTAGAGTGAGGGAAAAGGGGGATGAGGCAAGGAACAAATGCCAGCAGATAGGAGAAGGTGTGTACCTAGTTGGCTAGAGGAGAAACCAATTGCTGTCTCCAGTCACTATCCTCAGACTGTGTGAACATCTCAGCTCAGTGTGTTCATGGGGAAGGACAGGGAAGAACTTACCCTTCAGCTCCTGTCTCCCACTGGTCAAAGGGTTGCTCCATGGAGTGTTAACCTCCCAAAAACACACATTTCCAGGGGTTGCACATGTGGGGGTGCAGGGGCATATGGCATCTTAGCAGCAATAGCAATGCACCCTGGCAGGAGGGCAGAAGAGGGCCCTCTGAGCATGAGGCAGGAACTTCTTTTTTTTTTTTTAGATTTTATTTATTTATTTGACAGAGATCACAAGTAGGCAGAGGGGCAGGCAGAGAGAGAGGGGGAAGCAGGCTCCCCACTGAGCAGAGAGCCCAATGTGGGGCTCGATCCCAGGACTCTGAGGTCATGACCTGAGCAGAAGGCAGAGGCTTTAACCCGCTGAGCCACCCAGGCACCCTGAGGCAGGAACTTCTTTAGGTCATGACCTGTTGGTGATGAAGACTCTCCTTGACCAGGCTCTGATCCTCTGAACATTTTTTTTTTTAATTAGGATCTGTCCTTGGGCAGGTCCTCAAAAGCCCAATTTTAGCAAGAATCCTACTGAGTCAGTTTTGCCAGAATCCATCATCCATTCCCCACTCCAGGTGATAGCTGATCACTGTGGCCTGCTTTCAGCCAGAATCTTGTTAGATCAGTTTAGCAAAGAATTATCTTGCCCTCTTAGTAATTTTCCATCCACTGATGCCCCCTTCCCCCTTCTCCTTGGCTATAGATCCCCACTTCTTCTTGATGTATTTGGAGGGTAGCCCACTCTCCTTTATCGCAAAGCCACATTGTAGCAGTACCTTGGATAAAGTCTTACTTAGCCACCTTTAACAAGTGATGGAATACGTTTTTCTTTATCAGACCACATACAAGTGGTTGCCCTGGTGAGTTCAAGGTCATGTAAGGTGCCTGATGCACTGGCTTAGGATTCATTGCTGTAGGAAAGAACGGATTCTGGGTGAGAATTTAAAACCAATATTTGTTGAACATCTTTCAGAAGAGATCTGAACACCCAGAGTTCTAATTAACGAAGTCTAGATCACTCAGCTAGTAACTGCCAGAGCCTGACTCTGAACCCAGGTGGACTAGTTCCACACCCCGCCATCTTCCCTGTTGCATTTAACAGACACAAAAGAACATTATAACGCGCAGAAGTATATGCGAGCTTCACCTCTTATCAACCGAGTGATCTAGGGCATCTCTGTGGCCTTGGTTTGTTCATCTGTACCATGCAAGTGGGCCTTCGTTGGGATTTCATAGGAATAAATATTTTGAAAGAAGTCACTGAAAGTGTTCCTCTCCATGCCCAACTCCACACAGACACACATTCAATTGTCTG
Source organism: Potos flavus (assembly GCA_028534135.1). Classification (NCBI taxonomy): domain Eukaryota; kingdom Metazoa; phylum Chordata; class Mammalia; order Carnivora; family Procyonidae; genus Potos; species Potos flavus. Next base: position 33,178,302 of record CM052898.1, on the reverse strand, counting down.
TGTTGTTATTATCAAATACCTTTGAAGTGTTTTCACCTGAAATGGTGCTTACTGAACACAATACCCTTTTTTGGGGGGCACAAAGAAGCACAATTAGCTTCTTTCAAGTTTTAATTTTGGCCACCTCTACCTCCCCAAAGTGTTTAGAGCATGCCTATAATACGGTGTGTTGGCAGGATTGGTGATTGAGCACGCGGTGACCGCATCTACTTTCTGTGAAATCCAAATTGAGTGAGCTGACACACCACAGAGACAGAAGAGAGCTGTTTGGATAATTGCTGATCATTCATGAGGATAAAATAAACCTTTGCAGGAGACCTCATCCTCATATGAGATTATTATAATGCTTGAGCAAAATCTCTGCTTTTAAAAATGTCTTATAAATTTAGTTTGAACACTTGTATTAGGTTTAATATCATCTTATTTTTCTGTTTTATGAATCATGTCAGTTTTTCTCTGGAGCTTGAAAGAAACGCTCTCCATTAACAGAAGGGAAAGTCATTAAATGACTCATCCTGTCACACCAGCGGGAGATGTTCACCCCAGGTTTGTTTTATGTGCTCATTTGGGTGTGGGATACAGAGATACTAATCCCACAGCTGACCCTCAGCCCTGCTCCTTTTGAAACTCTCCTGAGGCTATTTCCACAGCATTCCTTATCAGCACACACATCACTCTCCTCTGGCTTCGGGAGGTGATTTTGCATAGCCACACATCAATAGTTCATTGATCGACTGAGAACGAAAAGGAAGAGTTCCCTAAAAGTAAATTGTTCAGCTAAATGGAGCTTGTCCTTTGCAAACAACACATTTAAAAATTTTAATCATATTTGAAAGAAATGCTTCTAGGAGGTGTGTGAGAAATTATTTGGTAGTAAGTCACCAAAACCTAAGACTAGTTTAAGCAGAATGTGAATTTATGAACAGATACAGGGGCATCTCACGGAATCCAGGGCAAAAAATGACCAAAGTTTCCTAAGGGGTAGGTAAATTAACACTCCATCACTAGTCCAACTCATACTCTTGGGGACCATTTAACTACTGATCTCTGATACTCAAGTAACAAACTATGATGGACAGATCCTGATCGAGGAGGTGGGGAGCTGGGTTTGGGTACCAGCTCTGGCTCCAAACAAGCATTTGCTAGTAGTTCTTAGCCAAAGAAGGGCATCGCTCCCCTCTACCCCAAAGAAGTATTAGAAAATAGATTAGAGCATTATTGATTGTCATGGTGACTTGGAGAAGAGATACTATGGACATTTAGTGAGCAGGAGTCGGGGTGCTTGGTGTCCTCCAGTGTACATACCAGCCCCACAAGTGAAGAATTGGTCTCACTTCACGCCACTCCCTCCCTGAAGCCACCAGATGCCAGTGGTTTCCCGAGAAACAGGGAATTCTTGTGAATGTTGATTTCACTTCCTCAAAATGAATGGGTTTTGCTCTTGGGTTCATTACAGTTTTTTAATTCTGTGACCTAACCATGACAGTATGATGTGTTAGTATAGAGAAGACCTCTGGTAATGATTTGTGCTGTTAGATACACATTCTGATCATCCCCATTCTGAGTATACAGAAGGGTGGGAGCCTGTGACCAGTGCTGGCCAATGAGCTGTGAGCCAGAAAGTATGTCACTTACAAGGTGAACGATTAGTTGTCAATGATTTATCCATGAAGGTGCTCTTCTCCCTTTGCCGTGGCAATGGACATTATAATAGATGGTGGCTGTTCCATGAGCCAGGGGTCCCAAAGTGAAGATAGTCCTGAATCTCAGAGTAAAATCACCTGCCTTTTGATGATGCACAGGAGTATGAGTGAAAAATAAACCTTCATTATTTCAAGTTATCCAGATGTGAGGGATTGTTTGTTACTGTAGCAAATGCTGCCCATCCTGACTGATACAGGCTCTCACAATTACTATGTGCCAGGAATTCGTCTTAAGTACTTTACAAATATGAACCCATTTAATGCTTGCAATAACCCTATGAAGTAGCTGCTGTCCTTATCCTCATTTCATCGATGAGAAAAGTGAGTTTCAGCCTGCATAATGTATGCAGGTGGCAGTAAGTGGCAGGGCAGGGATTCAAACCCAGGCAGTCGGGCTCCAGAATACTATCTTAACTACAATGCTATACTGCCTCTCACATCTTATGTAGCAGTTGCCCCTACACTAAATGACCTTAAACTAAAGTTGCTTCAGTTATCTAATGTCCACTTTCAATATTTTTAAAATTATATTCTTTATTCCTGTTATCTGTCACTTTTTCGCCATTGCTAACTTATCTGCCTCTGGCAATAGCCACCCCCCCTCTTCTAATATGCTGTTTCTAATCCATTATGGACTAGGAAACCAGATAATTAAGCTTGTTACCTATGTTATAATTGTGACTAATTGAGTCTGGCCACCTTGAGAGTCAGCATCGCTCTGTTCCGCACCTACTTGCCTTGCTCACTCTCTGGTAATTGTGTGATTGGTGGCTCTTGTATCTGTCCCCCCTCTAAACAGCATGCTCTTTTGAGGGAAGGTAATGAGCTTAATTCACCTCTGTGTCTTTCTGTCCCCTTCCCCCAGCACCTAACACAATGCTTTGCATATGTTAGGTAACTAATAAATATCTGTTAAGACTATTAAGTAATTAGGTCCTGAGTAATGGCCTAAGAGCTTGCCTATAAGTTAATTAGATGGGCTTTGCTACTAGCCTTTGGGACATCCGTTTTAGCTGTCTAGAGGCCTTTGGGACTTTTTTATTTGTGTCTTGGATACTTAAGATTATGGGACAGAGAGATCAATGAATTCCTTCATTTAGTCCCCCAGTAGGTATTTATTGAGTTTATACCAGAATATTAAAAATACCAGCAGCTTGTACTTGCCGAATATTTACCATGTGCCAGGAAAATGTTTGCAACATCTTATAAGTATTAATTCATTCAGACTCACAACAGCCCAGTAAGGTAGGTGCTATTATCATCATCCCATTTGCTACGTGAGGAAACTGAGGCACAAAGAGTAATTTTCCCATGGCCCCATAGCTAGTAGGCAGTGGAATTAGCCTGGTTAGGTGCTAGGGATACAGATGGACAAAACAGAGAAGGTGCTTGCCCTCATGAGTCAGAAAAAAAATAAGTATATAAATCTGTAAAATATTTGCAGGTTGTAATACATGTTCTAAAAGGCATAAACAGAGTGCCATAATGGAAAACAAAGCAGTGGCATAGGAGTCTGATTCTGAAGGGCGTCTGTGATGGAGTACATTAGTTCATCTACTACTGCATAAAAAATTATCCCAAAACTTCATGCTTAAAGTAATAGACATTTATATCCTTACATTTTCCTTGGGTCAGGAATTTGGGAATGGCTTAGCTGGGTGGTTCCAGCTCCAAGTTTCTCAAGAGGCTTTAGTCAGGATGTCAGCTGGGCCACGATCATCCAAAGCCTTAACTGGGGCTGACGGATCTGCTCCTGAGACAGGGCACCGTGTCAGACACAGCTCCATCCGACAGCAGGAGAGTAGGTCAGGGGCTTGCGGTAGCTGGTTACAAGGCTCTCCCATGTCTGATGCGAGAACTTGAAATCCAAAGAGCAGCATCCAGATCGGAAGATCACAAGCAGGCTAAAATCCCACGAGCCCAAGCTAGACCCTACAGTAGCCCGGGCCCTTCAAGACAGATCTGAACACACATACCCGGCCCAGCTCCTGCTTCACACCAGTAAGATGAACCAGAAGACCAGCAACGAGGTATATATGGTACAAAATTGCTGCTGCCCACCGCCCACCCCTCATCCCCAAGTCTCTAAGAATCCCTATCTGGAATTACACAGAAAAGGGAATTCATTAGTTCACCAGAGTCAAGTTGACACATTGCAAAGCTGTCACACTATCCCACTCTCTCCTGTGGCTATTCGAGGGTCTCTTGACAGGAGGCCTCAGTCCCTCACTGTGAGGGCCTCTCATTAGAGATGCTTGAGTGTCCTTGTGTCATGGCAGCTGACTGCCCCCAAAGTGAATGATCTGGAGAGAGAGCAAGGAGAAACCTGCAGCGTCTTCTATGGCCTGGTCTTGGAAGTCCCATGTCACTTCATATTCTCTTCACAAGTGAATCACTGGGACCAGGACACACTCAAAGGAGGCATAATGAGGCTTTACGTTTTGCACAAAGCAGTGTCAAAGAATTCGTGGACATATTTTAAAAGGCAGCAGCTCAACCAGCACAGAGTGTTTTGGGCAGAGGTGACAACCAGAAGCCCTGAAGAGCTTGATGTGAGCAGGACCCTTCCCGAAGGTCACTGTGGCCAAAGCTTCAAGGGCAAGCCCCAGGGAAGAACCGCCTAACCTGTGGCCAGGACTTTTCAGTCATAAGGCAGAGTTTGTATTTTATACCAAGTGCCATGACTAGAAGTCGTGGTGAGGTCTTAAGAAAAGTGTCTTGATTTCCATTTTTGAAGTGCTGCTGGGTCCACTCTGTGAGGAGGGGTCTGAGTTGAAGCAGGAGCTCACAGGAGTGTTGAAACACCAGGGCTGTTCTTGTCCTCGCTCTGCCATTGATTTGATTGATTCATAAGCTCTCTGGATCTCACTTTCCTCCTCTGTAAAACAAAGTGACAATTCCCTGCCCTTCTCCCAGCCTGGTGGTAGGACTCATGGAGGGAATGTGCGTGGAGATGTTTCTTAACTGCAAAGCACTCTGCTGGCGGGGAGATTTTGCCTGCACTTCCCGAGTTCAGGCATTTTAACTCCAGAAGAGGACAATGATCATGAGAAGACTATGTTAGCTTCACTAAGTCTATTTGTACAGTTGCTATTCAGTGTTTTAACAGAGTTGATACCCACTGTGATGGTTAATTTTATGTGTCATTTTGGCTGGGTCATGAGCGCCCAGATATCTGGTTAAATATGACTGTAGGTGTGTCTATGGAGGTGTTTCTGGGTGAGATGTGGTAAACTGAGTAAAGGAGATGGCCCTCCCGTTCTTGGGTGGCCCCATCTGATTTGTAGAGAGTCTGAACAGAACAAAAGGGGAGAGTTCTCTCTCTACCTGACTGCTGAGCTGTGACGTCAATCATTTCCTGTCCTTGGACTGGAAGTAACACCATCAGATTTAGTCTAGTACAGTACCACTGGCGTCCCCGTGGTCCCTAGCGTGCAGATGGCAGATCATGGGCCGTCTCAGCCTCTGTAGTCATGGGAGCCAATTCTGTTTTCCTGGAGAACCTCACCTAGTCCACCCAGCCAAGTAGTGAACTAACCAAAGACCATCACGTTGCGTGCAGTGTCTCTAGGTCATGGCAGCCTCCCTACAACCATCCACAAGGACTCACACCACCCTGGCAATTATCTCCCAGATTGTGGTGTCCACTGTCTTTGTTCGGTGCCCTAGAAGCAGAGCCTAAAATGGGGAGTCTGGTGCAAGTAACACAAAAAGGGGGTACTTTCAAAAGACACCTTGTGGGGAAATGAGGGAAGGTGAGAAAGCAGGAGAAGGAGCAGGCGGACATGGATTCAGAAGCCCGGCCTGTACGTGATCCCACGGGGAGCTCCAGAGCAGGGACGGTACCTCGTTGTCCTACCCAGAGGTATGCAGGCCTGGCTGGTATACTACACCCTTGCTACTTGAGTCACAAGTCACCCAAGGCATAGTGTTTTCAATCAACGGTAACGTGTCTGCACACCAGCGACATTCACCCCAGCCAGAGGATGGGAGCCACCCAAGTGTCCATCGATGGGTGAATGGATGAACATAATATGGTCTGCATGTACCGTAGAGTATTTTTCAGCCTGAAAAAGGAAGTTTCTCACAACATGGATGAATTTCGAAGATGTTATGCTAAGGAAAAGAAATCACACAAAAAACACACACAAAAAACCAAGTACTGCCTGATTCTACCCAAAATAGAGGAGTTCGTAGAAACAGAAAGTAGAATAGTGGTTGCCAGGGCTGAGGTGACAGCCAGAAGCCCTGAAGGGGGAGGGGGAATGGAGAGTTGTTAAGGCTAAGTTTTGCAAGTTGAAAAAGTTCTGAAGATTCCTTGCATAACAAAGTGGATATACTTAACTCTACTGAACTGTATACTTAAAATGGTTAAAATGGTAAATTTTATATTATGTGCTCTTTACCATGATTAAAAATAAATTCTAAAACAACAGTGAGCACTTATTAATGGTCTCTGTGTCTCTAGGTCACATGTGTGGGACTGGCTTGGCTGGGTTGAGCTATTCTGACTTAGGTAGGTGCTGTCACGAGGTTGCTGGGAGAGGGCAGCTGGGGCTTGGGTTCCGTCGAAGCTTCTTTCCTCATGCGTCTGGTCCTTGGTCAGGGAACACTTGAAGGGCCAAAGCTCCTTCACAGTGGTCTCTCCACACACACTCTCCAGTGTGGTGGCTTCAGGGTTGCTGGGTCTCTTGCATGAGGCCTCAAAACTACAGTGGCACACATTCTGAGATAGGGTGACAGAGACAGATCCAGAGGGCCAGAGCCAAGCTGCATCTTTTATTATAGTCTGACATCAGAGGGTGCATGTCTTCAGGCTGCCATAACAAAGTACCACAAACTGGGTCACTGAAAATGGCAGAAATTGGTTCTGTCACAGGTCTAGAAGCTAAAAGTCCAGAATCAAGGTGTTGGGCCACACTCCTTTGGAAGGTGCTAGAAAAGATTCCTTTCTAGCCTCTTCCTAGCTTCTGGTGTTGCCCACAGTCTGTGGTGTTCCTTGATTTGTAGACACATCACACCAATCTCTGCCTTTATCATTCATGGCACTCCCCCCGTGTCTCTGTGTGTCTGAGTCTCTGTCTTTCCTTGTCAGGGCACCAGTCATTGGACTTAAGGCTCACCCTAATCAACTCTGACCTCATCATAACTTGATTATACCTGCGAAGACCCTAACTGCAAATAAGGTCATACTGGGGGCTACTAAGGTTGAGACTTAGACATAGATTTTTGGGGAATACAGTTGAACCCCGAGCAGAAGGCACCCAGCATCACTTCCACCTCTTCCTGCTTCTTAGAAGTCATTAAGGCTGGCCCATCTTCAGCAGGGAGAAGAATTTGGAATGTGCCTCCGGATGGGAGGAATGGTAAAGAACTTGTGGGGAGTGTGTCATCTTCTAGGTATCTCTGGATCTGCGTCTCCTGCCAGCCATGGGCCAGGCTTCAGGGCAGGTGCAGGCCTGTTCCAGCTGCCTGGTGGGCACTCTGGTCTGGAAATGGGCACCTGGGAGCAGCACCAAGAACACCTGCTACAGAGACATAACCAGCAGCCCTTTGCAGACTGTACCTTCCCTTGAATGAGGTGCTACAGCAAACTCTTCTTCCGTTATAAAAATGGGGCAGCCTTTGAAGTGAAAGAACATTTTAAAATTCTATTCAGACACTCAAATGATAATACTCTCCCTAGTAAAGCATTTAGAACAGGTCGGATACTATTCTGAGGACTTTTCAGATATTAACAGAATTAATCCTCACCACCGTGGGAGGTCAATACCACTATTATTCTCGTTTTATGGATGGGGAGACTGAGGTCCAAAGAGGCTAAATAGCTTGTCCAAGTTCACATGGCTGAGAAGTGGTGGAACTAAAATTGGAAGTTCGGCATCGGGATCCGTAACCTGTGCTCTTAGCCACACTCCCGTGTGCTGTTCTAGAATAGAATCCGGTGAGACCACAATAAAGCAAAACAAACTTGATCTTCTACGACATAATCGTTTAGACCAATAATTGAGTTTAAACATAATTCCAAGAAATCGAAGATCAAACAGGCCTACGACCCCCCCTTCCTGAGAAACTCCATGCACCCAGGCATGACCCCGGCATAAGCCGGGGGTCAAATGTGACACTGTGTGGGCTGAGGCAGAGGTGTTTTGGAAGGGCACGTCGGATGGAGGCTCCAAATTCCAGCATTAGCAAACCCTCAGCTGTAACTAATCTGCAGCAGACACGTGATGGGGGAGGTGGGTGTTTTGCAAGCAGACCCTGTCTCCTGGTAGTCAGATGAGGTAAATCAACTGATTTCCTCGATGAGATGTGTTTTTCTGTTGGGCTTGTGCTTTCAATTATCCAGATGAAGAAAAAATCCATTTTTTTTGGCTCTTTACCAGATCTTGATTTTCTTGCTCATTTCCCAGCTCCTGGACACTTCCTCTTCCCGAGCTACTTGGAACTAGAGATTTTGGTATTTCTGCTTAGTGGACTCTGTGTGTGTGTGTGCATGTCTTTGGAGTGGGGCAGGCAGGGCTGGTACAGCACTCGGAGCAGTCATGGACTACCAGATAAAATGCCCTTGATCTGATAGGTTTGCTTCAAACCATCAAACTGCATCACTCGACAATCCAGCAGCCTCCAGCTGATGGATTTGCAGAAGTGCTCAAGGATAATTGGCATTTTAATGGGAAAATGCCATGTTCCCAAGTGTCAGAATAGCAATAAGATATCCCAAGGGCCATTAACAGAGTTCTTGGGTAATTAAAGTTGCTCACCCATCAGTCTTGGTCTCAGAACAGATCCCATGCTTGCAGCAGGACTTCTGGAGGCGTGCCATTCTCACAGACCACTAAATCAGAACTCTTCACGATCCAGTGGCTCTGCCCATTCAAACACATGCCTGCAAAAGGCACTGAGGCGCAGTTGTAGCTCTGTCTGTCGCTGCCTTTCTCCTGTCCTGTCTTCGGCCAGGGTTGCGCTCAGGTGAGAACTTTGAGAGCTGCAGATGACAGAAGGAAAGTCTTCCTTTTGGAGTCTTCTGGAATCAACTTACTGAAGCCACGTTTCAAAAGGGAATTTTGGTCTCATGCAGCCACCATTTTCTGAGGGTTTCCAGATCCCGGGTACAGTGCGTATGGCAGCCTTGGCTTGGTGAGGAGGGCTGGGGCAACAGTTTCCCCTCCTTTTACCCCCCTTGGCTGGGGCTCTGGTGTGTGCACTGTTGCATGTGCTGGCCCTTACTAATGTTGAATGAGCGTTTGTTATGCTCTCAAGCATGACCTCCCTCCACCGCTGTCATTACCCATAGGGATGAGGAGGTGGAGGTTTAGACAGGGAAAGCGGCTTGTCCAAGGCCACCCAGGAGTTGGAAATCAGCTCAAGCTGACTCCAGAGCTCAAGGTTTGCACCACCATACTATCCTTCTCTCATTCACTTTGAAAAATTTGCAGGTGACTCATGTCTATTCTTGTTATAGAAGTATACCCTCCTCAGAAAGAATTTTTAATTCTCATTTTGTCCAAAGGTTCTTCCCACTACTATCTTGGGAGTGTGGAATAGGGTTCAGGTTGAAGCATGAGGACAGACTGAGGGCTTTGAGAAGAGGCTCAGGTCTTAGTCCAGTCAGGCTGCTCAAACAGTAATACCATAGGCCATGGGGTGTGAACAACAAACATTCATTTCTCACAGTTCTGGAGGTTGGGCAGTGCAAGATCAGGGCGCTGGCAGATTTGCTGTCTGGTGAGGGCCTGCTTCCTGACTGACAGCTATCTTCTCACAGTGTCCTCACATGGCAGAAGGGGTGAGGGAGCTCTCTGGAGTCTCTTTTACAAGGACACTAGTCTCATTCACGAGGGTTCCACCTTTACGTCCAAATCACATCCCACTTCCCAGTACCATCATATTGGGAGTTAGCATTTCAACAAGTGAATTTGGGCCGGGGAGACACAAACATTCAGTCCGTAACAGCTGGTGTGGTGGAATGGTGCTTTCTTTCCCCCAGCAGGCTCAGTCTCAGTAAGAGAGATGCAACAGTCAGAGTTCTGACAGGAAGCAGATGACTCACTCCAACAGGGCAATTTGTGGGCTGTTTAATAAAGGGACTCTGCAAAGCTGAGGGTAAGGCAGAAGTGGATCAGGAAGGGGTGGGAGAAAATTCCAAGTCTGGCAAAAGTCAGAGCTATTACCTCTTATAGATATGAAGGGAAAGGAGACCGTTGTTTCAGATCTCCAGGGAAGGTGGAGCATGGCCATGGTGATGGCTGCCTGACAGGAACCATGGCCTTCACTAGAGGGACGGAGTCAAGCCCCTGTGAACTGTCAAAGAGAACAAGGGATAAACCCCCAACCTCCTTCTCTTTGCATCTTGTGCTCTCCTGCCAGTGCCCGCCATTAACCAAACCCAACCCAGATCCAAAGGGCACAGGAGCCCCATTCACAGGGGTGCTGTTCATGGGGGCAGCCCCCCCAGGCACACAATAGGGGGGCCAGATTGAAACGGGATCTGGAGTGAGAAACAAAGGGACCCAACAGAATAGAGTGACAAAACAGAGGTGCGTAACAGGACACGGAATGGGACTAACTTGTTTCCTCAGAGCTTACTGCTGGGGAAAACTCTTATCCCCCTTCTTGTGTTTTTGTTGGTTGGTCGGTTGGCTTTTTGCTGTTCTTGTTTTCAATGAGGAGAACCTTGGCTTCCTTCTCCTGCTTCATTTATTCATTAGAAGAGGAAGAATTAATTGAATGGCCAGCTTGCGACAGACCAGGCATTGTAGCCCAGCCCCTTCCCTATCTCTCCTCCGTGGGGACCTGCCTGCCCACAGAAAAAATGTGTTCAGGTCTGCTGTCAGCCAGGTAGTTATCTTAGCAATAAATCCCTGCCCCTGAGGAGAAAGGCCTATGGTTTTCCAGTGTTGCCTGAGACTGGCTAGATAGATACATCAGATTCTAGGATGCAGTATCAGTGAGTCATTTGACCAGATCTAAATACATCTCTGATTTGGCTTTATCAGAAATAAACTTAGTATTTTAATCTTTACTTGCCTTACATGTTTCTCATTACTCAGTTTCCAACCTAAAGTGGAAAAGAAAAGGCTGTATTTATTTAACTTCAAAATTGGCAACTGGAGGGGCGCCTGGGTGGCTTAGTTGGTTGAGCACCTGCCTTTGGCTTGGGTCATGATCCCAGGGCCCTGGGACAGGGCACAGGTTCAGGCTCCCTGCTCAGCCAGGAGCGTGCTTCTCCCTCTGCTGCGCCCCCTGTTTGTGCTCTGTCTCGCAAATAAATACATTTTTTTTTTTTTTTTTTAATGAGCCACTGAGTCTCAAAGTTGAAGACAAAGAAATGTCAAAGAGGTACCAAACAGACACATCTCTGGGGCTTATTAAGAAGTAGATGACCTGGTCTGCCACCATGCAGCAGTGCTCTTCCTGGGCCTCCTCCCCTGCATCAGCCTGGGGTCTTTGGAGGTGTTCCTTCCCGGTGGGTTCCTGGAAGGCAGTATTGCTGTATCTCCCATCCCTCCCCATGGACGACAGAAGGGTATGCTTCATCCCTGAGCCAAGTGAGGCGAGTTATAAGAGAATCACCGCAGAATTGGGCAGGTGGTAAAGAATCCAAGAGTGATGGGAAGAGAGGAAAGTCCACAGTGCAGCAGTGGGTCATGTAGATGCCAAAAATTGTGGCTCCGTCTGGGCCATTTTGCCACTAACCCACCCAAGGAATGATTCCAGCACCACGGACGGGAGTCAGAGGGGGAGGGGCTGGTGGTGGTCTGGTTATTACCTATTGCTCTGTAACAAACCGGCCCCAAAGTTAGGGCTTCACACGATAACCGGTTTTATTCTCTGCATGATTTTGTGGGTTAGGAATTCAGGCAGGACTCTGCTGAGATTTCGCTTGCTCCATGTGGTGCCAACTATGGTCCCTTGATGGTATGCAGTAGGTGAACGGGCTGGTCCTCTGACTTGGTGGGACAGCTGGAGAACTGGACTTAGACTATTGCTCTGACCATCTCCGTGTTGCCTGGCCAGCAAGGCAATCTCCAAATACATCTCATGTGGCAGCTCTGGGCTCCCAGAGAATGTTTCAAGAGACCCCGGTGGCAGCTACAAAGTTTCTTATGACTGAGCCTGAGAAGTCCCAGCATGTCCCTTTTATTGTGTTCTCTCTTCCCAAGTCGAAAGGGAGAGGAAAGAGATCCCTCTTCTCTAAGGAAGTTGTAGCAAAGACTCTGCAGCCATCTTTATGTACTCCGGAGGCATTTGCCAGATGTCTAGCCAGAAGGTATGGCTCAGGTCAGGGAAATGCGGGTGGGGAGACTGCTCTCCCAGGGCCTCCTGTATAACTTAGTTATCTGCCCCAGGAGAAAGCCTGTATTGGCTACCAGCCCAGCAGAAGGCACTGCCAGAGAAGCCGGGAGAGCCTTAAAGAGAAACGAGAGTACCAGTTTCGAAATGTTTGTCCCTTCTTCCCCTGTCTGCCTCTCAATCCTTGCCGTACCAGAAGAGGGGGGCTAAGCAATGGGGGGAAAGAGCCAAAGGAGAGACCACAGGACCCCTGGGTCAAAGCCACGGATGCCTGGGGCTGGGAAGTGAGAGTTAGCTTGGAGATGAGATGGGAACTTAAAGCCAGCCTGGACTGGACTTTTAAAACCTGAAAATGCCTAGACATGGAAGGGATGTGTTGAACTTTAATTAAGCGAGATTAGACATCACACAGTTGAAGGTGGCAACTGGAGGAAAGAACACAGTTGTTTGTCCCCTTACAGAATCCAGACTGTTCCGTGAACTGGTAACATTTGCTTAATAACACGTGGGTATTAGGCAGCTGACCAGAGATGGACCAGGCTCCTATCTGAAGAAAGTGAGCGACTGACAGCTCTCCCACAGGAGCCGCTGTGGGGGTCCACTGCCTTTGCTGAGATGGGGCAGGGACACGGGGGAGGCGAGCTTAGACCCAGAGCAGGGCCAGTGGGGCTGCGGAGGGAGAGACGCGGAGGGCACAGGACAGCAGGGACAGAGGAAGGACTCCCAGATGCCTGAGGCCGGCTGCTTGGCGGAGAGAAAGAAAGGGCGTCATGTTGCGCATCGCCTCCTGAACCTTGTGCGTGCTTCAGAGGGGCCATGAGCAGGAATGTGGCCTCCTGGGGAGGGACGTGGGTGGCGGACCCTTCCTGCGCTGCTGGCATTGCACAAAACAGGAGCACAGATACCAGTTCTGGGTTTCCGGGCAGCGCAGAGGCACAGCGCTCACTAAGGAAAAGAGATGAACACAGGGGAGTGAGTACTAAGGGTGCTAATAACTGCGTCGGTCGGGGTTGTGACAGCACACAGATGGCGTGCGCGCATGGTTCATTTGAGGAGTGTTTAGTCAAGGGGCTATTTATAAAGCAGTGGGCGGGCGTAGGGACTCCACAGTGGATGATGCGCCCTCCAGGGGCAGTGATAGGGAGCCATGACCCTCGCAGAACAATCAGAGCAGGTGCTGTCGCTGCCCTGGAGGTGGCCAGGACTTCCTGGCATGAGCTGGGACGTTTAAGGGATGCTACCAAACCCAAAACAACTCCAGAGAAGGGAAGGGGGAAGAATTAGTGACACCCACCCAGAAGCTGGAGGACCAGGAAGTCAGCCTCCTGGGGCACAGAGCAGGGGAGGGTACTTGGTGGACAGTGGATTGAGGGCAGAAAATGGGAAATATCTAGCACAGTGACAATAAAATATAATATCAGTGATGGGGGCCAGATACGCATTAAATTCCAAATCTAGGGCTGATTTACTCCTCATGATGTTATCAGGACAGTTTCTATGAATATGGCCCAGACCACAGATGATGAAAACAGGTCTCAGATTGTGTAAGCTGCACAGAATCACACAGCTAGAAGGGAGTAGAATTGGACCCAAACCAAAGCCTGTGCCCCTGACCCTGAGCTATCCTGCCTCTTCTATACAGGGAAGCAGGGAGTCCTAGGCTTCAGGACATACCATAAAGCCCCAGTATTCCCAGAGATCTAACACCAGCTCCTAAGAGGAGAGGAAGTGGAAAGCCTTTGCCTCTCCTCGAATTCCCTAGACTTCCAAAGGCAGAGACTGGCCAGTCAATGAAAGGACAGGACATGTGGGGTGGGTGAATGTGCAGGTGGCCCATGGGAAAGGGAAATACTTTTTAAAAGTCAAAATCATGATTCTTATGCACATAAATAACGAGCACAGGTCAAAGATTTTATTTAACTCACTAATTAATGAAAAAAATAGTTAAGTATTTCAACCAGTTCAAAGAAGAATGAAAAAAAAGCAGACAAATATATAGATAGAAATGCTGATGTGGGTTTTTGTTAAGAGATGCAACACTATCCTCTTCCAAGTGTGGGGCGGGGGCCGAGAGGGGGGATCAATTGCATCTCCACTGGACAAAACTTATTTGCATTATCGCCATATAATTGATTTCCTACAACGTACAGATTTTGAAATAGCTCATTAAAGACAACAGAAGGGATAGACCCAGACAGAATCTGATAACCCACCCAGAAAAGTGCATCTTATATTCAATTGAAGGGATATCAAATGATCTTTTTTTTTT
>CM052898.1:33117099-33163934 GCA_028534135.1 Potos flavus | reverse complement strand
CTCCCTTCCTATCTTGTAACAATACACTGTGATGTCTAATTCATTCGCAATGAGAAACTTCTTTTCTCCAGGGCAGCTTAATCTTCAAACTTTCTGGGGGGAGTGGAATTCTTTGCATTCCATCCTTCAGAGCTGCAAAGAAAAAGAAAAGACCAAAAAAAAAAAAAAAAAAAAACTCGAAAATTTAAATTTCCATATGAAATTAAAAAGTAGACTAACAGATAAAATTGAAATTGAAATTCCACACTAAAGCGCTCCTCCCCGTCCAAGTCTTAAATCAATGTCAAGGCGATCTTCCCTGGTTCCTGTTTCTTTTATGACCCCACCATGCCCACACATCTTGTACCCCCCTCCTCAGCTCTAGTTTTTGTCATCTACTAACTCAGTACTTATTTTGGAATGGACTCAGAATGTGCTACCTCAAGATCTACCACGTTGGCATAAGGATTATTTTGAGCCAAAGGCAATTAAGAAACAAGACACAGGAAGAGTTCTTGGTGCTCCTGCCATCTGCCTAAAAGTAGGGCAGTGATTTCCCTTTTGTAAAGGAAATTTCCATTTGCAAAGGTACCCCCCTCTCCTGTACCAAGAAGAGGAAGATAACTCTTATCACTAGAGATGGGACCTAGATGAGTATGCATAAAGAGCCGTTATCTACCATAGTCTCCCCCAAGCATTTCCTAGTCACCTGCCTACATTTACAGCTCCCACCAAGCCCAAACCCCCTTTTCTTTTGTCTAGTCACTTCTCCACAATTCCGCCCTTTGTTAAAATGATGTAGAAGCCCTTAGGTCTAACTGCCTCTTTGGGTTTTTTCATTTCTTTTTTTGTGAAGCCTCCATGCAGGTAAGAATATTAACATCTGTATGCCTTTTGTCACATAAATTTGCAGCCTCCGGTGAAATCACCTAAGAGGATAGAGGAAAAGCTCCCCCTCCCCCCACATTGTCTATCTTCCTTTTCTAGAACACATCACTTCCTTGAAGGTAGTGATTTTTGTCTCTTTTGTGCAGTACCTTACCCCTAACACCTAGAACAATGCCTGCCACATAATAGATGCTCAATGAAGATTTGCCGAATGAAGGACTTAATGAAAATAGTCTGAACGTTTAGATCCTTTCATACCTGTTTCAACGGCTTGAGTGCCCAGGTTCACACTGCCTCTTACGTAACCACTGTAGTCCCTTTCCTCAATTTCTCCCTTCGTCCTCTGTTTTACTTGGCCTCTAACTTTGAAAGCTGCCTGAGATGGTGGAGCAGGACCCAGAAACTGAAAGTTCCAGAACTCCTGTTACACAAATCAAGCTGCATGGGGCCCAGATTCTCAGAGGAAGATTCTTAGCCCTCCCAAACAATCTCAGGGAAGATTCCAGTTTTGTCAGACCCGAGGCTTATATGTTGGTAGCGGAGGCTCGGGGGAGAGGGTCCTTGAAGAAAGAAGGAAAAAACTAGATACAAAAGTTTATATCAATGCAAAAGCATCATGGGGCATTACTAGCGCCTTGGAGAGGCAGATATCCTTCTAAGATCTCGTTGGGCAATTTCCTAGGAATGCTTACACAGACATACTTATCCAGAAATGTTTCCTGGTGGCAGCCTGGCTACTGTTGTGCTCCAGTTCAGTGGCCCAGCAGCAGGGGCATCGCCTGGGAGCCTATTAGAAATGCAGAACCAGGGGTGCCAGGCCGGCTCAGTCGGTAGAGCATATGACTCTTGATCTTGGGTGTAGAGATAATTTAAAATTAAATTAAAATTAAATTAAATTAAACACACACACACACACACACACACACACACACACACACAGAACCAAGGAAAAAAAGAAGAAGAAAAAGGAAAGAAATATGGAACCTGAAGTGTCACCTTAGACCCACTCGCTCGGAAGCTGCCTTTTCACAAGGCCCCGGGGGGTTGGTTTATATGGGTTGACCCTGACTCAGAACCCTATAGTGCCCCATCAACTAATAGTACCTCACAGGGCCCATGCATCATGGGAGCCTTGGAACATTCCATCAGCTTCTGGGTAACTCTCCCTCTACTCCCCGAGCTCTGTGGGCACGCTTGCTGCTGGCTAATGCTGCCTGGTCAGTCTGAGGGGCCCAGACACTGGCGTTCTGACAGAGACACTGACGGTATCCACTTGTCCTTCATTAAGGCACCATGGGGCATGCCGTGGGAGCAAGGGTCCTCAGAGAGATGATGAGCAGCCCTGCACAGGATTTCAGACACTTGTTGGGGTCACGGGGAGGGGGCTGGGCAGTAGCAGATGCCGACCGTCTGTGTAGCGCACTGGCCATCACTGTAACATCTCTCCCTGAAGACCTCTGCAGCGGCTGGAGCCCCTCTGCCCACAAGGCAGGCTGCAGGCCCAGCGAATGAACGCCCCAGCATACCCCCGACCTCAGCAGCTTTCAGACAATGACTGATGAGACTGGGAGCTTAGGGGTCCCACGCTCTCACTTCCACGGGGTGACCCTGGAGTGCATGACGGGTGTGGGCTCTTGGACCCCTCAGCAGGATCGTGCTCGCACTCCTCACAGTGGTAATTTACCTGAGATCACACCTCACCCTGGTGTCCTTCCCTTCCCTTCTCCCATTCCCCTAAAGTGCGTCCTAGGGCTTCTTCCTAAGTCAGCCACGTGTGCTTCAGTCCTTGTCTTGGGGTCTACTCCCGGGCAAACCCAACCTAGGACAGGGAAGAAAGGGGTTGCAGTGAAGATCCCGGGCTGGTTTTTCTTCTTCTGGTGACCATGACAGCATCTGGAAAACCAGAGCACTTCGTAGGGCACAATTCAGTTCTGCGTAGAATAGAAGCTATGGGAAAAAGTAGAACAGGGCGCTCCTGCACACTGAACAGACAGGCCTTAAAATCCCTCTTGGGTTAACCCAGAGCTTCCCAACCTGGGCATTTCAGACTAGATAATTCTTTGCTAGGGGCAGGGGACATTCTGGGCCTTGGAGGAGGTTTAGCAGCATCCTGGCATCCACTCACTAGTTGCAATCAATGCCCCCCTCCCCACCGTTAGACAATCCAATGTCTCTAGACATCGCCGAATGCCCCCCATTCCCCCTCACTGCCGGCAGGGGAAACAAAAATCACCCCCACTGAGAACCACTGGCTTAACTGAACCTTTTTTCTTCCGAGCAGTGGCAAGCAAAAGTCAGGCTCACCATTTTCCACCTGCGGTAAAACTTAAAGCCCTTTGGTTCACCTCTGCCGCTTCTGCCCTCTGCCCCGCCTTGCCCCAAGCCCTCATTATAAAACCCATTTGTCACTGCTCCTTTCTGAGGATGGATTTCCAGATTGTCTGCTGATGGTTAACTGGCTAGCATTTCCAGTAAAAAGGCCCAACAAATCCGTTCCCTCCTTGTCTCAGGATTCCAGAGTGCCCTCAAGTGGCAAGAGACCTCCATTACTTCTGGCTCCCCTCCAAATTCCAGGCCACTCTGGAAAGAACTGGGGGGGAGGGAGGGGAGCAGAGGGGGAGGGACAGAGACCTTCTCTTTGCAATGTCTTCTGGAAAATCTACTTCCTCACAGTTTTGTTTTGAAAATTTAGCAGTGTCTTCTCCAGGCTGCTTTGACCTGGAGCTTGTTTTTGAGTGTCTCCGTGGAAGGTTTACCCTGTGGGACCTGTGTGTTCATGGGCGTGGGCATTCTGAAAGTCTGGTCAAGTAAGGGAGGAGGGCAAATGAGGTTAAGTCGGGAGAGAAGCGCCTGCGGGCCACGCTGGATTGACCTGGGTGTGTGTGAGTCAGCCCGGGGTGCAGGCAGAGGGCGGCCAGGCCCCTGTCAAACTGTCAGGACCAGGTGCGGTGCCGGAGAGGGCTGGCCTGCAGCCCTTCTTCAAACGCCCGCAGTTAGGTGCTGCCAGATCCCACGGGCCCCGTATTCTCTTTCGATTTGCCAGTTTTAGCACGCAGCAGCTGTGAGAAAGAGGTGTATCAGTTCTAGAATTTTCCAGGCCTGCCTCAGTTCATCAGAATGCCCCTCCAGGAGGGAAGCTTTGGAGGGTGGGGGATGGCAGGGGGGAGCTTGCCCAGTCGTGAAACGCACACCATCTAATTTGTAAGGAGTAGGCGTGTGCAAACTGAACGAATATTCAGAGCTGGCAGGGGGAAGGCTTTGGGCACAGCGTGGCCTCCTCACCTGCCAGTCACTCCTTCCGGCACTAGGTGAGGCTCACTCTGCTCCATGGAACATATTTTAAAACTGCTACAGCTTGGAGAACTCAAGATAAGCTTTTCACCTGCCTAACATCCCCACAATACCAGTGCATGGGGGCGGTCGGCCTCGCCCGCCGTCACTTTCCTGTGGGTGCCCACGGTCAGCTGCCTGGAGACTCGGGGGAAGCCTCACAACACAGGTGTCATGTGTCACTGTCCCCGGAGCCCCAGTGCACACACGGAATGGCCCACAGAGGCGCTCCGTCTCTGCGTGTTGAACGAATATATGTAAGACAGGCATGAGCGGCATTTTGAAATGCAGAGGGGAAAAGAGAGGGATTTCAGGGTAAGGATCCAGCACAAGGCAGTGCGTGTGGAGAACAGGGGGAAGACTCATTTTAACTGCAGGAGAGCACTCATGACACGAGGCAGCAGGAAATAGTGCTAGAAGCCTGCCCAGGTAGCCGGATCAGAACAACTGATCCGCATTTCCTAAGTCAGTAAAATGTTCTCTAGCTGTTGGCCAAAAGCTTCAGCTTTTTCTTAAAGAATAGTTTGTAATGCCCCTTCATCGCCCTGAAATGAAATTCTTTTTAAAAATATAACCTGCTTACATCACTGAAAAAAGTATGACGGCCCAGCTCCAACACGAAGGAATAAAAGACATGCTATTTATAATATCATATGCATTTCAATATGTAAACCTCAGACATGGATTCATAAGAGACATAAGGAAGTAGTCAGAAGCTTGCAGCTTAGAGAAAAGTTGAGATATAAGAAATGTAGGACAATATTCAGCTGAATATTCAAATTCACGAGGAATCACTGTAGCTGCAGCATCTGCAAATGTAGACTGTTAGGGGTGTTTGCTTTGCGGACTCAGATACCTTGAGAGGTCTTCTATGGCTGATTATTTTCAGCAGAAAACAACTTTTGATAAAGGCTCAAACAAAGTGCAACTACCCCTTGATTTACACAGTAGTTGGATATCTAGATATCCAATATAAACAATTCATCTAGAAACATCCATGTATATTAAAGCCATGCCAAAAAAAAAAAAAGCTGTGCCGATATGTATGTGGAATTAAATTATTTGCTCATGTAGCCTGTTATCTCCTGCTACATGACATTAACACCCAAACTTAGTGGCTGATAACACAAATAACCATGTATCATCTTTCACAGTTTCCGAGGGCCAGGAATTCAGACAAGGCACGGAAGGGACAGCTTGTCTGGACTCCGTGATGTCTGGGGCTTCGGCTGTAACTCTGAAGGGTGAGGGCTAAAATCATCTGGGGCTGGGGCATCCACTTCCTTGGTGGCTTACTCCCATGACTGGTGGGTTGGTGGTGGGTGTTGGCAGGAGACCTCCGTTCCTCCCTGTGCAAATTTCCCTACAGGGCTGTCTGTGTCCTCACAATATGGTGGCCAGCTTTGCCTGGAGTGAGTGATCCAAGAGTCATAGGAACAGACAGAAGCCATCCTTTTGATAACCCAGCCTCAAAATTCACATAGCATCACTCCTGCCATATTTGTCTTTTCAGCACAGAGTCACCAAGCCTGATCCCCATTCAAGGATCAGGCTCTGAAGGGAGACGTGGAGACCAATATTCAGATGTCTAGTACAACCACTAGGGCTCCAATAACACTGGTTTTTCACCTCCATGAGCCACCCTCCTCAGAAATTGTGCAGGATGGGGCACAGAATCTGTTAATTGGAACAATCCCACCTATTACAGGATGTCTGATACTCTGTCACCCACCTCCTACTCCACCAAAGGCCAGTGGCACTTCTCCATTGTTGGGACAATCCAACACATCCCCTGCATCTCCATATCTCCTCACCTTGAGAGCCACCTGATGTAATCACTGAGAGCAACAGATGACTGGGGGCAAGGCAGCAACAAAATCAGACCTAGGCATTACTATGATGATTCTAATAAAAGTGCAAAGGAAAATCTCCCAACTGCTTATCAGATGTAGGAATCCTGGGCCACTGCTGCAGCTTCGTTCCTCTGCCTTGCCCTTCCCCTGGCGCTCTGCCCT
The DNA here is from genome assembly GCA_028534135.1 of Potos flavus. Taxonomy (NCBI): domain Eukaryota; kingdom Metazoa; phylum Chordata; class Mammalia; order Carnivora; family Procyonidae; genus Potos; species Potos flavus. The sequence continues at coordinate 33,157,722 of CM052898.1, read as the reverse complement.
CCACTCCCACCAGCCTCCTCCAGGGCCGATCCTGCCTACTAAGCTCCCTCGAGGCTCAGGGCCTTTGCACCTGCTGCTCTCTTCTCTAGAACGTCATTCTCTTCCTCTCTTTCTCTCACCCCTTTTCACCTCATTCTCAGCATTGCCTTGAATCTACCTTCCTTTTTCCATCCAGAGATATCAGACTCCCCTGCAGGCACAGCTTGCTTGATTTGAGCACTCCTTGCCGCTTTTCGTTCCGGATTTGTGTGCTTGTTTGTTCCGTTTCTGTCTCCCATGCACACGCGCCAGCTCAAGGATAGCAGTGGCGGTGGGGGTGGGGGAGAGGGAAGGAGGTGAAACGTTTGCATTAGCCATGGAGCTGGGCAGCCTTGCGTAATAGAGAAAAGTTGACTATTCCTTTTGGGCTCCGTGAATGAGCAGCCCCACATATCATTGGGTAAAAGGAAAGAATGGGGAGGGCCCAGTCCCTATTGAAATATTGGTGAAGATATATATCTGACTGTGCCTGTGCACACAAAAGAGGCATATTATCTCCCTAGTTCGCAATGAAAAACCACAGCTGCTAATGGTGGTGTTGCTAGGTTGTTCTGTTGAGTATGATTTTCTGTTTCAATTACTGCGGTGGTGGTGATTTAGTGGCCAGACTATCGGAGAGGTGCTCTTGGGAGGTTAGCTAGTAACTGCCAGGAGGAAAGAGGTGGCCTGGGTTTCACACCTTCTCTATCTGTCTGTCTCTTTTTCTGTGTGTCTCTCTTTCTCTTGTGCTCTGTCTATCTCTGTCTCTGTCTCTCCCTCTCTCTCTCTCTCTCTCTCTCTCCATCTGTGTGTCTTTCTCTTTGCCTCTCACGGTGTAACAGGAGCATTAGCCTCTGCTGTCCCCCTAGATAGACTCTCCCGTTTAGGCTTGGCCATACCATCACTGTGGGTGAGCTGGGGCTTGCTGGAGGAGCGTGTTGTGGTCTAGGCATACTGGCATTCACCACTACCCTAGAGTGGCACTGGTTGGTCCCCAAGAGACTTCCGAAGAGTGCCAACACAGAATTTATTGTGCGACGGGTACCGTGGTACATGGCATGCTTCCTGCTGCTTGCTTGAGATGTGGGCTCATTCTAGCCACACGGGAGTCCCAGTGGCTGCAGGCTTTGGTAACTTCCATGGTAGAGGGATTCTGAGGGCACTGGCCCTGCTAAGTGGAGGTAAGATGACACTCTTCCACTCCCTGGAGAGGCCTTCAGGTAAGAATGCAGGTGCACTCTCCATTTCATTGTCTTTCCCCTGAGACTCTTGTAGAAGGCTGCTCTGGCATCCTGCCCTAGAAGGAGGGACCCCCTCCCCCACTCCAGAATAGAGAACTTTCGTATGGATCTGCCCAGGAAATGACACTACTGACAACAAGTCTGTTCCCTCATTAGAGCCCTCACATAGTGCTTCCGTGGGTCTTATTTACTTATGGATCTGTTCTGAGTCTAGTCTCCAGCTTCCTGGGCATGAGTCGTGACTGTGGTGGCAGCAGAGGTGGCAGTTACTGAGGCTCCCTGAAAACTGGACCACACTCTTGGTGATACCCTTGAACTCTGGTATCCAGCTGTGCCCCTGACCTTGCTCCTCCAGCCCTCCCACTCACAGTGCAAGCTCCCAGTGCCTACATTCCATTCTTTGCTGCTCCAGATACCTGGAGTGGTTCTGGTTTCCCAAACCCTGACTTAGAAACTCCATTTCTAGCCCAAGCCCTTGGTCCTGCAGCAATTCCTTCCTTTCTGAGACTTCTGTGCCATTCCCCCACAACATACACCAGAAGTTTCTCTTTCTCTTATTTCTTTCACAGTTTGAGTTTCTTTGCCTTGCAGCTAAAGAATCAGGATAAATCACTTCTATTATCTCATTTAATGCTCTTGAAGTAGACATTATTTGCCCCATTTTGTAAATAACGAAATTGAGGCTCAGAGAGTTTGAGCACAGGGGTCTGTTAGCTCTTATGGTACCTTGTGTGGATCAGGAAAAGGAACCTCTTCTTAGAGAATCAATTTCAAAGTGGCACCCACTCAGCACATGACCTACAAGAGGGTACTCCTTCTTCCAGGAAGACGGAGACTGAGAGCCAAACAGCTCAGCTTGGTGAGCAGCACATGGGCTAATTTCAGCCCTACACGCCTTCTAGGCCAGGCACAAGTGATGGGACAAAACCCATCCACATGTGCTTAGGAGTCCTCAGTAAGTGTGTCACCCAAAGGTCACACAGCTCTGAATGGTAGGGCTGGACTCCAGACCCAGCTCTCCTTCTCTTAACTACTCTACTGTGTTGCTGGATGATGGCCAACTTGTCACTTAGCATTTGCATGTTTTTGTGTTGTTGCTTAATGAATGCTTCATGTCTATAGTGTATAGTTATGTGTATAACTCCATGTGTATAGTTATGGATATCTCTTCTCAGTGCCTGCCTGGTGCTGTGTTTACACTTAGTAGACACTCCGTGCTTACAGAATGAATGAATGAACGAATGTTCTATTTCCTCAAATAGATTGTAAACACATGACACGTAGGAACTATTGCTTATGTCACTGTGACACCTCTGTGCCTAGCACTGTGTATTTTTTAAAAAGCTTTTATTTGAGAGACAGGTTGTTTGAGTGTGAGTGAGAGGGAGAGAAAATGTGAAGTAGACTCCACACTGAGTGCAGAGGCTGACCTGGGGCTCAGTCCCACAACCATAAGATCAGGACCCGAGCCAAAAGCAAGGGTCAGACGCTCAATGGACTGAGCCACCCAGGCGCCCTGTGCATTTTATATATTAGTCACTCAATAGAGATACTTTTTTTAATGATGAAGATGATTGTACACTGTAAGTGCTAGCAGAATTTGTGCTATTGTGTCATAGAATTAACTTGAGAAAGTTCCATGGAGGATGTGGATCCTGATGGAGGCTTGCAGAATAAGGTTTCCAGAGAAAAATGGGAAGTGTATTCCAAGTTGAAGGAATGGCCTGGACTAAAGTGAGAAAAGGTCAGGCATGATGGGCTTAGAAGTAATTGTAAGACCAGCCCAAGTAGGAGAGAGGATGTCTGTCGGGGGAGTGGTTGGAAGTAAGATTGGCTGAAATTAATCCCAATCCCACATCCAGCTCCACCATATGCGATTAACCCAGACCTCTGTTTACAGAAAGGAATTTGAAGCAAAGGCCACAAAACCAATATATCACAGTTCCCCAGGGACTCCAACCACAACTGATGACATGAACAACCATCAGTGTTCTTCAACTCTAACTTGGAGAGACCAATATCCATAAAAGACATCCTGCAATTAAAACTGTCAACCACTACCCATCTAATATTTCAGGCTCTGTGGGAGAGCATGGGGGGTGGCGAGGGGATGTATGCTGTGTGTTTGTTTGTATGACACATTTTATAAATTCTAACCAGCCCACGGCCATCCATTATACCTCTGACACTAACAGACTTGTTCTTTATCATACACATTTGTCACGATATAAATATGCAGGCTAAGATCAAATAAATTGGTTGGGACCCTAACTGCCAAACTAAAATACATTTGGAGACCAGATTAGGTCCTGAAGGAAACAAACTGCCAATAAAACCAAGGAACTCATCTTCCCAGTATATGACTTCTGTGGTTTGGTGCCCAAAAGGGCATGGCTAAATGTTACCCATTATTGTCCCCAATTTGCCTGTCTGTGAAAAAGGGAAAAAGTAAGCCTTATTCTAAATGAGGTAGACATTGCAAGGCTCTTAAAATAGTTCCTATCGTACAAGTGACAATTCTGGAGTGACCGTAGTTGTTCTTTTCTTACTTTCCATTCACTGGCATGGCAATCTGGCCATCTTCCGGCTAAGAACCTATCTATAAATGATGGGCAAGATCGGGGAGCAGCTAGGGATGAGGAGGGAGCTCCGGAAATGCCAGGAGTCTGGTACTGCACATCGATGCTTTGGGAACATCTGCGTTCTCTACCTTCTATGGTACTTCTGCCCCTCTTCACTCTATCTGCCTCAGGTCCACTCCTTGCCCTTCCTGGGCTCCGTTCTGTATCTCAGGGAGGCTGATGCCCAGGGACTATGTTTCTTAGGCTTCCCTTCTGGTTGATTTCACCTAAAAGTCAGACAGAGGCACAGGTGGGATACTGTGAAGAAGCAGAAGGAAGGGGGGAAGGCAAGATGCTTTGCGCTCTGCTCCCTGCTCAGGCTACAGCTTCTCTCTCTCCTGACTCTGCCCCTGGCTGCAGCTCCCACCAGCACACCTGCCATGACTCCAGCTTCTGCTAAGGGATCCCGGAGGCTGGGCCCCACTAGCACCTGCACTTGTGTGTCCCTGTAGTGTAACAGCGGTGATGTCTTCCTGCACCTGCTCATCTCTGGGGCTACTCACTAAGTCCTGATTGCCTCTTTGTCCTCTTCCATGTCCTGTGAATCAAGTCCTCCTACTAAACTGCCTCTGTTTTAAATACCTGGAGTGGAGGGAGTCCTGGGCAGTGGGTTAAGTATCTGACTCTTGGTTTCAGCTCAGGTGGTGATCTCAGGGTCCTGAGATCCAGCCCTAGGTCAAGCTCTGTGCTCAGCAGGGAGTCTGCTTGGGTTTTTCTCCTTCTGCCCCGCCCTCTGCTCGTTCTCTCTCTCTCTCAAATAAATCAATATTTTAAAAAAATACCTGGAGTGGAACCCCACCTGATCCAGCCCAATGAGGAGGCTTTAGTGCAGCATCTTCATCAGGACCTTGGTTGCAAGCATAACCAATAAGGTTTTGTACCCCAATTCTAAGGTTGGGGGGTGTCATGTTTCTTTACACTTTAATTGGCTTTAAACTGGTTAAGTATCCCACCTGTGTGGCTGGAGGTCCCGTATCAGACATCCCTGGGATTTATGTCCATTCTACGTATAAAAATCTCCGTCTCATTCTGTCTTTAGGGAATGGGTGGGGATCTGGTCCTTGATCCACCAGGCCCCCTCTTATTACCATCGCTCCTTCTGCTTCCTGACCACACTGTCAAGTTCAGGGTCTCCATCACTTATCAGACTGCTTTTCTGGGTTGGTCCCAGAAATGCCCCTCTCGATAGTCTTTTCCACCCACAAAAGCCTCAGCTACAGGGGACCCATGACAAGACATTCAAGACCATCGTGTTTAGGGCCCCCCGTCACCCCCTTCAGAGTAGCACCCCCTCAGGTTGCTGCATAGGACCACCCCAGCTTTCAGGGACGCCACCACCCTCCATCCCATCAGCTTCCTTGGGTCGGGCCACACCTCCCGCTTGGCCTGAGTCCCTCCACCTGACACACTGCACGCTGTCCCAGCTCCATCAGCTGGGGGCTAGAACACAGGCCTCAAAGCAGAGGTCTGCAGGCAGGTCAGTGCCTAGAGACGTGTTCTGTTTGGTGCTCAGGGTGTTTAAAACATGTTAAAAATTATCTGTAACATTTTCAAATCAGTAAATTTTACACAGAAGTTCAGTGTAAAAGAAGTTTACTTCTTCTGAAAAATCGGAAAAATCCAGCCCCAGGGATCCTACCCTGATGCCTAGAATCATGCAGAGCTGAGTTGCTGGTGTCCCTTCAGAACGGCCCTCGCTCCTGGCTCATTGCTCTCATGGAGGTGACCTGCCTGCTCCCAGTCTCCAGGCGCACCAGCTCCAACTGAGCCCTTCAGAGTAAAGGCCTGTTCGTTCATTCTTTCCTGGCACAGCGCTCCAGGACCTGAGAGCTTGGACGGTCCTGGGGAGAGGGAGAAGAAGCCCCTCTCATTCTGTCTGTGTGTCTTTGTGATTATTTAATAGTTTTAAAAATCAAGACATAATAACTCATCAAACCAGTGAGTTTATTATGGAAGTAACAGTAAACCCAGTTCATACCAGTTTGGCAGAAAATGGAAATTTAGAGGGATATATGGGTGTCTCCCAGAACTCAGAGGTAAAAATGCACATGGGTCCCAGGAAGGGACTGGAACTGGCCTTTAGAAAATCTGGATTGTCTTCCCATCTCTCATCTCTGTTTCTACATTTCTGCTACATCCTTTCCTTCTCTTGCCAGAAGATTCTTTTCTACTTGTCAGCGGAAGATGCCCCACTCCCAGCTACCAGGCACCCCAAGGGAAGGACTCTCTCCCAGAGTTCCATTTCAGCAGTGCCAGGGAAGGGACTTCGATGGGACTCAGCCCAGTGTGAGTTAAGAGCCCATTGTAAACCAGTCACCATTAGCCAGAGGAAGAGCCGCACGTTATCACATGTGACAAAATGGCTTTGAACTAAGGGGTGGTGCCTCAGGGGAGTTGTTATGAATGGGGCACACACTTGCAAGGTGTCCACTGTGGGTGACGCTGAAGCAAGTGGAGAATGACACCACGGTCCCACCCGCCACCCCCGCTCGTCTCTCACAGCACATATGCCAAAGGTGAGGAACCCTTGCTCTTGAAGCCTTGTGGTCTCGGAATCTGGCATGGAAAATGGCACCATGAGCAAGCCATGAAAAATTCATTAAATGCCTGCCTCTCTGTGAGGGAAGCGATGCCAAACCTCATTCACGCTCATCATTAATTCAGACTCAGGCTGGACTCTTTGGCTCAGCGCTTTCAGTTTAAAACAAATGAGCTTGGATGTACAGTCGGCCCATGGTTATCTGCAGGTGATCTATGCTGACGCTGGCTTCTCTCTGGCAAACCCTCCTTTCAAAGTTATTGCCAGTTAACAGATTCCATGCAGCCCTAACTACCCCTTGGAGGACATTTGGGGCTCCGGATTTGCAGTTAGCACCTTTCTCTGCTTAATTACAGCATTATGGATATCTCTACACCCTCTGTTTATTTTGCCTGCTGAGATCCTTGCTGAAAGCCAAGCGCCACCTGCCTGGCTCCAGGGAAGGTTAGAGATGAGACCTTTCATCAAGCGGAGAATAAACTGTCTACCCCCAGGGAGAAGTGGCTGGGGGTAGCGGGGCCAACGCCAGGTGGGAAAATTGGCTCTTGGTTCTCTGCCTCTCCAGAGTCAAGTCTTTATTGAGGGGTTTTTCTTTTGTTTTGAGAATATAAATAGTGGCTTAAATAGAGCTCCCATAACCCTTACTCACTTAGCTCTTACTATGTGCCTGTCACTATGTTAGGTGGCCAAGTCTCCAAGATGACCCCCAAAGGTCCTTGCTTCCTGGCACGCACGCCCTGGGGTAGTCCCTTCACACAATGAACCAGAGCTGTTCTGCGTGATCAATAGAGTTGCACAGAAGGGACCCTATATGACTTCTGAGGTTAGGCAATAAAAGACAGTGAAGCTTCTGCCTTGGCCTCTTGGAGAGCTTGCTCTGGAGTGAAGCAAGTCGCCATGTTGTGAGGACATTCAAGCAGTCCTCTGGAAAGGCCCATGTGCAGAGAAACTGAGGCCTTCTACCAACCCCCAGAGCCAACTTGCAAGCCATGTGTATAAGCCATCTTAGAAATGGATGCTCTGGCCTTGGTCCAGCCTTCAAAAGATTCTAGCTCCTAGGCTTCAGGTCTTCTGACTGAGGTCCCACCCACCATGGAGGGGAGAGAAGCCACTAACAGGTTCTGTGTGTGCACTCTAGCATGATTTAATTTAATCATCACAACATTCTATGAAAGACAGATTTTATTGTCAATCATTTCACAAGGAGGGAACTTGAGGCAGAGCGAGTCCATGTAGTTAAATACCAGGTGGGTTGGCAGCAGCCCATCCATGTCCCCTCAGTACTCATCCTTGTAGTCCTTGCCATATACTCCTGCAAGTATCTGCAACTCTCCATCTGGAAGTTTTCTCTCCACCCCCACACAGGGCAGGCTAGAATTGAAAGGAGTTAACAATTCTTGGAGCAGCCCTCAACTGGTGAAGGATATGACTTAGAGGATTAAACACCCCAGCTTCCCTGCTTTTTTGGGTAGCATCACTCTGAGTTGTGTTTTACATGGTCTCCCAGGTTCCCCAATAGTGGGAATTTGATCAATAACACACCATTTATCAGCCACCTTCCCTTCCCTGTTTTACTCCCCACTCTCCAACAGTACTCTTGGGGTCACCTCCCAAATTAACTACTTACAAGCAAATCTTTATCTCAGGGTTAGCTTCTAGAGGAACCCAACCAAGACAGCTAGGTAGTGGCAGTACTGACTTCCAAGCCAGCTCTCTGAACCATGGCACCATTGAGCTCATACAAGTCCAACTCTTTAGCATCAGAGATTCCAATTTTCAAATGGAAATAGACCCAACACCTAATAAGACTTTGAAAATTTCTGCCATTTGGGATTAGCCACATTTTTTTTTTTTAATTTCTCCATTCATGTAAGTCATTGAGAATTCGCTAAGTAAATAGGGGGCAGGGGAGATTTTATTCAATGCATGTTTGTGTTTTCCTCCCTAGCGTCGGTCAGGCTTGTACTTAAACTCTGGCTTCATGTTTTCAGGGCCAAAGGGATGAATTAGCCCAGAGAGCAGAGCCAGTTCCTCTGAGTTTCAGCCAGGGACTCCTCCTGTCTTAGAGGGTTGTGAGCTGGAGCAGCCCAAAGCCCTGGAGAGCAGCGATGAGCGGTTGCCCTATCAGTCAGCTGGAACAGAACTGCCCGGGCTCATTTTTCTCCTTCTTATTTGCTCTTTTGAAAGCATCAATGCCTTTGGCAGCCTCACGGGGGTTGACCAGGAAGCCACAGGCTCTGAAAAAATCCATCTGGCTCTGGAGAAAGCCCCAAGCTTTCATCCTCCTCTCCCCAGAGCCCTCTGCCCCCCATCCTCCTGCCCACCTGTTCCTCGCTATTGCGCCCCAGCCTCACCTCCGTAACTCAGGACCATTCTCACACCTCACAAACGCCATCCCCACTTGCCTGCACTTCGCCCTGCCAGTGAGGCTCAGAGGCATGAAGCCTCTCCGTCCAACACCTGTCTCCTAATGCCACTTCCAGAGCCTACTCAGGAACACCATTCCCTTTTTCCCCAAAATGGAAACAAGTAAGTAGAAAGGAAAGTTATAGTGGAAGAGATATCTATCTAGTGGACCCGTCCTCTAAGTTAGCATTTCCACGGGCCCCCAGTGCCTGTAGAGATGCTAATGGATGTTTTATAGTCAAGTTTCTTTGGGAAATACTGCACATAAAACCTCGTCTTGAAGATTAACAATGCACATTGGCACATTAAAGGTTCAGATATGTCCTGCAGTCAAGAGTTTTAACCTAGCATTTTAAAAAAATATATGACTGCACATCACTCCCACTTTTTAAAACAGAACACCTATTAACATCTGGTGGAGCACTCATGTTCCGTGAAACAGCTTGGCAGTCGTTATCCTAAATCTTATAATTATTGCCTACAAGAGGGTGTTTCTGATACCCATTCATGCTGGGCATCTTATGTGTGCAAGATAATAAAACAGATAAGGCCATTGTTCTTTGAGTACCTGCCAACCTTTCCAGACTGCTGAGAAGATTAAGTGAACCTGTGTGTGTTGGGCAAAGTATAAAGCATCAGAGATGTCTCTTATTATTACTGCTTATAAACTCTCAATTGCAGTTTTGTTTGTAAGGATTCATAATAAGGGAACTTCTAACAACTGTGGCAGGTTGACTCCCAAAAAGTAGACTCCAAGATGCAGGGCGGGCCAGGTATGTATGAGGAAGTGCTCTTGGTTCCAACACCTGAAGAAAAGAGAAGGTAGCGGGATTGGGCAGAGGGAGAAGGCGGGCCATGAGGCATCCCAGGGGTAATTTAAGCCAACCCCAGGGGGCACAGTGGAGCTGGGCTGGCCTTTCAGACTTGGCCTTGGTTGGGGTTGGGGAGGCAGGTCTTTACAGCCACACAATGATCAGTCACTGGATACAGCCACCTCTGGAAAGCAACATGGCCTTGGGTTAGGGGGCTCTATTTATCAGCGGCAATCTCTGCATTGCACGGCCAGCGGCTGGGAGAATAAATTTTTCATTCCTGAGGGAGGACACGGGTGGCACATAATCATGTCCACTCAATAACATTCCAGGAGATTCAAGGAGATTAGTGTTCCATGTCTTGACCCCTTTTAGAATACCAATTGGCAATCCCATCACTGCCCCTTTATTGATTGGGGGAGTTGATTAATGTCTTGCCTTTTGGAGCTGACCTTTCAATATTGAACAGGCGAATTTGCAGAGAGACTCCAAATCAAAACCTCCCTTTGATGTATGGTCATCCGGGAATGCCAGATTGCCCCTGTCAGTGGAGCCATTTCCCCCTCAACTGGCTAAGGGCCTCTTGGTATCTTTCTTCCCTCCAGATGGGTTTCTGTCCCCTCCTTCTTTGTAAGTAGTTGTGCTGGGTATTCTCCAACTTCTCCCACCCTATTCTGTGCCTCAGGAGGGGCTGACCTCCAACGCCTGCATCAGTGGGCTCGCTTCCATGCCTTCTAGCTTCTATATGGATTCAGCTAGTAGGAAGCACCAATAGGAGAGTGGAAGGGGGGAGCAGACAGAGGTTGGGATGCTTCTCCCTCCCAACACCCCACCCAAGCCAAGAGCAGTGGCTGCATTCCTGGTTCCAAGGCCACAGCTCCTACCAGCCTTCTCCCTCCCGTTACTTGCAGCCATTCCTTCCTTTACTTCTCCCGACAGGCTTGGGTATGGGTGAAGGGAAGCAGCTTCCCTCTGCTGTCAGCAGAGGTGTGCTTCCTTCTTCCTGCCTGCCTTCCCTAACACTGCCATTTGTTAACTGAACTTTTAAGAAAGTCTCTCTAGCCAACAATTTTGTTTTTTTTCCTGCCAGAACCCTGACTCCCTAAATAACCCCATTCATTTTTCTTATACATCCCAACCTGTTGTCCAGAGATGATGTGGCTTTGCGTAGATTCTCTCAAGACTCCTAAAAGTTCAGGAACCAGAGAGGATCTGGATGTCATGGGTCTTGGAACCCCATACTGAGTTCGCTGCAACTCATTACTCTACATTTCTCCTCTCTCTCTCTCTCTGCTTTATCTTTGTCAGCTCAATGTTTCTCAACCCTTTTAAGAAGGCACGGTCCCGTTAGTAATCATTACAAGGTCTGCTTTACATGGGCTTCCTTGTCCTCCTGTCATGTCGTTCTTCATAAATGTTTGTGGGAAGAATGAATGAATGCCTTCGAGCCTCAGTGTCCTCATTTGCAAAATAAAGGTACTAATCTTCATACAAAACCTTATAAAGTAGGTGTCATTATGACCACAATTTTGCAAGGCAGAAAGTTAAGGATCAGAGAGGCTGAGGTACTTGCCCAGGATCACACAGCTAGGAAAGCACAAGATCGGAATAGTCTGGGGCTCTTGATATTGCCCCCCAGCCCGCTACCCTTCTAGAGTAATGCGGATAAACCAGTACACCCTTGGACAGTAGAAAATTGAGATTTCCGAGACCAGAAAGGTATCTACCTTTTTCTCTTTTTACGTATCCTTTGAAAAACCACAGCAGAAGTCTGCCCTGAAGCTCCCCGAGGATCTGTGGAAACATTCCTCTTCCCATTCCCATCATGGCCCCAGAAGTCCTGTGGACCCTGTGCCTGTTCTCGAAATGTGCCAAGACCTTACCTTACCTCCCTGCAGCTGTGATTAAAAGGGTGAGTCACTGGGCCACTGAGAGGCGACAGAACATCCGTGGGTTGCAGTTCGAGCTCCACCACTTGCAAAAGGACATGTTCTTAAACCTCGCAGAGCTTCAGTTTCTTCCCTGGAAAATGGGCGAAAGTATCTCTTTCATGAGGTGATGGTAACAGTCACAAAATGCAAATACCTAGTACAGCACCTGGTGCAGAGTTGCTGCTCAGTGAGTCCGAAATCCCATCCCGCCTGCTTCCCAGGGTCTGCAGAGTATCCCTGCGTTGGGTGGAGTGCCGGAGGGGAAGCAGGGACCGGCTGCTGATTTACAACCTGGCTTTGGATGTGGCATTACAAATCAGCCAAGGTGTGGAAAGAAGTTATGTCAGACCCGGTTGTCTGCTGGGGCATGTTCTGTGAGGTCAGGACTCTGCGAGCCGAGCTTCAGAAATCCCAGGGAGCGGCTCACGGGCGCCTTGTCAAAGCTGACAACCAGCATCCGATGTGAATTACCTCGAGCCACCGAGAGTGAAACCACGCTCAGAAACTCATTCTGCAAGGCAGTCAGAAATGGAAATGATTGGGAGAAAAGTGGAGCGTTTGGGGGGATTTCACAGGACGAATGCCAAGCATTTCCTAGTCCACAGGCCCTTTGAGCTCCCGGGGTGGAGGCTCAGTGATCTCGAAATTGTTTGGTTGTAAATGACCTGCTCACATTGGCTCCTTGGGTGCAATTTAAGGAAATGCTAAACCACCGGACTTACCATGAGGTGGGAACCAGGCACCTCTCAGGAATAAAAGCATAGAGAGTCTTAAGTCCTGCCATTAAAGTAAACTTCCAACTCCCTCACCTCCATTTCTTGTTTCTAAGAGAGAGAAATATTTGAATGGCAAGAAGCCAGCCAGTGTCTCCCTTCCCTTCTCCTGGCCTGTTAGCTCTTATGAAGGGGGTGGGTTTGTGGAGGTTCGGGATAGCTGCAGGGGGGCCTTCCCCGGGCTGAAGGAAGCCAGTTTTCAGAGACAAATGTGGATGGATTAGCCGGAGTCTCAAGACTTGTCTGCAACAAGAAGCAAATTCGTGGCCTTTCCCATTTACACCTGGCTTCTTTTTTGTTTAAGGCGTGTGAAGTACTTAACCATTTGCTAGGAGTTTTCTAGAACATCTTTTCATTTCCTGATAGTGCTCGGCTCAATTCTGCCTTTGGACACTCTGTCCCCTCTGCGTGGAAAGTCATGTCTTACCTTTGACCTTCTCATCTTCAGACCTCACATGTTACATAATCAGTGAACTCTTCAAACTCGTTGTCACCCTCCCGTCATATTCTATGCTTTTTTCCCCTTGCTGAGTTTATTGCAAATAGAATGGCCTATATATTTGTATAATTATTTGAGGCCTGCCCCTTTGACTAAACCAGAAGCTCTGAGTGGGTAAGGATTGAGCCTTATCCCACACTTCATCCCTGTTTTCTGTCAAATTGTCCGGAACAGGTAGGTGCTTGCTGTGGGTTCTGCTGTTATCTGATTGAACTCATAAATCCTCCAAATAACCTTTATCTTTGTTATCTTCATCTCATAAGAACACGGGCTCCGAGCATGTGGGACTTCCCTCAAGCCACACAGATGGGAATGTCAGACCCAGAAGCCTGTGCGCTTTGTTCTTTGACCATTCCAGGCAGTCTCTCTTTAAGATTTTATTTATTTGACAGAGAGAATGAGCAGGGGGGAAGGGCAGAGGGAGAAGCAGGCTCCCCACCGAGCAGGGAGCTGGACACGGACGTGGACCTCGGACCTCGATCCGAGGACCCTGGGATCCTGACCCGAGCCGAAGGCAGGCGCTTCACCGACTGAGCCACCCAGCACCCCCAATACTGCCTCCTGGATCAAAATCCCCACCCGTGCTCAGGATGTCTACACATATACAGCGTTTTGCTTTGGATTCCACTGCCCTTACAAAGGGAGGTTCTCACAGCTAGTCTGCAGATTGGTTTCAGGCATGGGGAGCATGATAAAAGCCCCAGGGCCCAGCCCCACTTGCAAGGCTCTGTCTCAGAAGGGCCGGGCGAGGCTCCGCTCCCTGTAATTTTAACAAGCGCCCACAGCTGATTCAGATGCATGGCCAGTATGCGAAACCAGGATGCCTTAGGTTACCTAGTGCCTGTCTGTGTTTTTCTGTTTTGACTGTGATTACCTGGAGGGGGTTGGTGGAAGGAGTGCTCAAGTTTGCGGGGAAGAACTTTTTGTTGAAAAGGAAATTCGTCCTGCTCCAGAGAGACAGCAAGAGGGGCTCTGAATAGTCCTTCGAATTGCCTGGCTGAGGACTGGTTCTTTCCTGCTTGCTTGGCGGCCCCCTCGTGCAGGTACCTAGGAACAGGTGGACCTCACACGGCGGCTTATGGGCTCCAGAATTGGCTCATAAATAAGTCATACGGCACAGCTGGGTCTCTGGCCTCATAACTATTGACCAGCTGTGATTAAACTGTCCACTCACGTCACATTATCTGGTGGGAACGCTCCTTTATTAGGGTACTAAATAACCACGAAGCCGTGCCTGGTCCTTAGACAGCTTTTCCCTGTGAAGTATAGCGTTCTGGCCAGATGACGCGTAACCTGGCAGGTAAGAGAACCGTTGTTTCTATTACGCATGTTACTAATTGAGCACTTACGACGTGCCAGGCTTTCAGCTAGGTGTTGGCATAATCCGGTGAATGAGATATTTTAATTAGTCAGAAAATACGTTGAAAATAGGTTCACCTCTCTAAAACTACCTGAAGTGATGTCACAGAAGGATGTGAAAGACAGGGAACCGGAGCGCTGTTAGCAAAAGCTTTTACTCACAGATGCTGGGTGCATTCGTTTCCGCTCCAATGAGAGCTTGCTATATAGCAAGGCAATCCGGCCCCGTCGCTTGCACTTTACAGATTGAAAGACCAAAAGCAAAGCTTTGCGGTGGAAAATAGGGAAGCCTTCGGGTGTGCCCGATCAGAGGTTGGTGGCATAGAGAAGCACTAGGCTTCTGGAAAGCTAACGGCAAGTGGGGTGTCCTATGGAATTGGTCAGGGGCGCATGTTTGGCTTTCTCTGCTTGGTGCCAGGTTGGAAGCAGGAGCAAAATGGAGGGAAAGTATGAGTAATCACATCCCGGGCTTTTGGGGCTGACAGCAGCAGGGGTTACTCTTCGGCATTCTGGGCTGCTTGCTTCAGGTTGTGGGTCAGAGTTCCACGTTTATATGGAGTCTGACACCTGGCCATTTGTATATGCGGCTCTCATGGAGCTGCCATACCAACGCTCCATGGACTGGGTGGCTTGAACAAACATGTATTCTCTCACAGCTCTGAGGACGAGGGGTCCAAAGTCCCAGTACCTGCAAGCCAGGCTCTCCGAACTAGCACCTGGTTGTTAAGGAATCCTTGCCATTCCTTAGTTTGCAGCTGCTGACTCTGGGCTCTGGCTCCGTGGTCACATGGCCATCTTCCCTCTGCATCTGTGTCTCCACAAGGCATTCTCCTCTGTGTGTGTGTCTGTCTGTCTCTGCATCTTCTCCTCTTACAGGGACACCGGTCATACTGGATGTAGGGACCCACCGTAAAGTAGTATGATCGCATCTTAACTTGATTCCATCTACAAAGATCTTATTTCCAAATCAGGTTACATTTGCAGGAAGAGGAGGTTAGGACTTCAGCATAGAGTTTGGGGGTTGGGGGGACACCATTCAACCCATAACAAAGGGGGTATAAGAAATAATACAAGGTTCCAGAGGCTGTGATAGGTGTGTTAGGGAAGACCTGGGGAGCACCATGGAGGAGAAGCTGACCTGGGCCTACAGGGACCGTCAAGGCTTCCTGGAGAAGCTGACATCAAACAGGAGACCCCACGGATAAACAGGCGTCAAGCTGAGTAAAATGAGTTCCAAGTAGAGGAACAGCACATACCCAGACCAGGAGACAGGAAAGAGCATGGTATCTTTATGAAATTATAAGTAGTGCAGCCTGGCTGGAGCATCAAAAGTGAGAAAATAATGTCAAGAGAGGAGCTTGATGGCAGAGAAATGGGACCATGCAAGTTGAGACTTTTCCTGAACAGCAGATACTAGGGGGAAATAGGGGCATACCAAAGAATCAGTAGTTGTAGGGATTTTTTTTTTTTTTTCTTTAGCTCAAGGGTCTGAGTGTCATTATTTGTATGCATAGTGCCTGGTGCTGAGCCTGGAGATCTAAAAAGAAGGACCTAGTGGCAAGCTTCCAGAGCTGACACCAAATGAGAGTGTATTTGTTCTAGTACTTAGCGAGTACCTACTACACACTGGTCATGTGGCGGTAAGCAAAAATCCACATGGCATCTGCCTTGTGGGCTACTATAACCTAGCATAGAAGAGAGACATTAATCAAATCATCCCTCAAATAAATGTTTAATTACGAATTCAGATGGGAATATATGAGTAAGATTAGATATTCAGCATTTTTCCCCTTTAAAAAATCACAGTGGTTTAAACACATTAGCAGTTATTTTTCTCTGTCATAAAGTCCAGAGATCCCTGGTATGATCTCTGTACAATTACTAGGAACCCTTCTATTCTTCTGTCCTGCTGGTCCACAACCCTTAGCCTATTATCTCACGGTCCAAGGTGGCTGCAGGAGCCTAGCCGTCAGGTTCACATTCCAAAAAGGGTGAAGCACAGAAGAACATAGCCCTTTAGAGAACTTTCCTAGAAGTACAACCACATTGTGTTCACATATCCTCCATTAGAACCCAGTTGCATGGCCGTACGAGTTACAAGAAAAGCTGGGAAATACCTTTAGTTGGGCTCATTGTCACCCCAAAATAAAATAATTGTTCTCGAATCATGGAAAAAGGGCAGAATGGACATTGGGTGGGCAGCCAGCTGCCTCTGCCACAACAGGCTATGAAGCAAAGAGATGCAGGATTAGGTAGGGTTGACTAGTGAAGGGAAAAGGAGCATGGGGCCCCCATAAACTAATCAAAGGCCAGTGTGGCTGGACCACTGATGGGAGAACCAAGTGCTAGGAGACAAAGAAGGCAAGGAAGGTGGGGGCCTAGTGACATCAGGCCTTGTTAGGATTTGGGGTTTTGTTCTTAGGCCAGCTGGAGCTGTCGAAGTGTTGTCAGCAAAGAATAGGGTGGCCTGATCATATACAGGAGTTTTGAGTTCCTGTAATGTACTTGGTGCCGGACGCTGATGATATAGAGGTGTGGCATCTCCTTGCTGGTGGAGCCTGGATTTTCACGGGCTCAGGCACATCCTGGATTAGCAATCATAGACCCATTTGTCCAGACCCTGTGTGCAGGGAAATACGAGTGTCAGGAAAGGGTTAACAGCAGAAATGACTCCTAAAGGCTGAAATTCCAAAGTTGGGACAAAGACTCAAAATGTCTGGTGTGGAGCTTTGGCTGGTAAGGGTTATTCCTGGAGGCAAGCCAGGAGATAGACTTATGGCTGGGGTAGGGGTTCCTTCACTGAAGGTCTTGTGTATCAGGCTAAGGAGCTGAAGGTTGGGAGTCACAGAGGGGTGTTCAGAGAATGAGTTGATGAAAGCTGAGGTTTTAGAGCATCGTTTCTGGCAGTAGCATGCAAGAATGGTTGATGAAAGAGGAGGCTCCTTTTCATGCACTTGAACTTCTGCCTATTGGGATCCTGACTCCCATTATCATTGCTGGCAGGCACCTACTCTACCCCTCCTCCTCTCTGTGAGATACTCAAGTTCACATGTACAGTCATGTCTAAAACTGCCATTTCGAAATTCAGAAAGCTCTGAAAGCTGAACTTTGGTTTTGGTAACTCATTTGACAGCCAGGCTTGAACCCTACCTATGCATACTGAGTGGCAAAACCTTGAACTCATCTTGCATGAGGTGATTCGTGGTCTGTTGAGCCCATTTAGTGTGAATATTTATGTTTTGCTATGCGGAAATATTAATGGGTTCGGTGACAGGTATTAAATAATAGGTGGTATGTATATAATACCATCTTTCTAATATCCAAAAAATCCTGAATTTCATTATATGTCTTTTTAGGTAAAGGGTTGTCAGCTCTGCCCATAAGCAAGGTCTGAATACTGCCAGAAAGTTTGCACTAGGTAAAGGGTTGCACTTTTTAGGGATGAAAGGAAAATCCAACGCATGTTTCAATAGATCATAGAAGTTTTAGAGTTTTCCTACCTTTGTGGATGAGGCATTGATGGGAACTTGGAGCTACCCAGGACACATCTGTTAATTATATGAAGTTAATATCCTAGAGAAAAACCAGCATCTACTCTCACAAGACCAGTGACACTTGTTATTAATTGTTAATAATAATAATAATTGGCACATATGTAATGCATTTGAGTGTATCAGATGCTCTTGGAGATGCTTTCTCCTTTAATTGTTGTAACAACCATGAAGGGCAGATAGGTTGGCATTCTCAGTCTACAGCCAAGGACCCCAAGCTCCGAGGAGGCAGGTGCCTCATTCGTGGTCATTCAGGCAACACAGGGCCCAGACTAGGTCCTTCCAATTCTGAGATCTATGGTCTTATTTTCAACAAGCAATAACATTCTTGGCCGGAGAGTGCCAAACTTTTAAAAACATGTATCTGCTGCCAAGGGCCAGCACGATAAATTTCATCTTACGAGCCCACTCTAGCTCCTTGGCTGTGGCTGAAGGACATGCTCAGTTGTGGATTTTGAGGCTGTCTCCAGAATTCACAAGGACTTTGGTAATCCATCAGCCATGACTACCAAGGTAGAAGGCAGAGGCCTGGCAGGCGAGTGTATTACCATCCATTTCTAAGAGCTGACTTTTCCTTTCTCCATTTAGTCATCAAAAACCTATAGATTAGCTGCCAACTGAGTGCCAGACACTGTAGGATGGTGAGGCTAGCTCCATGCAGGCTCGGCTGCTGTCCTCAGGGAACTCCAAAAAGTCCCAGTGCTGCCCGGTTGCATACTGAGAGTGATGTGTGATAGGTCAAGGCCACAGACCCACAAGCTCAAGCTCAAAGAGTGATTTGAAGAAGCAAACTGAAAATCAGCCAGTCCACACAGCCCAGACTTTAGAGGACAGTGTGGTTTGCAGGTACGAGGTGGGAGGAGGATGGTTAAGAGTTTGGGCTTCAGAATCACTCAGGCCTCTGTCCAAATCCCTCCTGCCAAGTAACACCGGGGGTGGAGCTTAGCCTATCTAAGCTTTAGTTTCTCTCCCTACCCAAAAAAGAAAAAAAAAATAATAATAATTGTTATTGTAGGGGCACCTGGGTGGCTCAGTCAGTTAAGCGTCTGCCTTTGGCTCAGGTCTTGATCCCAGGATCTGGGACCCTGAATCAGGCTCCCTGTTCAGTGGAGAGCCTGCATTTCCCTTGCCCCTGCCTGCCACTTCCCCTGCTTGTGCTCTCTCTCTCTCCCCCTCTCTCTCTGTCAAATGAATAAATAAAATCTTAAAAAAAAAAATTATTATTGCATTAGATTGTCATGATACTTAAAAGAAACTGAGGGTATTACTAGCTACTATTTGTCAAGGTATTTTATGTGCCAGGCATGGTTTAAAGCCATTATATGTGTTAACTCCCTGTATCTCCACTACAGCCCATGAGATAATGCACGGAAAGTCCCATGCCTGGCAGATACGGAGCGCTCAGAATGAGGTTGTAATGGCCCCGGTGTTCTTGCTGCTGCCCCCATGCCATTTTTAGGAACTGACCTGGGACTGGTGACTTGGATTCCGGTCCAGTCTTTACCACTGGTTCTTTGTGATTTTGATCAAGTTACTTAACTTGTTTCTAGTTTTGTCTGTAAAAACAGAAGCTTGTTTTAGATGAGAGGTTAGAACCCGGGGATCTTTTCAGAAACACAGATGGCCGGGCTTTGTTCCCTAAGAAGTCTGATTTGATAGGTCTGAAGCCAGGCCTCTGACTCTGTGTTGTTTTGAACTTAATAATGAAAATGTCCAAACAGACGCAACTACCCATCACCAGTTTCAACAGCTTTCAATGTGGGGTCATAGTTGTTTCGTCTCTTCCATGCGATGTATTCTCTACCTAATTCTCCGGGTGCACTCCTTCCTCCTCTGGGTCTCCGGTGGATGGGCTCCAGGCCTGCCTTTGCCAGCTTCCCAAGCCCCATGGCTCCCAGTAGTTTCCAGCAGGGACTGGGAAGTTGGGGGAGAGCAAGGCTGGTCCATGTATCTCCCTCTCTCCCTCTTGGCAGATTGGTAGGGACTGTGTTCCTACCCTCCAGCTACAACTCATAGCAGCCTGACTTCTGTCACTAACTCCTATCTACAGGTCCTTGTCCACTCCCTCCCCTTGCCACTGTGCCCAAAGCTTCTCTGCCATTGCTTTGCTCCATCGCTTACTGTCTTCCCTAGACCTTGGCCACATCCTTACAAACAGTAAATGCTCCCCAATTACCTTCTTTGCTTGTGCCATTATTTCCTGGGGGCGGGGGTGCCTGATACACACCAACTCCTCTTTTTATTTATGCCTAAATATTCTAAAGCAAATTACCATACATCTCCAACAATGCTACCAACACCCAGCAAAGCATAACTTCTTAACATCTTCTATGAGCAGGCAGCTGTATATTTCAAATGCCCCTTGGGTGTCTCCGTGAGGTTTGAGAATCACTGGAGCAGCCCCCACTTGGAGGGTCTTTCCAACTCAAATAATCTGCCTCTTGAATATGCAAGGACAATCCCAGTTTATAGATTAGAGTCAGTCTCCACCTGGTGGCAAGAAAGCTCATCTGGACTGTGGGCTGGTTAGTTGGAGCCTGGTCCTGTCGGTGAGGCGACGTCACCACGGACACTGCCCTGAGCCACTTGGGAAGTGGTTTGTACACCTAGATGTGGCCGTACCAATAGTCCGAACGGTCAGAAGGACGCTGAACTCAATGTTCTTCCCACATATGTATCTTCGTCCGGGACAGGATGGCTGCCCATAGGACCGAAAAGACAAGTGTTTATTGCATTCCCCACCACGGGAGCAGTCTTCCCCTCATTCTCGCAAAAGAAATCTTTCCTAATACTTATCCTAGGGAGTCATTCCCCCCCTTTTTTTCTGAGTCTCACCTTAGAGCAAACTTGTAATTACACATCTTTTAGCCTTTGAACATTTGATTAGCTTTTTCAGGTTTCAGATAAAAAAAAAAAAATCCATTAACCACACTCCTTGGGCAAGTGGGGGCACCTCGCCAGTTGGAAAGGCAACGGGTCAGCACGATGGGGTGGCCAGGCTCAGGTCTGCAGCTGTGTGGCTGGGTCTGCGAGCAGGCCCCTGTGGTCTCTGGGGCGCGGCTGCCACTCTGCCCCGATTCTGGGGAATTCAGAGTCTCTCCGTGAGTTTCGAGATACCGTTTCAGCCTCACTGTACTAAATTATATTCCCCGAGGAAGAGTTTGGCTAGGAAAACTCCATTCTGACTTGGAGCAGCCTTAAGTTGGCTGCAGATCTCAGTGCCTCGTGTCTTAAAGACCATCGCTAGGGGCATTCGACTGGGTATTTGGTGGGTCTGTTCCAGGCATTGTTTTCCACCATCGCTTCTACACGAATGTGTTTTCCACTGAGGCAAGTGATTCATATTACTCTGGTTTTCAAAGCAAACTCCTCAGGGACTCGGCTGTGAAAACCTAGCTGACCTTCAGAGCCCTGCCTGGCCACCCAGTCATCCCACTATGCAGTTACCTCCAGAGGACAGCCTCGTATGGCGATGCAGATTTTTGCATGAAGGTACTCCAACAAGGAGCTCAGGGAGGTCTCAGCCTGCAGAGGGCCTTTTTGGTGGGAGGAGAAAGGATCCCCTGTCAGCTAAGAGCCAGCGTAGCTGTTACCACCACCCCTCCCCTTACTTCTTCACCCACAGCTTTGCAATTCACATTGCTGCTCCCTGGGCTGCAGGTTCCTGGATCTGCTCAACAGAGGCAGACACGGGAGACAGGAAAGCTCCTTGCCAAGACCTGCGGTGTTGCAGGCAGCTAAGGGAGACCTCACTCTTCAAACCTGTGCACACAGGATCCTTGAGCTTTTAAGAGGATGTGCAGAAAGAAGCAGAAGCAACAATGACTTCAGGAAAACCCCTCCTGGTGAGCCAGGACCCGAGCCAGCTGCCTGCTCCAGGCTGACGGTAGTTAGGGGAAGCTTCTATGGTGCAGATTCCAGAAGGCACACTTCAAGATCCTGATTCAGGAAGCCTGGCTGAGCCTGAGGAGTTTGCATTTTTAATAAGCCCGCTCCCCTGTGGCCAGGAGTTACAGGAAAGCAGCTCAAATCCTTCCTTTGTGTCCCAGTGGTCAGCTTGGAGTTTAGAAGTTGACTTTTAAAAAAAGCCCTTGAATTTGCTGTGCAAGTCAGAATGATTTACAGGGGGCAAGTAGGTTTTATACCCTGAGGTGGTGCCACTGGGGCATCAGACAGCTGGATCAATTAGGAAAAGTGATTGCTTTCCTTTAAGGAAACAGAAGGCCCCCATTAAAATGCAAACATTAGCTGAGTGATCAGTGATGCTCGCAGCCCCCAAGATGCAGTCAGAGGCAGGGAGGGGCAAACACTTAATGGTTACAGTGCTGCTTTTGCTGAGTTGGAGTCTTGACTCAGCCACTTAACCAGCTGTACAACCCTCCTATGAGTTATTTAACTTGGCTTGTTCATCTGTAAAATGGGGGTGACAATTACCACTGCATAGGATGACGTCGGGATTTTTTTTAAAGGGTTGTTCATGTAAAGTGCTTAGCTCTCTACGTGTCCCAGGCAGGGCCCTGGTATCTGTTCTTTCTGGGTATTGGCAGGGGAGGTGAGATGCCCAAAGGATCTGTTAAGAAATATACGAGTAGATTCTCCATTGCCCAGCCCCTGACCCCCTGGCCATCCATCCTCCACCTAGATGCCTCCCGAATGCACATCTCCCCCTGCTTCACCACACTCGACATTCTGGAGTGCTCCCTATTGCCTTGGTACCAAAATCCTACCCTGCCCTACAGGCTTTTGCCCCCACTCACCTGCCTAGCTTACCACTCCGAACTTCTCAACTTTGGTATTCAGAGTGGTTTCCACCCCCTTCACTCTGTTCCATCATTTTCCCTCTTCCCTCTGCTGGTCTTCCCCACCCATTTCAGTTCTGGCTTACTTGACCCACTCCCACTCATCCTTTAAAATAGCCCAGAGGCCGTCTCCTCCAAGAAGCCTCCCTTGCCCTTGACCTCCCCCTTCTTCCAGGCTAGGGGAGGGCCCGTTGCAAGGGCCCCTGGCATAGCTGTCTCATATTCTATTGTAACTGCCCATTAATCTGATCTCTACATCAGTGGGACTCGCTTTTCTGCTCATTAGAATTACCTGGAATCTCTCTAAGGTCCTATAGTGCCCTGACCTCAAATCAGGTCAGTTAAATTACTCTTCGGTGGGTAGGACTTGGGCATCTGGAGTCCTTAAAATTCTTCGGGTGAATCTATGATGCATCTAAGGTTCAAAACCAATGCTCCAGATGGTGAACGCCTTAAAGGCCTCAAATGTATGTGCAGAAATGTCTGCTTATGACCCTAGACACCCCACTGGTGGTCTCTAGTAGACATCCGAATGCATGGAGGAAGGTGGATTATCGTATTTAGGGACTTCCAGAGCTGTGTCACCATCTGGGAGAACAGGCCGTGCAGAGATGTTGGCAAGGGTGGCTCTTGGACACTTAGCGGGGCCCCAAGCAGGCACGGAAATCAGAGTAGGAGGCTGGGCGGTGAGGGCTGAGAACAAACTCCAGCCACTCTGAGGTCTGCCTAGGGCTACCCTGGGGAGCACAGGCCAGGGAGTATCCAGTCAACTGGGCTGTGACCACATCCAGCTCATTCAGACATCTTTGAACCTCCCCAGCTCGGGGTGCTTACAAAGGAAGTGTGTCATAAATGATCAGTAGCTCTAACAGGCTTTCAGGCCACTCTTCTACTCTCTAAGAGACAGCAGCAAGGGCTTGAAGTCCTGGCGGACGGAAGATATTCTCACAGCTCACTGTCCTGGCCACACACTCTAGACTTGCTTGGCGACAGTGGGAGATGGCAAGTGAGTTTTGTCCTGGAAAGAACATGTAGGGCCTCCAAGAGCCCTTTGTTTTTCTTTCTTCTTAATTTTTATAAAAAGTAACTTTTATATTTTTTAAATTTAAATTCAATTAATTAACATATAATGTATTATTGGTTTCAGAGGTAGAAGTCAGTGATTCATCAGTATTATATAATACCCAGTACTCAGTACATCACATACACTCCTTATTAACCATCACCCAATTACTCAATCCCTCCACATGTCTCCCCTCCTGCAACCCTCAGTTTCCTATGATTAAGAGTCTCTTATGGTTTGTCTCCCTCTCTGGTTTTTTCTTGTTTTACGTTTTCCTCTCTTCCTCTATGATCCTCTGTTTTGTTTCTTAAATTCCACATATGAGTGAGATCATATGATAATGGTCTTTATCTGACTGACTTATTTAGCTTAGCATAATCCTTGTCATTTCAAATGGAAAGTTTTTTTTTTTGTTTTTTTTTTTTGAGCCTTTTCTGATCAATCCTCTTCACACCCGCTTTCCTCCTAAGCCCTCAATAGTTGAATCTTCTTTCTTGGCAAGAAAATTTGAAAAATAACTGAGAAATTGACCAGCTTATTTTCCTGTAGGCCTAAGCCTCGAAAACAAGCTATTTTTTCCCTTACCTTCTCTGAAGAAGACAAGCTTGTCTTTGTGACATGAAACCTCAGGTCATCCCAGAGGACTGGTTAAAAAACAAATCCCTCCAAAGTACAGAGTCAGGCTCTGGTTGGGCAAAGGGCTGGACCGTCCACAGGTGGGGAGTTTGGATTTGCTGCAGCAAGGGTAGCTGAGGGTTTGGGTTCAATGAATTGCAGATATCTTCTCTGGCCACCGCTAGGTCCCTGGGAGTGGCCACACCCATGTGGGATGAAGTTGGGGGAGGGGCGCTCTCCCTATCCGCGCACTGAGCACTTTCTTCACAGATGGTGGCTTCTGAACCTTTTGAATAATTTTAGACTTTCTTTTTTTTTTTTTTTTAAGTAATCTCTACACCCAGTATGGGGCTTGAACTCACAACCCTAAGATCAAGACCTGAGCTGAGATCAAGAGTCGGATGCTTAAGTGAGCCACCCAGGTGCCCCTGAATCATTTTAGACTCTCAGTCTCAGTCGGACTCTGCAGGGAGAGGTGGGGTGGGATGGGATGGGGTGGGGAGAGCTCAAATTCTGTTTTGGGCATCTGTGTAAGATACTGTGTTGGAGGGATACGGTGACTACAATTACTAACCCTTGCTGCATGTTTAGAGCTTACAGACTTTTTTAAAAAAAGATTTATTTATTTGAGAAAGAGAGAGAGCATAAGTAAGAGGGACAGAGGAAGAGGGAGGGAGAGAATCTCAATGAGACTCTGTGCTGAGCACAGAGCTGGATGTGGGGCTCGTTCCTGATCATGACCTGAGGCAAAACCAAGAGTCCGATGCTTGACCAACTGAGCCACCCAGGCGCCCCCAGGTTAGGGACTTTATATACACAAGTCATTTCATTCTCCTTATAGCCCTAGGAAGTTGGTGCTTATCACTCTTTTTCAAATTGAAGGAGTCTGAAGCAGAGAGAGGTTATGTGAGGGTTCAAGTAACATAAGCAATAAAGGCAAGTGGCCATTTGGTTGTATAATCCAGGAGCTTTTTCTTTCTTTTCCTTTTCATTCTTTTTTTTTTTTTTTTTTTTTGGTGACTGCGGTAGAGGTAGAGGTCGGGTGGGAGGGGGAGGGTGGAGGGATGCTATTTAGAGCCATTTGTCTAAATACTGTTCCGTGCGGAAAGGATGTATGTTGAGGAAAGCAGAGGTTCTAGACTAATAAGCCCTGGGGGGTCCCAAGTGTTAGAGAGGAGAATATAGAGAAACAGGATGGGCACCTCGGGCAGGCAGCCAGTGGAGGAGGAAACTGAGGCCAAGGGATGTTGTGGAAGTGAAGAAAAGGAAGTGTTGTCAGGAAGAGGGGCAGACCACATTGTGTGAAGCTTTTGGACCACCATGGAAGATGAGGTCTGAGGAGTGATTGCCTGGCATGGACGGAAGGCATGGTGTCCTTGAGAAGAGCAGCTTCTCTGAAGGAGAGGGGATGGAGTCCACTTGTGGTGAGCGGGAGGGGAGGACGTGGTGTCAGGGAGGTGACTGAGCTGCGAGGGCCACCCGGTCGCCTGGCGTTCTCTCCAGCCCTTTCCCTCAGCAACTTAATTGTATTCCCATGGACTCTGTAGAGCATTTTCTTTAGCCCTCAAACAGGGTCGTGCCCCATTTGGTCAATAACCAGGATACACCTGCAAAATAGACCGAGGAGGGAAAAACGGGAAGCAAAATATTGAAAAATAATAATAATATGACAAGAACAGGATTGGCACACAGCAAAGATCACTAAAGCCAAAACTGTCTGAGAAAACTTATCTCCCGATGAACCTCAGCCTCCAAGAAATCAATCAGGAGCTCTTGAAAAAAATGTATCTCCTGTGAAAGTGTCATTGGAACTTTTAGTGTCACAATGCAGGTGCTGATGGCTGGGCACAGAATAGATGGCCCATTAATACCCATTGATGGGCTTATTGATTGGTGTGTCTGGTATAATTAGCCCCAAAGATCGTCAGTCAATGCAGCACAGGGAGGTGATGAAGCCTATGCCTTCTGAATAGGGAATGGAGGGCCAGGCCAAGTGGCCGGCTCACTGTGTGGCCTGGATGCCCCCCTGGACTCCTCAGAGACTTAGTTTCCTCACCTATAAAATGGGAAGACAGCAGTTCCATATTTCCCAAAGAGATTTCCCACAAACTTCAGTTCTGTAGAATGGTGGTGGGTATATTTTTTTCCCCAACAAAAATGTTATGTGGTTAGATTTGGGCAACACAGGTTTCAAACTTAAGCAAGATTTCTCAGAGCCTTTCGTATGCTGGATGTTGTGACTCTCTCAGGAGAAGACAGTATATGTTTGTTTATTCATTTGATCTGCCTAATCGAGCACGGACCCTATGCCAAGCACTCTTCTAGGTGCTGGGGACACAGCAGTGACCAAAAGATTCAAGTCCCTCTGTCAGAGTGTTTGCATTCCAGTGATGGGACACAAATAGACAATCCAGAGAGCTAATATGACCAATGGTGCTCAGTCCAATGCAAAAACACAAGATCACTGTCTTGTAGGGGGTTGAAGGTGGTGCTGTTTATTGGGGGGAACTTTTTCCTTTCTGTAAAGAGGTCGTTTGAGCAGAGACTGGTAGGAGGTCCAGGAGCAAGCTATGCAGCTGTCTAGAGTGAACTTCATGTGCACTAGCCCTGAAGTGGGAACATGTTTGTCCTTGTCATAGAAAATGAATATGGCTGGGGTTGGGGCCGCAGGGGGTGGGGACATGGTCAAGTCCACAAAAGCAGCCTTTCCTCTTCATATCTACATAGCCCCTGAGTTTGGATAACCAGAATTCATATGACAAGGGCTAACTGTGAGAGGTATAGTGTGTTTTCCCAACTCACGTCATCAAGCAGGTGACTTTGTATGTGTGTGTGATGTGATTCTCAGGATTAGCATCCCACTGAAATAGATGATTTCTGAGGGCAACACTAATGATAGGACACGGGATAACATGTGTAATGTTCGATACCAGCCAGTGCGAAAAATGAATAGTACGAATGATAAAATCCCTTTAGAGAAATGCTATTTCACTGGGTTTTGTTTTGTTTTGTTTTTCCCCTGAAGACCAGATTGTGAGTATTTAGGAGTGAGGTCTCTAAATCAGAAAGCAAAGGGGCCCCCATCAACCCCACAAGTGACTCTCTCTGTAACCTTGAGGGTTTAGTTGGCTTTTCTATGCCTCAGCTCCCTCGTCTGCAAAATAAGAATTAGATTACTTCCTACTACAATGACCAGAGTGAAGATTAATTGGTATAATAGAAATAAAGTACTTAGTACAGTGCCAGGCATACAGTAAATGCTTACTAAATGCTACCTGCCATAATTAATGTTACTAACTGAAGGAGTCTCCTAGGTGGTACCGACGAAATACCCCCTTTATACATGGAAAAGGATGACACAGAGATGATGTCAGATGGTGGGGTACCCTCAGTGCTTTCAAAGGGCTCAGTGGTGTGCTTCACGACTGTACTATGCTCGCTAACTACGGTGGTTGCTGCCCCAGCTGCTTCCAGAGCATCTGTCCCTCTGCTTTTACAGAGGGTAGCATCCCTTGCCGTGTTGCATGCCAGTTACCTGGACGTGGGGGTGGTCATCCAGTCTGAGTGAACTCAGGGTTCTCAGCTGGTCTCCACGGTGTGGAAGAGAAGCCATGCATCCCCAGAACTGCACACAGTTCTCTGTCCACCGCGCAGGCAGCCAGCCTGGGTACGAAGCCAACACACAGAGGAAGTGAGAGCCAAGAGAATGTCTGAGAAACGAAGCCTCATGCTGGCTCCCCACTGACCTCTAGATCAGCTCAATCCTGAAATCCCTCCACTGTGGACTTTCCTGGTCCAAGTGCTGATAAATTGCTTTATTTTAAAGCCATGGTAAATTGGATTTTTTTTTGACTTTACAGCCCAAAGCATCTTAACTGATACCCACAATTTATCTCATCAGATCTCCATGACAACCCTGTTATAAGTTGTTTTGATTCCCATTTTACAAACTCAGGATGGCTGACCTGCTGTTGACTAGTTAGAGACAGAGTCCGGTAGAGTGGATTTGGGGTTCAAACAGCGGGGTTCCTGTCCTAGGGCCATTATGTCCTGGTTGTTTCCTCATCTGTAAAATGACTATCGTTCTTTTTAAAAACACCTTTTCTCCCAAGATTGATACAGGGAACTGAATCAAGTAAGATTCCTTAGGACGAAGATTTTACGACTGTAAAGTGCTGTGCCAATGTTCACCATTCCTACAGCCGAAGCCCACTGCTCCAGCCTAGTTCAGGGTCTTTGCCTTACGTGTGTTGTTGGCCTCACCAGGTCTTAGCTCCAGCTTGTTCTCTGAGACAGACGAATATTCTGATTTCTTGTTTATACTGACAGTTCACTTAGCAAATTCTTCCTTCACGACTAGTAAAGATCTAATGTCAAACCTAACCCCTTTCCCCACATGTTGCAAATGAGGACTGAGCTCTATGTTTTATTTATCCATTGGTAGGCTTGGAGCACTCATCCCTGCACACACACCCCTAAATCCCCTGTTTCTTGGGTGCACAGGCCTCTACCATTTTCCATGATTGGTTGGGAGGTTTTCCATGTCCTGTTAGCCTCCCAAATATATATTTTGTATCCTCTGCCTTCAGAGATTAAAAGGATAAACACATGTCACTGCGCAATGTTCTCTTGTTAGGAATAACTTTGAGGTAAAAGTCCCTGTAGTTATTTAAGGTAATGGAAGTGAAAAACTGTTTATAATTCAGATAAGAGAGTGAAAATTTGTCCTTACCGTGAATATACTGGACTGCTTTGCCTAAATGATTCGGAGTTGATTTCCCAAATATATTAATCACGAGTTAGAAGAATTGTGTTCATCTTTGTACTGTTTATATTAGAATAAAGTGCTTGTCAAGGAAGGCCCTAGTTTGATAAGCACAGTATACAAGGGAAAAAAAATGAACTAGATTTATTCTTGTTATTCGGGGAGGATGTGGTTTATTATACACATTCTGCTTCTGGCTATGGAGAAAATAATTTATCTGCAAGTCTTTTCCTTTCATTTGCCTTGAATATAAAGATTAACTGATGGTTTAACAATCTTGTTCAGGCCATATTTATGTAGGGTAGCCATTCTCACTCAAATAACTCCCAATATTTAAGTTGTAGCATTATTCATAAAGATATGATGGTAAGACCTTCAGCCATAGAAGTGAGATATTATCTCCTATTAACAACTTGAAAGGAATGTGAGCAAGAATTTCTTTTGTATTAATTTACATGGAAGGGGAAATTGACAACCACCACAAATTGGAAAAATGCATTTTGGCAATCATGTTGACTTCATTTGAACCTGTCAGATGCCCATGTGTATGTGGGTATGTTTAGAGTGATCATCTGTGGCTCACTGTGGTTACCCGCTGCACCCCCCACCCCTGGGGCAAAACTTAGCAGTGGGTGTGACTTGTTCTCTTCCCTTTGATCAAAGACCCTTAAAATATATTCAAGGTTGGTAGCAATGTCCTTGCAGTAGAAGGCAACCTGTTTATATTTTCTTCATCAGTGTCAACTGTGGAGTTCCAAGGAAGGAGAAATATAATCTAGGTTCAAGGACAACAACCATTTAGAAATGCCTTCATCTCTGAAAGAAAACCAAAGCGTCTCTCAGTTTTGTTTACAAAATGCTTAACTAATTTTTCTCTGCTGCTGGGAAAAAAAAAAAACCAAAAAACCACCCCACAGCTGGAACCACTTACAACATAGGTTTGATTGTTTTTTTGCAAATTGAACGATTAATTCAGGCAAACAACCAAAGATTTAATTTAATTTTAAATTGAAAGGGACGGTCAGTCATGCTGGCTGAATTCCTCACTTGGCAGGATTTTGGGACCGTGGCAATTAGTTTAGACAATATTGTGACTCTACCAAGTCCATACTGGGAGGTGGATCAAGTTTTTAAAAAACATTTTGGTACCACTGGCCTGACTCTCTTTTTATTAATGTTTTCCTTGCTTTAAAATAGAGGACTTGGGATAATCTTAATCCTATTTCTCTACCCCAGGGCTATATGACTTTGTCATTACATTTTACTCCCACCCCAGGATGACAAGTGAGGCGATCACAAATTTCTGGTAACTGTGGACAGGAATTCCTAGGATTTGGGTTAAACTTGCTGTTGGGCCCAACACAGACGCATAGTAGGCTCGGCCAATTCTTCCGCATTCAGACATTTCCAGGCAAAGCTGGACATTGCATGAGCCGTGGAAGGACACGCTTACTAGAAATGTGAGCCTGAACCATTCCAAGGTTCAAGCTAAGGATGACCCAGGTAGTGAAGTCTTACACGTGCTTCCGTCTTTATCCAGCAGCTCTGTAAAGGAAGCCAGGATCCCAGCTGCAGGCGTTTCTGAGATGTACTTGGCACCCGATTACAAAGTCTAGTTAGACAGTAAGGCAGAGAACAGTTAGCAAGGAAAAAGATAACCCTATTTGGATGCTCTGAGAATTTCCTTCTCTCAGGGAAAAGAACTGAATTGCATAGAGTGCATGGGATTCTAGAACTTTCAATGATGCCTTTCCATTATTCTAGAACTTTTGTGTCTTAACGGGTTTCGCTGCTTAAAATGGTACTGGGATTTCACCTCCTGGCTTTGGTCTTTGCTGCCTCTGTCCCTCCCTCTCCCTGTACCCCACCCCAGCCCACCACCTTCCTCCTTTCTTTCCTTTATAAAATAAATCTTCTTGAATACTGACATCTTTCTGTCATTTCCTCACAGAAATAAATCCAGGGGCGCCTGGGTGGCTCAGTGGGTTAAAGCCTCTGCCTTCGGCTCAGGTCATGCTCTCAGGGTCCTGGGATGGAGCCCCACATAGGGCTCTCTGCTCAGCGGGGAGCCTGCTTCTTCCTCTCCCTCTGCCTGCCTCTCTGCCTACCTGTGATCTCTCTGTCAAATAAATAAATAAAATCTTTAAAAAAAAAAAAGAAAAAGAAAAAGAAAAAAGAAATAAATCCAAATGTTGCTTAATGAATATATTTCTAAAAACTGAGACCTGGGCAGTGTTGGACATGTCACAATGCTACCCCTTTCTCCTGAATTCGCACATCCTCTCCCTGACTGGGCAAGTCACACCCAACCTTCCAGTTCCAAATAAGTAAACTTTCCATGAACTTTCTGCCTCCATATTGTCACTGTGTGATAGAGACTCCCTCGTCTGAAAATCTGCACCACCTGCAGACCATTCCTTGTACAATGTCTATCGGCAATTTTTTCTCCAAAACTTTCTGTGTCATTACACAAGTAATATGGGATAACACACCTGTTGAGTAATAATGAAATAATGCAGAAGCAAACAAACCAAAATGGCCAAAGGCCCCTTTACCCCCAGAAAAAATAACTTCATAGCTCTGGAGCTACCTTCTAGCTACATACACCCAAATTCATGCCTATCTACAAATGTAGATGTGGGTTATTTTATATAGACATATGTGAAATCATACTTGTATATCTTTTAACACCCTTCTTGAGATATAACTCTTGTAACATCCTCTTCTGTTTTTAACCATATAAGGATAATCCACAGCTTCGTCAACACTTGTTGTTATCTGTCTTCTGGATGATAGCCATTTTAGTGGGTATGAAGCCATACCTCTTTGTGGTTTTGATTTACATTTTCCTAGAGGCTAATGAAATCCAGGGCTTTCCTTCATGTGCCTTTTGGCCATGCATATCTTTTCTTTGGATCCTTTGTCCATTTTTTTCTTTGAGTTATTTGCCTTTTTATTATTGAGCTCTAAGAGCTCCTTATATGTTCTGGATCCAAGTTCCTTATAGCAAATATTTTCTTCAATTTATGAATTATTATTTTTACTTTCCTGATGGTGTCCTTTGAAGCATAAAAGTTGTTAGTCGTAATGAAGTCCACTTCATCTTTTTCCTTTTGTCATCTGCTTTTGGTGTCCTGTGTAAGGAGGCCTTGCCTGACCTAAGGTCATGCAAGTTTCCTTCATTATTTTCTTCATGTTTTATAACTTTGGCTCTTCCATTTAGGTCTATAAATCCATTTCCACTGAATTTTTGTGTATGGCATAATGAAAAGGTCCACCTCCATTCTTCCTCATGCAGGTATCTAGTTGTTCCGATACTTGTTGTAGAGACTATTTTTTTCCTCTTTAATTTTCCTCTTTAATTATCTTAGTACCCTTGTCCAAAATTACTTAACCACAGACGTAAGGGTTTATTTCTGGACTCTACTGTATTCCATTGGTCTATATGTCTTTGCTTATGCCAGTACCAAGCTATCCTGATTACTATAATTTTGTAGTAAGTTTTGAAATTAACTGTTAGTCCTTTTTCAAAAGTGTTTTAACTATTCTGAGTGTCTTGCATTTCCCTTATGAATGTTGGAATCAGCTTGTCATTTTCTGCAAAAAAGACAGCTGGGATTTTGATACGGACTACATATTTGTCATCACTTGCTTTTCATTCCGCTTGATGAATTGTGTTTACATATGTAAAAAAAGAAAAGACATCCTTGCATACATGCAGAAAATCAACATGTGAGAATTTTGACTCTATGACCATCACTTGGATCCCAGATATAAAATATTCGTCATACCTTAGAAGGCTTCCTAATACCCCTTTCCAGTCCCTACTGTTCTATCAAAGTAGCCACTGTGCTGACATCTGCCACCATTGATCAGTTTCCCCTCCCTTAAACTCCCTATAAACTGAATCACGTAGTATGTGCTCTGATATGAGTGACTTCTTTTACTTAAATATCCATGTTGTTGTTTGTATTCTTAGTTTTTTTTTTTTTGCTTTTATTACTAAGTAGTATTCCATTGTTTGTCCATTCTTCAACTGGAAGACATCTTGTTTGTTTCCATTTGGGGGCTATTATGAATAAAGCTGCTATAAACAAGCATGTCACAGGTTGTAGACATACTTCTGTTTGATGCACTCATTTCTGTTAGGTATATATTTGGGAGAGGAGTTACTGGATCATAGGTTAGATAAATTTTTTGCCTTGGAAGATGCTGTCAAACAGTTTTTTGAAGTTCCTGTCCCAGTTGACCTTCCCACGAGCAGTGAATGAGCCTCCCAGTTGTTGACATCCTCGCCAGCATGTTGTATTAATTGGTGGCATTCTGTTTCATGGGTGGTGACTATGGATGTTTAGCATGTTTTCATGAGTTGTAGCGATTTGTATAATCATTTTTGGAAAGTGCCTTTTACAGTGTTTTGGCAATTATCTTAAATTGGGTTGTCTGTCTTTTTCTTTTTGGTTTGTAGCATCCCTTTATATATTCTTAATACGAGCCCTTTGCCAGATATCCATATTGTAAATATTTCCTCAAGATGTGTGGTTTGCATTTTCACTCTCTATTATTATCTTTTTTAATGCAACTTTAAAAAGTGAGATATAATTAACATACCATAAAATTAATCTGTTTAAAATATATAATTCAGTGTTTTTCACCACACTGATAAAGTTTTGCAACCACTATTTTAAATACAGAATATTTTCATCACCCCAAGAGAAAATACTATACCCATGACTCTTTCCTTCCCCCAGACCGTAGGAGCTACTAATCTACTCTCAGTCTTTATGGATTGGCCTATTCTGGGTGTTTCATATAAATGGAATCATATACTATGTGGTCTTTTGTGACTGACTTATTTCACTTAGTATATGTTTTTGAGGTTCATCCATGTTGTGGCATGTATTCAAATTTCATTCACTATTTATTACTGAGTAATATTCCATTTATGGAATACCATAAATATACCATATTTGATTTATCCATTCATCAAACATTAGACTCATGGTTTCTTCTAATGTTGTTTTTTGATGAATAGAAGTTCTTGATTTTAATGAAGTTCAGTTTGCTCAATATTATCTTTTACGAATTGTGTTTTATTGAAGCCTATTTAAGAAATATTTGTCTACTTCTGTTACTATTTAAACACTGTCAGTGTCCTAGAAGTTCTTCCCACATTGGGATATGGAGGTTTATTTCATTCTTTCTACTGACTCCTTGTAGCAGCTTGTCCATTGCTGGATATTTGGGTAGTTTTCAGGGTGTTGCTATTAAAGCAATGCTGCAATAAAAATTGTCTCATGTTGACTTCGTGCACATACACAAGGGTGTCTTCAGGTAACTTCTTGGAAGAGAAATTGCTGGATCAAAATTTGTCCATTTTCAGGGTTTTTTTTTTTCTTTTTAATATATTTTTTAAAGATTTTATTTATTTGACAGAGAGAGAGCACAAGCAAGGGGAGCAGGAGAAGGAGAAGCAGGGAGCTAGATGTGGGGCTCGATCCCAGGACCCTGGGATCATGACCTGAGCTAAAGGCAGACATTTAACCAACTGAGCCACCCAGGCGCCCCCCATTTTCAGTTTTGATAAGAGCTTACTGAATTGCCTTCCAAAAAGTCTCCACCACATTTACGTGCCCATCAACAGATGGAAAAGTGCCCACTCATTGTGCCATATCCATGCTACCACTCGATATCATCAGTCTTTAAGAATGTTTGCCGTTCTATAAAAATTTGAAAAAGAAAAAAAAAAGTTTGCCATTCTTATAAACATACCAATATGTTCTCTAGAACTTTCTTGATTTCACAATAGCTAATGGGTAGGGACTTCTTTTACATTTATCCCTTTAAGTAAATAAGCATCCCTGAAGTTTGAGGTCAGTACTGTGGCACTGTCAGGGAGGAAAAAGTTTCCTTTTACCCTCTTAGTTTCAGTGCTTGGGTGCCAATGAATTAAACTAACAAAGACAGATTAACAGAGAAAAGACATACAATTTTTAATAATATTACGTGCCCAGGAATTCACCAAAAAAAAAATAAGCTTAAAGGAGTAATTAGGCTTGGAGGGCTCATATGCCATTTTAAGAAAGGAAATGGGGGTTGGACTGCAAGGGATGATAATTGTGGGCCAGTGCCTGGAAAATATACGGGAGAACTAATGTAAGGTATAGGTTTAGTAAGGTCTTTTTATTCAAAGTCATCCAGAGTCGACTCCCCAACTCTGGTTACAAGTCGCTCTTCTCTTTTCTGGTCCTGGAAAGTCACCTTCCAAAGAGAAATTTATGCGCTGCCTTTAGATAGACAAGGAGAGTCCAGAGAAAAACTTGCCCTGTATCTGTTGATTCTCACTTGCCTTCAACTCAAAATAAGTGGGATATTTTGGAATGGCATGTTCTGGACCCCTTTAGCAGAGAAATGAATATTTATTGTTTGTTAATTTAGCAGATGAGGATAATTCAGATGCTGCTTAAATCTTTAAGTTTGAGATAAATATGTACGTTGTTGGTGGCTGCTTAGCTCTTCTCTGCTGGGAGCAGGGTTTCTAGAGTCTTCTGTCATGGGCTGCTGAGCCTTGGTCTCTGCCTCAATATCCATCTGTTCAAGGGAAGCCTCTACAGATCTGAGCATTTACATCCGAGAGAAGATTATCTGCGCTAAGGCGGAGCTCACACCTCTCCAGCCACTAAACTGTGGACCTTGCCTGGCTCACCAGGCAACTATTCACATGGTTTTCATTTAGTGAGTCTAAACTGTACAAGAGGATGCATTGGCCACCTGGCTGTCTTCTCACCCTATACAGCTTAGAGAAAAAGTTTTTAATCCCAGTGGACTCATTCATTTGGAAGCACTAAGTCCCTTCTGATTTTTGAGCATTGTTCATATCTTTCTACCCGTTCTCAACATCCCAGGAATATTGTACTGGGTTTTGGTTTTAATCTGCCATTTGTCTTTGAAAAAGAGGCAATGTTGGGACATGATGAAATATATTTACCTGATGGCTCTGGACTGAAGGGGAAGCCAGGAAGACCGATTTGTGACTTAATGAATCAAAGTTCAGTTGGCACTTTGCTTGTAAAGGAAGCAGTTTGCTCGTTTCAGCCTTATGAGTTAATTGCTGGCTTCAGTTCTTCAAAGCATAGGCTGAATGCGAGTGTTTCTACTCTAAAGAGTTAGATCATGAAATTAACACTTTTAACTTCCATGTGGCTTTAATTCACCAAGCACCTCAGTTGAAATAAATGATTAGCCTTGGCAACAGAAATGGAAACAGGATGCTCATTCGTCTGCTTGCTAATTATTCTCTCCTTTCCCCATTTTCCTCTTGTCCCAAAACATAAACATTAACTGACACAGCAAGCACTCTCAGCTCAGTGAGGGCTCACACAAAGCGAAACTCATGGACAGGCAGGGTCGTGTCTCCCGTGACACACTCAGGCCAGGGCTTACATGCATGCATGTGACACCAGCCACAATGATTGAATTGTTATTTCTCTCTTTGTCTCTTCTTTGGTTTGGCTGAGACAGTATGGTTGAATTTGTGTGAGTCAGTGCTGCCTTCCCAGATCACTCCTAGAGTTTAGTTAGACTCTTTGAGTTGTTCGGAACGGAAAAACACTCCGCCAGTTCCAGTAAAGGTTATCCATGCTAACTGATGGAAACTTATGGGAATTCAAAGACAAAAGCCAAATATAGCCATGCCCCAAGGGAACAGGACTCTAGAACCAGTCCAAAGCTTTCACATTATGGTAGGTCTTTCCCTCTGCGTGTGTGTGTATCTGTCTCTCTCTCACTCACATGTTCTCTCAGTCTTTCTCCTTCACTCTGAGCCTCTACTCTCTTCCTTCTTCAGCTTTCATGACCCATTAGAGGTTTCATTCCCACACTGACTACTAAGGATTCCTAAAATAGTCCAATTGGCCCACTTTCCTCTTAAACACACATCATGATGGCAGCTGCCCTGAGTCCAGTGCCACCATGTCCTTTGAACATGCATGGGCAGACAAGGGTTGGCACTCTGCAGTGACTTCTGCCCTCCCCCCACCCCCAACTTCCATCCCAGGTGGTGATGCCTGCACGCTCCGCTGGGCCTCACAGAGCCACTGTTGCACCTGGCTCGCCGGATGCTACGTATTTGCTAATCTGTTTGTCTCCCTCCTCACCCGTCATGAGCTCATAATGAACAGAAACTTTTTTCCCTGCCTGTCCTATTTCACTGTAGTCCCTGGAACATTGGAATAGAGACAGGTGGCATGGGGGGGAGGGGGAGCTCAAGAAATGTTTGCACAGATAATTGAATCTGAATAATCCCTTATCTGAGAAGCACTGCGAATGTCTCTGTGTGTCTTACCCAGTTCAGGCTGCTATAGCAAAATGTCGCCCACTCGATGCCTTAAATGACAATTGTGTATTTCTCATAGTTCTGGTGTCAGGGAGATCCAGGGTCAAGGTGCTGGTTGATGCAGTGCCTGATGGAAGCTCTCTTTGTGGTTTGCAAATGACCACCTCTTGCTGTGTCCTCACACGGCCAAGACAGAACTCTAGTCTCCTCCCCCTTTGTATAAGGGCCCCCCTCATGACCTCATCTGAACTCAGTTAGCTCAGCCCCACCTCCTAACACCATGACACTGGAGGTCACCGTCTCAGCATATGAATTTGGTCCATATTTAGTCCATAACAGTGTACTGCCTGGTCTCTCCATGTTTTGAAAATGCAGCAGAAAGTTAATGCTGGAAAATGTGATTTCCCAGGCTCCGGCTATAGTCTTCGAAAGGTCGGATAAATAGAAGAGCACCGTGTTGGGGGTCCAAGTCTCGTTCCTTCGACAACCTCATTTTCCCCGTGTACATCCCGTATCTATGGGACGGTGCCAGACCAGGAGGCAAGACCTCTGCCAAATTACAGGCTCCGAGGCGCCTTCACCTGGATGCTCAGCCTGCTGCTGTTCGGAGGATTGCTGCCTGGGCTGTCTGCCTGCTCCCAGCACAGAGACACTTCATTCCTGGCCTCTGGGCCCGCCATCGGTTTGCTGTCAGCTTCCGCATTGATTTTAAATTTTATTATTGGCTTTTAGAGCACTTGAGGACCTGAGGCTTTCCTTCACCATCAATTTGCTTGTTCCCAGTGGAGGGGATGAGCTTTGCCATCTTCATCCCCTGGCCGGTGACCAGCCCCTCTGCTTGCACTTGGAGATATCCTTGGCTTGCTCTGGGTCAAGTCTGGGAGACTGGGCTCGCTTCCTCAGACATCTGTGGTGCTGAGACGCCTCGCTCCTAGCCAAGTTGCAAGCCCTGTCTGTTTGCCATGACCAAGTGAGAAGAGCTATCTTGTGTTGAGTGCACAGCCTTTGTCAGCTACCATGCTAAACACTTGACGTGTACTACCTCATTTAATCTTCCAGAAGTCCCAGGACGTAGGTAATTTATTACTAGTTTACAAACAGTGAAACTGAGGCTTAGGGAGGCACAGCAACATAGCGACTCTAGAGGTAAATTAATAATCTCATCAGTAGTGCTTGTCAAGCTCACAGCCTGAGATGTGATGTGACTGTGCATGAGTAATACACAGCTCAGGCCAGGGGCAGCTCACCCTACAAGTTCATGGTCATCAGCATCCAGAATGGTCTATGTCAGCATCTGTGAGACAAGTCTGAGGCTCACACAGAGAGCTGTCTCAGCAGCGTTAGATCATGATAAAAATTCCCAATGGTGTTCTGTCAGTTCTTCGCTTACGTTATCAGCAGCTGGTAACCAAGAATTCTCAGACCAGGTCCAGCCAGTGGCCCACACTTGCATGGCACTGCCCCGATGGACCCAGAATACCTCTTCCTGTAGAGAGGTAGCCATGTAGGAAATGTTTCTGTGGCCAAAGGTGGGAAGGAAAGAGTCAGCCTTGCTCTGTGGAATTCTGACTTTTTCCTGCCATAGAATCTCCACTTCCTTTTGCCTCATCACAGCTCCTGCAGGAGTGAGTTCTGTCTGCAAGCCCACTTCCCTCCTTTGACCACCGAGGCAATGTCCACTCTGAAACTGTGAGTTCTAATACTCTAGCTCTACTCAACGGTTCCTACTTTTAAAGGCACAGGGAGGGGCCAGAACCTTTTACAGGCTTCTCCCATGCACTGTGCCCTGCCTCTCTCCCCTCCCTGCCTCATCCCTCCTTCTCATCCCTTTTTGTGTCTTCTCCTTCCTGTCCTTCTTCCTTCTCTCTTCTCTCCTTCCCCATTGTGTAGTGGCCTGTGTTTTTCTCCAGGAAACACGTGTCTGTCGGAGTTAGATCCCAGGGTTCTTTGGGGAGCTGATATCCCCAGGCACAATGCATCCTGTGACCGATACCTGGGCCGGTGATGCGTGCTTGCAGCCTAGAGCTAAAAACAGCACTACCAGAGGGGTTTTGGGGGGGGGGTGAAGGGGTTCTTTCCATGGCCTTGCTAGCATCCTGCTAGCTGGCCTCTGAGTGCTAACTGAATCTGAAGGGAGGAAACTCTTTTGAAGGCTAACATTTTTCACAGTGTAGTAATCATAGGGGAAGTTGTCATTCCCC
Source organism: Potos flavus (assembly GCA_028534135.1). Classification (NCBI taxonomy): domain Eukaryota; kingdom Metazoa; phylum Chordata; class Mammalia; order Carnivora; family Procyonidae; genus Potos; species Potos flavus. The sequence goes on along the minus strand of CM052898.1, from coordinate 33,118,194 downwards.
CCGGGCAGGAGGTGTGTGTTTAATTTATATACCCTGGATGGCAGGTTTTGTGGTCTGCCCTGGCTTTCAGTGTGCCTTCCAGAGCTCAGTGCCGAGGATCAGATGGGTGCCACCCCCCCACCCCCGTGGCCATGGTCAGAGGGCCCAGAGCCACTCAGGTGTAGTGCAGAGGTGTCCTCAGCTGTCACTCACCAACCGCTCTCCCCTTTGCTAGTAAGTAATGTGAATGTGACCTCCTAAACCTAACTTCCATCCATGTCAAATGGGGATGATAAAAGTAACCACTTCCCCGGGGGCTTGGTGAGCATGAGAGGAGGTAATGGACATGCAAGAGCCCGGGGGCCCAGCCCTTAGTAAGGACACAGTAAATGTGAGCTGATCTTCTTTGTCCTCATCCTCGGTAACTGACACACGAGGCCTAGAAAAATCCATCAAACTGCCCACAGTCACATGTGGGCACAGTAAGAGGTGGGCCCACATTTAAACTCTGGCAGTCTGACTCCCAAGCCCAAACTATTAGCCACTGTGCCTTACTACCACGTAAGATGTGAACTGTGTTACAGAATAGCAGATGGACTTCTGGAACCCTCAGAGACCAGATCATGTCATTTTCAAAATCTTCGCATTGCGTTGCCTGTCAAAGTATCTGGCACATAGTAGGAAGTCAGTAAATGTTGATTCAGTGAATGATTGAATCAGGAAAAGTTCGGGTTCTGGAGGAATGAATTGGGTTCAGTAAGTCAGGGAAGGGTATGGAAGGGTAGGGGGCCATAGAGTCTTACTTAGTAAGGTAGGTATTAGCACTAATACATGATCGATTCAGAAACCAGTAGCATTAATAACCTAACGCTAAACCAACCACATTTCAGATCTAGGGACTGTTGTGTTTCTTAGGCTAGGGATTATCGGGTCCTAAACTTGCCCCATCCTTACATAAAGCTGAGGTTGAAAGGTGAGGTTTGGGGACACCTGGGTGGCTCAGTCAATTAAGCCTCTGCCTTTGGCTCAGGTTCTGACCTCAGGGTCCTAGGATTGAGCCCCCCTTGGGGCTCACTGCTCAGCAGAAGGATCTGCTTCTCACTCTGCCCCTTCCCC
>CM052898.1:33052074-33116599 GCA_028534135.1 Potos flavus | reverse complement strand
CAGAGTGGGTTTCGATAGATCTTACACCTAAAAACGAAAGGAGGCAAGGTAGACTCCCTTTCCCCACAATACAATTAACTGTGGTTGCCAGATGAGCTTAGAAGCACCATGCTGCCCAGAGCTGAGTACCTATAATTCCACTCTGTTAGTATTCAGCAGTGAAAACTAAACCGATAAACCATTACCAAACCTTCTCAGATCAACCTGAAGGTGAAAAGTTAGCCCTCCCCGGCCGTGTTTCCATAGAACCTGCTCTACATGGGGCTTCAGAGCTAATGAGAGCTACAAAAGAAAACTGGAATTAGGAGGCCGTCAGACAATACAGTAGCCCCATTCATGTAAGTTATCTCCATGGGTGGCTTGCTTAGGAAGCCACATATGAGTTTCTAATTAAAGGAATATTAGAAGAATACATCCATAAATTTCAGAGCCAGGCTTAATTTTCTTGTTTGAAAACTGCCAGGGAGGAGAGTGGATTGCAAATATATGAAATATGAGAAAATGAGACTTAATGAATTCTAAGTTTATTCACTGAAGTATTTAACTATCCAAGCCATCAAGTGGGGATAATAAATTTGAGTATGTCATAAGACTGGCCCACTTTAATTCACATTTGTAAAAATGAGCTATAAATAAACGGACTGATTCAGTGCTTAATTTTTAGAGATACATTAACTCATAATGCCTGTGCCTACAAGATGCCAAGCCCTGGAGGGAAGGGGAAAAGCCTTCACTGTTCAGGAAGGCGGTAACGGCCCTCATGCCTGCAGCAAAGGGCAGAGGACTGGCCTTTGACAGAAGTCAAGTTCAAACCTGAGTCAAGTACCTGCTAAGGAAGAGACAGCCCATTTGCAGGGGTAATTAAGGAGAGTTTAATAAAGAAAACATAATTTAGAAAGATGAGGACAGGTGAAGCACCTGGGGCTCTTAACCTAGCCCCACTCCCAGGTCCAAAGGAAGCTAATAGACCCACTCTGCTATGGGGTCTTTCAACAATCCGCCCTGAGGGAATCAGCATTCTTGGAGTTAGGAGCTGCCATCTATAAACTCAGAAACAAGCAACATATTTTCAAAGATCTTCGTAAGTCCAAAGACGGAAAATAAAGTAGAAAAGGAGATATAAACCATGGGAAAGAGGTGGGGAGAAACCTCCTGAGGAAGGTGGAGAGGGCCTTCTGGGGAGTGGTGATGTTTCGTGACTTTCTAGCTGTGATGGACAATCATGGGGGGCTTTAAGCAAGGAAGTGGAGCGATCTGATTTCATTTTAAGTGACATGTTGGCTGCTGTGAAGGGGACACACAAAGGTAGAAGCAGTAAGACCTGTTACAGAGCAACTTAGCCTCCTGGTGAGAGGTGCAGGTGGTCTGCCCCAGGGTGGAGGAGTGGGGACAAAGGGCAGTGACGGGTCTAAGATCCATCCCATCTGCCTCATTTCCTCGCTCTTCCTGCAGTTAGTGGACAAGGACCCTTCTGGTCCTAGAGAAAGTCACTACCTGAGAATAAAAGTAGTTTTTAAAAAAATTGGGGTGCAGAGGGCATAGTATTCTAAATATTCTGCATGCTGCGTTTATTATTTTTGAAATTGGAAGAAAATAAAAATTTGTAAGACATCCATTGAAGGAAAGAATTGGTGGAGGGGGCAGTTGGCTTACTACATACAGAAGAAGAAGAAAACATACAGGGCTTTGGAAGATAACAGGCTCACCATGGAGTGGGAGAAGGCTTTCACAAAAAGTAATGGAATTTTTGGTTGCGTAATTAGAAAAATGGCATCCAGAGTGTGGAAGTTGATTCTTTGAGCTCTTTGAGGGAATGACTGTATCATACATTTATTTGTCCCCCATTTACGGGTACATATTGCCTGGTATCTAAAAGGCTTGGAAAGTGTGATATTATGTTATACTAAGAAGTATATATTTGGGGGCGCCTGGGCGGCTCAGTTGCTTAAGCATCTACCTTTGGCTCAGGTCATGAACTCGGGGTCCAGGGGTCACCCCCCACATTGGGCTTCCTGATCAGCAGGGAATCTGCTTCTCTCTCTCCCTCTTCCTCTGCCCTTCCCTCCACCAGCTTGTGTGTGTGCTCTCTCTCTCTCAAATAAAGTCTTAAAAAAAAAAAAAAAAAGAAGTATATATTTGCCCTTTGTCCCTGGTTCTTGATACAGAGCCCCTAGATCCCTTGGAATTTCCTAGGTGATAGGAGTGGTTTTTGTTCTAATGAGGTGACTCTTGGTGGGCTCCTGATGGGGGCTGGTCATCAGAAAGACCAAGACATGATTAGAAGCTTGGAACTTTCAGCCCCACCCTCCATCCTTAGGGAAGGAGAGAGGGGTTAGAGATTGAATTATTAATCAGTCATGCCTACATGATGAAGCCTCTGTAAGAATCCCTGAACTAGGTAAGCATTCAGAGAGCTTCCAGGTTGGTGAACACATTCACATGTCGGGAAGGCGCACAACCCAGCTCCGTGGGGACAGAAGCTCCTGTGACTAGGACCCTTCCAGACATCACCCAATGTACCTCTTCATCTTGTAGTTCATTTGTGTCTTTTATAATGAACCAGTGAGTATAAAGTATTTCCCTGACTTCTATGAGCTCTTACAGCCAATTTTTGAATTTAAGAAGGCTGTTGTAGAAATCCCTGATTCATATAGCCAAGTCAGACAGTATTGTGGGTAACCTGAGGACCCACACTACTTATGATTGGTGTCTGAAGTGGGGACAGTCTTGTGGGACTGAGCCCTTAACCTTTGGGGTCTGTGCTAACTCCAGGTAATTAGCGTCAGGTTTGAATTAAATCATAGGACAGCCGGTTGGTGTCTGTGGAGAATTGGAGAATTGCTTAGTCTGGAAAACCCACACATTTGGTGTCAGAATTGGTGTGGGTAGAGATACAATTTTTCTAGAGAAGAGGGAGAAGGAAAGAATTTTTTTTTTCAAAACCTAGTTTTTTTAAAAGCACGTTCTTAATAGTGAGGTTGGACATCTGCGTATGATACCTTAAGAGGCAATCTATAACTGGGATAATGCATGATTTGGGAAATACTCAAGAGGCTTATCACAAAAATCAGTGTTTTCACGACTAGAACAAGCATTTTATCCACTTTTGGAGAATAAGGAAAGTCATTTACCAGACTAACCCAGCACTTGGGTAAATCTCCCTCAAACTATTATGTGTTCTCCAAGAAAATATTGTAATCTTCATTCATCATCCTAGGTGAACCGTGTGGGAAAGATGTGTCCTAGGTGAAGAGTACAAGAATTCCAGTTGCTGGGAAAATATATCCTCCCTTGTAAATTAATTTACATGAGTTTATTTATCAGTCTCTTGAAGATATAGTAAGGAGGTCAGACTTCCCTGCCCCTTGCAAAGATGACCTATTATAGGCACACTGACCACATGAAGTTTCTTGACCTGCAAAACAAGAATGAAACTTTGAAGTATGGGAGCCTGGGGCCCCCCACCTGTGAGGTACTGTCCAGGTGTCCCTTTGGCTTCTCGCTGTCTGCCAGCTTACCTCCTATAAGGGTTACACACCTGGGGCTTGGTTATGTGTTCATAGCAGGTATTAATAGTGTTTCATACATAGCTTTCTTGCCATTGCTTAGCAAATTCTCTACCCATCAAAACTCAAAGTGCTGTGTACTCATCATTTCCCATCATCCAAGGCTTTGTTCCTAGTTTTGATGCCAAAGTTAGAGATTTTACTGGAATTCTGATACAACTGGTAAACCGAATTACTATAACTGTTGGTGAACTAGGTATTTCTATTGGTCGGGCCACTTTAACTTTCAAGAGACAGAAACCCAATTCAAAACCAGCATCAGCCAAACACTTTACATCACTGGAAATCCTCAGGGTAGTTACAGCTTCAGGCCTAGCTGGATCCAGAGGCTGAAATGCTATGATCAGGGCTCTTGCTCTCTCCCCATCTCCCGCATGGGTTTTTGTCATAGAGCCAGTACAGCTGATTTGTTCTGTCCACTTAGTGATGCTGGAACTACCTTTCCCCAAATTTACTTGTCTGCCTCATCTCAGGTTAATATGAGCCACAGAGATACTTTGTATGAGATTTGGAAGTGGAGCCAGTTTATCCATCCTATTGCTTTTCGTGCTGGGAAGGCCAGCACTGGCCAGGAGCTGCTGTCATGGCTTGCTCATCTTGTCCCTGTTTTGCTCCCTCATGTGTGGCCTTGGGCTCACAGCATGGCCAACTTCTACCAGATCCTCCTTCAGCCTCTCTGACTCCTGGGCCAAGTGTGTGGCCAGCTCTGTGCTGAAGGAGGCCAGCATCGCCTCCAGCTTAATTCCATCATTTCATGTGTGGGTGGCCTGGGAGATGGGAAGAGAGGAATGAGGGTCCTCTTCCCTCCACATGAACTCCTGCCCATCCTCAGAGACTTCAGTGTATCCTTGCTTCTCTTGCTTCCCGTCCATCTTTACTTCTTGACAGGCCACCCTGCAGGCGTCAGGTTCGTAGACCAGACACAGAAAGAACAGCCTCACAGAGTGTTGAACCATTCTTCAAACTGCAAGAGGCCACATCCCTTTAATAAATCCCCAGTAATATATATCTTCTACTGGTTCTGCCTCTCTGAGCAAACCCTGACAGATTTGGCAGGAAAGGTAGCTGTGAGGTGCAGAAAATTCACACTCGACAAGCTCAGCACGGAACGGTTCTCTTATGAGATCTCCAACCAGATGGAAGTTCCAGGGAGGACTCAGGAAAGAGGCAGCCTGACACATGGGTCCTTTCCCGCTCCTCCCATTGTGGTTGGAGCAGGTTGGATGTTGGGTGAAGGCTGAGACTCATTCCCGCCTGGCTGGAAAGAAAGGCAGTAGTCCTACTCAACACATATAAAAACAGTTATTGCTGGAGAAAAAGGAAGTGGGTCCCCGGAAGGAGGAGTGATAGGCAGGCAAAAGCAAATGTCCACAATCCCCTTCCTGCTGTCTTGTTTCGGGTAATGCTGCATTTACTTGAACAAGAGGAGATGAGATATCATCAATTTACAGGAAGCGGGTACTGCTGGCCAGACACTGAGTTTCACACTCTTGATGTATATGATCTCCTTAGAATCCCCACAATGACTGTCTGAGGAAACCAAAGCTCAGGGAGGTACAATAACTTGCCAGAGGTCCCTCAGCTGGGGAACCTCCAGTTCAGCTAGAACTTGAACTCAAGACTGTCTGCCTGCACTCTTGGCTTCTTCCCCTTCTGCCCACGCATCCAGAAATTGTTTTGAGTTTCATAATAAACATATTCTCCCTCTGTTAGATTTGCCTCACCTTGTAATTATACAAAATGATCAAAAACCTTCTTTCTCCCTCGTGGCAAGAAGTCAACCATGTTGCCAGTGGGAAGTGGATGGATAGCCACAGTGTAGGTCTCATTAGTGCTGGCAAGACAATCCCTCTTTTAGAGACCTTGAGAGGGTGGGTGGGCGGAAGAATTTCCATTTGAACAATCTAGAAAGGTTGGGACATTTTTAGAATGCTGGCAAAGAAAGTTGCTGCTCTCTGAGTGTTCCTGTAACATCACTGTATTATCAAATGTCTACCATAGGCAACTTTTTGGGCCCATGGAGAAAACTTTTCATGCTGTTAGCTCATGAACAGATTTCGAAAAGAACAAAAGTTTCTGTCCTAACACTGTATATATTCCATAGCATAGAACTGAGTGAGGGCTTAGGGGGAAAGTGGCTAACTTGTATGTTTGAGGAGGCGTGGAGGGTGGCTCCTGCTTCTATGCACCAGTGATGGTTCCAGAAGATTCCATGCCTCCCAAGAGACTGTAAGGTCCTTTGCATAATAGAGTGCAGAGTGGGGTTAATAATAACCTGAGTTCTTTTCTACATAACAAGGAATGTTAGTTGAGCACCTGAAAGGTGTTCAGGATTATTTCATACATCAAATAGATGTTGATTATGATATGTCTTAGCTGGGATTTGCAGCTCTTTAAACGAGAAGCAATTGAACTGGAGAGGTCCAGACCGAAGATGCTAGGTTCAGACGGTTTTCTCTATTCGTGCCTCCTCTGCACGTTTAGCTGGAGCGGCCCGGTGAGCCCAGGCTAAAGCTGAGCTGTAGCGATTTTGTGGTAAACTGGATATGATCCTCTCGCAGGTGCCTCTCTGATCCAGAACAAATTCTTCTCAGTGGGGTCTTTCTCTGCCATGGTCATACCCTTCTCTAGGAGTAGGAGCTCTGAGGTATATTGCAAGGACTCTTACCAGGGTTTGGGAGCCACTCACCTCCTTTCACATTTACTGGAGGACAAGTTGTGTTCCGAACATGCAGCAATTTGAGTTGAGGCGAATGTGACCTGTACGACACTTGGCAAAAACGAGAGGGAGAGCTTGGGATATCCCATTTTACGGACTACTCTTTAACGCGTGAGGGTAGAACAGAACAGTGGATGGGAAGCAGGGCTCCAGCTCCTGCTCACCCACTCTCTCACTTCATAATGCGGCCATCTGGTTTAGGTTGCCCCAGGAGCAGGCTTGGGGGCGGGATCTGAACACAAGGAGTTTATTTGGGGGATGATCCCAGGAAGCACTGTCAGGGGAGTAGAGAAGTAAGCCAGAGAAAGGAAGGCAGCCAATAAAGGGTGTGTTGGTGAGCAACCATGTGACAAGGCAGAGCTGACTCCCCCAGGGATGAGGGATGCCAGTGGAGAGCACCCTTGGAGAGTTCTCCCTCCATCACTCATGGTTGGGGGCTGGTCCCCCTCCCCCATATATATACTTCTGGTCTGCCACGGGCAAACAGAAGAGCTCTGGCTGCCAGAGAGAACTCTCAGGCAAGAAAATGCAAATGACGCTCCCAGTGGCATGGTCTTCCCCACTGGTCAGGTGTGGGGGTCATGGATTGGCAATGGCAGTGACTCCTCTTGGCTCTGTTTTGGGGGTAGGAGGGAAGTCTCCATCCTGCACACCCACCTCTTACTTGGCTGTCTCTTCAGGCCCTCACTCCCTTTCTGCTGTGGACAGAGGCAGACTTGGCCTACACCCTATTTAGACACTCTAAGGAGTAAGTTTTCTCCAACTGAGAACAGACAATTAATTATTCACTAAGAGCTTAGTTCTGCTGATAACTGTCTCCTTGGCAACCTAAGGCCCAGGGTAACAGAAATGAAATACATTTAAAAAATATACATATGTATTTATGAAAAATACATAAAGGCTCTTCTTACTTTTTCATAGAAATGTCTTTAAGTATGGCTTTTGCACAGTGATGAAACATAATGGATTTTCCAGCACTGTATCAAGGAGTCCTTATCAAATCAGCCCCTTTGCTCTAGATCCATCTCTGGGATGTGTGTTTCTAGGAGACAGGCACAGATGCTTCATTCCACCGAGGTGCCTGCTTCCTTATATAGCAAATGACGCACCGCCACATGAGAGCCCCCCAAGAGCATTGCTAGTGACAAGTGTGGACTGTCTTCAGCAACAGTACTCACTTGCCTTGTGACCTGGGGCTGGTCACCTACCCGCTCTGCTCCTCCATGGCCTCATCCTCAAAAGCCACAAGCTGGACGGATGCCCTGCCAGGTGCTCTTCTAACTGTGTTGTCTTTCTGCCTTGAGTTCTGCCTTTGTCTGGGATTATAAACTCTGGCTTCTATTTCAAGGACTTGAGCTGTTTCATGCTCTCACAAGGGTTTTGGAGTCTTTCGCATCTTTTCATGTTTACTGGAGGGAAATCATTCTTGCACCTTCCCCTGAAGACATCTCAGTGTGACAGCTGAGAAATAAAGCCCCTGACCACACTTCCTTTTGCTGCGGTGCAAAGAGCAAAGTTCCCATCGCGGCTCCCATACTGCAAGCCGTGCGATTGGGAGAAGTCCATTAACCTCCCTGAAACTCAGCTTCCTTGTCGGAGAGACGGAATAAATAATTGTGCTCATTTCTTAGAGTTACTGGAAAGAGTGAATGGAGGTAACCTACATAAAGCTACTCAGAAAATGTTAGTTTCAGAAGAAAGAGAAGGACCGTTAGCGTCTCAGGGTCCCGCCTTCCCCGCCTGTCCGCTGTGTCCATCACCGCCTCCCTGCACCGGCTCTTTGGAGTTGCTCTCTTAGGATTCGGGGAGTTTTTCTTTTTATCTCCTCCAGTGATTCTGAAATCTCTACAGTTCAGTTTTGTTGAGGACAGTATTGCAGTTTTGTTTATTTGTTTCTCATTACAAAAGGAAGACGTGCTCTCCAGAGAAGAGAGAAAGTCAAACCAAACAAAACAAACACAAGAGAAAGCGTAAAGGGATAAGGAGGTGGAGGGGACATAATATCCCAACCTGAAGGCAGCCGTGGTTAACGGGCCTCTTTTTCTGTTTATCTTTATTTGAGGGGAGGTAAGTACATGGTAGATACTTATCCTGCCTCTTACCTTTACCATAGTTTTATATTTTCCCCTTTAAAAATAACACACAGGACTCCGTCATAAATCCCCCAGCTCACCCTCTTTTTAAGCTCTCTGTGGAGGTCATGCCATGGGTATTTTTTTTTTTTTAAGATTTTATTTATTCATTTGAGAGAGAGCAAATGAGTGCAAGCAGGGGGAGGAACTGAGGGAGAGGGACAAGCAGACTCTACACTGAGTACAGAGCCCAATGCAGTGCTTGATCCCATGACCCCGAGATCAGACCCGAGTGATAACCAAGAGTCAGACGCTCAACCAACTGCACCCACCAGGCGCCCCACGATGAGCACTTCTATTAAGAAATCTTCCCAAAGTTCATCACAACTGTAGGAGCAGGTTCACTATACCTGCTCCCAGGTACCCCCTCTTGCTGTGCCCTGAGGCAGGTTTAGTTGGTTCTGGGTAAGTCTTTTGCCCCCATAGTGGATGGTTATCGCTTTTGCTGCTTTTACCAGTCCAGTAATTATTACCACTGACCTTTTTTTGGAAGAACCTACATTGTTCTGCCTGGGCCAGAAATGGGCATGTGAGTCAAGTCTGGCCCATCCTCATATCCCACCCAGCCAGCAATGCTGATTGGTCCATGGAGTAGTGGTAGAAACTAGGAAGGACCAATTGGAGTCCCCCCTGGAGATAAACTGTAGATTCTGTGAGATAAAGGATGACAAGGGTGAAAGGCTGTGTCAGTGGGGAGCTGCATGTCACCTTCCCACAGCATGGAGGAAGGCTTTCAAAATGGCAGCCTGAGAGAATGAAATAAGCAGAGACAGCCCCTAAGGAAAAGGCTTGGGCTTGGGAACAGGGAACACCAGCTCTAATCCTGAGGTCCTGCCTTAAATTTTGAGGACTACTCCCAGACCCTTCCCAGTTACCTAGGTCAATGACTTCCTTTTTTGGCTATGCCAACCAGTTTAAATTACGATTGGGCTCCTTACTCAGATCCATCCCTCAAAATGGCCTCCCTAAATGTCCAAGAGACTGTGACATCTCCTAGGAGTGTTAAACTCAGGTGTCCGTGGGACTTGGCAACAGCTGCCAATTGCTCTTTCTGGGCTTTCCCAGGGGCAGGGGGTCGGGGGGTGGGGAGGAAAGAACCTGTGCAAATAAACCCAGGAACTTCAGAATTCCCCTGAATAACCCAACTGTCCCTGTCAGCAGTGTCTCATGGTGACATGACTCTTCGGGCATGGTGAACACCCTAACCAAAGATAAGATGGGCCCAGGAAATGTGAGCTTGACTTCTACTCATCCGCACTTTTAAAGTGTGAGTTTCTCAACTCTTTGCTTTTAGACTGCTGTTAACCTTTCTCATCATTGGATGAGAAGAAAATAAAGGGCTATTTTTGGTGGCATGATGCATAGGAAAATTCCCTGTAACTGTTTTCTTATCCTCTCCATTCAAAACAAGGCAGGGTGGCTCTGAAAGGTTACTCAGGGTGTGAGAAACCAGCTTTGCACGAGCTGGGCTGACATCAAGAAATGTCTCACATGTGTGAAAAACTTCTGGGAAGTCATTTTTGTTTTTGTTTCACCAAATGGATTCCTGAAGCACTGGCTCATTGAAACAGAAATCCCCTCAGCAGGACCTGTCTTATGTCGAGGAAGGGTAGGGGACCTCCTCAGAGGTACTCTGCATCAGAATCCCTGCAGGGGGTGGGATGAAATTCAGCTTTTCTGCCACACCCACTCACCCAGGGAGGAGGTTGTCTGGGTGATTCTGAAGCACGTTGTCCAGTCTGCATACCAGTCACATGGTGGGATTTGAAGGCCTCCAGAGGACGTCCTTCTTCCAATTAGACCCCCATTTACTGGCCAAATGTAAGAAGTCCCAAGGTAATTTTTACCTTGCCTCCAAAGACCCAACCTGGAGAGCTCTCTCCAGTGAACTCTTAGTTTCTCTTTAAAATGCAAATGTTTTAGAGCCCAAAAGGCATATTTTGATTAGTTGCGAAGTCCTGACATTAAATGCATACTACCGTTGAGTCCCACCCAACATGTTTTTCGGACGTCACTGAGCACTGGTCTTACGGGGTTGTTATGATGAGACTGTCCCCACTTGGCAGAGGAGGAAACTAATACTCAGTGAGGATAAATGACTTGCCTAAAGTCTCAGAGCTTAGTGAGTGACCTTGCTCTGATCTGAGTACAGGAACACCTGACTCCAAAGCCCTTTTCTTTCCAGATTGACAGCTGCTCCCTGCAGTAAGAAGCACAGATCGGGTAACTTTCACTGTGCGGGAGGGGGTGGAGGGAGGCTCTGAGTAGAGGATGCTGCCTGGGGTGGACAGGCCTGGGAGGGCGCCAGAGGGAGAGGGCTAGGAGACCTGGGTGTGTCTTGAGTCACACTGAATGAGGGGCAGATGGAGAACAGTGAGAGCCAGGCCCCCTGCCTTCAGTCCTTGGCCCAGGGCCACAGACACCACTGTGGATTGGCCAAAGCTACAGGCCTGGCTATTGTATCCAGAGCCATAACAGCACTGGTACCAGTGGGTGCCCAGCGATTGCCTGCTGCTGTTGGCAACAGAATAGCAGTGTTTTACCATTTTATTGCCCTTCCTCCATTGGCACTCACACTAGACTCCCTTTGTCTTTTCTCTTAATCAAAGAGAGGTCCTGTTCATTATACCCTCTGCCTGAGGCACCCTGATAGCTGGAATATTGCTCTCTTGGCTTCCATTGGCAATGACCCAAGAATGGCATACTTTTGGTTGAGTAGATCGAAAGACCTGTTTCTACGTTAGGATGGCCATGCTACCCTCTGTTGGGTTCCCAAAAGGGTCTCTACCAGTCCATCTAGAGGGCTCAGAGTTCTAGGATCCTTCCCACTGGGACATCTGCCATTTCTGTTTCTTGCTGTCAGTTGAGCTGTCCAGCTGGCAGGTAGGATGAGTGAGTAAAGACCAGCCTCCTAACTCTGTGAGAGGGTGACACTTATTCAGTGCTTTCAATGGCAGCAGATAAGAATCATGGGGGGGAGCTTCTAGATAAACAAAAAATGTCTGGGCACCCCCCCCCCCCAAGGATTCCTATTCCCTCACGCTGGTGGCGAGTGCAGGGGACCTTAGCTTTTTTTTTTTTTTTTTAAGATTTTATTTATTTATTTGGCAGAGAGAGAACACAAGTAGGCAGAGAGGCAGGCAGAGAGAGAGGGGGGAAGCAGGCTCCCCGCTGAGCAGAGAGCCCGATGTGGGGCTCGATCCCAGGACCCTGAGATCATGACCTGAGCCGAAGGCAGAGGCTTCAACCCACTGAGCCACCCAGGCGCCCCGCCTTAGCTTTTGAAAAGCTTCCCAGGTGATTCTAATGCACAGCAGTAGTTGAGAATCACCACCCTAATTAATAAAACCTAATCTGCTGCCATTGGCACAGGACCCTGGCACAGGACCAAAAATGTTAGACTCAGTGGCCTCAAACTCCCAAGTTCGAGTTCAATGCTACTGCTCGGTAGCCAGGCAACCTACCGCCTTCCCCAGCACCACTCTGAATGGAGACAGCTGAGTATGGGGGATGGGTATACACTAAAGCTTGTCACCAAAGGTTCCCCCCAAATCATTTTGGGGAACAGGAACAGGTCGTAGAGTATAGGTCCATCATATAATACCTACCAAGTCACTTACAAGAAGTGAGTCAACTAGTCAGAGAGTGTACTCAATGTATGCATCTCACCTCATGCTGTTTGTTAATCAAGGGTTCAAAGTGGAAATAGGTTGGGAGATACACAGGACCTGAATCTTCAGAACATTAATTTCCCTGTCATGCCTGTAACCACGGCAATATCTGGGAATGAGATAGGTGCCCAGTGTGCTATGCGAGGTGTGGTAGATAGCTGCAGGAATGACCCATGCCTTTTCCTGACCACCCTGTATTCATGCCCTCCTGTGGACCCATCCCCCCACCGACTCTGGGCTTGGTGCAGTGACTTGCTTTGGCCAAGGGGACAATAACTAATTTGACACAAGTAGCCCTTGGACATCAGGTCTTGCTCTCTCTTGTTGTTACTTGGAACACTGAAACCACCATGCCAAGAAATCCAAGACAATGTACTGAAAGATGGAAGGCCACATGGTGGCTCTCCTCCATTAGCAGAGAGTCCCTAGGCCATGTGGCCTGCCAGTCACCAGTCTTGTGAGGAATGCTATCCTAGACCGACCAACCCCAGCCCAACTACTTACTAACCTCTGAAATCAACCAAGACCGCCTAGACCAGAAGAACCACCCAACTGACCCACAGAACTGTGAGAAATAATACATGTTATGTAATGTTAAGCTAGTATGTTCGAGGATGGTTATCATGCAGCAAAAGCTAACTGATACACTAGGCAAAGGCATAAATTGAGACTGCTCGCTTCTTAGTAAGTAAGACCCTTAGCTCCAACGTAGTTTCCTAGTGAACTAGTGCTGGCTAGTGAGCTGTGAGTAAAAGTGCTGTGTGCCAATTCTGGTTCATACCTTTAAAGAAATGTGTAGGTGCTCCTGCACCCTTTACACTTTCTGTTGTCTGGTGAGATGGCAACAACTGGGTGACCCTCTTGGGCTCAGAGATGGAAGCCATGTATTAAAAGACATGGATGTGCTACCAGCCTGTGCTGTCTCTCTCAGGACTGATTGGTGCAAGAGAGGAAAAACTCTGTCTCATTTAAAGCTAGCGTGCTTTGGGGTCTTTTTGTTACAGCACCTTAGCCTACCCCTACTAATATATCCTCTTACTAGCTATGAAAGCAACTTGTAAACACTTCTCTGCTTCATATAGCTCGAGGAACGGAGCTAATCATAATTCCTTCATAGTGTTGTTGCCGAGGTGAAATAAGAGCACACTTACAAAGCACTTAATACTGCCTCACACAGTGGCCTCTCTGATTGAACGGCAGCTCTCGTGACCTCTCCAGCACTAGTTTTGTTTTTCAAATGTTTGTAGAGTGCTCGCTTCGGCAACACATATACTCAAATGTTTGTAGATACTTGGCTAAACCAGTTTTTCAGTTCTACCTCTGGACAGTGACTGGAAGATCAATAAGGTGGATGGATGAGATTTTCTTTTACTAATTCTCTTATTCTGTTGGGTATCCTTTGCCATGCATTGACCCTGCCTAATTCTAGCTCTGGGATATCTGCAGGTCTGGTTATTTATTTCTGTGTAACTCATCACCCCAAAACTTAGTGACTTTAAGTAACAATTAATATATAATTATCTCAAGTTTTGAGGGGTTTCCTGGACTCTTGCACTGGCTGTCTCATGCAGTAGTGGTCACATGGTAGCTGGGCCTGGTGTCGTCCCTAAGATTCCCTCTCTCACATGTCTGGGGGTGGATTCTGACCAACTGCTAAGATCTGAGCAGGACTGTGGATCATATTACCTACATATGGGCTCTCCCGGTGGCTTAGACTTCCTCATAACGTGGAGGCTGTGTTCTGAAAGCAAGTGGACCTAAGAACAAGGCAGAATCTCTACCGCCTTTAGTGGCTTAGCATCACAAGTCACACAAGCATTACTTTTGTCCCAGAGGCCTTCCAGATTCGAACGAGGAAACAGACACTGTTTCTCGAGAGGGTGTCAAAGAGTTTGTAGACAGTACTTTAAAACTGCCATGTCTACCCAAGAAGCTGATGAAGGAAGGCCACAAGGCACAGAGGAGATAGAGTGACAGAGAATACAAAACAGTCACTAATAGCTTAGATTCTGGAGTCTAGCTATCTGGGTATAGTTTCTAGCTTTCCCAATTTCTGGGTGACCTTGGTCAAGTTATCTCACTCGTATGCTTTTCAGTGAACTATTCTTAAGAATCAAGGTGATAATAGTATCATCTTCATAATGTTGGGTTGTAAGGGTTGAGTACAACTCACATGCTTGATGTATAGTATGATTTCAATGAATATTAGTTGCTCTGATGAGATTGTTCTTTTTGGCAACCAGAAATGCATTTTCTAGTGGACTTCTGGCTTATCTCCAATCAACAGAGAAGGAAACCTCTACTCTTTGGGCCTTGGTTAAAGTAGTTCCCCTCCAATGGCTGGCATTCCAGGATTCTAGGAAATATAGCTGTGTATTGTTTTAAGTCATTGATACTATTAGGATAGAAGAAATCACACAGACTTTTGAAATCTCACGGCCCCCTCTGCAACCATCTTCCTGTTTCCCAGGAGCACATTTTCTCTTTATTCACTTGACCTTTCCTTCTCGCCTCAACCCACTTTTCCCAAATGGTCACAGGCTGTGGCATGGAGTGTGATGACAAAACGCCATGAACCAGAAATACAACTCATTCATTAATGTTTTACCAGGGGAAGGGGAGCATGTGGAAGCCTCTTCAAATCATTCTGGAAGCAAATATTTACCCTCCAGCTGCAGTGCACAGCAACCAAAAGCTGGCTGCCTTTCCCAAGGAAAGCCACAACTTACAACATCTTGTTTTATTAATTTTTAATTAGACCACCAACCCATGAACGTGTTCTCCCAGTAAATAAAACTGAAACTGTACAAATAAAGCTAATATCTCTTTGACCACTCCTTGTAACAAACACCCAGACCCATACCACCCCTGAGGTAAGCACCATCATTTTTGTCTGTATTTTTTCTATGCCTTTATTTACATATACTTAGGATCATTTAAAATAATATAGATTCATGTGTGTGAGAATATTAGTTATTTATTGCTATGCAACAAATATTGCTATACCCAAACTTAGTAGTATTAAGACAGCGAACATTATCTCCCAGGTTCTAGGTCAAGAATATGGGGAGGAGCTCAGGTAATTATGTGAGGCCTTGGGTCTCCTATCCAGTGACAGTTAAGCTGCGCTCATCTGAAGGCTGGACTTGGGGGTAGGACCTACATCTAAGCCCAGCAACATGGTTGTTGGCAGGCTTCATTCCCTTGTCATCAGCCTCTGTCTGCCACCACACACACACAGATCTGCCTTCCCAGGTCCAGAAATCTGAGAGAGAGCACCCCAGATAGAAACTATAGTCTTTTGTAACCTAATCTCAAAATGGTGTCCTATCATTTCTCCCATATTCTGTTAAGCAAGACCTATAGTATTTATGGGGTCCCAGGCAAGAGTTCAAATGGAAGCCTATTTACCATATGTCCAAATATTTAAAAGTTATAAATCAAGCTAATAATCTGTTAAACAAGGTTCTGTCTTCTTATCTTGAAATTGACTTTCCTCATGACCAAAAGATTTTTCAGACTGCTCGGAATTCTGCACCCAGACATGGCAGGACTCGCAGAGCGGGCCCAGGCCCACAGCCCTCTCCCCTTCTCTTCCCATCCAAAGCACCACAAACAGGTCCCCTTCGCGGCTAGAGGTACACACGGTGGCCAGCATGATCCAGAGGAGGAGGCCTACTTCAGCTCTGGGTGTGGACTCCAGGGTCCAGGATGCCCGGAGTAGGATCCCCAAGGCTTGCCGGCTCCTTGTGGGCGCCGCTGCTGGCTCTGCAGAATCCTTACTCCTTGGCCAGGAACACAGGCAGGGGAGGCCAGGGCGGGGTGCTCTCAAGCAGTGCTCCCCAGTACAGTCCTAGAACCCATGCCAGTCCAAAACCCTTCTGTTTCCCCTCCACAAGGAGGTGTGACAGCAATTGAGAGTAAACACTGAGAAACTGGCATAGCAATTTGACTTGCTGTGACATCCAAGTGTTTGTGGGCACTGGAATTTGAGTTTCATAGAATTGTCACATATCACAGATAGTCTTCTTTTTTAAAAATGTTGTTCCTGAATCATTGCCAAAGCCATTCTTAGCTTGCAGGCAAGAGAAAAACAGGGGCTGCTAGATTTGACCCAGAGGCCATGGTCGGCCTAACTGTGGTCTAGAGGACAGTGTGGAGGGGGCTGCTGGAAGCACGTCCTTGAAGGTGAGAGGACATGGAGCCTAGTGTAGGTGTGAGAGGACCGGCTTTGTACTGGAGTGCCGACTGTTCATCTGTGATAGCAGCAAAAAAGAATGGAAACAATTAGGAATTCAGTCACTGAAATATTTTGGTTTAAATCCCCTTTTGAACCTTTAAAGCCATTTGCTTTTGGAAAAGCACATACATTCTCCAAGCTGAAATGATTTCCATAAAATAGGTGCATATTCACCTCAGAGACCGTGAGACAGAAAATATATACTCTGTATGTTCATTCTTCTTCTCTCGCTCAGCTTCAGTGATTAAATGATCAAATTAAATGATGAAATAGTTATTATTGCCTGTTAATTTTTGAAAGAGAAATGCATCTTTTGTCACTATGGACTTTACTCTTTTTGGGGGCCTTTTTCTCTCCCTGCTCCCACAATAAATCTGAGGACTGTCTTCCTGGGGAGAAGAAAGCATGAATATATTCCCCAAACACCATTTCAGGCAATGCAATGCTCCAACAGCCAAGGTTGGCCTCGAACCCCTAGTTAAGGAATCCTGATTTACAAGCTGACCAAAGTTCTGAGAGTTGTGTTTTTCTTTTGACATTGCCCTTGAGTTTTTTGGAACTAAAGAGCTACATGCACGCAAAATGATTATTATAATTACCCACACTGTTATGCTGATTCCAAACAGCCTACTATGGAGTTCTATTCAGACTACAGAAAAGGGCGGAGAAGCTTCGAGGAAGAAGGGACAGGGTGAGTGTCACTAAACTCCATGCCTTTGAGAGCCATTCTCCTGGGGATCCACCCCATTCCTAGTCCTCTCTGTGACCCTGCTAATCTTTCCTCCCTTGAAAAGGAGAAGTGGATAATGCTTTGTGGAAATACATCAGTTCTTTGATTATATATGCTTTGGGGGTTACACCATGAATAGAAACTTCCCCTGGTAATAGATTTTATCCTTTCTACCATGAAGAAGGCTTCGTTTTCATTTGCCCGGCAATACCAGTATCTCGTGCCCCAAATATAATTCTCTTAAATCTACTGCACAGAATTTATGAAATGTGCAGAATGAATATCAAGACCTAAGTCAGAAGAGAAAATGTAAGAGGTGTTGCCTCAAACAGACATGGAAAGTGAAGGAAAAGTCATACTCTAAAAACTTCTTGTTTTCTTTCAAGTATTTACATGAGCAGGCAAGACACTTTGTCAATTCTAATCCTTTCATAAAATGTAAGTTGGAATATTTCTTAATGGAATGTCACCACAGGAGGCCAGCTAAGGTCTTGGCTGGAAGACTTTCCTGGAATATTTTGTTTCCCTTGGAATTTACAGTACTGTCTGGTTGAATCTAATTTGACATTCTAACAATTGGAGCATTGTATTAGGCACAGTGAAGCAGAAAATTTACCCTATCATTCTCCCCATTCATCCTTCCTTTGCCCTTGTGAAAATTGCCCGCTGTTTTATCCCACTGAATCGAAGTGTTGGGGAGAAGACAAATGTCACATCTAATTCAGTCAACAGTTCCATAAATGGTAGGTTTTTAGTACCTAGAATAAGTCTTTCATTTATTCAACAAATAGTTTTATTTAGTGGTAGCTCTAGGGTTTAAAATATGCATTGTTGACTCACTACAGTCTACCTTCAAATAACATTACACCACTTCACATATAGTGTAAGAAACCTTCAATAATATTTATTAAAAAATATTTAAAACCTGTTTCCCCCTCCTATCCTTTGTGCTATTGTTGTCAGATACTTTGTTTACACACATTTAACATCCCTGATATGTTGCCGTTATTTTTACTTTAAATGGTCAATTAGTTTAAATGTAAAGAAGTTAGAAATTATTTAGAAGTTAGAAATTTAATGGTACTGATCATTTCAAGTGTTCTTCATTTCTTTGTGTAGATTTCAATGTTCACTTGTTACCAATTTATTTCTCCTAAGAACTTTCATTTTTGTGAGGTTCTGCTAGTGATGGATTTGGTTAGCTTTTGTTAGTCTGACAATGAGTTTATTTCTCCAGTTCTGAAGGATATTTTCATAGAACATAGAACTCTAGGTAGAGAGGATTTTTTCTTTCAGTACTTAAAAATACCATCCCACTGTTTTTTGGCTCACGTTTGTTAGTTGTTTTTTTTTCTTCCTTTTTTAATGAGAAGCCAGCCACAATTTCTGTGATTCTTCTGTATGTAATGTGTCCTTTTGCTTTGGCTACTTTTAAAATTTTATTCTTATCATTGGTTTCCAGCAAACTTCTTATGACATGTCTTAGTGTAGATTTATTTTCATTCATCTCACCTCAGGTTTGTTGAGCTTCCTGGATTTCTGAGTTTATATTTTTCATCTAGTTTGTAAAGATTTTGACATTTCATAAAAATATTTTTTTCTGCCCATCTCTCACTCTCCTTTCCTTCAAGAACTTGAAGATATATGTTAGGCTTGATGTTACCCCACAGGCCATTAAAGCTCTGTTCAGTTACCTTTTCTTCAGCTTTTTTTTTTTTCTCTGTATGCTTTAATTTGATTGCTTTGAGTCCCTGATATTTTTCTTCTGTAGTATCTCACCTACTATTAATGCCATTCAGTGACTTTTTCATGGTGAATACTGTGTTTTTTAGTTTTCAGATTTCAGTTTGGTTCCTTTTTGTAGTTTCCATTTCTCTTTTGAGACTCACAATCTATTCTCATAAAGTTTATATTTTCCTTTAATATCCTTGACTACATTTATAACAGTAGCTTCAAAAGCCTTGTACCCTAATTCTATCACCTCTGTATTTTTGGTCTCTTTGGCTGATTTTTCTTCCTTCACATTTTCCTGCTTCTTCATGTGTCTAATCATATGCTATTATGTGCTAGGCATTGTGGATGATGCATTGTTGAACGTCTGGATTTTGTTGTCTTCCTTTAAATAATGTTGGGTTTTGGGGTTCCTGGGTGGCTCAGTGGATTAAAGCCTCTGCCTTCAGCTCAGGTCGTGAGCTTAGGATCCTGGGATCGAACCCCGCATCGGGCTCTCTGCTCAGTGGGGAGCCTGCTTCCCCCTCTCTCTCTGCCTGCCTCTCTGCCTGCTTGTGATCTCTCTCTGTCAAATAAATAAATAAAATCTTTAAAAAATAAACAAACAAACAAATAAATAAAAGTTGGGTTTTGTCTGGAAGGCAGTTAACTTCCTTATAAATCAGCTTGATTCTTTGAAGCTTTTTAAAACCTTTGTTAGGTTAAGTCTAGTATATTCTCAACTCCAGGATGATAGTAATCCTTCCCCTAATGCACAGTCTTTCTTATGTCAACTGAGTGCCCAAAATTATCAAAGTGGCCTCTCCACTTACACATACAACAATATCTCTCAGTTTTGTTTAAGCTCCAGAATCTCGATTAAGCTCATAGCTCCATCGTATTTATTCTTTGTCTACCTTTATGGATTCTGGTCCTGTGCACATGCCACTTGGTATTCAGTCAAAGAATCTGGGAGATTCTCATACAGCTATCTGAAGCTCCTCTGTATGACTTCTCTTCTCTAGAACTCTGCCCTGGAAGTTACAGCCATGCTATCAGCCCTAACTCCGATCTCATCACATCTGCTCAGTGAAATTGCCATTCTCTGCTTCAGTTTTTCCTCCCTGTGCCATGATCTGGAAAGAGCTTCAAAATAAAAACAACAAAGCAAAACAAAACCCCAGGGCAATCAGAGGATTCAACTCATGCATTTGAAGGCTAAGTTATAATGTAAGCAAGTCTCCAACCATCCTGTATCACACACATTAGACACATTATTTAAACATATTTATTAATAAGCAAGCATAAAATGGTTTGTACAAAATGTTTTTGCAAGCTGCATGAGTGGTAGATCTCTGCCCTTTAACCCCAGCTATCGTGGAAGGTTCACATGAGGCAGGTAGGATGCTAATCTAGATACAGCATCAGGAAATCAAATCTCTAGGATCATCCTAAGAGTACATGCTCCAGGCTTCATTAGACTTTACACTCTTTCCATATGAGGATGGATGACTCTCTCTACAAGGCTCTGGCTAAGCCATATATGTTGAATACCAGCGACTTACCCAATGAGAACCCATTTATAGCATCTAATGTGTTCATTTAAAACCCATTATTTTGCCAGTAAAAACACATTTCTGATGTTTGTTTTGTTAATGACCAAAGGCTCTTCACTTAAGGATTGTCAGTGCTTCTGGAATTGGGCCTTTATGATTCAAAGCAAGTGCCTCTGATATATACACTTCTCACTGGGGCAGCTGTCTTCACCTAGAGTGTAGCTTAAGCTAACACATGCAAGCTAACACTGTCTGTGCTGAAGTCTTTAAACTTCCTGTAATCTTGTCCATAACAGAGGTGGCATCAGAAAAATCTAAAATCTGTGCCCTTCTAGGATCATGAACTCAGGACCAAAGGAGAACAGAAGAATCTGTGAAATCTCCTCTCACAAGGTGATCTGGCTTTCAGGGCTATTTCTCCCTTTGTAATCTGATTTTTGATGTTAGACCAGAATTGCCTCAGTCTTTCTCCATCTGTCCTGAGTCGATGAGCATAAAAGTCTCAGGGCTACATGCTAGGGGAGTGGGGAAAGGCTTCCACATCCTATGGGTCAGAGCAGGTAACAGTGGCCAGCTCCATTTCAAGTGATATAGAAGTGGATTGGATGGGAAAAGTTTCCAAGACTTCATGACCACATTTCAGCTACCACGAGATAAATGCCTTAAAGACAAAGACCAGGGTTCTGTAGAAATGTCAGAGGGATCAGTGGAATCTCATTGACTGAAGGCTTAGCTCTACCCCCGGAAAGTGAGGTAGCTCAAGATGTATGTCAAGGATGGGGAGATGTTAACTAAAAGGAAGGTAGTGTTTAGACAGCAGGACCATCACGTGCAAAGATTTGTGGCAGGCCATACATTTGATAAACCTGAAAAATGCAAGGAAGCCTTCATTTGCCCAAGACACCAGTCTGGAAAGCTCATGAGACTGTGAAAGGGTACTTCTTTGTCAGTAAGTATGGTGACGTGTACACCGAGCTGCACCTTCAGGCCACAGGGTCCCTCCCAGCTCAGTAACTCGGTAGTTGCATCCTCTAATGGATGAATTAGAGGGCCATGGAATGATCTAGTGCTACATTTCCCAAAAGGTTTTCTGAGCACTGTCATTGAAGTGGTTTGATGGTTTGAAATGTATGGGAAACACCAGTTCAATGAGTTTATTGTTGAAGTTCTCAGAGACACGCATAAGCTAACATGTATTCGGACCAATGGTGTGCTGGTAAATGCTGCACAACAAGCTATCTGAGAGAAAAATGTAGCCCCAATTTTGAGCATTTGCCAATGTCTGGAGTATAAATACTCCCACCAGGACTAACATGAAGCTACCAGTATGACATCACTGAACACACAGTTGGTTCAGAGAAGCCCTGAACACTTCACCACCAGCTCTAGCACACTCCTGGTGAGACTCAGAGATGGAGGGAATGAAGCTTTGCCCAAAACGTCATGGCCATGGCACCCTCTTATGGGACATCTAATGGGATGAATTCTTCATAGAGACACTTTAGGAAATCTTTGTTTGGCTATCTTATAAATGGGGAAACTGAGAAGCTAAGTATCTTACCCAAGAACTCAGAGCCAAACACAAATTAAGCTCTTCTGAGCTTCAGTCCTGTAGCATAAATGTTAATGTTCCTCCCTTGTTCAAGTGTCCTCGATTCACAACTGCCACATTTCCTTGCCATGAACCACGTCAGGTACTCTGCTAAACACTTCTAACTCACTGTGAGATGTGTGACATTTTGGTCCCCGTTTCGCAGGTGAGAAAACTCAAGTACAGAGATGTGAGATGACTCCACAAAATGAAGCGAAGGCATGGTTTGTGATGAGATCCCCTGCTCTCCATAGGAGAAAATGGTGCCATATTGTCCCCTACCATGGCCGGATATGGTAGTGCAAGAATAAGGCTTGTCATCTTCCTTTCTCAGCAAGAGGAGTGTCAGCCTGTGTCTGCCTCCTTTCTTGCTCTGGTTCTTAAGCTGTAATATCTCCACCAGCCAGCTTTGGGCAGCATGCTTACCAGCAGCCCAATCACCCCGCCAGCATTATTAGTGGGTGATTTTATGGACTGAATGTTTGTATGTTGAAACCCTAACCCTCAGTGTGATGGTGTTTGGAGACGAGTCTTTGGGAAATAATTAGGTAGACATGAGATCATGGGGTGGGGCCCTCATGATGGGATTAGTGACCTTATAAGAAAAGTCACTAGAGAGCTGACCACTCTCTCCATGCACACAGAAAGAGGCGGTCAGGGGATCATGTGGTGAAATGGTAGTTGACTACAAGTTAAGAGAAGAGGCGTCAGAATGAAGCTACCTTACCAGCACCTCACTCTTGGACTTCCCAATCTCCTAAAGTGTGAGAAATAGATTCCGTTGCTTACGTCACCCGGTCTGTGGTATTCTGTTTTAGCGGCCCAAGCAGACTTAGCATCAGCTTGTGAAATGTTGAGTTTGAGGGCTGGAGCAGGCATTGGGGAGAAAATAAGTTCAATGGTCATAGCATTCATGACCATACTTCTAGAAGTCCTTGTGGTAGTGGTAGTCATAATAGCTTTCTACTTAAGCTCTTTAACATCTATGATGCCATTTGATCGTCAAAGGACTCTATGAACGTTTCCTGTTTTGGAGAGGTCTTATTTTGTCCAGGACACATAGCTCCACGTTCAGCAGCACTGAATCATCTTCTGCCCCTGCGTCCTTCCCAGTATATCAAACTGACTTATGCCTAACTAATAGAGTATTGCTAAGCCGTTAGTTCTCCCGGAATCCAAATGTGGATGGCATTGAGAGGCCTTTACAATTTCAAGAAATAAAAAAATGTGGCATGAGTATCTTCAAAAGCAAGTTTAAACAGAAGGAATAACATTCGCTAACGTATCACAGTTGCAAGAACTCAGTATGAAGGCCAACCTGGTCATTAACACAGTGACCCTTACATAGTGCTTCCTAGATGTTGGGCACAGGGGAGGAGTTTGACATGTATTAACTCCTCTAACTCTCCTAATGATAATCCTACTACATAGCTCTGATGGTGATGATACCATTTTGCGTATTAGCAAATGAAAGTAGAGAGAGAAAGTAGAGAGAGAGTAGAGAGAAAACTCAAGGTGCCTGTAACTATAGATGACTGGGGACGTGTGTGTGTGTGTGTGTGTGTGTGTGTGTGTGTGTGTGTACAGGTGGAGGTGAGAAGGGAGTGATTCCCAGTTACAGTGCATTGTGTTCTGCTCCCTGGTTTCCCTCAGCATCAGAGCCATTGCGCCTCTCAGCTGCACATTTACACCAGCAGCCCAATTTCTTCTGGAAACCCCCTCCATTCCTCACTCTTTGAACTTAAGACATTGAGAAATTCTGTTAAAATGCAAATCTTACCCTGGAGGGGAAACACATTAAGCCACTATTTTCCACTTAAACTTTTTTTGTGAATTCATTTTCTTGATTGGTTTTTGATTCATTGAGAAGCCCACCCAGAGTGCCGAACCAAGGGATCTTTATTTCTGTGGTTGTTCTAGGGGAATGGGAAGGTCAAGACAGAAGACTGTCTTGAGAAAGCGTTAACACAACTGACAGAGTTCACCAAGTGTCCCCACCATGCTGGGCACTGGACTCTTCTCTCAAACATTCACAGCAGCTTTTCCCTATAAGGTCAATATCATTCACTCATGTTACAGATGAGAAAACTGAAGCTGGGGGGGTCAAGTGATCACTTAAGGAATAAACTGGTAAATGCTGAGGAGGGGTAGCCCAGCTGTGGCATTGTAACTCTGAGGGCTCTGGCCAGCTGGAAAACCCCAGAAAAGTACTGAATGTTCAGGGTGCATCTGAGTGCAAAGCAAGAGTGGAGGAGACCAGTTATTGTGAGAGGGGGATGTTCAAAGAAGGATAAACAATGAGGGACAGGAAGGGAAGGGGCTCTGGCCACCTTTTCCCTCCTGCTCCACGTCCACACTCCATTCTGCAGTGGCCTTGTGGGAGTGGCGGGCATCCACCCCCCTTTCTGGTAGGTTCTGCAGCTGCCTTGGAGACCCTGCTTCCATGGAGCCCCCAGGGCTCACCAGGGGTCAGACCCTGCCAGGAGAGCCAGTTTCTGAGTCTGCCTCCCACCGTTTTCCTGGCCTAGGCCTATTTCTGTTTCCTGTGTCATTATGTCACCTTCCCCACAAAGGCGCCTGAGCCTGCGCACAGGTGTGAGGCCTGCAGCCTATGCAGGGAGGGGGTGATTTCTCAGAAGGCCAGCAGGCTTGGGTCCTGGCTCCCTACCCTCTCAGGAGACCACTGCTCCAGCCTCCTCCCCTGCGGTGGAGCCTGGGAGCCCTCTTTTGACCACTTTCCTTCTCAAAGTGAAGGATTAAGGTTCTGCCCCTTCCAGCTTAGCGACACTGAGCAGATGGCTCAGTGCCCTTGATTTCCACATGTGTAAAATGGACATGTTGGTCATTCTTGCCTGGGTGGGGCAGTTGTAAGGATTAAACGCGTGAATCCAGAGTGCTTAGCCTGGGCCTGGCACGTGGTAAATGCCCGTCAAGGTCCTCTGCTTCTCCTGCTCGTGTCATCATCTATAACGGCCGAGTTATACCAGGCACAGTAATCTAGGGCTACGCTCCCTATTTTAACATATTTTTGCTTTTCTTCACACACATGCGCACGCACACACACACACACACACACACACACCCCGCTTTGTGGCTCTGAGTGTAGCCGCACAGGCAGAGCCAGCAGATGGAAACTCCATTCAGCGCTCGCTGGGCTGCGCCCAACTCACTCGGTGGCCTTGCGCGAGCTACCCCCCCCCCCACCCCCCGTCTCTGGCCCCGGGGCGGCCGTGCAGAGTAGGAAACTGAGGTGAGCTGTCGGGCCTCACAGGCTGGAGGGCTCAGATTCTGGCGGTGCCATTGGACTTTGAGAACGTGGCAGTGTCACATTGAAGTACAGATCTGTGGCCTCTCCCAGCATGTGCCATGACTGCACCCCCCCAACCCCCCACCTCTCGCAGCCAGGGAGAGCTTCGGAAGGCGTTCATTACTGCCTGGCCCCAGGAGGCACTGGGCTTTGCAAACCTCTGAACCTACAAATTCTCAGGTCTCTTCCAGCTGGAGAATTATGCCTTGGACAGCTCAGGTTTGTCTTGCAGGGCCGAGAAAGATCCCCGCCACAGAGGGTTAAGTGGCTGCTTTTGAAAGGACAAAGCAAGAGATGACGATAAGATAAGGAGCTCTGTTCTCACCAGACACTCCTCAGAAAGAACAGGCTTTTGTTGTGATCCAGAGGATAAGAGCCTGAGCCTCGCATTCATCAGGCCCTCCCTCCTCGCCTTAGCCCCCGCTCAGGGCCATGGGGATGTGTCTGCAGCTGCTGCCACCTGCTGGAGCCCAGAGCCTCTGCAGCCCGCCTGTGCTGTTCGCACTGACATTTCCCCCAAGCCGGGAATTCTAGCTCTTCTCCCTATGGACGCCCTGGACTTCACCTTGGCAATTGCTGGTATTTTTTCAAACACTTACCATGAGTCAGACACTATGCTTAGAACTTCCTTGGGTTGTCTCATTTAATCCATTCACTGCGGTGGAAGCCTACCCAAGCAGAAATTTTGTCTCTTTTTCCTGGCAGTATCCCAAGTGCCTAGAACCGAGTGTGGCCGGGAGGAAGAACTCGGTAACTACGGACTGCAGGAGAACAGCTATAAAGATAAATTGTGTTATTACCCTGGTTTTATGGAAAAGGAAGCTGTTGCTTGGTGACACAAAGGTCACCTCCTTGGGAGGCATTGTGGGTCAAGTGTGAGGAAAGCCAGACGGATTCTTGTCACAGGCAGACTGTCTTTTTACCTGGGGTGATTTCGAAGACGGTAAAGCCAGGCAGCGCTAGGACTAGTATCTCAGGCAGCCTGGGTCTGCTGGAGCTCAGAAAAGTCAGGATATCCAGTCGTCACGGAAGCAAGCCAAATCAAAATGTTACAGTGGGGCCCGGTAGACTTGAGGAGCCCCTAGGGCTCTGGCCAGGGCAAGAGGGCCCCGAAAGATGTTTTGTGCTTTTTTTTTTTTAAAGCAATTTTAGGTTTCTGGAGTAAGAGAGTTCCCATCTATCTTCTCACACCCAAACCCCCTCCACCCAGTTATAATTAATACCCCCCATTATTAACATTTTGCACTAGTGTGGTATAGTTGTTATAGTTGAGGGGCCTATACTGATAGAATTATTATTAGCTGAAGTCCATAGTTTATACTGGGTTTCCTCTTGGTGTCTTACATTCTGAGGGCTCCAATAATGGAGCCCTGTAATGGCATGTTTCCATGTGTGCAGTATCATCCAGAAAAGTTTCACTGCCCTGAAAATCCTCAGTGCTCCCCACTTCCCCTACCTCCCTCTGACTCCTGAGCCCTTAACAACTCTAACAACCACTAATTTTTTTACTGTCTCTGTAAATTTTGCCTTCTCCAGAATGTTGTAGTCAGGAGCTTACAGTATGTAGCTTTTTTCAAATTGACTTTTTTCACCTAGGATTATACATTTAAGATTCTCTGTGTCTTTTCAAGACATGATAGCTCTTGTTATTGCTGCATAATATTCCCTTGAATGGATGTACCACAGTTTGTCTATCCATTCATAGACTGATGGACATTTTTGGTGCTTCCAAGTTTAGGCAGTTATGACTAAAGCTTGTATAAACATCAGTGTGCATGTTTTGTGTGAACGTAAGTTTTCAACAAATGGGTAAATACCAAGGAGCGCAATTGCTGACTCATACAGCAAGTTTTGTAACAAATTGCCAAACTGTCTTTCAGGGTGGCTGTCCCTGTTTTGTACTTCTGAGCATTGCTCTTAGTGACAGGCATGCTGGCCTGCACTTTCCCGTCTCTGGGCTGGCAAGACTGAGAGAAGACAGTTCTATGTCTCCTCCCTTCCTGTCTGTATCCACCTCCCTTGCTGAGCCAAACCCACTTCCTGTGCTGAAAGGTGAAGAAAACAGAGGATCTTCTTTTTTGTCCTACAAAGAGGGACACATTTCAGACAAGGTGTGAAAGTGTAGCAAGTCTGGTCACTTGAAATCCCCAAGCCATGCCCTGAGGCTGGGGGCAGGTAGAATGGGCCTACTTACCTCTCTGGAAGGTCAACCTGTGGCTTTTGTTTCAAAATTCTTGGCTTGAGCATGGCCATGTGAGCTGGAGAAAACAGTTGCTGTTTTGATGTGTAGAGCTTTTGGGGCCTATGTTCATGAAACCCTTATGAAACTGGGGCTCTTGGAATCAGAACACCCAGCTCCTGCTCACTTCCCACTCTTTCTAAAATGTTGGCAAATGAGATAGCAGTTTAATTCACATCATCTCAAAACTTAAGGTAATTGGAATGTTCTGGAAATAATGGAACTATATGCAAGCTGGGCGTTTTATTTTAATTTTCCTCTGTCTTTTTAAAAAAGTCATGAAAAATTAGGTATGGCCCTTCAAAGTTACTTTAAAAATAAGTTTTTAAGGTTAGGCTAACATCAAACCACAACCATAGGAAAGAGAGCGGGCCTTTTTTAGTCACATTTTTGACATTATTCCCCAGAATTCACAATTCTGTGTTCAGTTACTTCTGTGCCATTGGCTCTCCTTTCCCTGCCCAAAGGAAACCAACAAACAACAGCAAAACTCTTAATGTTCTACCAAAAACCTGGAGCAAGTCATGTAATCATGGATTCACTTTTTAAGGCTCATGCTCTTTGGTGACTGCCTAGGAAAACTTGAAGAATCTCATTTGAACTGCCTCAATCTGTAAAGAGGAAAAAAAAAAAAAAAAGCTTTAGTCTACTGGTAGAAGAAGGGTTTATTTATGTGTCTCAATTTACAAGCCCAAGCACTGCAAATGTAAACTCTCTGAAGGAAAGTTTTGTCGTAATTACTTAACTGAATCCAGAAGCATCTGCTTTGATTTATGGCAAGTCCAGTTGGGTCTTAATCTAGCATTTTAAAGCATGCTGAGGTAACTTCACAACTAGTATCTTTTCTGCTCCAGCCAAGTATTTCTCAAAGGGTAGGAATAGGGTGAGGTCCAGAATAAACAATGTTAACAAATTCCCCAGATGATTCTTATAAAGACTGAAGTTTGAGAATCATTCACTGCTCAAGGCAATACTTAACTCTTCTTTTTAATTTTTTTTTTTTTTCATTTTCAGCTTTGCCTACAAAATAACTGGAGAAGTTTCTTCTTCCTGATAAATTTGATTGTCTCACTGGAAATATTTCCATTTTTCGTCTTAAAATTTTACTTTCTAAATGAATTTACAGTAAAATTGACTTTTTGTATGAATTTGAACACATGGATCAATTCACATAACTACCACACCACAACCAGGACACAAAACAGTTCCCTCCCCCCGGAGAACTCCCTCAGGTTATCCTTTTGTAGGCACCCCCTTTCCCCTAACCCCAGCCCCTGGCTACCACTGATCTGTTACCCATCACCAAAGTTTTGTTTCTTCCAGAAAGTTATATAAATGGAATCATACAGTATATAATCTTTTGAGACTGGCTTCTTTCACTCGGCATGATGTCTTTGAGATTCATCCAAGTTGTTGCTTGTATCCATAATCCATTTATTTTTATTGCTGAGAAGAATTCCATTGTATGAATGTAACCCAGTGTGTTTGTTTGTTTCCCCATTGGAGAGCATTTGGCTGTTTCCAGTTTGGGGCAATCATGAGTAGAGCGTCTATAAATATTTGTGTATAGGTTTTTGTGTAAAGGTAAGTTTTCATGTATCTGGGCTAATACCTAGGAGAATCAAGGACTCAACTAGTAGGCATATCTTTCACTTTATGAGAAACTACCATGCTGTTTGCTAGAAGGGTTGTACCATATTATATTCCTCCACCAGCAAGTGTGAGAGTTCTAATTGCTTTATATCCTCACCAATACCGGAGGTTGTCAGTCATTTTTTTTTTTTTTATTTCAATCTTTCTAATAGGTGTGTAATGGTACCTCATCATGGTTTTAATTTGCATCTCCCTAATGGCTAAGAATGTTGAATATTATGTGCTTTTTTTGCCATACATCCTCTGCTCAAGTCTTTTGTTCATTTAAAATACTGGGTTATTTATTCTCTTATGGTTGGGTTTGTGAGTGCTTAATGTATTCTGTATACAAGTCTTTGATTGAATATGTGGTATGCAAGTATTCTCTCCTCTGTAGCTTATCTTTTCATGATTTTAACAGTGTCTTTTCTGGAACAAATGATTAATTCTGATAAAGCCCAATTTATCAGTTCTTTTTCTGTGATGCATCTTGAAGATTTTTCCCTATGTTTTCTTCTAAAAGTTCTATAATTTTATAATTACATTTAAATATGTGATTTCATTTGAGTTAATTTTGGTGTAAGATATGAGATTTATATTGGGGTTCATTTTCTTGCATATGAAGTCCAAATGTTTCAACACCATTTACTAAGAAAAAAATCTTTTTTCTGTTGAATTGCCTCTGCACTTTTAGCAAAACCTCAATTGGTAAATTCAGTGCAGGGAAATTTTCTAGAGTAATGGAAATGAAAACATTTTTTATTGGGTGTGTGTTATGTGAGTATATGCTTTTGTCAGAATCTTCAGTTTGCACACTTCAGGTCTATGCATTTTACTGTATACGAATTACACTTCAATTAAAATGGCATCGGTTGACTATAGCATCAGGTCTATTTCCAGAGTTTCTTCCATTCCATTGATCTATATCTTTTTGCCAATAACATTCTATCTTGATCCCAATTACTGGAGCTTTATAGAAGACTAAAAATTGAAAAGTGTGTTTCCTCCAACTCTGTTCTCCATTTTTGAAATCATTTTGGCTATTTTTGTTTCTTTGCATTTCCATATCCATTTAGAATCAACTTGTATCTGCCTACAAAAAAATCCTGTTGAGATTTTGATTGGGATTGTGTTAAATCTGGGAGAATTTGGGGAAAATTGACATCTTTATAGTGTTATCTTCCAGTCTACGAACATGGTACGTCTTTGCATTTCTTGATAATGTCTTGGATTTCTTTAATCGACGTTTTGTAGTTTTCAGCACACAGATCCTCTTTGCATGTTTTATTGGATTTATATCTATTTCCACTTTTTGAGATATTTTAAATAACATTTAAAAATATTTGATTTCCAATTCCTTTTCGCTATTATATGGAAATAGAATCGTTTTTTAGCTTGTACAACATTGCTAAATTCACTTAGTTCTAAGATGTGTATGTATGTATGTATCCCTTAAAATTTTATCTGTGGATAGGGACAGTTTATTTCTTCTTTTCCAAATGTTTGTTTGTTTGTTTAGATTGCACTGGTTAGGAATTCCACTATGGTTTCAAATAGAAATGGGGATAGAGGAAGTCTGTCTTGTTCCCATTCTTAGGAGGAAGGTATTCAGTCTTTCATCATTAAGTGTAATATTCCCTGTAGATTTTTCAATGATATCCCTTATTGGGTTGACACAGTCCCTTCTTTTCATAGTTTGCTGAGAGTTTTTAATCATGAATAGATCTTGAATATTGTGAAATGCTTTTACTATATTAATTGATATGATCCTGCACTTTTTCTTTTTTTGACTTTTAATAATACATTGACTGATTTTCAAATACCGAACTAACTTGGCATAACTGAAGATAAAGTCCATTATAGTCTGAAGGCATCCTTTAGATATATATATTGTTTTTACGACCATATATCTTTGTATAGTATTTTTAGTGATTGCTGTAGAGTTTGCAACATACATAATCTTTCACTTTTAAATATTTTAGCATTTCAAGTTGAATATAGAAACCCTACCAGTAGATAGGTGTTTTGCTATAGTTATTTTACATACATCTACATACAGTGAAAACTCCATCAGACAATGTTACAATTTTTGCTTTCAACTATCAGTCATACTTTAAGAAACTCATGGGAGAAAAATAGTCTGTTGTATTTACTCAGAAATGTACTATTTCCATTTCTCTTTCCTCATTCTTGATGTTCCAAGTTTCCTTCAGATATCATTTCCCTCTGCCTGAAGAATTTGCTTAGAAATTCCTTTAGAGCAGGTCTGCTGGAAATGAATTCTTTTAGTTTTCGTTCACCTGAGAATGTCCTTATTTCAACTTGTCCCCAAGACTGTTTTAACCAGAATAGAATTCTGGCTTAACATTTGTTTTCCTTCTGCACTTTAAGTATATCTTTATACCTCATTCCCGACTCTGGTTCCTCCTGAGTAATCTGCAGTCACTCCAAGTGTTGTTCTCCTATAGGTAGTGTGTCCGTTGTTCTCTGGTTGCTTTCAAGATTTTTTTTCTTTTTCTTTCCTGATTTCAGGAGTTTTATTATGTGTAGGTAGGGGCACGGATTTCTTTAGGCTTATATTATTTGAGATTTGCTGAGCTTCTTGACTCTGCAGGTTTCTGCCTTTTGCCAAATTCAGGACGTTTTCAAATTGTTATTCTTCAAATATATTTTCTGTTCTCTATTCTTCCTCTCTTCTCAGACTTGATGATAGGAATGTTAGCCCTTCTGGTATTGTCCACAGGACCCTCAGGATCTGTTTATTTTTTAATTTTTCTTCTCTCTTTTGCTCAGATTGTGTACTTTCTTTTCTCTCTTGTTCAGCTTATATACTTTCTATAAATCTATCTTCGTGTTCACTGATTTCTCCATCATTTCCTTTCTGCTGATGAACCCATCCAGTGAATTTGTTTTGGTTATTGGATTGTCCAGTTCTAAAATTTTTGTTTGGTTCTTTATATATTCTTTTTTCTTTCTGAGACTTTCTACTTTTCCATTTTTTTGAAGAGTGTCCAGGATTCCTTGTGGGAGCATTTCTTTCATATCTGCTTTAAAGCTTTTTTCTTTTTTTTCCCCTTAAATATTTTATTTATTTATTTAAGACACACATGTGCACACACCCATGTACACAACCGGGGGGAGGGGCAGAGGGAGAGGGAGAGAGAATCTCAAGCAAACTCTACACTGAGTGTGGAGTCCGACACAGGGCAGGACCCATGACCCTGACATCATGACCTGAGCTGAAATCAAGAGTCAGACACTTAACCCACTGAGCCACGCATGTGCCTGAAGCCTTTTTTCAAATAATTCTAACCTCTGTGTTATCTCAGGATTGGCATCGTTTCCCATCTGAGTTGAGATTTCCCTCATTCTTCCCCCGCTGAGTAATTTTGGTTTGTATCCTGGACATTTTAAATATTATATTATGAAACTCTGAATCTTGCTTAAATCCTCTGGAGAGTGTTGATATTTTTGCTTTAGCAGTTAATCAACCCAGTTGGGCTCGGTCCTCAATTTCCAACCAGTTTTCTGTGGGTTGTGGTTTCAAGGTCAGTTCAGTTTTCAACATCCTCCAGATGTTCACCACCCAGGGCCCAGCCTGGGACTTGGGCATATTCTAGTCCATAACTCAGTTCTAAAGTGTCTGTATGTCATTTAGGGTCACATCCAGGAAAGAGTAGCTCAGAGGTTAGCCCAGGAGTCCATGAGTAATTTTCTCTTCTCTCCTGGCAGTCCCTGACAATTTTCAGCTCCCTGAACTCCTCTTTCTGCTCATTTGGACAGAAAACTGGGGTTTTTCTTTACCCCACTCTGGCATACACGTCCCATAGTTATGCTAATATCTGGGAACCAAGTTTTAGGACAGAGAGGGTAAGAAAGCAACAGGAGCTTGCCTTACCCTCTGAGGACCACAGGTCCTCCTATTGGAAGTTCCCTTCCTCAGAGTTTTGGGCTCCTGTGGGCGTCCACTGCTGCCTCTGACAGCACCACCATTGGTACACGAAGGCTGCTACCGGCCGAGGTACAGGAGAATGGAAAAAAAAAGAAGGAATAAAAGAAGGAAAACAAGGTGTTTCTTCCTCCTCTGTCAGTGCCAGGAAATATCTTTTCCTGTCCACAAGCCAGAACTAGAGGGCTTCTCCTGGATTTCTCTCTGTTCACTTCCAGGTTTCAGACTGCACTGAGTTCAGGCCGGTGGACACCAGAGAGGGAAAAGAGTAATCTCTGGTTTGATGGTGCTTCAAATTCTGGGCTCCTTTACCAACCCCGTTGCTACCACTGACTTTTCAGAGTCTTCAAATGGCTGATCAATGCAGTCTCTCTAGGTGTATAGCTGCATTCAGTGAGATAGTGTATGCATTCTATTTTTGTATTTCTGTATTCTTGATGTTCTGGCGTCTAGGGTCTTGCTAACCCGGGAGGAAGTACCCTCCCTGGATTAGCTAAACCCCAGAGATTGTAAAAAACTCACCTGGGAGCATACTTTTCATATGCAAGTTAATCAATCCAAAAGCCAAACCCCAAGCACCTCTTCTATGGAAGTTTTACACTCTGGACTACCAGATCCGGAGCCACCTGCCATGATCACCCCAGGGCCAGATACCGGAGGATTCAGGACGTCCCGTAGACCCTGGAGTCTGCTGAAATTATTCAAAACTAGCCAGTCCCATGCCTTCTTACCCTGCCTCTCCTCTTCATTCCCACAGAAAGTACAGTGAAGTCTCTCGTCAAGATTCCCCTGCTGCCTCTGCCTCTGCCTCCTGACCATCCCAAGTGCTTCCCGGTGTGGGCCCCGTGGGGCGACATGCCCCTCCCCTTGGAAACTGTGAGTATCTATCAGGTCAATGACAGTCATCTCCTGTTCTTTTGGCCTCACCATAACTAAATAATAATGAAACGTACATTTAAAAATAGAGGGACAGGTTGAAATGTGCTTATTTCATCTCACTTGGAACCCTTTATATACTTATAAAGGGTTATATATATATATATATGTATACACATACACCTAAAGTAGCAAACCACCCCAAATTTATATATACATATATAAAGGGTTCCAAATGAGATGAAATACATATATATAAATAAATATATATACATATATGTGTATATATAAATAAATATAAATATAATATATAATTATATAATATAAATATATATACAAATATATACATATATACATATATATATGTATGACATACATTTGCCAGCCACAACTGTTTTTAGTCATAAATCAGAGAAATTGGCTTTCCAAAAGATGGAATTTTTATGCCTTGAGTAACTGAAAAGTTCTATTTATTTATTTTTGCTTGTCTTTACTTTCTCACTTTTTAAAGATTTTTTTTTTAAAGTTTATGTATGTATATATGTATGTATGTATGTATTTAAGTAGCTCTACACCCAGCATGGGGTGTAGAGACTACTTGGTGTAGAGACCTCAAGATCAGGAGTGGCATGCTCTTTCTGACTGAGCCAGCCAGGCGCCCCTGTGCTTTCTCATTTTATAGAACAAGTCTGTTTTAGTGTTGTAAGGGGTCATGCTTCTCTGGGGAGTATCCTTCCCCTTCCAACCCTGAATTTCCCTTAAGGAACCGCTCGTGAGCCCCTGCCAGGCTCTCCAGTTTGGGTGGGCATCACCACTGCCCTCATGCCCCACTGCAGAGGGGTCACACGTCCAGCCTGCCAGTGGCAGATTCCAATGCCCTGACCACAGCTGTCCATTTAGGAATGAAAGCCAAACCCAAAACTTTGCATGGAACTCTTGAGAAAGAGCATCTCCGTTTCTACTGGTGTTACTTAGTGAATGGAATGTAAATCAGAAGTTGCCTCTTCCCACCCTTTTTGAAGAACTTACCAAATGGTAAAAGAACCAAGAGGAAACCAGAGCTGCACCCTCATAGTAAACAGATTTTTGATAAGATCAATATGGGCCCACCACTGCTGAAGGCCTTCCTCTTCCCGTGGCATTTCAGTTACACAAACTAGTGAATTCCTGCTTTGCTTGAGCTGGTATATGTTCATTTTGTGTCACTTGTAGCCCGAAGTGTCCTGATGAATGCAGAAATGAGCCCTTTGTCTATTATAGTTTATTGTGGCCCAAATCTTAAGTTGATTATCTTTAATCAACAGCACATGGAAATTTTTACTGGAGTCATTTGTTGAAATCCACTGGAAGAAATTGTAACTTGCCGGGTGAATTTTATCTGTCCGTACCCTCTTCTTGTTGTTTTTGTCAACGAGACTTGGTCTGTGTTGCTTCGAGTACTGCTCAATTTGAGTTTTCCCCCGAAGCAGACCCTGGGTAGAAGATTTGAAAGCCAATGGTTTATTTCAAAGGTGATCCCGAGAGTATCAGTAAGGGATTGAGGGAATAAATGTGGAAAGAGAAGAATGTGTTATTGAGAAGTTTCCTCCAGAGTGCCACTGGGGCTCATCCCTGCCTGGGAATTCTGGGGGACAGTGCAGAATAAGCCCCAGAAATACCCACTCAGGGGTATTTATCCCCCAACTCACATCTGTCATTGGCTGAGGGCTGTTTCCAGCGTTTTCATTCCCCCAGCACATCTGGCCTGCCCTGCTCAGGAACTGAGAGCAAGCCTTTAGGTGGAAAGTGGTAGGGATCTGTAATAGAATGAGATAGGCATGAGCTTGGGGGACCCCAAGGGTTCAAAGGGACGTGGGAGGGGGACAGCCAGCATCTGCCACCCGAAGTGTGAGTGTTCTTGTTTTCAATTCCTATGCTTCTAGCTTAGCCTCTTTTTGTAATAGGAAGGTGGATTAATTGCATGTGTATTGATTCATAAGTAATGACTCTTCACAAACACAGTAGCTTTAAAACTTATCAAGCTTTCTCTCTGCTTGGGACAAAGAGATTGAAGTCAAAAGTATGATGTTCTCTAGGCTATTTCAATCATTCGTTCATTAATTCATTCCTGCAACAGATGCTTTGGGGGAACAGAAATCAATAAGCCAAAGTCTCTGTCCTTGCAAAGCTCGGAACCCGATGTCAGGCAGACAGAAATGTAATTACACCTCAAATAAAATCATACTTGCTTTGGTAAAGGTGAATAAAGACTGCTCTTAGAGAGCAGGGCAGGGACACAAAGAAGGCAGTGTTTGTATCTTTAAAGATGAGGAAGGAATGGAGGAAGGGCATTTATTCTCCTGGCACCTACCTTGGAGTAGCAAACCACCCCAAATTTGTGGTATGAAATAGCACCCATTTTATTAGGCTTATACTTTTGTGGGTCAGGAATTTGAAAGGGAGTGCAGAGGAGTCAACGTGTCTCTACAGTGTAATATCTGCAGCCAGGCAAGGAAGACCGGAAAGCTGGAGGTGACACAAGGCTGGGGTGTGGAACCATCGGCAAGTTCCTGGCAGTGGATGTTTGCAGAGACTACAGAGGGGTTGCCAATGAGTACTACACTTGGCCTCTCCACGGGGTCACATGGGCATCCTCATAGCGTGGTGGCCAGATCCAAAGGCCTAGTGCCCCAAGACAACCCGCAGAAGCTGCCTTTTAGGGCCACGCAGCAGAAGTCACATAGTGTCGCCTCCACCGTGGTCACAAGCCTGCCCAAACTCAGTGGGAGGAATCTTAGACCCACGTCTCAGTCGGTGGACTCTCAGGGTCCGATGACACAATGAGCGGCATCTGGGAAGAGAGCGATAGGTGCATTCGCTTTGCAAAAATACTGTCTCCCACAGTATTGAAGGGATAGGATCATTTTGTCTATCTGGTATTTAGCAATATCTTGCCTGGGCTGCATTATTTTCTGAGAAGTACCTTTTTGAGTTACTTAAATTGCCTCATATTGTCTCATAAATATTGGAGAGAGGGATTTATTGTTTGATGCATTTGTCACCCCTCCTTTGCCCACAAAGACTTCCTCCCTTAGAGAAGTGAGGCATTTAGAAAAACAACGCCATAGAGCCTGGGCACAGTGGGGAAAAGGGCCCCAGAATCAGCTGACCAGGCTCTTTTTAGAGGTCAGGCAAGGGCAACGACTGTGAACATTCTTATCTTAATACTAAAGTTGGTTATAAACATAGACACCCACATACGTGCTAAGTTCATTTCTTCTCTTATTGAATCTAATTCTCAGGAATATTTTTTAAAAACATGAATTTATTTAGTGTGTGGCATTATTATGCCCCCCCCAAATAACATTCTCATTTATGTTACTTTTTGAATAATTGTGTGCTGAGTGTCTGGGCGGGTTGAGACTATCTCTTTTGTCCATTACTTCGATTTTTTTTTAAGCTGAAATGTAACAGTTTTCATTTTTTAAAGCCATATTTAAAAAACCTTCACAACAGACATCTTGTAATTAAGGGAGACAGCTCATGGAGCCATTGCAACACTTAGCTGAGTGAAGTAGCTAGGAGGCAGTCTTGTACTGTGGTCTGACTGTTGGTGGCTTGAATCCCAAATGTGCTACTTACTCTTCTGTGATCTGGGACAAGTTACTCAACTTCTAGGAGTCTTGGTTTCTTAATCTGTAAAATGGGGGTCATGATACCGACTTTTCTCGTATTGCAGTGCAGAGGAAGTAAGACGCTTCAAGCGCCCAGTACCTGGAAGCGCATACCTTGGATATTGGGGGATTCTAAGAGACATGCAGCTACTTGTGTGCTCACTCGGTTCTCTCTGGAGTTAGAGAGCAGGGCCGTATCCACATCATCAACCTTCAGAATTTTACCTCCTTTTCCTGCCTGCCCCGGCTGAGAAAAAGCAGAGGATAAGCTGAGGCTGGAAGCCTTCTTGTTACTTGCGGGTGTCTGTGTGCGCGTAGGTGTGGGTGCGGCTGTGAGAGCATGGCTGTGAAGAACGGCTTCCTTTATCAGCCATTTCCTCCCTCCTCACCTTGTCTCCTCTCGGCTTCCTTTTCATGAGACCACAAGCTTCACCGACGTTTCTGGGTTATTTCTCAGTGACACATATTCATTGAAGAGGAGGCCAAGATTTGTAGGAGAAAGGCAGCTTGAGTCTGAAGGGCTCACTTGGAGAGGCCTCCCAGCCCTCTGAGCAGCCTCACTCCCCTGTGCTCACAGTTGAATTTGGAGCCTCCTGTGGTGTGGCTCCCTGGCCCCCGTGGTGTTGTCAGGAAGGGCAGAGCCGGAATCCACCCTGCCAGAAATTAAAGGGCCTGGTCCTCCACCCTCTCCCCCGCCATGTTGCGTGGAGACAGCAGGTTCATTTAGCGCCCCTGGAAATGGCAAGAAAATCAACGTCTTGCTTGATCTTCTTCCTGCTTGCTTTTCTTTCCTTTTCTTTAATTTTTAAACTAGAAAGCCAGGAAGTCACCATGAAATCACTGAAAATGTCAACCAAAGAACTGCCCGTTTCATTTGGCCCCTGTGTGTATGTGTGTGTTTTTTTATCTTAATTATTATATCAATGACATTCCACCTTTCAAATTAAATCCCTTTCCTCATTATCTGGGTTTGCCGTTATTATTGTGTGAGTTGAAATGGATTTCATGACAACTCTGAAAAACCAGGGTTGGCTAAATTTAGCTTTAATTAGGCATCATCGTAGCCCCGTGATTATTCTCTCATTTCGTTCAGATTCTAACTGGAATGCTGAGCGAGGGTTTGGCATGGCTTTTGTGCAATTTTCATAGAATTATCCCCCACATTTCTTGCGATCACGGTAATTGTTTTGGGCCACAAATGGTTTTGGCAGATAGAGCTTCAATCCCTTTCACAACCCAGAGTTCATTAGGGATAGTCAAGCTAGGTGCCACAGCTAGAAGCTTCTGGGAGGAAAACCCCAGACAAAATATCAGGGACTCTCTGCCTAATGCTGACCCTGCCGTAGCTCCCGCTAGGGAAACTGGGCACTGGCTACTCCAGTTCGGGTGTGCTCAGCAGCTCCAAATAGAGGGATTGCCATGAATGCTGCTCAAAGTGGAATTTTTCCAGACCTTGGCTGATCCCTCCCTGACCTGGAAACAGTTGAGTGTCCTGTTAAGAGGTAGGTTGTGAAGCCAGAATGCCAAGTTCAAATCTCTGCTTGACTTTTTACCAGCACTTTGGCTTGACGGAAATATACCTCTTTATTTTTATTTTATTTTATTATTTTTTAAAAGATTTTATTTATTTATTTGAGAGGGAGAGAGAGAGCATGAGAGGAGGAAGGTCAGAGGGAGAAGCAGACTCCTCTCCTCCCCCCCGCCCGCCCAGCTGAGCAGGGAGCCCAATGCAGGACTTGATCCAGGGACTCCAGGATCTTGACCCGAGCCAAAGGCAGTCACACAACCAACTGAGCCACCTAGGGACCCGGAATGTATGTCTTTGAACCTTGGCTTCCTCCCGTGTCAGACGGAAATGTGGTACTAGTACTTCCTGGGGTCATTGTGAGGACTCTGGGAGCTGACAGACAGAGAGCAGTACAACAGTGCCTGGCACAGGATTCGGCTTGTAACTGCGTGTTGCCGATGCTACTTCTGCTACTGCAGGCCTCTTGGAAAACAGCACCCCAGGGCTCTGTTAGCAAGTTGCACTAGAAGGCAGGCACAGGCTGGGATTAAGGAGCACAGTTTCATTCCCTGGCAGAGGAACTCACAGGAACTAGACAGGATGTAATCTGTCGTGGACATCTATTGATTGCCTGCCTGACATATTTACCTTCTCCTGGATTTTCCTCTCGGGAACTGGATGAGTCAGGATCTAGTTGGCAACACAGAAACCGTTCCAGGTATGTCAAATAGAATGAATTGTATTCTGGGAACTAGTTCTGCAGTTGGTGGGAGGGATGGAAGGCCAAAAGGATGCTAAGGCTGCCCGGTGGTTAGCAACAACAGGATCTCTCTCCCCCGCACACACAGGGTGGGAGCCCAAAGGAGGAGGCAGAGTCCAGGGACATCCGGTGGAAGCTAGAACTATGGTGGGTCTGCCCAGCTGGAGCTGACCATGAAGGGAGGG
Organism: Potos flavus; assembly: GCA_028534135.1. Lineage (NCBI taxonomy): Eukaryota > Metazoa > Chordata > Mammalia > Carnivora > Procyonidae > Potos > Potos flavus. Next base: position 33,076,576 of record CM052898.1, on the reverse strand, counting down.
GATCCACGGGGAGACACAGCCATTGTCTGTGACAGCCCCTGAAGCAGAGGGCAAGGTGGATAAATACCTGGGCTTCTGTCTCTTGCTATCCTTTCATCTTCCGTCAGCGCCTCCGGTTAGCAGAATCCACCCGCGCGCCAGAGGCAAGGCCATCAAGCAGAGTTCTCGCTGAGCAGAGATCTGACAGCCAGAAAGCAAACACCTGGCCCAGGAATGATCTCTCCTCCCCTCACCCACGCATACGGCTCTGGAGCACCTTGACCTTTGGCTCAAAGGGTGCTCCTGGGACCTAGGTGTCACCCATCAGCATTTGCCTCTCCTCTAGCTAGAGTGACCCAAGTTGGTCCAATGAGAGTCCCTCTGGGATTCTGGGGAGAGAGGAAGCTGCTTTCTGACAGGATTTCCAGCCATAGGGAGTGTAGACACAGAGTTGCTAATGGTCATGTTGCTGCCATAGAGAAAGGAAGGGCTTAGAATGAAGTCAGTGTAAGGGAAAGCAGAACAATGAGAATGGACAGATTACCAGCAACTATGTCTGAATACCTATATCTGCCATTGCTGTGCCTGGACCTCTCAGCTGTGTGAGGGCCCTCCCACCGCCTTTTTTTTTTTTTTTTTTTTTTTGGTAAGTCAGTTTCTGCCACTGTCACCCAAATGCATTCTAACCTTTAGACAATAGACCTGAGACAGATCTGGGGTACTCAGAGATGACTACAATAAAAGCTTGTGAACACTCAAAGGGATGTCTGCCTATGGGGTCAGTCATAGGGTTGGACATTTTTGTATGTCCAGAAACCCAGAGATCAGAAGAAGGGCCTTCCTCAGGGTCAGACACCCTACTTCTCATGCAGAATCTAGCTATAATAAACTTCCTACAAATCCCTCAGCTGCGTTTTTTTCTCTCCCTTATCTCCAACTGTCACGCTTGGCTATTCCTTCAATATTGAGAACTCTGTCTACTTTCATCCTTAAAAATTATTTGTTCTGATGAAGCCTTCTTATATGTCAGGTACTGTGATAATGAGCTTATGTATATAGGAACTTTTATAAATATAGGATCTAGATATGAATATACATATGTGTATTCATATGCATATACATTGCCTGTTTGTTTTGGTTTGTATTTTTTTAAGATTTTATTTATTTATTTGACAGAGAGAGACACAGTGAGAGAGGGAACACAAGCAGGGGGAGTGGGAGAGGGAGAAGCAGGTTCCCTGCTGAGCAGAGAGCCTGATGCGGGGCTCGATCCCAGGACCCTGGGATCATGACCTGAGCCGAAGGCAGACGCTTAACGACTGAGCCACCCAGGTGCCCCTGTTTGGTTTTTTTTTTAAAGATTTTACTTATTTATCTATTTTAGAGAGAAAGTGTGAGCAGGGGGAAGGGCAGAGAGAGAGAGAATCTCAAGCAGACTCCACACTGAGCATGGAGCCAGCACTGGAACTCACTGTGGGGCTCGACCTCACAACCTTGAGATCATGACTTGAGCAGAAACCAAGTCTGATACTGCACCCCTCAGATGCCCTACCTCTATTTAATCTTTACCTTTGCGGACAGTAACTTAAGAGGAAAGAATTGTTGTTATTCCTATTTGCATTCTCAAAATGTGGAAACTGAGGGACGCCTGGGTGGTTTGGTTGGTTGAGCAGCTACCTTCAGCTCGGGTCGTGGTCCCGGGGTCCTGGGATTGAGTCCCACATCGGGCTTCTTGCTCGGTGGGGAGCCTGCTTCTCCCTCTGCCTCTGCCTGCCACTCTGCCTGCTTGTGGTCTCTCTCTCTCTCTCTGACAAATAAATAAATAAAATCTTTAAAAAAAAAAAAATTTCAAAATGTGGAAACTGAGACTGAGACGGGTTGATGACTTTGCCTAGGACTTGAACCTGGGCCATCAGATCCCGTATCTCACCACTGTAACCATGAAGCCTCCCTCTTCTCAGAGTATCCTTATCTGTCCATCTGGTCTCAGCTCACATCTATGCTTCAATTAGGTTTAGTCCTGTTGCTGTGTAATTCCTGAGCCCATTGTTCTTCCTCCTCATAGTTGTCAACAGTATTGCGCACCAGACCATGGGCCCTGACAGGGTTATCTTGCATCTGCCTTGGGCTCTGTGCTGTCCTCAGTATCTAGCACATCACAGGCTTTCAGTGACCATTTCCATAACTAAAGGAATAATGACTGTTCAACCACAGGTGTTGATTTGAAGGAATTCTTTCATTCAGGATTAATCCGAAAATTGAGTGAGAAGTGACCATTCTCACATAAGAATCAAGCAGTTGGGGTGTGAAGGAAGACAGAACTGCTTTTGGAAGGAATCAGATACAGTTTGATCCAGCTCCACAGTTTAAAGAATGAGGATTCCAGGCCTGCTAGCCAGATAAGGAGAGACTGTTGGGCACAGGGAGCCTTGCCATACTCCCAAACCATACCTTGTATATCTGCCCTACTTACCCCACAACAAAGATTCTCTCTTCACTTGCCTTCCCAGAAGGCTGTGAGCTTTCAAGAGCAGGAATTCTGTCTTTCAGCTCTGTTTCCTGGCCCTCAGCCTGAGGCCGGTACCTTCCCAGCCATTGCTGGATGCTACTTGGTTACTTGGTGGAATGTTCATTCCCAAGTCTACCTTCATCACTGTCTCGGGCTGAGGTATGATGGACAAGACCCATGGTATATCCTGAGTGGCTGTCTGCTCTAGGCAGCCTTACTGGGGGTACCAGCTGTTCAAGGGACCAGCATGTTGACATTTCACAAATTCCTCATGCTTCCTTATTATTTCTGGTAATGTTATCTGCTGGCAGATACTGCTCTTCATTATTCAAAGTATGTGATGATTGGCTTAAATGTATTCCTGTGGGCATTGGAGACATATTCACTCATTTATTCATGCATTCATCATTTAGCAAATATTTACTGAACCTGGAAATGTGTCAAGTACAAGGAGACACATTGTAGGTTCATAGCTGTTGGTGGTGGGATAAGGGGGTGGATAAAACAAACATGAATCTTGCTTTCAAAGAGCTGAGTTGAAAATACAGAAGCTCCTATTTCTTAGGCACCTACTTTGTGCCAGGCATTTGCTAAATGTTTTCCATATATTATTTTAGTTATTCTTTACCATCACCATAAAATGTAGGTAATCAATGAAGCAACTAAGGATTTGTATGTTAAAGCTACTTGCTCAGGATCACATAGCTGGTAAGAAGCAGAATGGGGATTCCTTTCCCCATCTCTGAGAAACCAAAGCCTCATTCCTCCCTCTATGCGTACTGTCTCCAAAATAAGGTGAGGTAGAAGGTGGGCTGTGACCTTTGGCGTTCAAAGTGCCATAGAAGATCAGGGCAGCCACTTTCAGCCATGGGACTCCTGACCACTTCTGGAATATTGAAGCCATCCACGTGGGCATCTATAATGCCCATCCCCTAATCTGGATGTAAAATGAAAATTCAGTGGAACCTCAGGTACTTGTGAACCCCAACATGAAATCCCAGGTATTTGGAAACAGTTTTCCATTTCTATAAGATGGTCCATGTGTAGCACACACAGCCTTTGGTGTTTTTCCATTTTGCCTTGCTTGGCTCCAAGCATCCGTGTAGCTGTGCTCCATATGGAATGGGGTTCTGGAAACAGGGAGACGTTAATTCTTTTTGCCTGTTTGTTTCAAAGTCTGTAACTTTTAAGATTTCCAACATATGCTGTTTAAGGTAGAGATTATCTTGGAAGCAAAGGCCCCTTTGTTCTAGGAGGTCCCCTCTGGTGGGCAGTGCTAGTCAAGACTAAGTTTGGGAAGTCACCCAAAGGCAGATTATATAGCCTGTCTGTGTTCCGTTGAGTCTTGTCAGTGAGAGCACATCAGAGCTGTGTGCAAGAGAATTCTTTTCTTCCTAAAGCTAGATTAAAAAAACTTATCTGAGCTATTTATATGTTCCTCATGAAGATTGTGAGTATTGGCCAAGACAACTTTCCTTCACATCAGCTTAGAAGAAAATATGGATTGGGCTTAGTAGAGAGCTACCCATTGGGTGATGGTTTCACACACAGAGTGAGCAGCCCTAGCTGGAGAACCTAGACCGGTCCACTTCAGTGGTCCAGTCTTGGCCACGTGGGTAGGACATAGTGTGTGTTGGGTAGGGTAGGTGGTGAGTTGTGGTGGGCTTCCTTTCAAATAGATGGATGTTACGACTGTCAGTCATCCTGGAAACTTAACAGGCACCCCGGGAACCATGGTAGGCTTAAGCATCCTTTTTTCCCCTTTAAGGGAGACCTTAATTCATCAGGAGGTGGCTTCAGTTGATCCCTGACCTGGAGGTCGGGGGAGGTCTCCTAGGAAGCCGTTAAAATCCCTGAGAATGAACTCAGGACCACAGACTCTGGAAGTAATGAATCTTGGCGCAAATATGAGTTATCCTCTGTGGAGTACTTCTGCGATTTCCAAGTCTTTAGTAAATTCTCATTAGAAAAGAAAAAAGTGGAAGTTCTAGGTATAAATGTTGGCATCATTGAGGTTTTACATTCTTTCATTTACTAGCAGTGTGCTTGTCAACTTACTTCACCTCTTTAAGCCTGTGATTCTTTATCTGTAAAGTGGGTAACAATCACACCTAACCCACAGTATTACTGCATACTAGCTGAAAATGTTAGAAGTGAATCAGCATCTCACTGCGATTTTGATGTCTCCATGACTAATTTCCCAGAGGCAGGTTGGCTATAAACTAAAGAGAATTATCATTAGACATTCAAAGCAACATACTTATACTTTTTGTAAAAAAAAAAAAAAAAAAATACCTTTCCACAGAGAAGTTCCAATTAGATGTTGATAGGATAGAGTATTTTCATTTTTTTCTTTTTTTAGCGACAATTTTGTAAAGCATTAGTGCTTCTTCATGAGATCATGATGACAAAGGTGCTACAAAGAAATGGGAGGGAGGGAATGAATCTACAACAATAACGTCACTTTAGTTAAACTTATTTATTATTAAGCATATTTAAAAAGAAAAATGGATGGTAATTGAATTCAATTTATAACACCTCAATGGAATCATTTTCATTAAATGGGAAGGAATGCATATTTTGAAGCATGCTGTTCATGTGTTTCTGCGAGGAGGAAATTCCATTGCTTCGGGAGCCAGAGAAAGCTGGACAGCCTTTCCCCTCGACAAACAAGGTGTTGCCCTGGAAATCTGGTCCTCCTTACCCCACCAGGTCCAGTTGTTCAGCTCCTCTGCTAATTGTTTCTGCTGGCAGTTTTCAAAGGAATCAACAGGAAGAGTTCTGCAAAGTGAAATTGGGCATTTGGTTATAAAATCTAGTGTGAAGTCATTCTGGTGCACTATTGGGAGAAGATCAGAACAGCTTGTAACTTCATGAGCCAGTAATGGAGCTTAGGTTCCAAACACACAGGCATGTTTCTCAACTAAGCACAATGTTGCAGGTGATCTTCTGGCTGCTTTCAGTTCTGTGCCTACACTCTTTTTTGTTTTTTGAAAAAAAAATGTGCTATGCTTTCTACATTTTTCAATCACCTCATTAATGCTCTAAGAAACATCTAAGACAACATGAATTTGTATTTTAAAGAAAGGAAAGTGTATAAAACTGTATATTAATTTAATTTTTTTCTTTGTAGGTTTTTTTAAATTCAATTTATTTAAACTAAAAAAAAAAAAGAACACATTTTATTCATTTCTCCTCCCTGACCCCCACCTCATTACCAATCTGTTCTCTATTATATCTGTGAGCTTAGTTAAAATATATATATGTATATACACATATATATATATTTATTTATTTATTTATTTATAAATTGACTCCGTATATAACAGAGGTCATACAGTATTTGTCTTTCTCTGTCTGTGTTATTTCACTTGGTGTCATTCCCTCGAGGTTCATCCATGTTATCACAAGTGGCAAGATTTCATTCTTTTTATTGGCTGAATAATACTCCATTGTATAAATATATGCCATGTCATCTTTATCCATTCATCCATTGCTGTATACTTAGGTTGTTTCCATATCTTGGCTATTGTAAATAGTGCCTCAATGAATATATATCGTTTTGAATTGATGTTTTCATTTTCTTCAGACAAATACCCAGGAGTGGAATTACTGGATCATATGATAGTTCTGTATTTAATTTTTTCAGGAAACTCCATATTGTTTTCCACAGTGGCAGCACCCATTGACATTCCCACCAACAGTGCACATGGGTTCTCTTTTCTCTGTATCCGCACCAACACTTGTTATTTCTTGTCTTTTTGATAACAGCCATTCTAATGGTATGAGTTGGTAACTCATTATGGTTTTGATTTGCATTTCTCTGATGATTAGTGGTGTTGAGCATCTTTTCATGTATCAGTCAGCTGTCTGTATGTCTTCTTTGAGAAAATGTCTATTTGGACCTGCCCAATTTTTAATCAGATTGTTTGTTGTTCCGTTATTGAGTTGTGTGATTTTTTAAATAAATTTGGTATATTAGCACATTATCAGATACATGATTTACAAATATTTTCTCTCATTCAGTAGGTTGCCTTTTCATTTTGTTCATGTTTTCTTTTGCTGTGCAGAAGCTTTTTAGTTTGATGTAGTCCCCCTTGTTTAGTTTTATGGTTGTTGCCTTTGCTTTTGGTGTCACCTTGAAAAAAATTATCACCAAGACCTGTAAGTCAAGGAGTTTATCACCTGAGAGTTTTATGGTTTCAGGTCTTATGTTGAGGTCTTTAATCCATTTTGAGTTTATTTTTGTATATGATATAAGATGTTGGTCCAGTTTCATTCTTTTGTGTATGGCTGTCCAATTTTCCAAGCACTACTTACTGAAGAGACTATTCTTTCCTAAGTATATATTCTTGCCTCTTTTGTCATAAATTCATTGACCATATATTCATGGGCTCTATATTCATTTCATTTCTCTATGTCTAATTTTATGCCAATACCCTACTGTTTTAATTACCATATCTTTGTAATATAGTTTGAAATCAGGGAGGATTGTGCCTCCAGCTTTGTTCTTCTCTCTCAAAATTGCTTTCGCTGCTCAGGGTCTTTTATGATTACATAAATATTTTAGAATTTTTTTTGTTCCATTTCTGTGAAAAATGCTTTAGGAATTTTGATAGAAATTTCACTGAATCTGTATATTGCTTTAGGTATTATGGAAAATTTAACAATCTTAATTCTTCCAATTCATGATCATGGAATATCTTTCCATTTATTTGTGTCTTCTTCAGTTTATTCCACTAACATCTTGTAGTTCTCAATGTATGTCTTTTACCTCCTTAGTTAAATTTATTCCTAGGTAATTAAACAGGGGACCTGAAACCATAAAAATCCTAGAAGAGAACACAGGCAGTAACCTCTTTGACATTGGCCATAGCAACTTCTTTTTAGATATGTCTCCTGAGGCAAGGGAGACAAAATAAAAATAAACTATTGGGATTACATCAAAATAAAAAGCTACACTCCTATGGAGGAAACCATCAACAAAACTACAAGGGGAGAAGATATTTGCAAATGACATATCTGATGAAGGGTTGGTATTGAAAATAAAAGAACTTCTAAAACTCAACACACCCAAAATGAATAATCCAATTTAAAAATGTGCAGAAGACATGAATAGATACTTTTCCAAAAAAGACATCCAAATGGCCCATAGACACATGAAAAGATGCTCAACATCACTTATCAAGGAAATGCAAATCAAGACTACAATGAGATACTCACACCTGTCAGAATGGCTAAAATCAACACAAGAAAAAAAAAGGTGTTGAGGAGGATGTAGAGAAAGGGGAATCCTGCTGCACTGTGGGAATGCAAACTGGTACAGCCAGTCTGGAAAACAATATAGAAGTTCCTCACTAAGTTAAAAATTACAATCTACCCTACAACCTAGCAATTGCACTACTGGGTATTTACCCAAAGAATAAAAAAATACTAATTTGAAGGGATACATGCACCCTGTTGTTTATCTACACCCTATTGTATTATCTACAATAGCCAAATTATGGAAACAGCCCAAGTGTCCATCAATTGACATATGGATAAAGAAGATGATATATATAGCTCAACCATAAAAAAGGATGGAATCTTGCCATTTGCAATGACATGGATAGGGCTAGAGAGTATTATTCTTAGTGAAATAAGTCAGAGAAAGACGAATACCATATTATTTCACTCATGCGAAATTTAAGAAACAAAACAGATGAGCAAAGGGGAAGGTTTGTGATCATTGATTCAATCTCCTTACTTTTAATCCATCTGTTCAGATTTTCTGTTTCATCATGATTTAGCTTTGAAAGGTTATATGTTTCTAGTAATTCATCCATTTCCTTGTTGCTCAGTTTGTTAGAATATACTTGCTCATGGGAGTCTCTATTGATCCTTTGTATTTCTCTGGTATCAACTGTAACATCTATTCTTTCATTTCTGATTTTATTTATAAAAGAAGAATCCACACTCTTTTTCTCTTGGTCAAGCTACCTAAAGGTTTGTTGATTTTATCTCTTCAAAGAGCCAGCTCTTAGTTTTGTTGATCTTTTATGTTATCTGTTCAGCCCCTATTTCATTTATTTCTGCTCCAATCTATTTCCTTTCTTCTACTAACTTGTGGCTCCATTTGTTCTTTTTTTTTTTAGTTACTTGAGGTGTAAAGTTAGGTTGTTTATTTAAGACTTTCTTGTTTCTTTTTTCAGTAGGTTTTTAAGTAGGTTCCACACCCAGCATGGAGCCCAATGTGGGGCTTGAACTCATGACTGATAATGAAGACACTTTACTGACTAAACGACCCAGGCGTTCTGAGACTCTTCTTGTTTCTTGATGTAGATGTTTATTGCTATGAACTTCCTCTTAAAACTGCTTTTGCTGCATCCTGTAATTGTGGAATATTATATTCTCATTTTCATTTATTTCAAGGCATTTTGAAAATTTCTCTTTTAATTTCTTCTTTGACATCTTGGTTCTTCAGTAGCATGCTCCTTAATTTCCTAAGTGCCTATGCTTTTAATTATTTCTAAATCACAAACAATATGTAAGCCATTTGGAGCTTGGATTCTGGACTCAAATTGCCAAGAGGTCCAAATCCCAGATCTACCACTTACTATTTTTTAAGTCTTTAAAATGGGAATAAGAAAACTTATCTCATGTCTTAAAGTGAGGATTTAGTGAAATAACATGTAAAGTGCCTAGCACAATTTGCAAAAGTCCTTGATATTATTTTCTTTGTTTTTATTATTATACTTGGAAATGACAGAAACCTAATTCAAATTAGTTTTCAAAAACAATATGATAGCATACACTGGGGATACACTATGTGCCATTCAGTAGGATAAGCATTTCATCTTAATTGTTTCATTTAATTAAAAGGACTTTTCAAAATTGCATTAGAGAGAAACCTAGGTTTGGTTTGGGTCCAGGTAAGGCTAGACCCAGATATTCGAATGAGGTCCTCAGAAATCTGTCTCTCTCTACGTCTCAATTCTCTTTTCTCTGTTAGTTTTGGTCCCAGCCAGATTCTCTCCATGAGAGAGCCGGTTACTACTAGCAGTTCCACATGTCCATTCATTCAGCTCCTTTAGCCCGTTGCTTCCAACAACAGTTTTTGTTTAGATAGATTTGGGTCAATGTCCCTCCCTGACCAATAACGTTGATGAACCTTCTGATTAACCCAAGCTGAGTCAGTGTGCAATCATTCTACTCTCATTTCCAAAAAGCAGGGAGACTGTCACAGGCAACAGAAGTCAAAACTCAATGGACAACATCTTCAGATGTGGTAGGAGACGGGAAAAACCCCAAACCCAAAGGTAGCAGAACTGGAGTGAAATCAACAGTGGTGCAACAGGAAGGAAAGGGGATTCTGAAATGTCCTGCATGCTGCAAACCCACCAAATGGCCAAACTCAAGAGAAAGTTGCATCCTGAGTGTGAATTGCTGTGAGCAGATTGGAGAGCAAAGAATAAAACTAGGGAGCTGAGAAAGGGAGAAGCGCTTGTACACTGCAAATTACATCTCTATAAATGGAATGGCCTGCAAGCAACATCATCTCTGGATTGATTTAAGCACCCAGATTGTGTACTTCAATACATCCCCAGGGCTCCTTAGAGAAATGGCTGATTCTAGGTCTGGGGCAGGGAGGAGGCAGGGTGAGCTTGAGATAGCCTGTTTGTTAGAAAGCAAGGAAACTATCCAAGATTAATAGATTTGCGTCAAAATGACATAGAAGGTGGTCTGAAGGGGCTCCTTCCCTCCAGTGGCCAAAGTTGGGAAAATCTGGACATCAAAAAGAATAGTGCTTATAGACAAAATGTATTTAATGTACAAAATTCATGACTTCATAAAGATACTCAAAAAAGACAACACCAGAAAAGCATCATACGAGATGGCCATTAAACAACTCTTTACTTTTTAATTTGTAATTAAAGGAAAAATGAAATATTTGTTCTGCTTTTCCAGTAGGAACTATATGAAAGAATAACCAACTAGCCCATTTGATAAAGAGCTCTGCTTTACAAAGGAATGTCAGTTAATAAATGTAGAAGAAATGAGAAAAGTGGAAAACATCATCTTGCAAAACCTGAAATCTAATGGAAGTATGGATTTAAGCAGATTTCTGTGTTAGGTGAGTGTTTGATGGAGGACAGGACATTGCATTGGGCCAGAGCAACCCTATACCGATTGCTTTCTAATCATGTATCAGTTATTTATTGCCAATTAACAAACCATTCAAAAAGTCTACCAGCTAAAAACAGTAATTGTTTATGATTTTTCATTCCTCTGTGGGTCAACTTTGCCGGGCCCTGTGTTCAGCTGGTGACTCACCTGGCATTGATTAATCTCAGGGGGCCTCACTCACCTGTCTGGTATCCACAGGGATGGCTGGATGGCTGAGGACCCTCTCTACAGGCTCTCTCTAGACGACGTAGGCTGGCTTTACTCAAATGTATGGGACCTCAGCTGAAACAGCCGGGGCACTCTCCATGCAGGATCTCATGTTCCAGGAGGCTAGTCTGAGCTTCTTTACAAGATGGTCTCTGGGTTTCAGCTACAGAGTGGGGACACTCTTGGAGCATGTTTTCTAGGCCTCTGATTGTATCATGTTCACTAGTATCCCGTCCACGGAAGAAAGTCACATAGCCATGCCCAGATTCAGGGGGTGGAGAAATGGAAATCAATCTCTAACCAACAATCCAGTATAACTTTGTGCAGCAAGGGAAGTATTCCATATCTGCACTGTTCAAACAATAGCCACTAGCCACATGTGGCTACTGAGCATTTGAAAAGTGGCTGGTGCAAGTGAGGAACTTGATTTTCAATTTTAATAAATTTGAGCATAAATTTAAATAGCCATGTCTCCACATTGGAGAGTGCAGTTCTTGATACAGAATCACCTATGGGATATTTTGGCCCAAAATGCTTAGCATGAACCCATCAGTCCTTTAGATCTAACTTCAAGTTCATAAGAGGTAGAGGGCTATAGGACTGAGCTACATGGTACAATAAGGAGGCAACCAGATAAATCTAGAAGGTGAGACAGTCCACAGGAGAACTGGCTCTGTGTCTTCAACAAGCCAACGCCATAAAAAGAGGATCGCAACAGATTGAAGAAACATAAGGGCTCTAAAAGCCATATAATGTTTCTTGATAGGATCCCTGCATAGGGCCAAACAGTTGTAAGAAATTTTTTAGCTTAACTGGGGAAATTTGAATATGGTTGAGTTATTCAATGACGTAAGAAAATGTGCTGAAATGGAAAGGTAAAGATCGCTGACTAAAAAAAGCTTGATTTTTAGAACAGTATGTAAAGTATAATCTCATGTTGGCAAAGAAAAATACATTCAAATAGGTGTGTGTATAAATGCAAATATATATACAAATGCAGCGTCCAGAAGCACATGTGCTAAGATGTAAGACATGGTAATTCTGGGTAATGGGAAGAGGAAGTTTGGTTTACTTGATTGCCTGAGTTTATGAATTTTTTGTAAATGTAAAATGCACTCCCGATAGAATAAAAAAAGTGGTTATTTTTTTAAAAGGTAAAGACACTACGAAGTGCCTAGAAGTTACCAAGATAAGCAGCCATTATACTGTGTGTGTGTGTGTGTGTGTGTGTGTGTGTGTGTGTAGGTGTGTGTAGGTGTGTGTAGGAAATGCTTGATCATGATAACATTGCAAATATTTCCTGCAGACACAGGAAGACTCTAGGGCTCTGCAGCTGCTGGAAATGGCTTAGCTAATCTCAAGGATCTGGTAAATGGATCACTTCCTCCTGGTACCACAGAAACTTTAGCCATCAAGTTAGATTAGTCACTCAGCATGTCCCATTGACTACCATGTTCTAGAGTGTTCTAGTATGAATCATTCATGTGGACTTCTAATTATGTTGCTTGGTTTCCCTCAGAAATAATAGCCCCAGGGACTGAATGCCATGTAAAGAGAAAGTGAATAAATTGGTACAGGCCCTGCCAGGTGTCAAACAAATCGGAATATACCACAGGAAAATGCTCCATCCATAATTAACGACAACATTTTAAAGTTTTACCAGAAATTGATAATACTGTGCTTTCTTTTAATGTGATTTTTCCTTCAGTGATAGGTTCATATTTTAAAGTAAGTCTAACATTAGATATACGTTAAACTTTTCTCATTGAAAATGTAATTGCTGTATAGAAAAATATATTTATAAATGTCTCATTGTCACCTTTTATGCAATTATTCACTCTGGGTGTTCAGTGTAGAAGTTTCAAGAGCTGATGTTTTTCACAGAAAGTATATTCAGGACTACTAAGTAAAAAGTGAATTGATGCCTGCCGAATTTTTTTTTATAACTTTTTACATTATCGTCAAATTGTCACTGCCATAATAAAAATCTAGATTGACACTGGTTTGTTTTGGAATTACATGGCTATCTTTTAAAATAAACATGTATTATCATTTCTGAGTTACAAGCCCATTCGGGTAGCTAAATCTTTCTAGCAGTCAACTGAATAATTAAATAGTAAGGCAAGAGCTTTTATTATCCCCCAAATCTGCAATTGAACATTTGCGATGGAACAAATGGATGCATTTCTCTTTGGGACCCATTAAGGAGAAAGGAGAATTTTAAACCTCTTATAGTCTAGCAAACAGCAGTTGTTCAAGTGTTGAGTTGTATCAAATAAAATTAAGCGGAATCAAATTTTCTTCCCATTTGTATACTTTATGTCTTTGTTGAAATTACTTATTCTGAGACACAATAGGCTGTCACACCTGTCCCCTAAATTTCCAAAGCATTAAGTCATTGCTCTACTGTCTAACTTCTCTTAGTGCCAGATGTATTTTCCTTTAAATTTGGGAGTAAACACAAGCTTTAACAAGTTCACAGAATCATCTTTTCTACGGAGCGGCCTACTCTTGGCATTGCTATCAAGTCCCTGAGAATGCTACTATTCCATTATAATTAATTTGCAAATGATACACAGTAGGATGCTTTGGTCGTAGATAAAGAATGATAATGATTTTGTATGATTTTGCCCTTCACCTTTCTATTTACATAGAGCCCTCTCAAATTGCTTATCCAGGGAAACTTCCACAATGTTTATTGAGCATGGTTGTTTCCATAGTATTTCATCTAAATGAGGAGCTTGAAGGATATCACAGGAGGAGAAATGCAAATCCTTTGGAGCTGGAAAGTATAGGTTGCATATATTCATTTTTTATATGTATTGCGTGCTTGCAGTATGCTAAGCATCAAGCTAAGTGTTAGGGATATGTGGTTGAACAACATAGGCTCTCATGTACTTTACACCCTACCGAGAGTAGCAGCTATTAAAAATGTAATTAATCAATTAATTAACTGTAATCATGAGAAGTGGTATGAAGGAGAAAAACAGATGCAACAGGGCACTGACCTTTAGGGTTTAGGGATTGGAGTCTGGGTAAAGGGAAATCAGTTAGAAAAAGCTTAACTAAATGCCATTCAAACTGAAGGAAGGAGGAGGAGTTACTAAGTGAAGAAAAGTATTACAGGCAAGAGGAAATAGCATGTGCAAAGGCCCTGAGATAGAAGGGCGTGACAAATTTGTTCACAAACACAATTCAGCTGGGTAAATTTGAAGATCTCATTAGCTTCATTAAATAATTCATGAGTTGGGTGGCATCCCATCTAGCAGGTAGAGAGATGCTCAGAGGAGTTGTATGAAATCGAAGGTTTTTATAGGCAGGAGGGTGAGACAAGGAAGTTATTAGCAAAAGAAAAAAAAAATATTGTTCCAGGCAAGGTCACCTTCCCTTAAGTGGAAGGGCAGGGGTTCTTTTTAGGTGGACTACCTCATCTTTCTTTGTCAGGGATAGAGAGGGCCCACGAGATACCTTACTGCATTGGTTCTGACCAGAAGATTCCTCACCAACTGGTTAAGATTACATTTATGGTGGGGGGGGTGAGGGGATTGAAACTATGATAAGGTTAGCTATTAAGCCTCTGTTTGGTGATTTGGCGTAGCATAAATGAGTCCATTTGGGGCCTGTGGTGTGTGTGGTTTGTTGTTGTTATTTTTAACGGATTTAAGGATTGAAAGAAGACAAATAGGGCTGACATACAGAGAACAAAGGGAGAATGGCATGGTATTGCTGGAAAGGGCCAGAGGCCAGGGAGATGATATAGATCACACAAAAGGCATCAAGTAGATTTGGTTACCTGGGTTAAAGTTGGGTAAAAAGGAAAGATTATGCCAAATAGTTTGGCTTTAATATAATAAGCAACAGCGCAGCACTTGAGCAAGAGAGAAAAAAAATATGTTACTGGTGTTAAAACAGTAGTGCATGGCCAAGGTGGCATCAATGTGGAAATAGAAATAGGGCTGCTAGCTCAGAGGATGCCCAGAACTCTGCCCAAGAGGTTCAGGAGGAAAAAAGGAAGTGTGGAGCTGAGATAGAGTAGAGGGATAAGAACCCATCCGCTGTGATGAGAGAATAGATGAGAAGAGTGAGAGAGAGCTGAAAATAAGGTTCGGAATATGGGCCTCCTGCCAACGGCATTGACTCACTGCTCCCTGAGGGCAGAGTGTGAGCATATGTTTCAGCTCCTTGGGGCATGTTCTGCCCTGTCCCCCAAAGGTCCCCAGTGGGGTTGAGCCCCAGTCACCCACCTTTCTCACCTGCCTGATAATGCATCTTTTATTGACTTCCTTTCCTTCTCCATTTCGCTTCCCGGGTCCCTAACTTCCTGAAACTATGTCCCACATGAACCATTTGATCTTACATTCCCGGTTCAGGAAACAAAAACTTAAGGCAGTATGAGTGGAGAGAAGAACATGAAACGCACACACACGTGCATGCACACACGTGCACATACTCACACACACATCTTCAGTTTCAAATGTTCCACAGAGTGAAAGCTTGGGATACAGCTCTGGGTGTCATTTCCATGCACATGATTCCCAGCACAAGAGGCTGAATTTCTTAAAAAGAAATAGGAGTCTCAGACACTGTTGCAGAATACGGAAGATAAGATTTTGGTGGCAAAGAGGGTATTGTTATAATTAGGAGTAACAAAGAAGTTTGGTTTTGTAGTCTTTAACACAGAAAGCTTTAAGAATGGCTGCTCAGAAATTTGGAAGAGAATTGACACCTTTGAGAAGATTGTGTAAGTATGGCACATGTGATATATGAAAAACTTCTGGGTTTGTATGTAGTTTTTTTTGGTCATTAGTTTGTGGAGTAACAGGTTACTTCAGTAAGAGGTCACGCAATTTACTTAACACAATAAGTTAAAAAAGAAGAGACTCTAATTAGTGTGTACTGATAAGATTCTTTTGAGGATACTTCTATGTGTTATTTCCAAAGTTTTTTTTTCCTCCAAAGTATTGGCTTAGAAATTAAACCAATAAGAAAAATGCTACATGTAATACTGCCTTAGACTCATCTAGCCCATTGTTATTCCAAATATTACAACTATTTGCATCACTTTAATCACTTACCAAATATTACTTAGGAAATACATTATTATCTTCATTTTCTGGTAGAGGAAATTGACACAGAGAAGAAATGTGACTCACCTAGTTACTAGTTACTTCCACAATTAATGATGAAACTGAGACAACAACCCAGAATGCTTCACTTCTGGCATTTCTGTAGTTTGAATTTAATTAGAAATTAATATAGTTTAATAGGCTTTTTCTGTGGTTGGATGATGGATTATGAAGGAAATGTTCCTGGAGCAAACATTTTGAAATGAAAGGGCATATTAACGTCGCATGTTAACTGAATGAAAGGGCACAGAAGCTATTTAGACAATGTAGTCCAATATGTCTGTATTATAGATTGGTCTTTTCTTATATTTCCCATGGTCCAGTAATAGGGAACAGTCCCATAAGGTGAAGGACTTACCTCACCACAGGATCAGAGAGTTTGGTGGGAGACACCACTCTAAACAATTTGGTCTATTGGAGTTCGTGCTTATTTTTAAAGATCTTATTGTCAGTGAATTCATGTGACTTTGCTCTTTGGTAAATTACAGAGAGAGACTGCACCAGGTGGGATTGTCACACAAAGGAAACTTAATTTGCAGCAAAAAAGGGAGATCAAGAAGGATAATTCGGGAAGCTGGGACTTCCTGGGCAGGAGTGAGTGGGTCCCTTTCATTTGGGGGTAGGGCGAATATAAAGAAAGAGGAGTTTTGTCATCGCCCTTAGGTAGAGGAGGGCATAAGGTCGCATGCCCGTACATAGGAAATCTTCCTCTGTATGCATCATATGTTATGTTAATGAGATGAGGTTTGTGCTCCCCCTTGGGCAGAGATTTTAACATTACAGTGAGGTGGAGGTAACTGGCACTCCACGGTCCATCTGCTCAGGTTGGAGTCAGTGGTCAAGGTCAAACTGGTCTAGGCTGACTGGAGCTGTTCCCGTGCTTTGCTTCTAAAAGATAAGGTTAGGGGCGCCTGGGTGGCACAGTGAGTCAAGCGTCGGACTCTTGGTTTTGGCTTAGGTCATGTTCTCAGGCTTGTGGGATCAAACCCAGTGTCAGATTCCATGCTCAGTGGGAGTCTGCTTGAGAGTCTCTCTCTTTCTCCCTCTTCTCCTCCCCCTGCTTGTGTGCATGCTCTCTCTCAAATAAATAAATAAATCTTTTAAAGTAAATAAATAAATAAAAGATAAGGTTAACATTCCTGTGAAGAAGAAGGGGTGGTCAGTGGAGGTCTTGCTGGTGACAGTATTAAACCTAAAATACTCTATCTGAAAACAGTATTTTGCAGTTTTTTTTTTTCTTTCTCATTTTTTGTTGGACAGAAGCAGGGTTTTCACTTGGGCTCTTGAACCATCAGACATGATCTTGAGCAAGGAATTTTCACTCTGTTAGCCTCAGTTTTCCCGCCTGAGAAATGCAAAGCAGAAGGGGCCCTTCCATAAGTACTCAATATATAGTTGGCACTCATTACATGTTAACCTTTAGCATCAGTAGTAATCATCCAAGTCAGTGCCTGAAACCGGTTAAGGTTAAGGAATCCAAAGCTTGATGTCTGATTCTGCTCGGTTGACATTCTTTCTAAATCCCTTCTCCATTTCTGGGCAGCTTTTAGTTTGTCTGAAATCTAAGGGAGAACAATGGCCTAGAGATGCACCCTGAAGGCATGGCATGTATTTAAGGGGCTTCAACGTGGGCAATCCAGCTGACTTTCTCTAAAGGAAGCTTATAGCAAAGGAACCAAAAGGAAAAGCGTTCCTGTTTCTCCTTACTTTACCGAAGATGGTAATTACAGTTGATGAGTAGCACCCACAGAGACGCTCGGCAAAGGTTACAGCTTATTTAAAAATGAATAAGAACTCAAATTCAAACATTAATGGGGGTGATTTTGGCTTGGTAGACTTTCAAACATGTAACCACTTTTCTCTTTTTAAATTCAAGGCCGGTCGCTTTATTCCCTTAGGCCTTCATTTAGAAATGAGTGGCTCATTAATTATCTTCTTGACTGCAGAATAGATGTTTCATTTCATTTTCACATCAGATGAGTCAACTAAAAGGGGTCTCACTGCTAGAAATCGTGGATCACAATTTCTTCTTTGTTTCTCCTCTGTTTGGAATATCTCAGACCTACCCACTACAAAGAAGCATACCGATTCCTCCCAATTGCATGTAGCGTGTTTGTTAATTCTCATGAATTTGGAACCCTGAGATGTTGGGATATAATTTCATCAGAAATCTCATCCACATCCCTTGCCAGGGTAATCAGACATTGGAGACCATCAGATAAAATGGTTTATGAAAAGTATTGATTTCAATCTCTTTTCCACACAGATACTTACAATTGGAAACAACTTTCCAAATAAAAGGAATATGAAATCTGCCTTTATTCTTGGGTATCAGAAGAAAGCAGTTTGTAACTATTCTCTGGATGAACAAAGTTTCAGGCACATTTGCTTAATGTGCCTATTACACAGACCTGAGCTTTTTCTCTTTTAACTTAGTTTCCAGACTTTCAAAGCTGATTCACAGGGTTATTTTTTTTTTTAAAGCATAGCTAATTAACAGGATAGCCTCTATGAATGCTGCAAAATATGGGAAAGAAGTCCAGCCTCTCCTCTGCTTCTTACAGCCAACATCAGGTTTTCTGACTTCCAGCATCCTCTTTTAAATGAGGAAATGACGCATTCTCTATGTTGGAGGCATGATTGTTTACCGTTTATTTCATTTCTCCCTAAAATGCTTTTGCTCCCTTTTGTATAATCACTATGGGTTTTTGAAGGTCGTTTCTAAACAGAATTGGCGTACTTTTTCTTCTTACTTGAACAAAAACTGTGTCTTCAGTTGTCTTTGCTTTCTTTTCTTTCCTTTCAATAGAACCAGTTAAACATTAGCAGCCAAAGGAGAATAATTTATTTATAGGGTATACACCTTTGAATGAATTAGCCCCAAATCCTACACAATTATAAAACAGAAGCACTTAAATGAGTTCAGTACAATAAAACAGAGTGAACCAATCAAAAAGAATATCCAGACAATGGGTCTAGTTTGACTGTTTAAAGCATGGACCAGGAAACCTATTTCTAAATGGCTTTTGAATATTCAATTAGACAAATAAATGGTGGTCCAAGGAAGCTTCCCACTAGCGGGGTGGGTAATTTTTCTTTTTTTTTTTTTAAAGATTTTATTTGACAGAGATCACAAGTAGGCAGAGAGGCAGGCAGAGAGAGAGAGGGAGGCAGGCTCCCTGCTGAGCAGAGAGACCAATGCGGGGCTTGATCCCAGGACCCTGAGATCATGACCTGAGCCAAAGGCAGAGGCTTTAACCCACTGAGCCACCCAGGCGCCCCGGGGTGGGTAATTTTTCAATGGCTGATAGATTTGAGGACATTTTTACATTTGTAAGGAAGCACTCCTTAAATAAGCAAAATCCCTCCAATGTTGAACAAAGAACTCTGGAGAGAACAGAACCTGATTGGGTGTGACTTGGAAACATGGAGTAATTTAAGGACTGATGGAATGAACAAAGAATGGGAATGAAAATAGCAAGACACACCCAAGTCCCAACTGTTATCCCTTAAATTTTCACTCTCCCCACTGGAGGTCTCACTTTCATCTCTGGGCCCTCTGCCCTTGCGAATATTGGGCAAAATTTGCTTGTGTTGGGGCAGATCCTTCCATAGGGCCTCAGAGAAGGAAGGAAGAGTTAGCATAGAAGGCTGTAGGACTAGAATTCTCCTCTGGGATTTATTTATTTTTTTAAAAAAACATTTTATTTATTTGTTTGAAAGAGAGAGAGACACAGATAGGGACAGAAAGCATGAGTAGGGGAGAGAGGGAGAAGCAGGCTCCCTGCCGAACAGAGAAACCAAGGCAGGGCTCGATCTCAGGACCCCGGGACCATGACCTGAGCCGAGGACATATGCTTAACTGATAGAGCCATCCAGGTACCCCTCTCCTCTGGGATTTAAAGACTAGTTCTGCCATCACTGCCACACAACCGCCCAGGGCCAAGCCACCCTCTAATCTGGGTCTTAGCTTTCCTACTTGCGAGATGGAAATATTAGTACCCACCTTGTAGAGTGGTGCAGGTTAAGCACTTTACAAACCTAGTGCTCAACGTACTACCTCTGATCAAGTCATCTTAGTCACTCAACCAGCAGAAAGCCTGTGGATGACTTGGATTTACAGGGTTAGGCAAAAGGAAGTTTGCTAATGTTCGAATACAAGAAATCCTCTTTGGTAATCACCAGAAGATGGTAGCGAGGTGACAGAATGGATAAAATCAATGAGCTCAATTAATTAGCTTTGCTGTCTTGTAATAGTTCACATAAAGGTTATACATTTTAAAAAGCAGAATATATAGATCAGTGGGAATTTTTCTTACTTCCTGCCCCAAGAAACCAATTAGACCAAGTTTTTTTGGTTATTTTCATTATAAAGGGCCTCAGTTCAACCTTTGTTGAATGTTTGCATCGATGCTAGAGGAAATTTCTTACGTCTCTGAAAGTTCTGTTTCATGTTGTTTTCAGTCATTGAGTTTTGCTTTAAGACTGGTTTTTGGTTTCCCGGCTGCCGCCAGAATGACAATGCCTAAAAGTGGCCCCTCCGGGGAGGGTGTGCAGGTTTTTCTAAAAACATTTAAATACAAAATGTCCAGTTTAATTTAAATTTGAGATCAAGCAATGAATAATTTTTTAACATAAGTATGTCCCAAACGTTTTGTGGACAGCACTCACACTGAAAAATTATGGGTTGTGGATCTAAAATTCAAATTTAGGGGTGTTAGGTGGCTCAGTTGGTTGGGCTTCTGACTCCTGATTTTGGCTCAGGTAATGATCTCAGGGTTATAGGATTGAGCCCCACGTTGGGCTCCACACTCAACACCAAATCTGCTTTTCTCTTCCTCTCTCCCTCTCCTTCAACCCCTCCCCCTGCTCCTCATGCTTGCATGCTCTCTCACTCTCTCTCAAATAAATAAAGTCTTATAAAATAAAATAAAATTCAAGTTTAACTGGGTGACCTGGATTTAATCTGGCAGTCCTACCTCAGGAGCTGGGCATGGCCTAGAGGGCACTTCTGCATCCTCAGGAAGTTTTATTCCCACCAGCGGCCCATGCTGAGGGAAAGGGAGAGACCGCATATATTCCTGGAATGAGGACAGAATATGGCTATCTCAAGGCATGGAATGGGGTTGGTCATGTGGGACTCTGAATCCTGCCTCCTCTGAAAGGGACCACCCAAGCAGGGCTGTCTCCTCCTCTGAGAACTTACTGTGATTTAGTGCCAATCACAGATCTGGTTAGAGGAATCTAACTATCTACACGTTAATGTTTCATACACTAAAACATTTAAAATTGATAAGCAGCAAATAGTAGTCTAACACAATCTCTTCTTTGATGAGGTCAATATGTGACCACATGAAAGGAAAATTTTCCTTTCAGGTAATCACTTGAGATTGGTTTATTTTATCCCAAACTCTTTGCAATCAAATAAAGCTGATTTTTGAGTTGGGTAAGTGTGTTCTCTTTTCTTTCATATTTTTCCTGCTTTTTCTGTCTGCAGTAGTCTCTAATTTTAATTCTTTATTATTTTTAGGATTAGAAGTAATAAGTACCACATAGCTCATGAATGTGTTGTTCTAATCATTTTTCAGGTAATTCCTATCAAAATCCTTGACAAAATAATACTTGTTATTTTTGTTATGATTTCTGATACATTTTTATTTGGCTTTCATATATTTTGAACATTTGGTTGCCAATTGAGGCTATAATGTTATAAACAATGTCATCTCAAAGATAAATTATTAAATGATATATAGAAAAATGTTTTCAGTGAATTATCAGTTTACTCCATTTGCCAAATATCAGTTCAGGATCATAAACATGATTATGCAGAGGAAAGAATTTCAAGAACTGCTCTCAGTGATTCTGATTATCTTACAATAAGGCCACCACGATAGCACTTTGTAAAGAAAATTACAAAAATTATTTCTTATTAAATAGGAATAATTTCATTTTTTATAAAATTTTAGTATAACGATGATGTCATTTTATTGTCAAAGATGCCATGTGAAAGTACTCCTCTAACATAATGCTGAAATAATTGAGCACGTATGTGATCCCATTTCAGAGCTATTTCAAGTTCTAGATGTTTTAAGTAAAAATGAATAGATACTTAATATTATAAACATCCTAAGTAGGAATATATCTTATAGTATAATCTCAATGGCACTTCACCTATTCTAATTCTCCTGGAAAGGTTGCAAAATAGTTATTATTGTTTCATGTTATATATGAAGAAACTGAGGCTCAGACAGGTTGAATATTATCCAAGAGCCCGGTGCTAGTAAGGACAGAGCTAAGATTTGAATCCTGGTCTGGCTGACACCAAACTCATGTACTTTGCCTATACCTGATGGTGGATGGTGCTTTGGACCAAGATGATGAGTGGTATAAGATTTATAAACTTCCTCCTTTCAAAAAAGGAATAGAGGCAATATAATATAATATAAAAATAAGACAGTTAAAAATGAAAACAGAATGGGGCACCTGTATGGCTCAGTTAGTTGGGCATTGGACTTTTAGTTTTGGCTCAGGTCATGATCTCAGGGTCATGAGATGGAGCACCCTGTCAGTGCGGTGTCTGCTTTACCCTCTCCCTCTGCTTGCCCCTCGCCCTGCCCTGCTCTTGTGCACACGCTCTCTTGTGCTCTCTGTCAAATAAATAAATAAATAAATAAATAAATAAATAAATAAATAAATAAAATCTTTTTAAAAAATGAAACAGAACAAATGATCGTTTACTTTAGGTGAGTCCTAAATTTTGCTGAGTTTACTAGAAGCCAGTTAAAGAGGAAGTCAAAGCACTTAGTTCTTTTTGTCTTAAAAGGTCAATGAATGAGCTCATTTGCAAGGACAACCTTTTTCCTTTCATGATCTGATGGAGGAATTTGTGAACTGAGTTCTTTATTAAGAAATGCTAGGTAATCAAACGAATATTGCCTTATTCTTTGGTTTTGTAGAAATCCAGTTAATTTCATGGAATCCTTGAAGCAGAACTGCATTTGAGGTTGTAAATTATCATCATTTTTTATTTTTTATTTATTTTTAAAAAGACCCATTTGTTTAGCGTCATGACCAGACTATTACATTTAGCAATCAGTAGCATGGGTGCAAAAAAAAAAAAAAAAAAGAAAGAAAGAAACTACATTAAAGAGCTTTGTTAGAATGCTTTACCCTTTCCACAGAACAGAAACTAAAATAACCTGTTATACAATTAGTCACAAATCCAGTCCTCGAGATTTTGCCCAAACACACAAGTATTGTCTAGAACATGTCTTCTTTGTGGCAGTGAAGCCCTGCGCCCGCTGTGCTTGGCTGAGTTCACAGTCTATTGTAACCCGTAGCTTCCCTGTCAGTTCTCTGAAAACTTTTGGCCACTGCCATAGTCATGTTGATTTCATGGTTTGGCAAAGTATTATCCTCCACCACCATAGGGGCCAGACTGCCTCCAAAATTTCCTCCTTTCATGGGTCCAAAATTTGAAGATGCTCCCATCACTACCAAATCCATGATAGCCATCCCCACTGCCACCATATCCACCACCACCTTGAATGTCACCAAAGCCACCTCACCCACTGAAGTCTCCTCCATGACCAAAGTCATGATTCCCAACAAAACCACCTCCACAGCCACCACCAAAGTTCCCAGAGCCACTTTGACCTTTGGCTGAATGAAGCACTGGCCCTCTCTTGCTTAGATAGGGCTGACCTTGCTTTGTAGTTGCGGCCATTCACAGTATGGTATTTTTGAATGACAATCAAATGTTACAAAAGCAAATCCTCTCTTCTTGCCACTGCCTTAGTCAGTCATGATTTCATTCACTTCAATTTTTCCATACTGTTCAAAATAATCTCTTAGATGATATTTCTCGGTGTCTTCTTTCATGCCACCAACAAAAATCTTTTTCACAGTGAAGTGGGCACCAGAACAGGTCTTTGAGAATCTTCTGAGACAGCCCTCTTTGGTTTTAAAACTCTCCCATCCACCTTGTGTGGCCTTGCATCCATGGCTTCATCCATCCCTCCACAGTGGCATGCATGACAAACCCAAAGCCTCTGTGGCACTTGGTGTTTGTGTCCCTCGTGACTACACAGTCTGTGAGCATTCCCCATCGCTCAAAATGGTTCCTCAGACTCTCATCAGTTGTTTCATCCAATCCATGAGCATGGAATGTTTTTCCATTTCTTTGTGTCTTCCTTAATTTCTTTCATGAGCACTTTATAGTTTTCTGAGTACAGATTCTTTACCTCTTTGGTTAGGTTTATTCCTAGGTATCTTATGGTTTTGGGTGCAATTGTAAATGGGATCGATTCCTTAATTTCTCTTTCTTCTGTCTTGCTGTTGATGTATAGAAATGCAACTGATTTCTGTGCATTGATTTTATATCCTGACACTTTACTGAATTCTTGGATGAGTTCTAGCAGTCTTGGGGTGGAGTCTTTTGGGTTTTCCACGTAAAGTATCATATCATCTGCAAAGAGTGAGAGTTTGACTTCTTTGCCAATTTGGATGCCTTTTA
>CM052898.1:33013766-33051574 GCA_028534135.1 Potos flavus | reverse complement strand
AAAAAAAAAAAATTTGCTCCTTCTACATATGACACCAATGAAACCTGTGTTGCAATTTGTTAAGAAAAATGCTGGCATTGACTTATTTTGTTTACTTAATGGGGTTAGTTTTATTATTTTTATTATTAAAAAATCCTGATAGAAATTAAAACAATAGTGAAATATACAAAGGAAAAACTGAAGTCCCCCATGTTATCTGGACTTTGTGTAATGCTGAGAAAGAAGTGTCCCAAGTCAGGGTTATACAAAAAAACCACATTCTTCTACATTTTCTTCTAGTATCATTTTGTTTTATTTTTGTATTTAAATCTTCAGTGGGATTGGATTCTGTTGTGGGGCATGTTGTGAGGTAGGGATTTGCTTTTCCATCTAAATGAGTAACTAGTTTTCAACCATTGATTGACTACTCCATCATACATTAGTATGCAGGAGAAGTGCTTTATGTGTATTTCCATTGTGTCATACAGATTATGAAAAAGGTATTCATCTCAAGGGTGGAGCTTTAATTGAATCAGTAAGTTTTACTGCTTCATCAAGAACATTCATAAATGAAACTGGTTTGTTGTGTTTTTTTTAACTGAAAGTCCTTAATGGAGGTGAATACAATGACCATGCCCATAGCTTGATTTATATCAAGGTATCAGCATTTGTACCCACCATTGTCTTTGTATCATCAATGCAAATGTCAACACAGTGTCAAAGGAGAAAAAGCAGATAGTGTTTTAGTATTATTATGAAAATAATTTTGACCTTGCACACCTTCCCAAAAGGGACTCAAGGATCACTGCCATGGTCTACAAGTTCTATGAGAATAAGAATTCTGCCCATCTTTGGGAACAGTTTCAGAAGAATAGATATTAATTCATCTTTAAATGTTTTTTAGAAAAAAATAAAAATAAAAATAAATGTTTTTTAGAATTCCCCTGGGAAGCCATCTGGCCCTGGGCTCTTGTTTGTTGGGGGATTTTTGTTTACTGCTTCAATGTCCTTGCTGGTTATGGGTCTGTTCAGGTTTTCTATTTCTTCCTGGTTCAGTTTTGGTAGTTTATACGTCTCTAGGAATGCATGCATTTCTTCCAGATTGTCTAATTTGTTGGCATATGGTTGCTCATAATATGTTCTTATGATTGTTTGCATTTCTTTGGTCTTGGTTGTGATCTCTCCTCTTGCATTCATTTTATTTATTTGGGTCCTTTCTCTTTTCTTTTTGGTAAGTCTGGCCAGGGGTTTATCAATCTTATTAATTCTTTCAAAGAACCAGCTCCTAGTTTTGTTGATCTGTTCTACCGTTCTTTTGGTTTCTATTTCATTGATTTCTGCTCTGATATTTATTATTTCTCTTCTGCTGGGTTTAGGCATAGTACTATAAGTCCTAGCCTCAGCAGACACACAACAAAAAGAAATAAAAGGCATCCCAATTGGCAAAGAACTCAAACTATCACTCTTTGCAGATGATATGGTACTTTATGTGGAAAACCCAAAAGACTTCACCCCCAAACTGCTATAACTCATGTAGTAATTCAGTAAAGTGGCAGGATATAAAATCAATGCATAAAATCAGTTACATTTCTATACACCAACAACAAGACAAAAGAAAGAGAAATTAAGGAGTAGATCCCATTTACAATTGCACTCAAAACTAAAAGATACCTGAGATAAATCCAGCCAAAGAGGCAAAGAATCTGTACCCAGAAAACTATAGAATACTCATGAAAGAAATTGAGGAAGACACAAAGAAATGGAAAAATGTTCCATGCTCTTGGATTGGAATAACAAATATTGTAAAAATGTCCATGATCCTAGAGCAATCTACACATTTAATGCAATCCCTATCAAAATATCATCAACTTTTTTCACACAACTAGAACAAATAATCCTAAAATTTGTATGGAACCAGAAAAACCCCTGAATAGCCAGAGGAATGTTGAAAAAGAAAAGAAAAGCTGGTGGCATCACAATTCCAGACTTCAAGCTCTATTACAAAGCTGTAATCATCAAGATAGTATGGTACTGGCACAAAAACAGACACATAGATCAATGGAACCAGAAAGAGAGCCCAGAAATGGACCCTCAACTCTATGGTCAACTAATCTTCAACAAAGCAGGAAAGAATGTCCAATGGAAAAAAGACAGTCTCTTCAACAAATTGCGTTGGGAAAATTGGACAGCCACATGCAGAAGAATGAAACTGGAGCATTTCTTTACACCACACATAAAAATAGACTCAAAATGGGTGAAAGACCTAAATGTGAGACAAGAATCCATCAAAATCCTTGAGGAAAACAGAGGTAGCAACCTCGGCTACAGCAACTTCTTCCTAGACACATCACCAAAAGCAAGGGAAGCAAGGGCAAAAATGAACTCATGGGACTTCATCAAGATGAAAAGCTTTTGCACAGCAAAGGAAACAGTTAACAAAACCAAAAGACAATCAACAGAATGGGGGAAGATATTTGCAAATGACGTATCAGATAAATGGCTAGTATCCAAAATCCATAAAGAACTTATCAAACTCAACACCCAAAGAACAAATAATCCGATCAAGAAATGGGCAGAAGACATGAACAGATATTTCTGCAAAGAAGACATCCGAATGGCCAACAGACACATGAAAAAGTACTCGACATCACTCAGCATCAGGGAAATACAAATCAAAACCACAGTGAGATACCACCTCACACCAGTCAGAATGGCTAAAATTAACAAGTCAGGAAATGACCAGTGTTGGTGAGGATGCAGAGAAAGGGGAACCCTTTTACACTGTTGGTGGGAACGCAAGCTGGTGCAGCCACTCTGGAAAACAGTATGGAGGTTCCTCAAAAAGTTGAAAATAGAGGTAGCCTATCACCCAGCAATCGCACTACTGGGTATTTACCACAAAGATACAAATGTAGTGATCCAAAGGGGCACGTGCACCCCAGTGTTTATAGCAGCAATACCCACAATAGCCAAACTATGGAAAGAGCCTAGATGTTCATCTACAGAAGAATGGATAAAGCAGATGGGACATATATAATAATGGAATATTATGCAGCCATCAAAAAATGAAATCTTGCCATTTGCAAAGATATGGATGGAACTAGAGGGTATTATGCTAGCAAAATAAGTCAATCAGAGAAAGACAATTATCATATGATCTCGCTGATACATGGGATTTGAGAAACAAGGCAGAGGATCATAGGGGAAGAGAAGAAAAAATGAAACAACACAAAATCAGACAGGGAGACAAACCATAAGTGACTCTTAATCTCAGGAAACAAGCTGAGGGTCACTGGAGTGGAGGGGGGTGGGACAGATGGGTTGGCTGGGTGACAGACACTGGGGAGGGTATGTGCTATGGTGAGTGCTGTCAATTGTGTAAGACTCATGAATCACAGACCTGTACCCCTGAAAAAAAAGATACATTATATGTTAATTTTTTTTAAAATAAATAAATAAAAGAAATCTGTCCATCTTGCTAGTCATTGCATCTCCAGTGCCTAGAACCTAGTAGGACAGTTAGTATTTATTGAATAAGTGTTCATTAACACCTATATCAATTAGCTTTTATTGTAATAGTTATATATAACAAATAACCACAAAATCTCAGTGGCATTAGAACAATAAGCATTTTCTACTCCTGCATGTGCTGGTTGCCTACGGTTCTGCTGATCGTAGCTGGGCTCATCTGGGCAGTTTGGCTTCTCACCTCTGGTCTATGTGTCTTTATGCCTCTCATTCTCCTTGGGCCAGTGAGCTAGTTAGGGCCTATTGCTGAGACACAGAGAAAAACCTGAAATGCACTGGGTCTCTGAAACCTTGGAAGAGGCACACTGTCATTGCTTCCTATATATTTTTGCCTAGATAACTCACATGGCCAAGCCCAGAGCAAAGGGACAAGGAGATATGCTTTGCCCACAGTAAAGTCCTGGCAAAAATGTGTATGCAGAGAGATAGGGAGGAAGAACCAAGACCAAACTACCAATAGGAAGACCAATTTATCCCATTCTGCCTAGGATTTTTCTGGGTTTACCATTGAAAATCCCATATCCTGAGAACACCTCAGTCCCTGAAAAACTGAGACAATTGGTTACCCTAACGATTCCCCAGTATATTTCAAGCTGTAAACAGGTTGAATTTCATATGATATGGGAGCTGGTCCCATTTAAAATTTTTCCCCTTTCCAAGTACTGTAACTTTAGATGAGAATATTTAATAGAAAACACCTAGTTATAATGGGGGGGAATAAATATTTCATAATCATTTTAACCGTTCACGAAAGAAGACATACTCTGTGTGTACAGAACCATCAGGTCACACATTAATATAGGGGATTATACTTGAACACATTTTTAAACCATATACAAAGAAAATTCTATTTTAAATGTATACATACCATATCATTTATATGTGATAAACCATGGTAGCAATCTCTTATATTTTGCAAATATCTTTTAACATTTTCTTCAATTCAGTTCATTTTTATATCCTTAATCATAAAACTATAAAAACAAGATGATATTGTTACTGGCACCATGTAATTATGTAACAGCTCATTGGGCAAGAAAGAGCACATTTAAAGGAGTGATGTAAGCAAAGGATATTTTGGGGGGTATTAATGACCTTGGGTATTGAAGCTGAGAGACTGAAACAAATTTATGGGGTTACACTGCATCTTTAGCAGTTAACACGCAAGAGGGAAATAATAAATCAGCTGAATCGTTGTAAGAAAATTGAATATTGTGTAGAGAGATTAACAGAACTACACAGAAATTGAGAGACGTATATGCCTGTTGCTGGGAATGGTAATGAGAAAAGCGGAAATGAATGGTTCTGCGTTGTCCTTGAAATATCATTACCTGTTATTCATAAAGGCCCGTTCCCATTTGTATTTTTCCTTAATGTAATACATGTGTTTGCACCCTTGTTTGGTGAAATTGTTTAAAATATGTCAGAAATGTTCTCTAATTCCAGTTGAAAATAACAATGTTCCAGGAGCTCAAAAGAGACTTTAAAAAATCATTGGTGCTTAAAAATATGCCCTTTTAAAAATGTAATATTGGAAACCAATGAATCCACTCTTGCTCTCAAATGGAGATGAATATTTGTTAAAAGGATTGACTACCACTACAAAAAAGACATCGATGGAAATGTATTAAAAATGAAATAACAATTAAATATACATTATATGTTGGGAGTATTTTCATTCACTATCATTCTTAGCACAAGTAAATAAATATTTAATACAGAAGAATAAAGCCTTATACTCTAGTGCAGCAAAGATCTCGGTATAATGAAGTCAGCTGTCAATGTCCCATTTATTTGGAGCAATTTGAATTCAGCAAAATCTGAGGTCAGCAAAAACATGTGGATGGTTATCACATTTATCATTGCCACAGCTCTTGAAAGTTGGTTGAACCATCCTGATTTGACAGATGAAGAAATAGGCTCAGAATGGTTAGTGGTTAGGCAATCACATAGCTTGTAGGTAGCAGTGTTGAAATTGACACCATAATCTCCTAGATCCTAATCCGTTGTTCCTGCATCTGTATCTCACTAGGCTCCAGATGGTGCCAAAAATGTACCTCTCTTAAAGGCTTTCTCTAATGTCTCTCAGTCATGTACATCCATTGCTTTTGTCTGTTCAGTACTCACCCAGTGAGAAACTCCTCCCCATTCCATGTAGTTCTGCTGGGGCTGGGAACGACAGTGCCTGCCTCCCGAAGCATACATGCCCCCCCCCCCCCATACTTCTGTTCTCCCTCATGCAAGGTTGTGCTATCCCTGGATTGGGCCACTCTTAGTACCTGTTATTTTTCCACAAATTCATTCTTTCCATGAATTTTCCAAACTGGGATAAGACAGCTTAATCAACCAAGCTCTCTGTTGCTCTGTCTCTGTCTCCCTTCTCTCCATCTCTGTCGTTCTCCCTCAATAAACCATAAGTAGTTTTCCATTCCACCTCCCAAACTCCCATCACAGCCACTAGAGAGAGCATGTTTGCATCAAAAGAATCAGCCCAATACACAGAGAGAAGCAAAGACAAGAGGTGAATGGAGATAGAGAATCCAGAGGGCTCTCTGTGAGCTGTGGATCCAGCCGTGCTGTACCTTCAGTTGACGGGAGCCACTAAATCTTCTCCTTAGTTAAGCTAGTTTGAGTTAGGGTTTTATAATTTTCAACTAAAAGGCTCTGCATCTCTCTCTTCTGTGGGCCTATAGCACCCAGTGCTTGTCTTTATTATGTATATATTCATATGTTCACTCTCCTCCCCAGTAAACTGAGAAGTCATCTAGGATAGACATTGTGCCTCATTGATTTTGTATTCCCAGCCCATGCATAGGGTCTAAACAATATGCTCATTCATTATTAAAACCTAGTCAAACAAATGAACAAGAAACAGATAAACACTCCAATAAAATAGGATCAATGAAATGTTCAGGTATATTGTAGAAGAAGAGTGCTGAAAAAATTCTCTACCTCACTTGTATCCAAGAAGTACAACTTAAAACCACAGAAATATCATTTCACAGACATTAAGACAGGTAAAGTTTTAATTCTAACAATAAGTATTGGTGAAGATGTGGGGAAACATACCAGCAGGTTCTTTGTGTTAAGTGTGATTTGGTAAAACCATTTGGAAAGCAACTGGGCAAAACCTAGTAAAATTCAAAGCATGCATATCATTTAATTCTGTGATTCCACTTCTAAAAATAACCCTTGTGCATGTAAGAAAATGAGAACAAGGATCCTCAGTGTAGGCTTGTTGAAAAATGGAAAAGCACTTAAGATTCTACCTTTAGAAAAATAGTTTGTAGCACGCTTATAATGGAAGACTCCAGAGCAGTTCGAATGAATGGAATGGATCTACATGTACCAATCTGGATCTGCTTCAGAAATATAATGATGGGTGTAAATCACATTGCAAGAGGACACGTGGAAGATGATCCCATTCACCTGGATGTTTAAAAAAAACCCAAAGGGGTTCAGACACTATTCCCTCCAATTTTATGTTTAAAATATCCCTTAATAAAGTTCAAAAATACTTTATATTACTTACTGTTACACAGAATGTAGTAAAAGATAAAAACAGATGCATCTCTAAGAGAGGAGTATGAAATAAGCTTCCATTGACTCTATAATGTTCTATTTCTTTGAGAAAAAATTCATCTGAAGCAAATAGAGCAAAATATTAAGAGTTATCAGGTCTAGGAGTCAGGTAGATCCTTGCCCATGTGTTAGGAAAAAACCTTTTTGAAGAATGATGACTATAAAAGTCAAATATTGAAGGCACCTGGGTGGCTCAGTAGTTGGGCATCTGCCTTCAGCTCAGGTTGTGATCCCAGGGTCCTGGGATCGAGCCCCGCATCGGGCTCCCTGCCTGGCGGGAGGCCTGATTCTCCCTCTCCCACTCCCACTGCTTGTGTTCCTTCTCTCGCTGTGTCTCTCTCTGTCAAATAAATAAATAAAATCTTTTTTTAAAAAAGCCAAATATTAAAAATTCAAAAATAATTTTAAAATCATTAATCAGTGTACAATTAATTAATTGGTTGTTGAGGGATAGCTCACCCCAGAGCCCTTCTGCTACCAGGGAGGAAATGGCTTTCTGTCTTGCAAGCACAATGACTCCAGCAGAGAGAGGAAGATATGAAAGTCTTTCAGTCTTTTACAATGCATACCAACCTCAAGTTGTATTGTAGCAATTTAATATAACAGAAAAGGGCATCTGAATTTCTGCCCTGCAGATTTTGTGAAAGCCATGAGAGCTTATTATTTATTTATTTATTTATTTATTTATTTATTTATTTATTTATTTATTTTTAGCCTTCGCCACTACATCTACAAAATCCCATTCATTGGAACGAGGATTCCATACCAGCTGCCTCCTGGGGAACTCTGCTAGTCTGTTGACCTGAAAGGTCCAGGTATCTGAAAGGAGCAGGTTAGTGAGGTTTTACAAAGCCCTCTCTGAGGGCAGGATACAACTTACCCTTTTCCAAGGTAAGGAAGTTAATTCGCTCTTTATGGGTACCAACATTGATGGTCAAAACACTTCCCATTTTGCGAGCAATTGATTTAATTGTAATAACTTCTATAATCCAGTGGTCTGGACCTGGGCCAACCACCAGCATTCCCTGACAATGTGCTTATGCTCTGGGAGGCTGAAACCCCGCACTGCGTGTTTGGGGTAGAAGAGAGGACAGTCCCTGTGCTGCCAGAAGGTCAGAATGTCAGGAGAACAGGAGCAGAAGCACATATTTCAGGGTCAAAGAAAAGCTAACAGAGTGGCTGCCCTTGGAATAACTTGGGGCTGATGACGCCCTCCTCCTCAAGCAGTGGAGGAGGGGTGCTGCTTTTGGGGCGTTTACACTCTGCCCCACCAATCCATGTAACAGGGCACAGTACAGAGGAGCCTATGACAGAGCATAAGGCCTACAGAGGTTGTGCAGGTGGTTTTTCTTGTGCTTTCTGCCAAGGGGAGAGGCAAAGGGACCTTACCTCCCCCAGGAGGAGCAGCTGCGGAAGTCATGGTATGGCAGAGGCACAACGGGCAGATGAGTTCACAACAGAACGACATGATGTTGGCTCTTGGGTTGACCATTGACAGTAGTCCAGCAAGAGAGACCTCATGTTCCTTGGTCACAGGGCCTGAGGCCTACCTTTGGAAAATGAGCAAACAAAGACAGGAACACACTGCAGGGAGCATGAGTGTGAGGGAAGGAAGGGCTGTCGATGCCAAACACAGCTCATGGAAGAAGATACCTCGAATCCAGCTTCCCCATGGTGAAGTGTGAATGGGGGATGTGGCCCGATCCCCTCCATCTACACTAGTTAGCTGGCCGCCAAGAACCCCAACCGCCTGTGTCTGGTTCGGTTCATCACTAAGTTAACAGAAGGGTGGCAACGGTGGATCTTGATTTGTAATCTACCTGGGCACTTTCCTCCAGCTTCAGTGGTTTCACATACATCTGTATTGCTCTGTATTTCCCCTGAGTTACACCTACACATCTGGAACAGCACATAGATACTGTCTAGGGCACAGGAGCCAGGGTGACCCTTTTAAAATATAAGTGTCATCGTGTCACCTTCTGCTCAACACCCTGCTGTGGCATCTCATCTCATTTGGGACAAAACTGAAAGTCCCCATCATGGTCCTTGGGCTCCATGCCATATAGACCCCTACCACCCCCCCCACCATGTACCTCTAATTTCACTGCCTACACTCAGCTCAGTCACCCAGGCTAGCTGAGTCCCTCTGGCACACACCAAGCACATGCCTGCTGGAATGCTCTTCCCCTGATACCTGGATGGCTTGCTTCCACATTTTCTTCAAGTCTTAGGTCTCCTGTCACTTTCTCTTCCCAGCCTGCTCCCTGTAAAAGGGCAACCCTCAGCCCCAGCCCCACACCGCACACACATATCCCCTTTCCTACTTCATTTTCTCCATGGTCTGTATCACCATCTGACCTTCTGCATGCTATAGTCATTTGTTTAATATCTGTCTCTCCTCCTCCACCCTCTTAGTTCATTCCACAAGTGCAGGGACTTTTGCCTGTCTTGACCACTGCTGTATTCTCAGAGAGAAGAACCTGGCACGTAGAAAGTGCTCAAATATTTATTGAATCCAGGAAGTACCAAAAGAAAGATTTTCAGTGAACCCAGAAGATAGAGCAAAATACATCATATCCATTAAATCACTTTCTAATGGACATCTGTCACCTACCTGTTTTTCTCGACACCCTGCCTTTTTCCCAGGGTTCCTACCCAACTTGAATGAACAAGATGAGGTCTTTCGTTCCTACTCAATTCTTAAGAACAAAGCCTTCTCAAAGCAAACAAATTTTTTCTCTTGCCAATGTTGACTACCTCTTGAGGTTTAATATCAACATGTGGTTACACTACTAACTTTACTCTGTCCAATTAAAAACCATGTTCCAAGAAGAGAGGATGGGAAGAAGAGAAGAAGGAGAAGGGAGAAGAAAGTCCCATCAGGTCACATCTTTACAGCTCACAGAGGCAGCTATACAAGACAGCAAATACCAGTCACTGTCCATGGATCTCATGAACAAAATATCACCAGACTAGGGACTTTGAAATGTCTTTGATAGCTACGTACAGAAGGAAAAACATTTTACGTGCATAATGCCCATTAATATTTCTGAAACAGAAGATTTATGAAACACTATTATTATTTGGTGTGTTGCTTTCTGACATTCCTCATTCTATTCTATTTCATCTAAAAAATGCCAATCTTGGTTTCTGACTTCATTTCATAACCCAGTGGATCATAGACCATAGTTTAAAGACTTCTGGTCTAGCCCCCGAGCCCTTGCACTAGAATGTCATGCACGTTTTTGCAGCCTCTTAGTAGAGCATACAGGCATTACACATCAACACTTTCCTGCTTCATGAATACAAGTGGGGTATAAGTAAAAAATACAATATAAATGTGGATCTTTTTAAGACCTATTAGGTCCAGAAGAGAGATGTTGTATTGCACATTATGAGATATTTTAGTAGAATAATTAAAAATGATTATAGTACCAGGTAAAATGTTAAATGCATAGAATGTTCCTTCACCATGTGAGCAGTTTCCAAAGCTTGCACTCTTGGGAAGGTTACCAGATGACTGTCACTTGACAGTAAGTGAATTTACTGAGAGCTCTCCCTCCTTCTCTCTCTCTCTCTCTCTCTCTCTTTCACACACACACACACACACACACACACACACACTTTATCCTAGCTCTCAGAACTCAGGCACTACCCTGGAGTAGCACTTGCTACAGCACTTTGTACACTAAATACCAAACACTGAAAGGGTGAATTATCTATTGAAAAAGTGGTTATACCTACTGAAAAAAAAAATGTTCAAGAGGTGGGGAGTGTATGACAAGTGTACAAATTTTATATTAAATCATGCAAACAGACAAAAGCAGGTGGCTTTGAGAGGCTACAGCTTGGCTGGAGTGGGATTTTTGTATGGAGAGCCTTCCTAATTCTAGTACCACCACGTCATCTTCCTATGCTGACTCCGATCATCCTAATATCAGTGTGTAAAGGAAGCAGGCAAGTGTTGTGAGTCTCAATATGCAGTTGTGGAAACTGGGCCTCCAAGGAGTTAGTCACGCTGTGACTGTTCCAAATGCGGGCAGGAAACCAGCCTCAGCAACAGTGACCACATCGTGGTTAGTAGTGCCGAAGGATGGGAACGAGGGCAGGGGGATCTGTCTGGAGGGAAATGGTTGGACAAACATTCGTATCAATTCTACAAATATTATGCAGCTTTTTTAGATCTCAGCAATAGTTAGATATGAGGTCACCCAGAAAATCAAGTTAGAGAAAAAGAAAAATATGTAGAGTTTGATCCCATTTTTTTAATTTAAAAAGAAAGGAACAGGGGCACCTAGGTAACTCAGTCAGTTTGGTGTCTGACTCTTGATTTTGGCTCAAGTCGTGATCTCAGGGTCATGAGATCAAGCCCCAGGTCAGGTTCCGCACTCAGCGGGAAGTGTGCTTGAGATTCTCCCTCTCCCTCTGCCCCTCCCCATGCTCGCACATGCCAAATAAATAAATAAATAAATAAAATATTTAAAAAAAAGAAGAAAGCAACACACTACACTGTATATGGAGAGAATTACTTGTAGGTGTTCCTAGGAGGTTGCTGAAAAACATGAACAGATATATACTAAATGATTACTAGTAGTTATTTGAAGAGAGCTAGGCCGTGGGCCTGGACAAAGGAAATGAAGGGGTGTATAATTGGCTTTTTTGTTGTGTAATTGGATTTTTTTAAAGATTTTTTTTTAATTTATTTACTTGACAGAGAGATAAAGAGAGCACAAGTAGGCAGAGTAGCAGGCAAAGGGAGAGGGGGAAGCAGGCTCCGCGCTGAGCAGGGAGCCCGATGCGGGGCTTGATCCCAGGACCCTGGGATCATGACCTGAGCCAAAGGCAGACATTTAACCCACCAAGCCACCCAGGTGCCCCTATAATTGCATTTCTTTCAAAAAGCAATGTTTTGGAGGACACCTGGGTGGCTCAGTCGGTTGAGCCTCTGCCTTCAGCTCAGGTCATGGTCTCAGGGTCATGGAATCAAGCCCCACATTGGTCTCTCTGCTCAGTGCGGAACCTGCTTGTGATCTCTCTCTCTCTCTGTCAATTAAATAAATAAAATCTTAAAAAAAAAAAAGCAATGTTTTTGGAATTTAAAAGTTCTGACAAAGGATGTTTAAAACAACCAAAGAAAATGATCCGTTTTGTATGGCTCAGGGTAAGGTGACCTTCTCAGGGTCTCCTGGGTTGAAACGGGCAGTGTTAGGACTGTCATTAGAACTGTGTTTCTGACCCCAAGGCCATACCATTTCCTCAACACTACAGCTGCCTCTTGTGTATCAAATGCATGGAAAACTCTGTACCCTAAAACTAGTGTTGGGTTGAACACACAGAGTGAAGAACCAAATAATGCCACGTAAGAAAATGGCCCAAATGTTTGTTAGTGTACAGTGTTTAATGCAAATTTAAGCATGCAAGTCAGGTATCACAATAGCTGTTGAAGAAATGTAATGCTGACAGTATTTGGCAATAAAATAATAATCACTGTGTGTATCTCTGATGAAATGAGATTTAATCCATTTGAGCTCCTAATTGTCTGCCACAGTACATTAAAGATGGATACTACTATTGTCTTCACTGCTCAGAAATATGAAATTCAAAGCAATATGCACAATGTCTTGAAATAAGCTAGCTTAATGAACCAGCAAATTAGACCTTTCTATCTCTTTATTTAACATCCAGTTCCATGAATTTATCAGAGTTCATTACAAAGGTGCAAAATTTAAAGAAATGCTGCTAAATTCATTTATGATTAGAACTAATGACTTTGAAAAAGACTTCTCATATTTTTAGAGAGAGCCATTATTTATTATTGAATTTATATGGCTTCGGGTAATAAACGTTCAATCTTCTCCTTTCCTTCTGTTATTTATAGTTTGAATTTTGTAATACAGCTACCAAAAAACTCATGTAAAGAAGTAAACTTTTACTCCCAAACACAGCAATGATGTTCGGGGAAGCAATGGCAGAGCTTTCTTCTTGACCTTTGGCAGGTTTTCAATGGGTGGATGAAGGGCAACTCTGCTCCTAAGATACATCTGGCAATGTCTGGAGACATTTTTGGTTGTCACGGCTGAGGGAGGGTGTTACTTGCATCTCTTGGGTGAGACCACAGATACTGGTGAACATCCTCTGATGCCCAAGACAGCTCCTTCCACAAAGAATTATTCAGCCTATAGTGTCAGCAGTCCCAGGTCTGAGAAACCCTGACCTCTATGAATAGGTCTCATTCAAAGAATGCTCCATTTCATTCCACGTTTTCTTAAATGAGATCACTTTTCATCTTGTCACATAGATTTAGAGCAAGACCAACTAAAAAGTATGGATCTGGATCAAATAATTCTTTTCCATAATACTTGTAGTAATAATGACTTTAAAATCTGTAGTGAAGACAACAGTGCTGAGCGCTAGAATGGAACCCTTACATATAGATTAGAGAAATGACTTTCATTTGTCCAGACATTTATACATTTTCAAGGGGATAGCTTTCCCATTTTAAACCAAAAGCATCTGACTATCTAATAGGTTTTAAGATGTTAGCATTTTAGTTCAGAATCCTTAAAAGAAACCTGCTTGGGATTCTAATTTAGATGAAGAAGGATCTATTTCCAGAGTCAAGAATGATGCCAAAAAATAGGAAGATCACAAGGTCTGATTCACTGTAACTTGTATTTACCTAGAACATTGTTTTTGGTCAATTCCAGGTTGCAGTTCCACACTTTTGATAGAGGTAGGTTTGATTTCAGTATTACTGAATTTCTCTTTTAAAGTTCTGGTCTTAGCTCTTAACTTTAATCTGTCTCTATGGTACGCATCAGGAATGCAGTTAATTTGATAGGATTTAACTGGGTATTTTTAGTATCCCTGTGATAACAATGATCAACGTTTTTATAGGCCTTAGGTATTTAAAGGAAAATGTAATCATAATGAAGTGGCCCAGTGAAGAAGAATGAAGAAATTAAAATTCTTCTCATCCAAAAGAAAATAACAATCAAGAATCCAAAATTAAAAAGATTAGAATCTCAATTTGTTAAACTTCTCGAGAACTAGGGTGTTTTGAAGGAAATTTTGTTCAGTGTGTTGGTATTCTTTGATCTCGTGAAGTGAATATAATTAAGGCAGCCATAATTTAAGGATTGTGTAATGCAGCATTTCTTATAGCGAGGGAAATGGTTTACTGGTTATGTGCCTATTGTCATGTATTTTCAGAAAAATAAATGGTATTCGCACATCAAATCCATGATTTTACTATTACTGTTCTCAAAACTAATGAAGTAGGTCTCGGCATTAGACCCAACTCTATTTAGAGACAAATAAAGTAAATAATGATACAGTTGGTGTGCAGGGAGGACAGAAATTGTGACTGGTACACAAATGAATGAAATCCTGGGGCAGTGTTTCAAAGTCATCTTTCTGAACATTTTCATTGTACAGCATTTTAGGTGAACAAAGTAATAGGGACAGAGATATAATGCCCTCAGCATAGGTCATTACATTGGTTTTTACAACTAATTAATGTTTACTGGGCCCTTGTAATAATGCTTAGTAACATTTATGTAGTGCTTACTACATGCCAGGGTGTCGTAAGAATGTTACTTACGTGGTTTTTTTGTTGTTGTTGTTTTGTTTTTTAAACTCATTTAATCCACAAAACAACCCCGCCTGATCAGTCACCGTTAGTACATGGTGGAGCTGGGATTGCCACCAAGCATCTGCCTCTGGAGTCTGTACTCTTCACGACTATGCAATACTACATCTCTCGTAATAAAAACAAGTGCCACGCGCTGTATCAAAGGCTTTCACATATCATCTCATTTAACTCTCACGGTACTCTTCTGCTGAGTCTCATTATCTCCTTGAATACATGAGGTTGACTGGGTGAATCATTTCATTTCTCACTAAGTTGTATAGAGCGATAAACTTTCAATTACTCAAGACTCCAAGTCTCTGGAAATCAAAATGGGAAGAACACAAGAAGAGCCATAGAGATGTGAAAAGAAAAAAAAAGTAGAATTTTGATTGGCATTTATTCCCTATCTCAGCCTTATTTTTTTTAAGATTTTATTTATTTGAGAGAGAGAGAGTGCACGTGTGTGTGCACATGAGTGGGGGATGGGCAGAGGGAGAGAAGCAGACTCCCCGCTGAGCAGGGAGCCTAACGTGGGGGTCAGTCCTAGGACCCTGATATCATGACCTGAGCTGAAGGCAGACACTTAACCAACTGAGCCACCCAGGTGCCTCTGTCCCGCCCTTTTTAAAAGTTCATTCTTTCTGTATGGTTATAATGTTCTTAGATATCCAAACAATAACGTGTGATGTAACTTACAAATAAATATGTATATCTTATTATATATTATGTTATATTAAGAGTGTTTGAGCAGAAATTTTATACCAATGGATGCATATTTTACAGTAACCAGATTTTCTCCCTGCCTGGGCCATTCCCTTGGCATACACAAGTCAACTTGGAAACTTACATTGTTTTCTTACAGCCCGTGTATATGGACAACTTCTTGTGCTATGTACATTTAAATCTGTTTACACAGGACATTGTCACTAAATTGCTAGAGAGTATCTTAGACATAAAAAGAATATGTCATTTTAAGGATTCATCCACAAGATGAAACCAAAAACAAAACAGCTAGTCAATTCCAAAAAAGATACCATTGCTTAGAGGAACCCAAGAGGTTAGCTGAGTGAGCCATTTGGGTGTCCACTTAACAGATGTTCGTACGGCCTTATGCCAGCCACAGCAGGTGCCACCCCTGGTGGCTCTGTTCTCAGGTTGCTGCCAGTCTAGTCCAGTGGTTAGGAGCACAAATCCCTGGCTGTGTGACCTTGGGCAGGTTAGTTAGCCCCTCTGTGCTCAAGGTTTCTCATTCGTACCTTGGAAAACAGTGGAAAATAGTGGAAACCATGGAAAACAGTCCCTACTTCAAAGAGTTGTGGTGAAGGAGTAGATAAATTCATAAATGTAAAGTGCTTAGCACAGTGGTACCTGCAAAGCACTGAATTCTCATTACTGTGTGTGACGGTACATTTTATGTGTCAATTCGGCTAGGTGCCCAGATATTCAGTCAAATGTTATTTTATATGCTTCTGAGAAGGTATTTTTTAGATGAGATTAACACTGACAAATCAGTAGACCTTGAGTAAAGGAGATTATCAGTAATGAGAATGGGTCTCATCCGATCACCTGAAGGCCTTGACAGAAAAAGACTGACCTCCCCCAAGGAGGCATGAATTGTGCCATAGACTGCCTTTGGACTGGAATTGCAATTCCTGCCTGGATCTCCAGCCTGCCAGCTGCCAGCCTACCCGGCAGATATATATATATATATATATATACACACACATACATACATACACACACACATATATATATATATATGACAATAACTATACACAGATGATAGATAGACAGACAGAAGACAGACATTCTCTCGGCTCTGTTTCTCTGGGGACCCTGACTGATACACTAAGGGATAATGGTAGCTAGTATTTATCAAGCCTTTCATACATACTATTGAACATTTCAAATTTGAGCTCACTTAGTCTTTATAAAAGCCCTAATTGGGGTAATTCCCCCATTTTACAAAGAAGCAAACTGAGTCGAAGAAAGGCATCTGACCTGCCCAAGGTCCATCCAGCTAGTATGTAACAGAGGCAGGTCTCTCCCCCAAACTCCCCCTCCTCCATAAATGCTGTCATTGTTTAATTGAGAATTTAAAAGTTAGGACTAAAAAGTTAGAATTTTCAGTTCTGGGTGGAGTGATTTGTCTTCAGCTCACCCACAACTGGGTGACAGAAATATTTGTGTAGCTATTTTAAAACCTGTTTCAAGCTATTGAGAGATACTAAATGCCAAATAATAAATGCCTAATGAATTTTGCTCACCTTTGATTGTAATTCTTGCCAGAGTTGAACTTCTTAAGTGCTTCGGTGAAGCTATTCACACAATATTGCAGACAGAAGCCAATTAGACAGGAAAGAGTGTGGAGCCCACCAAGTCCCCTGATTATATGGGCTTTCTAACAGAGGGGAGCAAGTGTGAACACCTTAAGTGAGATTAGCCAAGGTTCTGAGAAGACCAACTGTGGTTTTGAGGGGAACAAATGTCTTTTGAGTTGGATGGGAAGTTCAGCTGTTTGAGAACGGACTTTCAGCCCCTCTCCTCCCCTATCAGGGGAGCACATTAGGGAATTGGCAAATCCAATCAGGCCTCTTCCAGTAAATAACTCTGATTCTTGAATGAAGATTATCTGAGGGTTCACCAACAGCATTTAAACCAGTCCTAGAACCATCAGGCAAAACCAAATTAGCTAGCATTCAGAAACAATTTCCTTTTATGTGCAAAGCTGTTCTATAAAAAACTCTACAGAGTTCAAAAGAGCTGTAAGGAAATATTTTTACAATCTGTTCCACTGGGTAGCAGATTGAGTTTAGCCTCAGCTGGTGATTTTTGTCTCCTTAATTATGGGCAATAACAACACTTTAAATTGATATGGTGCTTTTAACTTTGCAAAAGATGGTCAAGTTCATTTATCAACTGATCCACTTTGTTGTACTGTGCTATAATTTTCAACTGATAGTCCAAGACAGCAGACTAGCACATTATACAGAAAGGCATGCTAAGAAAGGTTGTCAATATATCTTTTTTTTTTTCTAAAGAGAATTCAGGTGATGATGACATGATTTAAGAAAGTATTTGATATAATTTAGTCCCCAGAGACAAAATATCTACATGCAGGTAAGTGAATAGAGAATACTTAATATAAAAAAAATTTTTTTTAAATTTCACTCGCATGTTGTAAGTATAAAAATACAAACTAAAGCCAACTAGGAATGACTGGGGAATGAACGTGCTCTGTGTTTCTGTCTGTGAGTTTAGGCATTGAGAGTTTTCTGTGCTCTAAGGGTTCCAAAAAATACTGGAACAGGATTAAGAGCAAGGGGCTTAGAACTGACTTTTGAAAGATACATGCTGTGCTTGGCTATAGAAGCGTCTTTATCTGGTTTATAAAAAAAAATTCAGATACTCACCATAATAAGGAAGTGATAGTTACGTTGGCAAACGTTTCAACTGTAAAACTTGCTAAATGGTGTTTAAAACAGCAGGGGAGCCTTTGTCTATACATTTTGTATTTCTGAGTTGAATTGTATGAGATAAGATTATGTGGCATATTTTTTAAATTATGTGACAAAGGAAGGCAAAACTCTTAAAATATATGAGGCTCTAAACTTATATTTAGATATTTCACTATATAAAGAGACGAGTTTATAAAATCAAATTAATGGGGACATGCCTACATGATTTTGGAAGGTAAATCAAAGAACTAAGGCTATAGGATGTGGAATTTCCATCCAGGAATAAGATATGAAGATAAATTAGTTAATGAGAGGTATGTGTATACATACCAAAATATGTACTGAATTATATTTTTTCATGTTTGAAAAGAGGAAAGCATTATCAAATAACTATAAATGGCTCTTTGAGCAAGGATTTTTATACCAAAATTGCAAAAAAAATTTCTGTCTGTGATTAATCACTGTTCACACTTCTTTTGGTCTCCATCCATTGTATTCCATAATGCTAGCCATTCCTCTTCCAAATTCGATGCTGCACAGATCCAAGCACCAAATTGGAGGTTTGTTCTCTTTCAATATGCTGTGGTCATTGCCTATTGTCCCAAGAATGAGGTCTGCGTGTCTTTCTTTCTCTAAATTCCATGAGCACGCTATCTATAACAGCAGAAGAAAAGAAGAAACCCAGGTCTGCAGTAATTGTATAACTCCAGGGGCAACATTCACATTTTAGTCCAAGTGAATCTCTAGCACTGTTTATATAGACTACCATGTGAGTGGTGCTTTAGGAATGACAAAGATGCCATCAAGTTAGGTTAAGCTCTAGAAATTAACAAAAGTAGGTAAGGTTATATCAAGAACATAGAGCATTTCTCTGCTGTTTGGTGTTCTCTCTCCACCTTTTCAAGGCCCAGATGCTTCTATCTCATCTTCCTGGCTTTGCTTGTTCCCACAGTTCAGGCACCTAATAGGACAGACCAGATTGGAAAATCCAAATGACCTAATATGGACCAGAGTGTGGATACCTCGCCCATGCTACAAACAGCTGCAGCCACAGAAGTGGTTTCATGTGGTTCACTTAGGAAGAGACAGAATCTCTGAGAAAAATTTATGGCAAATTGGTGACTGAGCTTTCTGTGTTTACATAGATAATGCTGTATTTTGTCAGAAGAGTCTATAATCTCTAAGAATATTCCCATTATGCGGAAGTCATTCACCCTAAGATACTCTTCCATGATAGTAAACTAGATCTCTTGAGTAGATTATATTATTTATTTTAAAATATTGTTTCCCCTCCCTGTGAGTGAATTATAGTTTCCTGTCCCATTGAAGTCAGGCTTGGCCATGTGACTTGCCTTAGCCTGTGAAATGCTTATGAAATGGTGGCTGTCAGTTATGAGCAGAAGCTGTAAGAACCATCATGCACTTCCCTCACTCCTCCTATCCTTCTGCTATGATAGATGCAACATGTTAGAAAGTCCTCCATGTAGCTTAGATCAGAGTGATGAGCCAGAACCAGCTGTGATGATCTCTGTCTTTTGATGGAAATATTTATCCAATAATATTTAATGCAATTATCAATATGATTTCCTTTAGATATTTCACTCTATTGTTTTTTCTGTTTTCCTCTCTGCCTTTTGTTCCTCTCTTTCCCCCTTTCTGACTTCTTTCTGGATATAATACAGAAACTCTTGGTTCTGTTATATTCCTACAGAGTGTTGATGATTTTGTTTTAGCGAGCAATTAACTTCAACAGACTCAAACAGTGAACTCTGTGTTGCCTATGGAAGGTAGTAGCTCACATTTCAATGCACTTCTTTTAGTCTTCCTCCAAGCTGCTTTAAGTCTGCCATACACATTGTTCAGGGGTCAGAGTCTTGGGACAAATTTTATGATAAGATTGATGCTCAGAATTAGTGGCCCTTCTGCTCTGGCTTCCTCATTTCTGGAATTCCCTTTTCACTTTCCAGTAGCAATGACTGGCTCAGAACCTCTGGTTCTTCAGGCCAGAAATACAGCAGATTTTTGAGTAGAATTTTAGCCTACCCATGCTGTGACTTCAGCCTGATCTCACACAGAAATGGGAAACTCATGTTATCATCCCCTCTGATGATGA
The DNA here is from genome assembly GCA_028534135.1 of Potos flavus. Classification (NCBI taxonomy): domain Eukaryota; kingdom Metazoa; phylum Chordata; class Mammalia; order Carnivora; family Procyonidae; genus Potos; species Potos flavus. Next base: position 33,031,281 of record CM052898.1, on the reverse strand, counting down.
TTCTTCCAAGTTTTGACTCCCTTCCAAAATCTGCCTGCTTTTGCTAACTTCCCAGAGCCTATGGGTAGTTTTTATTGTTGTTTTGTTTTGTTTTTAATGTATTTTGTTCAGAGTTCAGAGTCCTTATTTGCAGGAAGAGCAGTCTATTGGGGATCTATTCTGCCATACTGGAAGTAGAACTCTCTAAAGCCAGTTCTGAGATAGGTATATAATGAGAATCAGAAATAAGCTTTTATGATTGAAAGTCTTTGAGATTTCAGGGTACATATGTTCCTACAGCCTAATTTACCCTAAACTGACTAATTAGCCAGCTAGGACAACCTAGGGTATTACTATTTAACTATTTCACACCTGTACTGATAAAATCCACTCAAAAGTAAATGAATTTCCCCAAATCATTCTGATTTTATGAATTTTGCTTTTCTACTGACACTGTTAACATCCTCTAAGTGGTACTCTTTCCTTCTTAATTTCCACTATGATCATGAAGAGTAATACTCCTTAAATTGAGAAGACATGTTTCATGTCTCCCATTTCATCTTTATCACTGAAATCACAGTTTGAAGACCAGGATTTACGACCTAAATTGAATGCATGTCTATGTCACTAATAGAATTGGGCCTGGTAAAATTATGAAATATTGCATTTAAAAGCATATAATTAATTGATTTTGGCTAAAACATGTAACATGTAGAATCTGTAGAAAGCAGAGATAAATGGAAACTAGGCAAAAGAAAGCATTTTTCTTGGGATTGCCATTTCAATGTTTACTTCCCATAAAATTGATTCAGTAGAAAGTAGATCTTTTTACTGCAATATAGCAGAGCAGGTCTTTGACACAGTTGTTCCATGTTATATATGATATTGCCTTTAATAGGAATGTAGATTATAGCTATGTGAGCTTCAAAATTGAAGTACATAGTTATCTCTCTTGGCTAAAATAATGAAAAAAAATATATATATATACACACAAGCATGAATATACACAAACACACATATTCATTTATTCATTCATTCACTCATTACCTAAGATAGTTACTTTGCAGCTTATGATCTAACTGGTAATAAAATTTCTTCATAAAACTCTATAAGAGAGTTGTAGATTAGAAAAGTCTTTTGGGGCACCTGGGTGGCTCTGTTGGGTAAGCAGGTAACTCTTGGTTTTGGCTCAGGTCAATGACCTCAAAATCCTGGGATCAAGCTCCGCATCTGGCTCCCTGCTCAGTGGGGAGTCTGCTTAAGTATTCTCTGCCCCTCCTCCCACTTGCTCACTCTCTCTAAAATAAATAAATATTTTTAAAAAAGAAAAGATAAGTCTTTCAGAAGTGCATCACAGTCTTTGTATATTGTTGATTTCCACTTAAATTAGGAGTAGAGTCAGGGAGGTTGACCCCAGGGTATGTCCTATAGGCATCCTCAAAACTTGCTTTTTCTTATTTGAACATGCATCCATAACTCCTTATAAAGAATCTGAACATATGTCCATAAAACTAAAGTCATTACATTTATTTTTGTCCTTTACATATTTTCATCATGTTCAGCTAACTCTTTATTCAACAAATTTTTTTTCAGCAAATATTTATTAAATGGCTATTTTGTGCCAAGCACTAAGAATACAGGAGTGAATGAGAAAAAAATTTCAACCTTTCATGGTGCTTCCATTCTAGAGGAGAGATAGACAACAAACAAACATATAAGTAGTATCATTTCACATTGTAAAAGATGCTGTGAAGAAACATAAAGTAGGTTAAGGAGCTAAAATCCACTAGAACTCTCTTTTGCGCTGTAATTTCTTTACCTTTTCATCATCACTAATCACAGTGACTGTTCTGAATTGTAAGTAAGCCCTGCCTGAGAGATCAATGGTTTATCCACATTTTGCTTCTATATACTCTAAATCCAGCCCTTCATTGATGCTGCTCTCAATAAGAACACCAATAACCTCCTCATTTTTAAATCCATTGAACACGTCTCACTCTTTGTCTGAGTTGAGTCCTCCGCAGCAGCTGACATCATTCCCCATCTCCTTGAAGAGCTCTCCTGAACTGGGGACATCTCTGGTCACTTTTTCTTGGTCTCCTCTGGAGTCTCCTCTTGGTCTGGCTATCCGGTCATTATATTATGGCATTGTGGAGCCTGAGAGGGCTGGGCCCTTGACCCTCTTCCCTCTTTTCTTCTTCTCTGACATATTCTCCTTCACATATCCCATGTGCTCCCACACCTGCTTTATTACCCAACTCCAGTGGCTCAAAAATCTGGGCCTCCTGCTGAGCTATTACTCCTAAACTCCAGACTTTTGTCACCAATAGCCTGAAAACACATCTACTTGGATGCGTCCCAGATTTGTCAACTTCAATATGTTCAAAACTGGTTTCACCATCCCTACTTCCTCCCTACCATGCCCTACCTCTAGCCTTCTCCTTCCTATCCATTCCCCCATCTCAGGAAATGGCACCACACTCTAATCCTCAGCTGCCCAAGCCAGACAGCTGGATGTCATCTCTCTCCCTCATTCTCCACATCTACTTTGTTGCAAAGTACAATCAACTTGTCTGCTTTGGTATTTGTCAAGTGTATCCCCCTGGCTCCATGCCCACTCCCACTCTCTTAGACCAGGCTGCAGAGTGGTCTACACATTCTCAGATCTGCCCTTTCAAACCCCCCTTCACACTGCAGCCCAGATGAGCTTTCTAAGCTCTAACCTGATTGTGGTTGTCCTAGGCTTGAAGCCCTTCAGAGCTTCTTTCAGAAAAAAGGCAATTGCACGCAAGCCTCTCCACCTTCATGGATTCTTTTAACTTTCTCCTTTCTGAGGAAGCTCAGCTCAGCTGGCTGGGACTCAAGTTGAAGTGGTGGGCCTGCATGGTCTTCCAGTCTCACACACCAACCTCCCCTTCCAGAATTGCATGAAATGCCACACAATGGGGCATAAGATCTGGCTTCCCAGGCAGTGCCGGGTGATGCAACCAGAAAGATGGAGAAGATAACTTCCAAAGAATATTCCTTGAATAAAGGAAAGTAGATGGAAGAGAGCTGGGCAGAGAAATTTCCCCTCCTTGCTACTTTTGTGGACTATGATAAGAAGGGGTTTCTTCTTGCAACATTTCAAACAAAGTCCCTTGTCCCAAGCAGATTCACTTGCTTGAGTTAGTCACCTGCTGTGTCTGATCTTGGCTCATTGTAACATGGTGGCCACCAAGACCACGTATTACAGTTCTCTCACACTGCTCTGCTTCTGCATTTGCTTTACTTCCCTTTCTAACTTACCCCCGCTGCCCTGGGCTTGCATCTTCCACATTAAGTATCACTGCTTTAATTCTTGCCTCAGGGTCCACTTTTTAGAGGCTCTGTGCTTAGACCAAGACCAAACTTTCGGGCCACTGCCTAGCTCCCTGACTCTAGAGTCTGCTTCCCCTCTCTCTGAACACTTTCCCAGCTCCCACCCTCAGCAGCATGATGGCCATGCCACGTTCTCTCTTTCCTCCCAAAGGCCTCTGTGGGGTGCTCTCATGTCTCCCCTAGGGAAGTCTTATGTCTCATCTGGGAAGCATTCCTTGATACTACTGTTGCACCAACTGGTTTAGGTGCCATGTTTCGATGCTCCCATGGTGCAGGCACTGTTTTTTCACCTGAGGAAGTACTCCTCAACTGGCCTGGTGATTGCTGTTTGGTTGGTCTGTATTTCCTCCTAGACAGGAAGTTTTTCACTCATGTACTTCCAGCACCTGGCACAATAGTTGACACATAAGGGCCTGATAAATATTTAATGAATGAGTGAATGGATGAACACATGTTTTCAAAAGGGGTAGATGTTATGTAAAAGGATACACCAGCAATAAAATTGAGGTGGTGATCAGTTATTTACTGAGAAAGATTTAGTATACTTTTTTTTTCTGAAAAAGTGAAGCATATTCTGTTGTTTTGTTGTGATGGTGGTGTATATATGTGTCATTGTGAACCTTCATATTATTAAATACTGGAGAGTTCAATGGTTAGGTTTAGTGCATGGTATAAGTTTGGTTCCAGAGCCAGATAGTGGATGTTAAAATCCCAGATCTCTGACCTGTTTGGGGGGGTGTGTGTGCACACACGTGTGTGTCCTTGGCATACACCTGGACAAAGATTTCCTCATTTTAAAATGAGGCTAATAACAATCTCTACCTCATATGATTGTTTAGAAGCATAAATAAGTAAAAGAGCCAAAGAGTTTGGTACAAGGTTTGACACAGTGATGAGTAAGTGTTGGTTATCATTACTATTATTATTTGAAGAAGACACTTTTATTATCACCAGCTAAATAATTTTAAAGTCCATTAGGTAGAATGTTTCTGGTTGCAAAGTATGGAAAAGCCTATCCTAAATGACTTACACAAAAAGGCAATATATTATCTGACATAAATAGAGTGAAACCGTTGAATATACTATCAAATACCTGGCTTGCTTCATCTCTCTGCTCCATTTTCTCATGATGATCGAAATATAATTCTAGAGTACCACGTGATTATGACACGCCTTCGGTGGTAATTGGACCACTGATGGTAGAGGGAAAAACCACACCCACCGAATGAAATGTAAATTTTCCTTCATCGTGATTGGGCCAGCCTTAATTATGTGACCAATCAGAAACACAGAAGTGGAGCTAAAGGGAAGAGATGAGATGTGATTGGCTCAGGCGGGCTTAAGATCCACTCCTAGAATGTAGTCTTGGGTTGTAAGTCTGAGTGGTAAGACATGTGGAATGGGTTGTAAGTCTGAGTGGTAAGACATGTGGAATGGTGAATACTTGGCCAGAATCTGAGTTCTGGGGTTTTGGCGGCTTTTTTTTGTTTTGTTTTTATTTAAAGATTTTATTTATTTATTTGACAGAGAGAGAGATAACAATTAGGCAGAGAGGCAGGCAGAGAGAGAGAGAGAGAGGGGGAAGCAGGCTCCCTGCTGAGCAGAGAGCCCAATGTGGGGCTTGATCCCAGCACTCTGGAATCATGACCTGAGCTGAAGGCAGAGGCTTTAACCCACTGAGCCACCCAGGCACCCCTGAGTTCTGTTTTAAGAAAAAAGAAAAGGGGGGAAAGGAGACTGACTGGACAATCAGCAATGTTGACTACATGTGCTATTGCTGTCAGAAAATAGGGAGATAGGGGCACCTGGGTGACTCAATTGGTTAAGCAGCTGCCTTGGGCTCAGGTTATGATCCTGGAGTCCCAGGATCAAGTCCCACATCCGGCTCCCCGCTTAGGGAGTCTGCTTCTCCCTCTGCTCCTCGCCCTTCTCATGCTCTGTCTCTCTCTCTCTCATTCTCTCTCTCAAATAAATAAATAAAATCTTTTAAAAAAAGAAAAAGAAAATAGGGAGATGCCTCTATTAATCAAAAGCATGATTTCGAACACATTGTACTATGCTTAGAAACTATGTTACCAAATGTAAAAAATAAAAGTGTATATATATATATATATGTACACACACACACACACACACACACACATATACATATATATTTAAATATGTATAGCTAGTATTTACTGAGAGGTTACTTTGTGCCAGACACTATAAGTCCTTTATGTTCACTGTTCCCTTCAATCTTCACAAACACCCCATTCATTAATAAGGTAATACTCATTGAGCTCATGCCATATTTCAGGCACTGCCTAGTCACTAGGAAGACAGTAAGGGTCAAAAAAGACCAAGACCTCTTTCTCTCATGTGCCCTCCATTCTATAAATAGGGAACTGCAGCCCAGAGGGATTGAATAAGTTGCACCATATCACAGAGCTTGAATGTGATGGAGTTGGGATTTGAACTTGAGGAGTCTAACTCCAACGCCAAGAGTGAGTTGTAACAGGAAAATGTTTGGCTCCAAGTGAAGTCATATAAATGTGAAGTAAGATATTAACCGAAATTCAGACACAATACTAGCCAATCTCAGACTCCCTTCTTTCAAGCCTCTGCTCTCTGTGGTTGGGAAGAAGCATTGCTTCAGGGCTCAGGCACCATGACCTGCAGCAGAGTCATTGCTGGAGAATACCCAGGACCATGAAGTGTAGACGGCACTAGAAAGAGTGTAATGAACAGAAACTCTGAGCAATGAGGCCCTGGAAAAGCTCTGCATAGATTTAAACTCCCCATAGGAGCTCATCCTTCTTTCCCAACCTCCACTCTCATCTGTAGTAACTTCATTTAATGTAGCTTTGCTTCTGGGATGCCATCGTAGCTAGCCTGCTTACCGAAAGCAAGGTTTTGTGGCATCTGGTAGGTGAGACTGCTGGGCTTCTCACTGGGCACCTGAAGCTAATTGAGGAATGAGACACATTTTAAAATCTTAGCCCCTCTCATATTATAAGGATCCATTGCCTCAAATTTAAGTGAAAATTTAATATCCAACTTTGATGAGATTACTTTGAATTTGAGTTCCACTAAGTAGAATCAAACCTATATAGAGAATTAGTAACTAATTGTCACTGATCATATGAACTTGACTGAATTCAGACATCTCCTTTCACTAGAACTGGTTGTTGGGTCGAGTTTACTATTATTTTGTTTGTTTTTTAAAGCAATCTTGCAGAGGCTTTCGAGCACCCACTATGTGTCAGGCACTGTACTAGGCACTGGTAAATAAAAATAACGTGGTTTGTTTCCCGGAAGCAGACTAGGAGAAAAAGATTCTGATGAAAATGATTTCTTAAGGCAGTGTTCCCAGGAGACTCTTGTAAAGCAGAAGGAGGGTGGGAGGACAGAGCAAGAAAAGGAAGGCAAGCCAGGCGGTGCTCTCAGGCAAAACCCCAGCCTGCAGGGAGCTCTGGAGAGTAACTACACCTCTGAGTTGTCTCCAACAACTAGCACATAACTAGCACTGACTGGCTACAGGCCACCCCTCCGGGATGGAAACACTCAGGCGTTTCTGGCTCCCTGCACAGGCAGAACGAGGCCTGTGAGCAGTCCTGCCCCCGAGTCTACTGTTAGCAGCAAACGTATAAGGCAGCTGGGGGAGGAGAGCACAGAAACAAAAAGAAGGATGGGAGGGAAGCCGGGCAGAGCACAGAACAGGCTGCTCCCTGCTCCTTACAAAGTATCATCTACTGGGTTGGGAAGAGGGACCGGTAGCAAGAAAACGGATAACTATGTCATTATCAAATGATAAGTGTACATGGGCAATGAACAGAGTGTGATTTTTAGAGACTAACAGGTGAGTTGGAACCATCACCAGAGGTAGACATTCGCAGCCCACAGGCACCCTTTACCCTTTGCTGTTTTCCCCTCTGCCCCATGGCTATTGATGGGGCGGCCATCTTACCATCCTGAGGGGACATGCATGGGGACCAAAGTGCTAGGAATGGCTGGGTGGAAGGGTGGAACAGTCCCTTGTCTCTGATGGCATCATGGGGCCAGTGTACCATCCTGGATAGTCACCTCCAGACTTCTTTTTTGTGAGGAAAACAAAACTCCTGTTTGTTGAAGCCAGAGGAAATTGGATATTTCTGTTACGTGCTGCCAAATGTAATTTTTTTTAAGATTTTATTTATTTATTTTAGAGCGAGAGAGAGCACGAGCAGGGGAAGGGGGGTGGCGGGGCAAGCAGTGTCCATGCTGAGCACAAAGCCGAATGTGGGACTCGATCCCGGGACCCTGAGATCATCACCTGAACTGAAAACAAGAGTTGGACATTTACCCGACTGAGTCACTTAGGTGCCCCAGCCAAATTTAATCTTAAGCAGCTCCCAAGCTTTGGAGGAGGGGTAGACCTTCTAGAAGAGAAGATCAGTTTCACAGGAAGGAAGAAGCAGAGGGTAAATACAGAAATAGGTTGGAGGGCTTCTCACATTAGCTTCTCTACAGAGATACAGGGTCATTATGACTTTAATAGAGTAGCATTCAACAGACCAAGTACAAGAACATGGTTTATAATCTTTGTGGGAATCTTCACCTGCAGTAATGGGTTCATTCGGCCCAGGCTTTTCTTCACATCAGCACTAGTAACTTTTGGGGCTGGATCATTCCTTTCTGTAGAGGCTGTCTTGTGCCTTGCAGGATGTTCCCCAGCATCCCTGGCCTCTACCCACCAGTGGCTGAATAGTACCCCCTCCACCTTGGTTGTGACAAAAATGTCTCCAGAGGTTACTAAATGTCCTCTGGGGGCCAACATCACACCCAGTTGAATGTCAGTGGTTTAACCTGTGATCTTTTTCTTTCAAAATGCTATTTAAAACCTCTAAATTTTATCTACAAACTTTACAATTAATGATAAATTACAGGGGCACCTGGGTGGCTCAGTCAGTTAAGCATCTACCTTCAGCTCAGGTCATGACCCTGGGGTCCTGGGATGGAGCCCCTCATCCGGCTCCCTGCTCCGCGGGGAGCCTGCTTCTCCCTCTCCTTCTGCTTGCTGCTCCCCCTGCTTGTGCGCTCTCTCTCTCTGTATCAAATAAATAAATAGAATCTTTTAAAAAATGATAAATTATATTTAAGCTACAAGAGGGCTATGAAGAAAACAATCTTCTTTTGTTCCTATAGGCCTACCTTCTTTCAAGTAAACATTGAAAACAAAAGAATAGTAATACAAATCACAGAAGAAACTCACTTTAAGTGTGCCTTGGGCAAATCATTCTTCACCATGTATCTTAGTTTCCAAAACTACAAATGGAGGAACTTAGATAGGATAGCTCAGGTGTATTTTTTTTCCTTTAAAATTAAAATTATTAAAATAAATAGATAAATAATAAAATTAAAATTATTCCATGATACACTAAAAAGTTTTTTGGTGTTACACTGGACCTGAAATGATGATTCAGTTTACAAAGATGTGATTTACATGCAAACTTGGGGAAAACAGGTCTATAGAATGAGGCATACTCTTTTTCCTTCCAAAAGTCTTATTGAGGAATATAGGAATATAATTAAAGAAGGAAAATAGTCACTGAGATACACACACACACACATACGTGTGTGTGTGTGTGTGTGTGTGTGTGTGTATATATATATATACACGTATGTGTGTATGTGTATCTCAATGACTATATATATATATATATATATATATATATATATATTCTACAAAGCAATTTATCATTGATTCAAGGTCAGGTTTTGGCATTGTTATCTTCTGAAAGCATTCATTATCAGGTTCTCTGCATTCTTAACAATTGACATGGCCACAGTCAAAAAGAGAATAGGCCAAGGAAAGGTCAGTAAACGCTGAGGTGAGTCAATTTGCACAGGTCAGAGAAGGAGGGGGCTGTTTCCATGGCTTCTAATAGAAGCAGAGAGAGAAATGTGAAAAATGAAAACTAGTTTGCAGTGGCAAACAAAATGAACTGGTCTATAAATATTTCACCATTTTAGCCCCATAAAGTCTCATTGTTTGGTGGTAATCTTTATTATGACTAATCATGGGTTGCTTTTGTGTTTGTTTCTGGCTTGTGCTGCTGATCTCTGTGCCATACATCTCTGAAATAGCACCCACTAATTTCTTTTTAATTTACCTCACTGTGGTATAGAAAGAATATATGTAGTCATCAAGTAGGAAGTTAGAGACGTAACTATCCAATTTAAATGAATAAAGTACATTTTTAGAGTCAAAGAGTATTGCATGGAAAAATGAAAACCCAAAGATAAAGTCCTCAGTCGTGTTTGCCTTTTGGAATAGGATAATGTTTTAAATATCCTAAGAGGTTAAGAAGGTCACCCATACCGAGGAGCAGTTATCTTGTTTCTTGTGTCTTGGGAGGGTATACACGGCTCATCAGCAACAGAGATATGTACAGAGTAACCCTCTTTGCCCAGAAGCAGGGCACACATCTCTTGCCTTGGCCTGGCCATATCCCCCGCTCTTCCTTTGTTAACGGCGCCTTCATTTTCCTAAGGAAACCCAGCCCCTCTCACCCTAAGTACGCGCAGTCTGGTAGGGCTACCCTCATGTGTGTATCAGCATCACACCCCCAAGTCAATGTCCAATAGCCCGTTCCATCCCTGTGATTACAGAGATTGGTTCAGAGATGAGCGCCTACTCCAGAATGATCCACTGAGACTCAGTCTTGGGATTTCTGCTGGAATTGTTGGGGCAGGAAACAGGTGTAGAGCCCTGTTTTGGTAAATAAGAAACAGTGAGAGTGTCATTGTGGAAATGCTGAGGTAGTTCATTCAAGAGAGCCTGCCGGAGGAGACCGACCCAACCCAAAACCTGATCGAAGACCAGTCTGGACTCATGCCTGGCCTTCCGTTTCGAGAGTGCGCAAGTTCTTTCTTCGCCTAAACCAGTTTGCGTTGGATTTCATTACTTGCCATTGGCAGGTTCCTGAAGAATTCAAAAAGTCAAGTTCTGCAGACCTCAGAGAGGACTAAGGGCTCAGAGATGCCTGTGGAATGGAGTTAGAAGAAAGAATCTACCTTTATTTAGGGATCTGCATGTAGTTGGCAAAATGACAAAACACAGTTGAGGAAATGGTTAACAGACTGAAGATTGAGGATATGTATTTGGGGGAGCACCGAGAGAGGGCTTCAGGAGCACCGGCAATGGTCAAACGCTGCAGCTTCGCAGCAGTGTAGAAGAATTTTAATTTGTACCTGTACTGTACCATACAGTAGTAACTAGCTACATATGGGTATTTGAATTTAAATTTAATTGAAAAATGTATTCCTCAGTTACATTCGCCACATTTCAAGTGCCCCACAGGCATGTGAGGCTAGTTGTATTGTCGAGGACTGCGAGGATATGGAATATTTCCATCATTGTGGAAAATTCTTTTGGATCACACCGTGCTATTCTGGGAGTGACTGAAACCAGAATTGGAAAAGCATAAAACTCTCCATGTGCGGAGCTTGGAGAAAATGCACTTTTAGGGGAAGGTTTTCTGGCTGTGTCCCGAAAGGGGCCCCAGGTGACCGCTCACCTTGACCCAGTGACAGTAGTCCAGTGTCTCCTTGACTTGTCTGCACCTCCAGAGAAGGAGTGGGGCACTGAGGATAACCAGGCCTCCTCGGTTTGGGTCATGAAATCAGAACGCCCATCTGTTGCTTTAGGATGAAAACCCTCACTGCCCAAGGGCTGGCACTCAGGCCCTCTGGTTCCCAGAGCCTCTCCCTGCAGGCGTAAGCAGAGAGCTGCAGTGAGCTAGAGTCAGAACAAGGGCAGCGGTTTGTGTGGTCTGAATGTGCTGTTCCCAGGTTCCAGGGAGACCTGCCTGTCACTGGAGCTAGACAGGCAGAGTCTCAGGCCGGAAGCCACAAGCTCGCTGATGGTCAGCTTGGCTGAATTTGTATTCAGAGACTCCCGTTTTTCACGCTTTCCTTCCTTCCTTCCTTCCTCTTTCTTTTCTTTCTTTTCTTTCTTTTCTTTCTTTCTTTCTTTCTTTCTTTCTTTCTTTCTTTCTTTCTTTCTTTCTTTCTCTCTCTCTCCTTTCTTTCTTTCTTTCTTTCTTTCTTTCTTTCTTTCTTTCTTTCTTTCTTTCTTTCTTTCTTTCTTTTTCTTTCTCTTCCTTCCTTTCCTTCCTCCCTCCCTCCCTCCCTTTCTTCCTCTCTCTCTTTCCTTTTCTTTTTCTTCCTTCCTTCTTACCTTCCTATCTTCCTCCCTCCCTTCCTCCCTCCCTCCCTCCCTTCTTGCCTTTCTTCCCTCCTTTCTTTTCTCTTCTCTTCCTTCCTTCCTCTCTTTCTTTTTTTAACTCTTTATTTTGAACTAATCTTATACTCACGGACATAGCAAAAATGATACAGAGAGTTCCTGAGTACCCCCCCTCATGCCCCCCCAACAGTAACATGGTACATGACCAGAGCACCTTGTCAGGACCAGGACACTGACATTGGCACAATACCCTTTTCCTTTGATAAGAGCAAATGTCTCACTGGGTCGTTTTTACTGCATCAGGCACATTGTCTTCTATTTCTCCTAAGAGCCCTGTACTGCAGGTATGACTGTATTTAGCTCCGTCTTCTTGATGAGAGAACTGATGCTCTGAGAGTGTAAGTGTCTTCCCCAAGAGTGGTCAGACTGTCAGCGGCCGAGCTGGGACTGGTCACCATCAGATCTAACCCCAGAGTGGCACTTTCCAGATATGATTGGGGTAAAAAGACTAACAAGCAGGCCTCAGAGGCCAGACTGAAAAGCCTATCTACCTGTTCACTTTCATATCCTCCATCTCTGAGTGGATTCCGTGTCTGTTAAACCCGCATATGCCCCAGGAAGGGAAAGGGCAGTTGACTGTAGGCCCCAAATTGTGATGACATGGTTAAACCCCAAATTTGCTAGAACTTTCAGTAAATTTATTGTGATAATTAAGAAAGAGAAGTAATAGCTTTCCAAATATAGAGTATATTGTAGATGAATTGTACTTGTATACTCTATGAGTTTAGGAGCTCATCATTTGATATCATGACTCATTATAATTGGGACAAATATTCAATAATGAAAACATACCCACCAGAGGCCTAATATTGGGGAAAACCAGAAAAATTGTAGATAGACTTACTCTGAGGAAATACAATAATACAAAAGAATACACAGTGATAATGGCTCACATTTTTCAAATGCTTGTATGTCAGGCACTGTGCTAAGCACTTTAAATATTTAGATAGGTCACTTCCTTTATTCCTTACTCCACAGCTCCGTGATCTGGAAAATGTGTTTATAGCTGGATTATAAATGGGTATTCATCCCTAAGAGAGGTACACGCAGAGTCGACAAAACACGATCTCATCATCATCACTGTAACCTAATGGGTACCAGGCCAAGTATGACGTGCAGTCTGCTTTCTCATTTAATCTCATTTTAATACTCTCAGTCCTTTTGTTCTTGCCTGCTTGTCATTTCCTACCCATTAGGGAAGTATGAGGATTATAGTTATTGTGCTCTTATGATGATGCAGTTGGTGGATCACAGTTAGTCATTATTTCATCTAGTTCCCATAACAGCCCCCTGAGGATAGAGCCATCATTATCCCCATTTTACAGATGAAGCTCAGAGACATGTAGTCACGAGCCCTGACAGATCGAGATGTATCTTAGCACTCCAAGTGCTCTCAAGTTTTAGAAAAGAAAGTTGAATGTGGACTACAGTCACATGGCCCAAGGGGGTGAAATGCTTTGGCCTTTGGGAGCAAGTAACTAGTAAGGCAGGAAAGGGACAGTCCTGCAGGAGTGACGTCAGGAGTGGGGATGCTTACAGCTTGTGCGATGTCAGGAAACAAATCTGCCTGCTTGGGACTCAAAGGGGAGACTGTGAGACAGGGAGCTGGACTCCAACACAGAGAACCTGGAGTGCTTTTCAGAGGGGTGTAGATTAACAAGCTCTTAGTTCAGAAATTCAGCTTAGTGACCTTGTTGCGATGAGCGCCCAGTGATGTATGGAATCGTAGAATCACTATATTGTACATCTGAAACTATAACACTGTGCGTTCACTGTACTGGAATTTAAAATAAAAGAAAATCAGTTTAGGATTTTGAACATGGTAATGGTGAGACGGTTGCTCTAAAAAGAACCATCTGGTACCGGCGTGTGGTATAGACTGGTTCTCGGGACATTTTCCTCATGGCGTCTACAGACCCAGTGTGTCTCTAGTGGATAAAATTGCTTGTGCTCTCTCTTCGCAGCTCCCCCTGCCCTATCTGCATATAAAAGCACCAGGAAAGAAAGGCAACCAGGAAGAATTTATCTGACAGCCCTCTTACCAAAACTTGGGTGTTCCACTAAGGGAGGAAAAAAAAAGTTTTAAATCCACTATTTTACACAAACTGAATATATAGGAGAAGTGTTTGCAAATCAGACTAGCTATTAATTAATTTCAGAATAACTGAATAACTGCAAGCAGCTTGTGCTGGGCTAAGATTTAGGGGTTTTCATCAGCTTTAAGGAAGACTATGAGCTCCTCAGTCAAGGCGGGGTTCTGAAGCCCCACCTGCTCTATGAGGAAAACACTTTGAAGCACCCCAGTGAGCCCATCTCCTGACCTCACTCCCTCTCCTCCACCTCCAGCTATTATGATGGGGGTCTATTAAACAGACAAACACAAAAGAAGTGGAGGGGAGAATGTGTAATAAGATCATAAAAGCACAATTACTATGGATCATTGGCTAGGGCTTGGAAATACTTTCATTATGGAGAATTGCATCTATCAGTTCAAAGACATTTTAGAAGTAAACAAATGTGTTAGCAGTTTACCACTTAGAATTCTCCACGTGAGGGTTTAGCCCATCAAAAGTCATTTTCCAAAACCCGCCATCCCCAAGCCTATGCTATCCTGTTCACCAATTCACAGACCAAATGTTGGTAATACTTATATGTACATTTAACAAACCCAAACTCTGCTGAACCATGTGAAGGGCAAACGACACCAGTGGATAGAGACCAAGGGTGCTTTCACATCGAATGCACAATCTAATGGTCTTCTCTTACTGTAGGGACAGTGGAACCTGCAGCTATAATGGCTCAACCTATAGGGTAGAAATCTCCACAAAGTAGTCTCCTTTTTTTTTTTTGGAAAATGTGTCTATAACTGTTTTGTAAATGGGTACCCATTTACAAGAGGTGCATGTATAGTCGAGAAAATTTTGAATTTTGAATTAGAAAGCCAGAGAACCAAGATCTGCTCCCGGCTGTCTCCTAGTTTCTGTGAGGTACTGTCTCCCTGATTCTCGGTTTCCTCATCTGTAAAGCAAGTTAGATGAATCCGAATATCTCAGCATTCCTTGTATTTGATTGAGGAGTTCATCTAAGACTCACCACATTTTCAAAGCACTTATTCTAAATTTAGTGAGTTTTTTGTTAAGGCTAGCACGTGGTCAAGTTAGGGGATTTATATTTACCTAAAATTTTATTCCTGACACATGCAGCAAGTGCTCTGTTAACAAATAGTTTGGAAATGCTGGGTTGCAGCAAGTTGGGCTGGTTTCTTTTTGCAGGACTTCTCAGGGCCTATAATGCATTGACAGAAATGGTGACTTCTTAAGAGGTCTCTTCCTGCCTTATAAAGCAAGCAGGATGCCTTTGACACGGTAGTTACCTTATGAGCAGAGGTACCAGTCTTCTCTTCCAACTCTGACAAATGAAGCTGAAGAGTAGAGATATTGATCACCCGTTTACTTACAAAAATAAAGAATAAACATAAAAATAAAAAATAATAGCTCTTCTGAACCTTCCCTGTTGTTGAAAGAATCCCTTTGGACAAAACTTCAACAAAAAATCTAGAATTGTACTTGCTCTCTGACATTTTGTTCTTGAGTTTGATCTCTGAGTTGAAAGAGAGAGAGAGAGAAGGAAGGTTTTAAGATGAGTGTGAGGAAAATTCACACCATAGTCATAGTTGCTTGCTTCTGGTTACTGGCTACCTAAATTTTGTAAGGCAATGTTTATGTAAACCATAAAAATAGGAGGCAAAGCTCTAATATTGAAGTATAGGGCATTAGACTGACTGGGTTGAAACGCAGCTCTACCACTTAGAAATTAATATGATTCTGTGCAACAGTTCATCTCTCTGAATCACACTTTTCTCATCTGTAAAATGGGGATTGTGCTAGTAGCTACCCCATAGAGTAACTGAGGGTCTTATACAAGCTGTATTGAAATTTATTTACCATGTACAAAGGATAGAAATAGCCTTTACATTTAGAAATCAAGGCTCTGTGAACTGGTTTGTGCCTTAAGTTCCTATGCCCACGTGCTTTCTTATTCCAAGTCATTTCCCTCAGTAGAAAAATATGATCCAAATTTAGGGGAGAAAAACAAATTGCTAAGTGAAATTTACTTGCGTGGGATAGCTAATGAATGTTGACCTAAAATAACAAAGAAGTAATTACCTAGCCCCCGGTTTTTATCTTAAAACTCTTTACTATATGAGCTTTTTCCTCTTTCTCTATGGAAAGTTACTAAATATACTGCAGATTTGCATAACAATCTCTTCCTTTTAGTGAAGTGCGTGATATATAAACCTTAGCCTTAAGGCCCATCTTCAGTGCTAAAAAATGAATATTAAATACATTCAGCATTATAATGAATAAAACCTAAATCTTTTAGAAACAACTATTCATCCTGACCCCTCCTATTCTCTGAGATGAATTTTATACTAATTGTTTTAAGAAAACCTTTTCTCCTGGATTATATTTCAACTATTTAAAAATAGGTAAACTTTGTTGTACATTATCACTTGAATAGACTAAATAATTTTAGTGCCTCCATAGACAATTGGCTTTCAAATTGAAGCACGGTGATTTATTTTTAAAAATAAAGAGAAATCATCAGCATTTAAATGGATTAAAATAGATGTCTTATTTAGAATTAGAAATTAGAAATTTTTCATATGTCACATTTAAAACCTGTTTCTTATTTTTAAAAAATATTTCAGACTGATAATATGGGTTTGTTAACAAGAAAAGCCACTGTGTAATAGAACGGTGATAAAAGATGAAAAGTGAAAAAACAAGCAGAATATCTATTTTACTTCACTTATTTATTTTAGAGAGAGAGCACGCATAAGGAGGAGGGGCAGAGGGAGGAGACCGAATCTTTATGTATGTATGTATGTATGTATGTGTTTATTTATTTATTATGTTAAGTTAGTGACCATACAGTACATCATTAGTTTTTGATGTAGTATTCCAAGATTCATTGTGTGTATATAACACCCAGTGCTCCATGCAATACGTGCCCTCCTTAATACCCATCACCGGGTATCCCCTCTGAAACCCTCAGTTTGTTTCTCAGAGTCCGTAGTCTCTCATGGTTCATCTCCCCCTCCAATTTCCCCCCCTTCATTTTTCCCTTCCTTCTAATGTCCTCCATGCTCTTCCTCATGTTCCACAAATAAGTGAAACCATATGATAATTGACTTTCTCTGCTTATTTTACTTAGCATAATCTCCTCCAGTCCCATCCATGTTGATGTAAAAGTTGGGTATTCATCTTTTCTGATGGCTGAGTAATATTCCATTGTATATATGGACCTCATCTTCTTTATCCATTTGTCTGTTGAAGGGCATCTCAGCACTTTCCACGGTTTGGCTATTGTGGACATTGCTGCTATGAACATTGGGGTGCATATGGCCCTTCTTTTCACTACATCTGTATCTTTGGAGAAAATACACAATAGTGCAATTGCTGGGTCATAGGGTAGCTGTTTTTTAATTTTTTGAGGAATTTCCACAATCTTTTCCAAAGTGTCTGTACCAATTTGCATTCCCACCAACAGTGTAAGAGGGTTCCCCTTTCTCTACGTCTCCAACACTTGTTTCTTGCCTTGTCAATTTTTGCCATTCTAACTGGTGTAAGGTGGTATCTCAATGTGGTTTTGATTTGAATTTCCCGTGATGGTTAATGATGATGAATATTTTTTCATGTGTCTGTTAGCCATTTGTATGTCTTCTTTGGAGAAGTGTCTGTTCATGTCTTCTGTCCATTTTTTGACTTGATTATTTGTTTTCTGGGTGTTGAGTTTGAGAAGTCCTTTATAAATCTTGGATATCAGCCCTTTGTAGTGTCATTTGCAAATATCTTCTCCCCTTCTGTGGGTTGCCTCTTTGTTTTGTTGACTGTCTCCTTTGCT
>CM052898.1:32873489-33013266 GCA_028534135.1 Potos flavus | reverse complement strand
AATCTCTCTCTCAAAAATACTCCACTCTGCTGCTTTGGTGTAAAAACAGTCATAGACAATACATAAAAAAGTGTGGCTGTGTTCTAATACAACTTAATTTACAAAAACAGGTAGTAGGTCACACTTTGCCAACCTCCAATCTAAATTTTTACCATTGGAGCTATATTATATGATACAAAAAACAGAAAAGATTTTAATGGAAACAGGCCAGAATTATTCCCAGCCCAGCCTCTTTTCTGTACCCCAGGCTTGTCCGACTGCCTCTCTCCACACCCAGGTACATTTCCTGCATCCCTAGCATCACTGCTGTTGATACAAGGTGAATCTTAAAGATAAATCTGATTTTTTTCTCCTCCTCTCTTTATCTTAACCAACAGTAAACTCTACCTATTTTACTTTTAAATGAATCAATTGACTTTTGTCCCTCTTTACTGCCAGTGATGTTAGCAGAAGCCCCCTGAACCACTCCAGTAACCTGCCATCGGATCTATCCTCATCCACCCTATCCCACCTGCAATCTCTTCTCCACATTCCCAGTAACTTGTTCAGCAAATATTTGTTGAGTACCTACTATGTGACAGGCATGCTTCTAGGTACTGGAGATAAATTGGTAAACAAAAGACATTTTAAAAAAATTCTTGACCTCATAGAGCTTACATTCTGGTCTATGTGTAGGATAAGTGAGACAAAACAATAAACATACAAGTAAATAACAGAGTATGCTAGAAGATGTTCAGTGCTATAGGAGAAAGCCAAATATGGAAAGTAGAGTAAGGGACTCTGGAGTGCTGGGGCAGTTGCGAATTTATTTGGAGTGGTCAGGAGAAGCCTCCTTGAGAAGATAAGATTTGAGCAAAAGGGAGTCAGTTGCATTCCTGTCTATTTGGTGGAAGAGCAGTCCTGACAAAAGTTTCTGGACAAAGTTCCCATGGTGGGAGCATGTCTATGTATTCAAGAAACTCCAGGAGGCCAATATGGCCAAGCCGGCAGGAAGACAAGTGGTAGTCAGAGTAGATGAAGCTGGAGACCTCAAGTCTCTGTGAGGGAAATGGGAAACCACTGCATGGTTTTGAGCAAAGGGTCGAATTACAAATTTTTTTAAAGATTTATCCATTTATTCCAGAGACAGAGAGAGTGTGTGAGTCGGGGGAGGGGCAGAGGACGAGGGAGAGAGAGAATCCCAAGCAAACTCCCTGCTGAGCACAAAGCCAGATGTGGGACTCAGTCCCTGGACTCCCGACGTCATGACCTGAGCCAAACATCAAGAGTCATCTGCTTAGCCCCGACTGAGCCACCCAGGTGTCCCCTGACTTATATTTTAAAAGAAGAGCTTAGGCAGCTGGGGCAATGATGGGATGTAGAGGGCAGGGGTGAAACCAGGGCACCAGGCAGGAGCTGATAGCAGCAATCCAGGCTGAAGATGATGGTGGCTTAGAACAAGAAAGGTGGCCACAAGAGAGGGCAAAGTGGTCAGATTCTAGATATATTATGAGGGCAAGGTCAACAAGATTCTGGATAGATTGGACATGAGGTGTGAGAGAAAGAGAGGGTCAAGGATGAGTCCAAGGTTATCCTCAGAAGGACGGAGTTGCCTTCAACAAAACAGGTTTGGGTGGGGGCCACAAAGAGTTTGGCTCTGGGCATGTTGCATAACACTGCAGTGAGGGTCTTCCTTTCAAAAGCTAGTCTCATGCCTGGTTCATCCTTATATTTTCCATCTTCCCTGGCCCTATAAAGATGGAATTCCTCAAGGCTTACGACCCTGCACTGGATTTCTACCACCTCTCTGGCCCCATATTTGTATCAGATTTCTCTTTAGGCTCATTCTTCCAGCCATCCTGGTCTGTCTTCAGCTCCTTGAACACAGATGCTCTTTCTAATCTCCAGCACAAGCTGATTCCCCTGCCTGGAGTACCCAGCACTCTCCTGCTGCCCCCATTCTCCATCCCAGTTAAATCCTGCTTAAGCTTCAGATCTCAGCTTCGGCTTCTTTTTTTTTTTTTTTTTTTGTGGCTTCTTTACTTGAAGGAAACCTTCAGGTCTCCCCTGTGTCATATCCTAATGCACTACATTCATTTCCTGTAATTATGTAATTGTATGATTATTAGATTGACAGCTTTCCCACTAGACTGTAAGCTCCCAGGGGACTGGATTCACATCTGTTTTGCTCACCATGATACTGCCAGTGCCTCACACCATATCTGGCATATAGTAAGTATTTAGTAAATGTCCGCTGAATGAATGAATGATGGCTTATTACCCACCCAAAAGAAAATACCAGCCTATACATTTACTCTCTTGCAGAGTCTTTGTATAATTCTAGCATAAGGAATACTGAACTAGAAAGAAACACAAAGGAAATAACACATTGTCATTTATAATCATCCAGAGTTTAATATGCCCATTCAGGAATCCAAGCCATGATAGATCCCTCCTCTCCTGTAACATATGGCCTTGCTCACCAGACTTGTGGTTCCCCTCAGATTTACACTGTCCAGCCCTTGGAAGACAGGCCAAGTCATGTGATTTGCTTTGGCCATTTAAACATGAGCAAAAGCGACAGGCATCAACTCGAGGCAGAGGCATTCGAAAGCAGGCGTGCAACCCTCCAGTTCCACCCGCCTGTATTAGTTTCCGGGGGCTGCCGGGAGACTCACAACGGAGTGGCTTAAAACGACAGAAATCTATTCTCTCGCAGTTCGGGAGGCTGATAGTCCAAAATCAAGGTGTCAACAAGGCCATGCTTCCTCTGAGGCCTCTAGGGAGGATCTCTCTTTGACACTTGCAGGTTCCGGGGCTTGCTGGCAGTCCGTGGCAGTCCTTGTCTTGTGGAGGCGTGACCCCAATCTCCCCCTGTCTTCACATGGTGGTCTTCCGGTGTGTCTCCTCCATGTCTTTGTTAAGGTCTCCCTTGCCATTCTCTTATAGGGATGCCAGTTATTAGATTGGGGGCCCACTCTCGTCCAGGATGACCTCATCTTAAATTGATTACATCTGCGAAGACCCTCCTTACAAACAAGGCCCCACTGACAGGTACCAAGGGTTAGAACGTGAACATAGCTTTCGGCGGGGACGCAATAGAACCCATTCCCCCCATGCCGCACACGCCGAGGTGGAGCCTTCCTCAGCCTGGTTCCCTGGGTCACTACAGTGGGACAGGTTTGTGTCTCCCCGTTCACCCCACCCCTAGTTCCATGATGTCCCCTGAGTTAGAGTGGTGGGCTGAATCACCTGCCCTGGGTCAAGTATTTATCCCGATGGCTATTCGATGATGACATTGCGCTGATTCAAGCAAATTAAACGTGCCTGTGCTGTATATCTTTTCCCTGTGACCTGTCTCTGGACTGTCTTCCATAGAACATATTCCTGTTGATTCTTAGTTGCTGAGTGCCTGCCATATACCTATCATTGTGCTATGTGCCATGAGGGATGTGTGGGAAATTAGACACAAGGAGCCCAATTATAAGGAGTATATAATCTAATCTGGTGGACGAAACAGAAAAAACTATTCATCAGCGTTGGCTGAAATTATTGGAGGACACCAAATAATATGATTTAATAAGAGGGAATGCTAACAGGACGTCTAGTTCGTTCTAATTCTAGAACGGTAAGCCCTTTACAGGTGTTCTATTCTTTCATCCCCGTGGAGGTTATACCCTATTGGGTTGGTATTTTGTATCTGTTTTACAGGTGAGGAAACAAGCTTAGAAAGGCTTAAGCAGCTTGCCCAATGATCATTCAGGATTCAAATCCAGGTTGATCTGATTCACAAATTTGGGGTCCTATGGACTTGACTTTAATTCAGTTCAGCCTTGATAGCCTGCTAGTATATGGTAGTCTACACTCAAGCTATGCCAAGTTTGGTTCTCCTTATGCAATTATCCCTGGACTGAACTTATTGTGTGGCAGTATCAACAGTTTGCAGTAATAAATAGAATAAAATAGCTACGCTACTCTTCAATTTCGATCTCAGCATTGTTAAATGGGTCTTCCCACCTGACTTTTATGAACTAATCCAAACTCAACCTTTCATCTTTCCCTTTATAAGATGGAGCTTTCAGACTTTAATTCTCTAAGCTGGCCATGGATGCAAAGATTTGTCATATCAGGAGCATCATTTCTCCTCTAAAACATTAAAAACGATTAAAAGAAACAACATGAAACCAACCAACCCTATTTTTAAGTGTTTTCAACCTTGTTTCAAAACAGCCTTATGAGGATTGTTTTCCCAACAGCCATGTATGAAGCCATCTACTTTTGAAATCTGATTTTCCTGTGTGGACACATCCTGTTTTCTATGCTTGGAGAAGCAGGGAATACCCAAGCTGGCACTCAATCGTAGCAAGTATGAAATAGACCATTTTTTAAAAATCGTAGGAATGTTAAAATCCATGTTGACTGGTTTTTACATTTCCCCGGCAGCATTCCCATGCTAGCGTTGGCATGGAGACTGGAAAAGGAAACTTTCCACCAATCTGTCACTTGCTACTGTTTCCATTTACTTGACTGTGAGTCCAACTTTAACAATTTTTTAAAGTTAAAACAAGTTTAAGTCTTTTGTTTTGTTTTGTTTCAAAACGTTTTTCAAACATAAAAACACAGGCAAAAAGATTTTAAAACTCCGTCAAAATTTTGGTTTTCCAGATATTCAGCTGTTTAACATTCAGATAAATGCCTTCCTTTTTTTTTTTTTTTTCCACATTTAGTCTGAATGCTTTGGCATGGGGAACCCCACAGTCTGAAAGTAACTTTGTCCCCACTCTCTTCACTGCGTTTATTAAAGAGGCTGAAAGACGCATCTGCTTCTCAACAGTTTCTGGTCCCTAAGGGACCAGGGAAAGCCACAGGTTCTGACGTTAGAGGAATGTAGCTGGGCTTCCCAAAACTTCAGCGCAGGCAAAGTTGGCCGTGGTCACAGCGCAGTATTCTTGAAATCGTTTTCATTGAAGAAAAAACGGGCTGTGATTCTTGGAATTAGGCTTTGGTCATAGATGGAAGGCAAATTTGTCACTCGTTCTTCTCATGGGTAGCCTAGAACCCAGTAGGCACTCAAGTCCTGTTTACGTGAATTAATTCATCACAGTGATGCTGTATGGCATCTTCCAAGACTGAAGGGTGATTTTCCTGGGCTGGAAGGTAAAAGAAAAGAGAGCTGCCTACCTACAGTTCAGGGGGCCTCAACCTGGCGGCCCCGAAGCTAGGCGTTCTCATTTTCCCTTGGCATCATCCTGAACTGCTCTGCCTGACGCTGGCGCGACGTTACAGAAGGGAGGAAATGCATGTGAGGAGAATCCGAGAGGAGAGGGTCGGGAACAGATGTGAGCATAAAGGGAAAGCATTAGAAATGAAAGAAAGAAATTGGACTCCCACAGCTGGAAGGACAAACCCCACAGTGTCGTCAGGGATGTGGGATTAGGGTGATTTTGCTTGCCCTTTGTTCTTTTTTCCTGTCTTCCACATTTCCCGGTTTATTTGTTTGATGTGTGTCTTTTCTGTTCGGTTATTGGACCATGAGGCCATACCCCAGTGGCTAGTACCTGGCATGCAGCAGGCGCCCCGTGAAGACCTGCTGAACAAATGAACGGGTTCGGAGGCTCCTGTCCCTCCCCTCGCCGCTCCCCCGGGGCGTCTAACCGCCTGGCACGTAGTAGGCGCTCCCTAAACATCTGCACAGCAAATGAGCTGCAAGTTTTCGGCGCCGAGCACGTGGAGCTCTGGAAACCAGGACAGTGAGCGAGCGTGTCTCAGACCACAAAGCGGCTGGGGCGCGTGCGAGGAGCGGTGGCGGGCGGAGGAGAGAGGCGGGAGGCGAGGCGCGGGGCCGGGAGCGGGGCGCCCCGCGGGGGGCGCTGCCTGCGTGGCGCCTGGGGCGGGGGCGCCGGGAGCCGCGCGCCGGCACGTGCTCGTCCCGGGGACGCCGGGACGGGGTGGGCGCGCGTGTGCGCGTGGGGGCGTGGGGTGTGTGCCCGCGCCGTGCCCCCCGCGCGTGCTGCCGGGCGGGCGCCGGCGTGAGTCACGGCGAGGCTCGCCTTTATAACGGCCGGGAGGCTCGCGCCAGCCGCCCGCCAGTCCGCCCTCCCGCCGCTCCGCGCTCTAGCGAGCGCGCCCCGGCCCCGCGCCCCCAACGGCCCCCAACCGCCGCGCAGTCCCGAGGGCGCCATGAGGGGCCCGCGCTGCGCCCCGCTGCTGCTCCTGCTGCTGCTGCCGCCGCTGCTGCTCACACCCCCCGCCGGGGACGCCGCCGTCATCACCGGGGTAAGCGGCCCTGGGCGCACCTGTCCGCCCGCGATGCGCGCCCGCGCTGCGCCCCGGGAGGCTCGGGAGGGGAGCGGCTCGGGAGGGTAGCCCCGGGCGGGGACACCTGCCCCAGGCGCCCTTTGGCGTTCTGGGAGAGGGGCCCTGCTCCAAAAGCAGCGGACGGCCCGGGATCTTAGGGGCGCCGTGGAAGAAAAAGTGATCGAAGTGTCACCCACCTCCTTTCTCACCCCCTTCTCCCCCTTGCTGCCCTCTTAGAACCCTGCAAGCTCTCTCCTCGAGTTTGGTCTGTTTTTCTGTTAAGCTGAAAGAAGTTTGCTTTCAGAGTCTTCTGTAGCACTTCTTCGAGGCGTTCCAACCTCAAACCTTAAAATTTGGGAGGCCCTTTCTGAAATGCACAGGGCAACACGAATATCCCCCAATCCTGAGACTTAATCCTCTGGTCAAGGAGTTTGCTCCCCTTGCACCCTCCGCAGAAATGCCTTGAAATAACTTGGTCTGAGGCCCTATGTACGTTTTGAAAAGCAATGTGGGCGCTTCCTTCTGGTTTCCAGAGGGATTTTTTGTTTTGTTTTGTTTTTTCCAGTTTCTTGAGGTTTTACTTGTAAAAGTTTTCCATTTCCAATTCCTGATAAAACACCTCCAGGGCTCGGGCATACTTATGAAGTAGGTTACAATGTAGATGTTTGTTTCAACTTAGTGATGTTGTCCTCATCATTTTAGAAAGTAGGAATTGAGTCAGTTCTCTCTTATTCTCACCAATTTTCTGTGTGTGGATATGAAGGATGAGTTTACAGTAGTCTACATCAACAATGCAAAATCCTTACCATTTCCTGGTTGCTCAACTGCTTTACTCTTTTAATTATTTTTGAAGATTTTATTTATTTATTTATTTATTTATTTGACAGTGAGAGAGAGACAGCAAGAGAGGGAATACAAGCAGGGCGAGTGGGAGAGGAGGAAGCAGACTCCCCTCTGAACAGGGAGCTCAGAGCCTGGCTCTATCCCAGCACCCTGGGATAATGACTTGAGCTGAAGGCAGATGCTTAACGACAGAGCCATCCAGGCGCCCCTGCTTTACTCTTTTATCTTTTTTTTTTTATTAAAAGATTTTATTTATTTATTTGACAGAGAGATCACAAGTAGGCAGAGAGGCAAACAGAGAGAGAGGGGGAAGTAGGGTCCCTGCTGAGCAGAGAGTCCGATGTGGGGCTGGATCCCAGGACCCTGAGATCATGACCTGAGCCGAAGGCAGAGGCTTAACCCACTGAGCCACCCAGGCGCCCCTTATCTTTTTTATCTTAAATTATTTTATACCTCCATTAAATTACTTCAGTTATCTAAGTGCACATTATGGGATTTTAAATAAAACTTACATGTTTGAACTGATGATACATAATGAAATATTGAAATTTGAGGGAAATCTGTCCTTGTCTTGAGAAAATAAAGCTCCATAGTCTCCCAAATTAGTTCATAGGTTTATAGCATCTTGAAAGCCCTTGTACAATAACAGCATTTGGTTATATCCAATAGGTATTATAAGCATTGTGATATTTATTAAAATAGAGGTTTTTTGAAAGTGTATTTCAATAGCTTTGTCAGTCAGTCAGTGTGGTTGAAAAAAACTTTTTACAGGTCTTTCGAATATAAGAGTTGGAACACGATTGGGTTTTTTCTTCCCCTCTTCCCCTGCTGGCTCATTTTAAATTTCTCCTAATCCTCTGAGCCCAGAATTCCTTTGCAATATAAGTATCTTTTTGTTCCATTCACAGGACAACACTATTTGAATAGATCTGCAATGGGTTAAGAATGAAGGGCATTAGGAAACAGTGGTCTAATTAAAAATATATAAACCTATGTGTTCCTTTGTAAATATTTCCAAGAAGTGAAGCTTTTTGTTACAAAAGTGAAATTTTATCACATGGGATGTTTATTTGTTAGAGAGGCTTAGAGTGGACTTTTATGAGCTGTTTTTGTTGTTTTAACTCAGTATTACCAAAAGAGAATTTTTAAAAAAATTTCTCTAAGCAGTGTAGCAATAAAGAAATGTATTTATGTCTTCATGACAGAAACCATCTGGAGCCAAATGAAAAACCTGGTAACTTAACATCTTCAGGATGTTAAACATCCAAGTGATTGACTGAATTTTGGAAAAAATTTGACTGGATTTTGATTATCTTTTAAAAAGGGTTAGTGGGGCCTCAGAATTCCAGGTCTTGAGCATCTGTTGACAGAAAATACTGCCTGAAACTCCACCTTAAATATTTACTTTTTTTGGTAATAGGTGTAGTTATTTTGAAATTGATTTTTGTTCCACATAGATTTGTTAAAACCATATTAGAAAAGATCACGTACTGAACTTCTCATTTATGAAATGTCATGGCCACATATACATGATTTCTGGCATACAGCTAAAAATTGGAAAATGGAAATGTTTGGATGTTTCCCTCTGAATGTCCTACTGGCCCAAGGTGAAAATTGAGGTTTTTGTCCACATAGTTGTTGTAAATAGACTGAGAAAAAAACTCTAATGAGGGAAATAAACCAACCCTAAAGCAGGATGGTTGGTAATTTTTAACAAAAAAACAGTGAATAAGGGTGAGCCCATATACTTATGTTTTGAGACCTGTGGCTGGCCCCCAAACTTCGAAGGAGAAAAGCCTTGAAGGAGTGTTTTAGTTGTTTCCAATAAATGTAAAAAATTTAAATTTTTGTCTAAATTATAGACTTTTTAGTTTCTTACATATATAGTACAGCATGTTTTTACCTTATCGCTAGCAAAACAGATTATTAACACACCATTCAAACAAAGCAGCCTATTTTTTGTTGGTTCTAGGAAGGAACAATTGTTCTTCAGATCTATTTTCATGCAAATAACTTTAGACTGCATTATTTATTTCTATTTAGATAGAGTATGGAAAGTCTTCCATAGTTGATTCTTTAATTATTTGTATTTACAATTTTTATATTGGGAACAGATGCCTTGAGTAGTCATTATTGAGAATTGCATCTGTCATTTGAATTTCTAAATCTGATTAATCTTAAAGAATAGTTCAACCGATTTTGTAATGTACGCATGTGTATACCCTAAGCTAATAATTTCCTTTTTGCAGGTTACTCACCGGAAAAAAAAAACAGTAACCTAAGACAAAAGTCTTGGTTTGTCCATTCCCAACCTATGAAATTTCATTCTTTAAAGAAGAAATGTGAAAATCAAGCCAGTGGTTTGAGAAACATCAAGTCTCTTGAACCAAAATGCAAATATTTGAAAGAGAAAATGAGCACTTTTAAAATTTACATCAGTGCCTTTATGGGTCTGGAGCATTTCATGCCAGATTTAGAGACCATTTAAATCCCTTTTTAAAATTGGGCCCAATGTATTCTGTGGTTAATAGTCATAAAATCTCGTGATTCAATTTATGTAGTTCCTAATGGCCATGTATGGTATAAGACTAATGCAGACTCGTTTTTCAAATTCAAAGCCAATTCAGCCACAAAACACTAGAAAAAGAGAGGTGATTTTCTGTGTGTTTATTTAAGATTTTCGTACTGTGTGGGCCATTCTTTAGGCCATTTTTTTTTTAACTAGGAAAATCTGTTCAGATTTTATGGTAAATATGTGCAAGCAAATGAAGATTACAGTTCTTTTTTATATGTGTGATTATTAAAATCCTAGTGGTTGGAGATATAAAGAGCATTTCTACTGCTAATTTTAGATTTCCTCAGCCCGAGTCTTCCCCGCCATTCTCATTTATCTGTTTGTTACATTTCAGGCCTGCGACAAGGACCCCCAGTGTGCTGGAGGCATGTGCTGTGCTGTTAGTATCTGGGTTAAGAGCATAAGGATTTGCACGCCTATGGGCAAAGTGGGAGACAGCTGCCATCCGCTGACTCGTAAAGTTAGTACATATATTCGTATTCTTGGTGGTTCTCTTACATTACGGTAACTCAACTCCCAGCAAGGCCTGTATGACATGAAACCCAGGGTAATGTGCTTAAAATTTTAAGTTAGAGAAGACGACAATGGAAGACTACCTCTTCTCCCCTCTCCACTCCCATTTTAAAGAACTGAGTCCTCTACCATCGTTACTCTAGTGAATCATTTTCATATCCTTGCTGTCATGACATTAGCAACTTTTCAGAAAAATAATTTCAAACACAGGAATTTGCCTAAAAGGGAATTAGGACAAAAATATATGTGTGTAATACAGTGTATGCTTCTTTGTAGAAATCAGAGTAGAGAAGTTCTTGAAAAGACTTTTCATATCAGACCCACAGATAAGGCAGGAGGAAATAACTTTGTGTTTTGTTTCTTGCAGAAAAGCATCAATGATACAATTATCCCTGTATCTTAGTTTAAAAGTCCTTTATTTTCACTCAATCTATACAGTACACTGTTCATAATCGTAGAGGTTAATGATATTTAATTTTCCAACTTATTCTGTTACCTAACAGCTCAGTGTCCCGATGACCTAAACAACACTTTTGAACAGTTTTGGCAATAAATGCCATAACCTGATGTAGGCAGGATTCGATGGCACTTTTGGGGTGGCGTGGCAGACGCTCCTGCCTACAAGGGCCAGTCAGAACATTACTTCGGGAAGTGGGGTGGGTTATAGGCAAGAGGGAGAAGAATGGTGTGTGGAGTGCAGAGAGTCTTGGCCCTTCTGAACCAAAACTTAAAATAGTGGGATCTCAGTAAGATGCCCCACGGACACCAGGCGGCAGTGTCTTGCTCCCCTAGCGCCACCTCCTGGTTTTACCCAGCAACAAAGGGAAGTCGGGGGCCATGGAAGGGCGTGTCCAAGGCCCGGTGGCTTGTTGGAGGCAGAGCTCCGTCTGTCCGCCGCGTTCTCTCCTGTTTAAAATAGATGGAATGTTTTCAAAGTAGTCTACCTTCTGGACTCTGCCTTCTATCTTTTTATTTTTTTTCCCACATGTGGTTTAGGGTGGAAAGCTGTAGTAGGGCCCAACATCTTCCCTGTCCTCGACAGTTGCAGATGACAGTTACTGTTTTGACTTTCTCAGAGTGACGGTAATGAAATAAACGGGCTTCTGTTGAGCTCTGTGAGCTGTAATAGGGACCCCACTTGTTTGGGTCGCTCTGAAGACCTGGTTTGGCTTTCCTGTGGTTTCCTTGAGAAATACTTCCTGTTCCATTTAGACCATCCCTCCTTGTGGCTTCACTGTCATTGTCACACGTGACATGCACCTTTTATTTTTGGCCACCTTAAGACAGGAAAAGTTGTAAACCGTTAGTGGTCTGTCTCAATGCCCAACTCCCGGTGAGGAGCCACCTTGGGCACTGATGGCACTTTTTCCATCACCCGTATCAAGTGGGAGTCAACTTTTGTACAGTTGAGCCACTGTCCTTGAAAAGTTTCCTCTCAACCTTTTAAGAATGTTGTGGTTTTTGTGCAGTGTTGGTATCCCTTCCGCTCCCTGCTTACCAGAATCATGCAGCCTTTTTGCTAAAACAAGTGAATACTGACATGTCCTACACAACCGTTCTTTGTCATAGCAAAGCGCAGTTGTCCCTTGTTGAGGGCTGTGATGTCCCAGACACCCTGCACTAAATGCTGTGTATGCGTTTCTCGATTCACGCAACAAGCCCTTGAGGCACATTTGTTTCCAGCATGTTCTGCATACAACCACAGTAAGCCTCAGAGGGACTCAGTGACAGGCTGAGGTCACCAGGTGAGAGGGGACCCAGCAGCACGGGACTTCATGTCTGGCTGATGCTCCGTTGGTTGTGGGATGTTAATCACCATACTCTCTTGCCACCCTGACAGTGGGTTCGTCTGAATACTTTGGGCTCCCGTTAACCAAAGCTGGTAGGTGTGGGATGAGAGACAATGGTCCCTCGTGGGAATCTGTCACATCCTGTAGTTCTGATGAGTTTTCCACATCTGAGGTATTTTTAATAAGAGAACCAAATTCTCTTTCCCTGGGTGCCTGGATAACTTGCAGTTCAGGTGTATGCAGTGCAAGGTCATTTCGGAGAGTAAACAAAACCATTCTTCTCCCGGAAACCCAGGTACACCTCTACGCCTTTGTTTTTAATCACAGTTTTAATAATGAAGTCTTTAATAAGAAGTTATAGTTTTCATAGTAGAATTAAGTGATAAAAGAACTAAAAAACTAAAAAAAGAGAAAGATTTTATGTCAGCTCTTAAATTTCCCCCCATTCAGATGCCCACTTGAAAAGTGTCTCTAGAACTCAGTTTTACAACTTTTCCTACTGGATACTTTTCTGTCTTAAAAATACATTTTCATATGTCATTTCTGTTTTTAAAGTAGGTCCCATTATATTCTATTCAAAACAACTTGAGAAAAAAATTTTTGTAAATATGTCCTGGTGAGTGTTATATACAGTATTCGACTTCAAGCTATAGTTTAATGGTTCCTCAGTAAACAGTAGAAGTGTAGACATTGCATAGAATTCTATTTTAATATGATGTGTTCATTCCTTTCTTTTTTCTTCCCTTTTTTTTTTTTAAGGGGGCATTAAGTGGTTGTGGTCACAGGGCTTGGTGTTTTAAAAACACAGGACTATGAATAAGTCAAGACTACACCTGTTTAAATTTTAAACTTTCCATTCTGGCTTGACTTAGTCATAGCCACAAGTGTCTGTTTATTTTGATAAAGTGAGTAATATTTGATGAATGAAATTGCAAACTACAGGTAGGAATTGATAGTCACAGAGTTCAGTTTACTATTTTATTTGAGATACATCAACTAATTTGTGGAGTTTACAGTGACTGCTAGGCTATAACTTTATAATTATACAGTTTTTAACTTTACATTTGATAATTGAAAAGTAGAATAAAAGATCAGTTTACCTAAGAAGAACAGGATGTAGGTTTTCCAAACACATTTTTAATCAAATAAAAGTTTTAACATGTATTCATTTTTAACAATTTTTTAACACTTAGGGATGAATTACTGAGTTGTATGTCTATAATGAATATTTTGCTATTTAAAAAACCCACTATTTTAATATTTCTATTAATATCTACACTTTTCAGAGTTTACAAAGATTAGCCATTTCTATCCCATTCTGATTACTGCTTGGCTTTGGAAGTTTATAATTATGTGGTTAATACTTTTATTTTTTTTTGCTTATCAGTTTATAATTTTTTTCAATTTAAACAACTGTGTTTCCTCCCCCAAAATTGTTTTTGCTTCACTTTTTATGTTAACATTTTTAATATCTGTTTTACTATCTGTTTTCTGGTGAGTTTTTTTTTTTTTTTTTTTTAGCTCCACTTTAAAACTTAACCAATACATTTTCCTTTTCTGGAAAAAAAAAGAAATTGAAATCAAAACCTGGGGCTTGTCTGTGTTAAAAAAAAAAAGAGAGATTTAAAAAATGATTAGCAGTTTCTGTTTTAGAACCAACCTAGGATGAAACATTGGAAACATAATTTCGGGATAGAGTATAACTAAAAAATATTAACTAAAATATGACTAATATAACTACAGAATTTAGTGGAGGATGAGCGAATGAAAGCCCAATATGTTAATTTCCTCATCTTTCCTGCCACAGAGGTCAAGAGCCACTGATTACACTCTCTCTCAGGGCAGCATCCCTGCTGTGAATACAAGTTCATTGTCAGAGAGACTCAGGAGACATAAAAATGCTTAAGTCTAACACGGAGTTTCTCAGCCTGGGCACTGTTGACGGTTCTGGGCCTCACAGCTCTTGGTGGTAGGGACCAGCCTGTGCATCAGACGACGTTCAGCAGCATCCCTGGCCGCGACGCCAGTAGTCTCCCTCTCTCAGTTGTGACAGCCAGCCGTGTCCCCAGACTGTGACAGATGTCCCCTGACGGTTTGGGGCATGGACCTTGTCCTGGTTGAGCACCCTGGCCGAACACTACATTGACTTCACCTCACAGGACACAGTGTAGGAGATAAAGCAGCATCATTGCACTGGGATCTCAGCAGCTACCCAAACCCACAGCTTGGCTTGCCCTCTCTTCCACACGGGGTACTTGTAGCTGCCCCACATGAGAGCTAAAGTGTGTGGGGGGGTCCCCTTGACTCACAGAAGCTACTACTCTTACTTCTTGCAAATATTTTGCACCCCTCTAGACCCAGAGGCCCAGGCCTGCATGCCAACAGCTTCCCCAACCCAACTCAGGTTCCACACAACCCAGGAGGCTGACTTCCCTATTCCCTGTTTTCCTTTACTCTTTCCAAGGACACAGAGCAATGGAATGCCAGATCCCACGTTAACCCTTTACTCACAAGAAGATAAGTCATTGCATTATTTAGGGTTGTATGAATATATACTTATTCCAAAAAAACTTGAAGAAACATTTTAAGAATTGACCAAATTAAAATACATTGGCAATCTTCCTAATTATTAAAGCTGGAAACTATGAGAGGGGGACAGGAACTGTGAGACTTTTAGTTTCTATTTTATGTGCCATCCTGCTATTTGAAATTTTTTAAACTGTGTGCTTTTATTGATAAAAGTTATGGTAACAAAACTGGCTTTCTTAAAAATAAAATTGTCACTTTTTATTGAGGTAAAATTGGTATATAAATTATATGTTTCAGGTAGACAACATTGTAATTTGTCATCTGTCTGAACTACAAAGTGATCACCATCCATCACTATTCAATTGACCCCCTTCACTCCTTTTCTTACCCCAAACCTCCTTCCCACATGAGACCAGCACTTTCTCTGTGACATGACCAGGGTTTTCTTCTTGTAGCCTTCTCTATATTTCTTTCTTTAGAAAAATTGACTCGGTTTTGGGAGAAATCACCAATGATACCTGTGTGTTTGTATCAGTGCTGTCTTCCCTTTACAAGTGCCGCAGATGGATAGGAATCATGCCTTGTGGAAAGTACTACAGGTCCTACCGCGGCTACTTCGAGAATCTGGTGTTTGGCACTCTGGGCTTTTGGAAGTGTTGGATTGAGTCGATTCTAAGATAAGCCATCAAGCTGGGACTGAACAGTTGGCTCCTGGGCTCTATCTGTGCCTCTCAGGGTGCATCTTTTGTGTACTTTCTCACGCCTCTGGCTATTAGATGCCTATCAACTTTGTCGCATGCTGTGCGTAGAGTTTGGGGACGCCTGTGTGGCTCCGCTGGTTAAACGTCTGCCTTCAGCTCAGGTCATGATCCCAGAGTCCTGGGATCAAGCCCTGAGTCACCTCTCTTCTCAGCGGGGAGCCTGCTTCTCCCTCTCCTCCCCGCTTGTGCTCTGTTTCTCTCTCTCACTATCTCTGTTGCTATCTCTATCTCTCTCTCAAATAAATAAATAAAATCTTTAAAAAAAAATATGTGTAGAGCTAGAAATGAAGAGGCCAGTGGGGAAATTGCCAAGTATCTATTAAATGTATCATATCAGAAATGGTGTTCTTTGTTATTAGGGGCTCACCGATGGAAGGAGAGGAGGAAAACTGCTATGAGTGGGTACAGATAAAAAAAAAGGGCTTGGCAGGGGGAGAAACACAGACCAGATCTTGAAAAGGGGGAGTGGGCTTGTGAAGAATAAGGACAGGGCTGCAGGTATAAAGATCCCTGCAGACCAATGTAATCACGATGTTGAGGTTGTCGGGGCAGATCTGGGCTGAAGCCAATAGTACCTTGGCACTTCAATAAGAAAAAGGACAATCCGCAGTATTTTTGAAAGGTTCACAGAAACATATGACCTTGGGAGCACATTGCCAGGGCTCCTCGTAGGCCCGGAGGGAACTATCCCCAGGAAGTCCCTCTCTGTGAGTTTCTTGGTGTGAGTCACTTTGGGCCTGCTCAGTGCCTGGCAGTGGTATGCGGAGTGAGGAGAAGCCACAGGACCTGGGAAGGCCACCCCTCTGCCTTCAGGCAAAGCAAAAGCATGTCTTGGGCGGGGAGGCACTGGCAAGAGATAGGCTTTTAACAAGTATTCGCTTAAGTGTCTCCTGTGTCCCAGGCTAAGTGCCGTGTGTTCACAAATAAGATGTCCTTTCTTCAAAGAGCCTGGAGCTGGGGGAATGGTGGTATTTGAAAAAAGAGCAAAATCTGGAAGAAA
The DNA here is from genome assembly GCA_028534135.1 of Potos flavus. NCBI lineage: Eukaryota > Metazoa > Chordata > Mammalia > Carnivora > Procyonidae > Potos > Potos flavus. The sequence goes on along the minus strand of CM052898.1, from coordinate 32,996,979 downwards.
GCGGAGCTGGGTTTGATCATGACAGGTTCCCTTTCAGCTGGGTGACCTCAGTCAGCCGTGTTACTTCACCTCAAGAGAAAGCCACTTAGCTTGTGTCAAAATAAGGCAAAAATCTGGCGTGTAGGTTTGACGTTCACGTGCCGTACCTCAGGAAGCCTGGGCCTGGCAGGCCACCCCTGTCATTTTTCTTTGCTCCTGTTTTCAAGGCGCTAAGAACACATGTGTTGTAACAGGCCAGAGAGCGCTCACGGTGCCTTGACGCCCACATCACTGGACGGGAAGCACCCTGAGGAGCTTCTTCGGAGCTTAAACTATCCTCCTGGGCATCTGTCTTCCGTCACACGATTCACGCCACTTGATGGGCCCAGGCCTTTCCTGTTTTGTCCACCACTGTCTCTTTAGGCCGGTGACAGTAGTGTCTGCTGAATGGGCGGATCAAGGAAACCTGCTTGGTCGTGTCCATGTCTAAGAGTTTGACGTGTTCCATATAGTCACAGTTCTCTCAGGTCAGGCTCCTTTACCTTGGACATTGCTGCCTCCGTTCATTTGTCTCCACACCAGCATCGTTGGCACTTTGGGCCGGAGAGTTCTTCTTGTTGGGGGGGCTGTCCTGTGCGTCGAAGGCTGTCCAGCAGCACCCCCGGCCCCCACCCACCGCTCACGCTCCTTCCCCCAAGTCGTGACAAACAAAACTGTCTCTGGACACTGCCTGATGTCCCCTGGTGGGGGGGGGGGGCAGAGTCATCCCCAGCAGAGGACCCCTGGCCCATGAGGTGGTTTTAGGCGTGACAAAATGAAGCTCTCAAAGTCTCAGGGCTAGAGGAGATCCGAGAGGTCCAGGGTTCGAACTTCTCCTGCTGTCCGCTTGTAATCGCCTGAGCCAGCGCAGCTGTGCCCACCTCCTCTGACACGTCCTCAGGGCCAACAGACAGCCGGCCAGCCATGCGCCCCCGGATGCACACAGTGACAGAACCATTCTGAGCATGCGTCTGCAGGCGCTGACGGCCGCGGCCCCCGCGGGCAGGCACTGTCCTCAGAGCCTTGACAATAAGGCCCTTGCCGCAAGGCAGAGGAACATAGGGTGGCTCTGCCTGTTCACCAAGTGCATTATCAACGCCCACCTGTTGCTTCCCTCTCTTCCTTTTGTATTTATTGATCTCCATCATTTCCCTGGTCCTTCCAGAACCATTTTGGAAATGGAAGGCAGGAAAGAAGAAGGAGGAAGAGAAGAAAAAGGAAAAAGGAGGTAAGAAGAACCTGAGCATGGTACCCACCCAAAGATAATGCCCAGCATAGTGAGCCCTGACCACGTTTGGACTACCGTAGTTGAGTCTGTCCTCTTAGTTCAGCCCCAAAACAAGGTTAGAATGGTTCTGTCGCTGTCTGCAGACAAATTTTTTTTTTTTTTATGAACAAAAAAATTATTTAGAAGGCATCTGGAAGATGCATCTCAGACTTTCTCATTAGGACAGATATTGGTATGGGCCGGCCTCTTTTGGTGGCATAGAATAGGAAATACAGTAGAATGATAGCGAACAAGAAACATCTGAGTTGAGAAACAGACAGGATGCATTTTTCTGCCCTGTGGAAACCGTAGAAGGATCCATGAGTCTCTAATAGCTTGCCTCTCTCAACTAACCCTGGACCAGAGTAATTTGCCATCCCATTTCATTGACTAACAATCACCTCCAGGCCTGGGGATAAACTTTCTCCCTGTAACTTCCCAAGGAGGCAGATTCTCAAGAGGGCACCATCCCCAGGGGAGAGAGAATGAATTTTGTTCTTTGCCTCTGCAACGTATACGTACTGTGAGGGACTCCACTGCACCTGAGACAAAGGACCATCGTGCCGGTTGCTGGTTGAACCACCTTAACCCAGCTTCATTGGTGGCATGGGCAAGACTCAGAAATACGACTTGGATGACTCTCGGAATGAAGCCAACCTTTCTCTGCTGGCTCTCCCTAGGCCAGGGTTTAGTTTGTTCCTTTTCTGTGACTCAGGCTCGCCTCCTTCCCTAATTTCCCTTTTGTTCCTCGCTTACCCACACTGCTCAGAATTCTGACCCCTCCTGCCATCTGTGTGCAAATGCGTGAGTTTATACATCGCTCCTTGTCAATGACTTCATATTTGCTCATTGTATCAATGTGGTCATACCCTTAATGTCATGCCCTCCTTAAGGAGCTTCAGTAATAGGATGCTATAAGAAGAATTAAAATGAAGAAGTAAAAGGCAGTATAGCTTGGTGGCTAAAAGCTTGGTCTCTCTGGTTCAGCTGCCAGCCAAGCTTCGAGTTTTGGGTCTGTGAGCTTGGGCAGGTTGCTAATCTCACTATGTCTCAATCACTCACCTGTAAAATGGGTATAATGAAAGCATTTGTCATCTTCACAGAGTGGTTATAGGATGAATAAGGATAATACATAAAGTGCCGAGCGTATTGCTTGATTAAGCATTAACACTCAATGTAACACTAGCTGTTCTTATTCAAAGAGACTTCTCAAGAAGCGTGTTTTTTTTTTCTCTTTGTTTTTTAACATTTCCTGCTCTGACTCGATTTTCTTCTTTTATCTTAGGTTCCATTTTTTGGGCGGAGAGTGCATCACACATGTCCATGTATGCCGGGCTTAGCCTGTTTACGAACTTCATTTAATCGATTTATTTGTTTAGCCCGAAAGTAATCACTCGAGAGTAGAAACTTTAAATGTGAACAGCCACATGATGTCTGTAAAGTCTATTTACTTGTGATTGTGCCAAACAAATAACATGCCAGAAAGAAATGCTGTTGCTTCCTCTGCTATCCAAGTAACATTTCTATCTTTGATGTTTAAATGACTTTTTTTTAATTGAAAGAGGATTTTAATTTTGGATATAAATGTAAAGTGCAGGGCATTATGGGACCGGTTCTCATTTCCCTGTTTGTGTTTCGGTTTGACTTGGCTCTTTTAATGCCAATAACTCACCCATTTTCACAGAAATGAGAAGAATAAGAATTTAATATTTTGTCACAGAAAAGTTTTTTTCTTAAACCCTCTCCCCCCAGCCCTGCCCACCACACACATGCACACACACACATACACACACACCCTTGGGTCTCTTTTCTCTCTTCAGAGAATTTTAAGGCTCTCACTTTATTTTTCACCATTTCCCTCACCAGTCCTCTAGCATTTTAAAGTGGGGAACGGGATTGTTCCACAGCCTCTAATTTGCTGGCAGAATCACTGTTGAGAATGGAGCTTTTTGCCTGATACTTAAACAGTGAGGAGTGTGTAGTTGAAGTAGACACTCCAGACTTCTCCGAGACAGAGTAGAGGTTGGGATGCTTCCAAACTTTCATGGAACCTGTCCATGCGATGGGACTTCAGGTCCACTGTGTGACAGGTGTGAGTGAGTCCAGAGGGAAGAGAAAGTCAAGTTAGTCCATAATTCTAGATTTGGGTTAGGTAAAAAAAAAAAAAAAAAAAACAAGAACAAAACGGCTCTCCAATACAGCATTACATTTATTTCTCTTTCTTTTTATGAAGTTTTTTTTTTTTTTGATGTCTCACAGTTAGAGATGTTCCAGAAAAAGTCACTTGAAGAGGAAGTATTGATTTTAATCTGGCATAACCCCATTACCATTTTAAAATCGGTATTAAGTTGTAATTTAAACTTCATTTGTAACCAGAAGATCTCTTACAATGGATTATCTGACATCCTGCCATGTGTACCTAAATCAATATTGCTGTGTAAAAATTCTGTATCAGAATAATGAGAGTATTGTATATCATTTGATTTATTTTAATATTATATCCTTATTTTTGTCACAGTTGTCGTCAGTTTTTATTACAAGCAGCTTTCTCTTAGCTCACATTCTAAAATGGGCAAAGATCCCAACGTTGGGCAGAGAGCACTAACAGGACGTGCTTGTGTTCACTTTACATACAGGAAAGTTCTGTTTGCATGAATTTTAAGGTTGTACAAAAAACAATGTGTAAATCAGTGAGGTTTTGGAACACGAAGGAATATTGTGACGGCTAAACTGGCTGTAATCGGGAATGGACTCCTGGGATGTCACTGTGTTGATTCAGCAAATCATGACCCAGTGTTTATCACGAGTGGTTAGGCAGAAGGCTAGGTGCTAGCCGAACGGTGATGAAAAACCTGGAAAAACCCCACCAAGTATTGTAAATGGAACCAACGTCGCAAATAAACAAATTATGAAATGTGTTTAACTGACTACACTTGACCATGCCAACTCACTAACCGTTACAAAAAAAAAAAAAAGGAAAGAAAAATTTGTCAATTTCGTAGTTATTGATTCAGCCAAGGCTTACAGTTGCACGTCGTGTGTAACTTCACCCTCGGGGCTAACGTGTCCCATAAATGTATGGAATTTTGCTGTGCTCATCACCATACCTGGGCATAGAAGTATTATTTTTGGTTCAGTTTCATTTGTGTGCAAGAAGCATTCCTCAGTGAGTCCATTGGAAAAAACATCAACTTCAGCAAGTGGAATTATGGATAAAGAAATGTACTGCAGCAGTTGTGCTAAATGTCGCCTTCCTATAATGGTTGAGACACCCTTTTTCATAAGTCGTAAACACTTGATTGGGTCAATCATCCATTTTCCCCCCAAGTTAAAAAACATTGAACAAACTCATAAAATTTTAGTTTAACATATACCAACACAATTAAAAAAAAAAAAAAATCACTACAAAGAGGTAGACCGTAGTAGACAGCCAGGAGAAGGAATGTAAAGTCTCACCAGACTCAAACCGTGTCTCTGTGGGAAACTCAGAACCGTGTCTCCTGACTTGCTCACCGCCATTCAGAGAAAAACAGAACTTTATCATTTGGTACCTCTCCCCTGGGTTATTATTTTTCTTGAGGAATAACTCCTTTCTTTTTAGTGTGCAGCTTTATTTGTTAGTATATTTTTAACTTGTCACCAAAGTTAGCACTTTTCAAATAAGTGTTTCAAAAAACTTGTAATCATGTTCCATGGAGATTTTTTAAGATAATTGCATGCAGAGCACACAAAATCTTTGCCCTATAAAGACTGTGGTACTGTTTCTTCCCATCCCCAGGATGCTCTCTCACTGAAGTTGGCCAGATTTCATAGGCCAGAATGTCTGCAAGGTAAGGCAAAGTGAGAATTTACACAAGAAGAAGTTAAAGTCAGCAATCTACTTTGACGTAATTATTGTGGATGGATTCTATCCATTGTAAGATAGAAATAGATCTTCCACCAGTACCTACTGGCCAAACTGAGGTGGGCCTTTGGATTCCTTTGCAAACAATGACTTTCATGAAAACTATCATTTCTGACTTGAACCTCTTTTTTTTTTTTTAAGCATCGCTTTTTTTTAACCATGGAAAAGTTTGTGCCAGAACTATTTCCTTACAGACCCTCTTATCTAACTGAAGACCTTCATCCTTCCCAGCATTTCAGTGTTGTTCTGTGGTTGAAGCTCTACAAAGTCAGTCCAGGGAGAGATCACACACGTAAGCCAATTTTCTTCTTCGTTGGTTTTAATATCAGAAATTTCATCCCCCTCAGAATTTCCTAACTTCAATTTTTGAGAAGATTAAAGTTGGGGACCATTTTAATTTTAAAAACAGGATTTTTTTTTTTTTTTTTTTTTTTTTTTTGGTATGCAGTGAGGATCCCTGTGTAAAAATTCACTGACAACCTTTTCTGATCTTTCTGTTTTAACACGTGGCCGTGTATTTCAGGTAATATCCTCAGAATTAATATTTCTTTGGTTCTTCTACGTCTTGCCCCTGGTTTGTTAATGGTCAGTGTTCCCTTCTGCACAAAGAACTGTATTTCTTCTAGTGTCTTTAACAACATAATCCTTACACCCTCCCAACCCCCACCCCACCCCCGTCCCAAATCAGGGCACTTTCAGGGCACACAACTCCCAAAAGTAGAGGTGCCATTAATATGCTGTTCTTGAAGTCCTGTTTTTCCCATCATCTGTCACCCTCAGAGATTCTAGGCTCAGTTTATCTGGGGCAAGGCCCGGGTGTTGGAATTTTTTTTTATTTATTTATTTTTTTTAGCTACTTATTTGATTCTATGGTGCACCCATGGTTGAGAGCCACTGAGAAAAAATAAATAAACTTCTGTAGGAAAGCTACTATAGGAAATCTGTTGGAAATCTGTAGGAAAGCTTCCGCTTCCCTGGGACACCCTTTGGCGAGACACCTTTCTGGTCAGATTAGAAGTGCGGAGAGTAGCTAACTGCCCTTTCTTGCCACCCTCAGAAGTTCCTGTGATCCTTAAGCATAAGTGAATCTGCTTGTTTGGGGGATTTGTCCCCCAACTACGACTTCTGGAAGGATAGTTACAGAAAGGTCCTGTGTGAGAGTGTTAGCCGCAATTTCATAGCTCGTTTGAGGGGTCTACTCAAAATTTCTTGGAATTAGATGAGGCGAGCAGGCCGAATGCAGCCTCGCTGGTCCCTGGGCTCTGGCGCTAGCCCTGAGGCAGGGCGTGGAGCCACCGCTCTCTTCCCCCAGGCAAACCCTCCCAGGTGACAGTTTTCCCGACTGGCCCCTTTGCCAGCCCCACTTTCCAATATCCCTCCAGATTTCATTCTATCTTACGGGGCCCATAAATCATCCAAATGCTCGAGAAAGTCCAATGTTGCAGCAAATTGTAACTGAATAACTCACACTAGTAAGCATTTAAATAAACCCTGTATATGCCGCGAGAGAGTAAAAGCCAGAAAGTGGGAAATCATGATGTGAACCTGATTTCTGACGATAAAAGCAGGGCCTCGTCTATATCGCGTACATACACAGGATCCACCCTCGTGTCCATGGCGGACTTTATCCTTACGAAGGAAGCCTGTGGCCCCCTCTCATGCATTGTGGTGGCCAGGCAAGACCATGGCCTGGCCCCCCCGCCCCCAGAATGGCAGCTGGGGGGGATGTTTCCAGGCATTCACTCCTCTAGTGTAGGGTTTCTCGACACCAACACTACAGACATTCTGGGCCAGCCTGTTTTTTCTTCTGAGAGACGGTCCTGTGTTTTATAGGCTGTTGGGCAGCACCCCTGTTCCCTACCCACCAAACGCCAGTAGTTCCCCTGAGCCGTCACACCCAAAAATGTCTCTAGACGTTACCAAGTGAATTCATAGGGCTAGATTGTACCCCTGCGAGAGCCACTGGTTTAGTCTGAAGATATTTTCCATCTTCTTGTATAAATTTTTTTTTTTAAAGATTTTATTTATTTGACAGAGACACAGCGAGACAGGGAGCATAAGCAGGGGGAGTGGGAGAGGGATAAGCAGGCTCCCACTGAGCAGGGAGCCCAACATGGGGCTCGATCCCAGGACCCTGGGATCATGACCTGAGCCCAAGGCAGCCACCTAACGACTGAGCCACCCAGGGGCCCCTAAATTTTGTTTCAGTATCAAACAAAATTTGAGATGACAGTATTAAAAGATAAGTTAAACCTCCAAGGGGGGGGCTCTACAAAATAGGTATGCTGAAAATAAATTATCATTTGTATTCAAAGTCATGAAAAGGTAAACTTTGGATACATTTTATTTTATTTTATTTTATTTTATTTTTTTGGATACATTTTAATAGACAACCAAAGAACTATCTGTTGTACACCAGGTCTGTAGTTTACTGTTTCAAGGAAGCTGTTTTTTTATAAGCCGCTCTTTGAAACTTAAGGCAAAGGGCTCAGGTAAAATAACCTCAGTCATAGAGGAAAGACATCACAGCTTTAGAATGCACTTCTGAGCAAATTTCCACGTTGTTAAAATCCAGATTTTCACTGTCTTGATTAAAATGTGATATAATTTGTGAAAAACGTTTTTGTTGCAGAAACTCAAAAGCTTTACAAGAAGAAGTTGGAGAAGACTGTGTTTTTGTATTAACTTAGATCTGAATAGCTCTTGATAAGCTTCCCAAATTGAGTTCTTTCAGTGTGACGGGGAATGGACCCATTCCCTATAGGCAGGGCTGAGCCTGGCTTGAGTCTATGTGGCTCATCCAGACAAAAACTTTTTATTATGGAAATTTTTTAACATAAAAGTAAGCAAAATTTTATAAGACAGCCTCATATATTCATCTCTAGTATCTTACCGTTCCCATGTCAATGCCAGCTCTACTCCACCGCCCCTCCCCCCAGGACCTCTGACTCTCCTGTGCTGTCTTGAATCACATCAGTTTGGTTCCTGATAGATAAAGACAGCCACAGTCTTGTGTATTACCAATGATAGCAATACTTTTTTTTTTTTTCATGACCATTCTCTGCTTGCTAAGATCCTTTCACTGGCCAGCCTGTGCCCCTAAATATTTACTCCTGAGATGTATTTTTGAAATCCCAAGTTGGAGTTCAAAATGGAGGAGCCAAATATTTCAGTCCCAGAATGTGAATATATGAAAGAACATTTGCTCATGTATAAAATTTTAAAAGAAAATATTTAGCAATGGAATGTAAGCAGAAGTCCTCTGCCTCACTTGCTTAAAAGAATATTGCCCTCCACTTCCTCCCCAACAGGGAGAGGCAACAATGAATCTGCTTACTTTGGGCCCAGAGATTGGAAGGCACTTGGGGAAGATAGTAGAGCTGACCCACTAGCTAGGTCACTAGATGGTGTCCTGAAGCAGTCATCCAGAACCCCAGAGAATCAATTAAGCCACTCTGTAAAACACTTCTACCTCTGCCCTAACCAATGCAAACAGAGTCATTCTTTTCAAAGGTGCATTGTTTTGTTGTACTTTATACTTGATACTGTGATCTTAAAAACATTGTTTCTGTGTTTTCCTTTATTGACTGTCCTGCAAAGACTGGCATCAATCCTCTACCCAAAATTGATTTGCATTTTAGGACTGATTATGGTGCAAAAAATAAAGGGGAGTGTGAGGCTTAAGAGTGGTCAGTGTTCAAACATCCAAACTAGGCTTTTCCCCTTCATTACGGTCCTGAAATAATATCTTAATGAGAACCTGATAACAAAATGGGGGAATAATCTTCAAATCAGAAATGGTTAAATTTACTTAGATACTTTGGTGATGAGAATATTCCAAACCTATGAAAATGTGTAAATGCATTTCTTGCTGCCACTGTTCCAAAATATGTCATCTACCCATGGATTAAGAAATTTTGGAGACAGGGAATGTCACTGAGGTCCATTACAACTGGAAATTTTCTTAGGATGTTTAAGTGAATTTTAATCTCACCAAGAGGTGCTAGATAAAAACTTTAAATGACAAACTTTCAGTGAACAAAGTTGTTTTTCCAGGTAGCAAGAAGTAAAATAATATGTCATTAGAAGAAAACTAATTATGCCTTTGTATAATTGTGTTCCTTTCAATAGAGGCAGGTTATTAAATATATATCTAAAGGTGTTTAATTCTAATATCTTTATAAAACTTATAAGGTAACTTAGAAATTAAAAAAAAAAATCTTTTGTCAGACCACATGTCACCAGACCTCATAAAGGATTAGAACAATTATGCAAATCAAGTTCTAGAAATAGCTCTGGGTATCCCATAATTCCTCAAGATAGATATGCTAATTAAATGGCTCGTGACTGTGGGTTGAAAGAATTACACACTGTACAGTTTCACTCTTTATGTCACTCTGCCAAAGGAGTACCTGGGACAGGGGTTCCTCCCTATCTCCTCTCCTTCTGCCTCTTTTACCAAGCGTACTGCCTTGCAAATTGGTCAGTGCTCAGGAAACACATGGGGGAAACACATGGAGGAATAAAAGGGGAAAAAATAAATATGTTACATGAAAAAGACAAGGAAAATTTTCATTGCCTCATGCATTTTACATTTCATGATCTCTAGAGAATATTCTAATAAGGCATGTATTAAGTCAGCATTGAAACTTTAATAATTTTTCAAAGTCTTTTGAAATTGCAGCACATCTGTATTTCAAGAACATGAAACCGTTTATTGCACTTTGCAGGTTCCAACACAAGTCCTAACCAAAAAAACAGTGTGTGCTTCTCAGATATCATAGCCGGGCAGAAAATAAGATTTCCCATCCTAGAAAACTACACAGACTGGCATAATTCAGGTAACAGAAATGAATCAGGTAAATTTTAAAACATACACTTAACCAACAGTTTACATGTTCTCCACCTAGTGTAGACTGGCCACCTAAATTTTAATTTATAAATGACTAAATTATTCCTCCTAGAAGCCAAATAATAATAGCTTTAATGTACCTGTCTCCCTAATGTTACTGAGAAGTAAGAGAATTGCATTTATGGCTTGACATTGCAACTTAAAATAGTTTGGCATGTTTTCACTGTGTAATTTGAGGTGACTTCAAGACTTGGGATTTGTGGATATAAATTTCAAGCTGTTTCTTTATCTGACATGACTGCAACCAGGACATAGAGTGAGTTAAATACCTACTAAGTCTTTCCCCCTCCCTTTTCTTTGACCCAAAGCACAAAATTCCCTTTTCTGGGGTAAACCTGTTTCATGTTCTTCTTTGGGGAGGGTAGTGGAGTGGTCTTCTTAAAGACTACCTGTTTGATTTCTATTACGTTCTGACTCTTCTCATCAATAATGTCTTTGCTGGCTCTCCTTAAGGCAAGATTTTGTGTAATGGACTTCATTAAAATGACCACATTCTTTACTGGCACTTGAATATTCAGAGAGAAGTGAAACAGAAAATGCTGAGGAGAGAATTAGGTGGTTTTATTTCACTTAGATTTATTTTTAATTTTTTTAAAGATTTATTTATCAGAGAGAGGGAGAGAGAGAGAGCGCGCACAAGCAGGGAGGAGGATCAGAGGGATAAAGAGAAGCAGACTCCTCTCTGAGCAGGGTACCTGACCTCGGGCTCGATTTCAGGACCCTGAGATCATGACCTGAGCCAAAGGCAGACACTTAACCAGGCAGATGCTTAACCAACTGAGCCTCCCCCCCGCCCCCGGCCAGGTGTCCCTAGAGGGATTTACTTTAAAAATGGACACCAGAGTGGGGAAGATGTGGGAGTCAGATGGTAACTTAAGAACCTGAGAGGAGGGGGAACATGGAAACTGGACAATTTTTGTTCCAGTCTTTTGGTTTTTCCTGCTTTCCTCACTTGGGTAACCAGAGATAGAATGCCGAGGGCCTGTCTCAGACAACTGATTATGATGTCTGATCTCCTCATTATCCCCAAACTCTCTATCTAGATCTCGCTTTGGGCATATATTATGTTCTGACTTGATTTGTGGTTTGGGGAATGTTTGCCAGGTTTCTCCAGTTAGCTTGCTAACTCATTAGCAAGAGAACTGGCCTTCCATACTCCCCGTGTCCTCCTGCACTGCCAACAGAAACTGGCTTATCACCACCTTATGATACCTATTGATTACTGTAGATGGATCCATTCAAGTGGTTTTCCATTTTCTTGTAACTAGATTTATGAAATCAGAATCTTAAACATACACTGGTCAAACCCAGTCTAGTAATAGGTATCTTTTGAATCTTCCAGATTTATTTCATAAAGTCAAATCTACTTTTTCCAGAGGCAGGTTAATTTAACAGTTAAGAGCAGACTGAATGACCTCATAGTTGGAAAGAGTGATTAAATAAGTCTAATTTTTGTTTAACTTTGTAAATACAGTTCCATGATATCTAGCATACCTGTCAAAGGAGTGGAGGGAATTGAATATTTTAAGTATTGTTGCAGTTAACTATTATTTCAAAAAGCAACAATATTAGTGCCTGCAGCACTGAATATTAGTGCCTGAAGTCTATATATAGGAGGTTGCTTATTTGGTTAAGCAGCTCAACAATGTTAAAACAGATGCCTGCTCTTTTTATCTTTCTGGTCTGCTACCTTCACTGTGCAGACAGTATCTTTTCTCATGGCTGCAAGATGGCTGCTGTGGCTCCAAGCATCTAATCCTCACCAAAACATCCCAAAAGAAAGGAAGTGATAGGGCTGGGGGAAAATAAGAGAGCTCTCTTCATAGGCTGGGTGGGACCCCAAAAGTCTTGCCTAAGTTGGACGAAAGGCATAAGGAACCCCTTGGACTCAGATCAAGTCTGCTTTAACTTCCATTCATTCCGGAAGCAGCTAAATAATAGTGCAACAGTGGCCTAGAATGTGGGTGGGTAGAGAAGGTTTCCCATTACCGCCTTTACCTCTCACGGAGGGAATCCTGAAACTCAGTGGTCTTGGCAGGTGACAAAGAATGACACATCTGCTAGAGAAATGTATTTTGCATCCACTACATTTTATAACCCAGGCCACTTCGGTGCAAAGACAATTCAAAATGCCGGTAAGACAATACGTTTCCTACTTAACCCACCATGGCACTCGGATTTAATGGGTGAGTTTAGAGACTTGAAAAATTTTCAGAGTCTGCCCTAAAATGATCTTCCTCCCTCTCTCTGTGGAGGTTGGTTCATCTCTTATGTCTAGGAATTCATCCCTTACATCTGAAGGTTTAGTAGCAATTGAGTTGAGGAACAAGGGAGTGAGGACTTTGGACACCAGGAACAATACATGTAAAGCCATGTTGGTATGACACAGTATTATCTGTTCAGGGGACTGGCACTGATGGGGTGGCTGGAAGACAGGGCCTGGGAAAGGAATGGGAGGAGGTAAGACCTAAGGGAGCTGGGAGCCATGGGCACACAGGAGGATTCCTGCAGGTAAACAGAATGTGCCAGGAGAACCCAGAGGAGGGGTGGCTGGGCTAAGAAGGTCTTGCAGAAATCTTGGATCTGGGCCCAGCACAAACCTGATGGTCAGCCAGGACCCAGGGGTATGGATGTACAGGCGAGTTGTGCCTCCGCCATCCCAGTTCTTAAATATTGTGACTATTGCCTCTATCCTGGAGGGGTTGATGAAGGATTTACAGACAGAGAAGTGGACATGGGCTTTCCAAGGAGAGTTTATACATAGGTCATCAGAGAAGGAAGAGAGAGAAATGCACAGAGGATGAGGCCAGGGACATGGAGGGGCCAGACGATGAGAGGCCTTTTGTGGCAGGCAAAGAAGTTTGCGCTCCATCCTGTAAACCTTAGAAAGACCGAAAAGGGTAGACCCAATCCTGCCCATCCAATCATTCCCCTGTAAAATGAAACCTTAACTCAGCCCTAGGACCCAGGACCCTTTTACCTCTTAGCGGGCAGGGCATTAGAAAAGGTAGGGGGTGTGGTGAGACCAAAGACTTGGCAAAAATAATTGTGTCTTGTTTTATTTCTCTTAAAAAAGAGAGAGGAAGAAAGGGGGAAAAAGGAAAGGAAGGGAGGAAAGGATGGAGAAAGGGAATAAGAGAAGAGGAACAAAGATAAGAAAAAAGAGTCAAGGAAAGAAAAGGGCAATGGAAACCAATATGGCAAAACTGATAAGATTTGTCAAGTCTGCATAATAGATACAGAGATTATTGTCATTATGGTTATTGATTTTGTTACATGCTTTCCCAATTGAGATATTTCATTTTTTAAAAAAGGAACACAGGTAGAAATGTGTTTTCTGCAAAGCTTTTAGACATATGATATCCTTTTTCTGCAAAGCTTTTAGACATATGATATCAAAACACCTAAAAATTCTTATTCTGGACCCAATAGTTCCATGCCAGGACATGCTAATGAAGATTTATGTACAAGAAATCTACTTTCTATTGCTTCAAGTGCAGTGACAACTTCTTGTCTCCTGGGGGCGAGGGAAAGGTGGAGATGTGCTAAATTAACTTCCCAAATAAACAAATGAGCTATTTAATGGAAGTCTTCCCCAAAGACCTTGTACCTGTCCTGGTACAATGAGTAGAGTATTCTGAAACACAACTAAACTTTTTCTTGATGATGTTTTATTAGTATAATTAGCAATCAAAGTACATGTTAATAGAGTCATTGATCCAAAAAGCTGTTGAGGTGTGAGGGGCTTTTTGCCTCTACTCACTATTCCCATAGCTCATTTCTCTGCCTCTCTTTGTTCTTCTGTTCCCTTTACAGTCGGCTGTCATTTCTCATTACTCTTCACCTGAACTCTCACCAGAAATCATCCATCTAATCAGAATAATACACAACAAAACCAAAACCAGATAACCGAGTTTATAGACATGGCATCTAAAGTAAATCTTATGTCTGAACGTAAAGGCCTATTGGTATCTCTCCAGCCAACTGGGGTACTTTTTAAACATGTTCTTTCTTGGGTCCAACCTCAACCCCTCCTAATAAGAATCTCTGGACTCTGCAAGCACTTCATGCAATTGTAATGAATATTAAAATTTGAGAATCACTGGCCTATGGATTCTCCTATGAAAAAAATATCCATGAACTCAAAGCCATACATAAAGGGCCCATAGGTTATTTTGACAGTCAGGCTGCTGTGTAAGGCTGGATGCGTTCAGGAGTCAGATGACTTGGTCCCTGAGCCATGCCAGGTGCTAAATGTTCTGAAAATCACATGGGCTTAGTGACGTCTATTTTTTTTTTTTAACATGGACCACTAGGGTAGGGGTTGTTAAAATGAGGTTTACTTCCCCGCCTCTCTGTCTTCAGGTTAGCTGAGATTTCTGACAAGCGGCTCTTGGATAATTAACATCTATCTGGTCTCATGACCTGGGGAGAAATAGGGTAATATTTAATCATATTTTCCAAATATGAGACCGTCTTCACAGACTGTCTTCTATAGACAAAATAATGCATTTGTCAGAGATAATCTGGCCACACCTTCTTATTTTGGCTTAAGCCTCTGGGACTGAACACTTCATATTATACTCAATTATAGTAAATTTCTATGTATTTACTGCACCCTTAGTTATTTTTATCAAAATGCTCACACATGTTTTGTATGTTCATAAAAAAGTTATAAAAGCAGTATATACAATCTACTGTTTCTTTAAAGAGAAGATTTGCAGATTTTTATCTTGCATTTTAAGTTAACAAGACTCCAAATGTCCTAAATATGCTGATGGTCAACTAAATAGGCATGCACTAAAAGGATAATGGAACATGAATACCATATTTAGAAGTGTCTTACTACCAGTCGCAGCTTCAAGCAACAGCAACAAAAAAACCACTCCAGAATGAAAATACTGGTATATTTGTATAATGCAAAGAGAAATACAGATATAAATCCTCCAAACGTAAGGTACATTAATAAAAATGTAGCATTATAAGCAAAAAATATATATACAGTACTTGCAGAATTTAGTCTTTCCGTTTAAGATTACGATGCGTCTAACAAGTATTTAAAATTATGGTTGTCATCATTAATTTAAAATATCCATCAGATGAACAGCACAGCTTAACCTAGCAAACATTTTAAGGAAATGCTTTGTCTTGTAGAAGTAGAGTATCATTATATTCCATTCATTTATACCATGAACAAGAGAAGAACAATTTTCAAAGTGGAAATTAGTTTCATAAGACAGAATAAAACTGGGCTTCTCAAAGCACAAGTTGCTTCCATAAACGTATTTTAATCTTTATTGGCAAAAAATACCTAAGCAATTCTGATTTCATACTCTGCTTCTCAGAGCCTTCCCAAACCGTGAGCCACAATCAGTACAAAAACATGCAATACTGTATTTTCTCCACACCATCACTAACCAAACACTTTTACTCTTTTAAAAGTTACAATTTTACAGAAATGTTTCCACTCAAGGTTGGTATAATACAGAGAGCAGTTGTTGCTGATGTGTATTTTCTAGTAGTAGAAAGTAAGGTAGGAAACAAATCCTGTTACTTGTTACTGCTTACAAAACACTGCCTTGCAACTTTACATTCCCGTTTCTGCTCTTTAATTATCAATACCGAACAAAGTTTTCAACACTTTCAACAAACCAGGGCAGCGCAACGGACCCCACGGCCGGCCGGCAATTCAGAGGGAACTTAAGACAATCCCCCCCCCCCTCCCTTTCTCTTGCTTCCAACAGAAGACCCTCAAGAAATCAAACTTGTGAAGTCCCCCCAGGTTCCTCTACTTCACTGCAAAATGTAATGCCACTTGAGGTTGTCAAAAATAGCTTCTGTAGAAAACTGGCCATGGTCTTTAGGAAACGTTGCATGAAGAAAATTAGTTTAGCCTGTATTTAAAAAAAAAAGGAAAAGAAAAAAAAGAAACACATGGAATAAAAGACGTCAGTCAGTACCAGTACAAAGACTCCAAGGCCTATTGTCAGGATGAAAATATACTTAGGACAAATGCACGGAGCTGGGGTGGGGCTGCAACATCGAAACCCATTCCTCCCCCCTCCCCCCAGAAAAAGTAGTCTCTCTGTACAACCCAAGTGCTGATCCACTTGGAGAGTCCTTTCGAAGGCAGCTTAGAAAATAAGGGGGCAGCAAGGGGACAGACGACGTCACTGTCCGAGCCAAAGGGAAAGGCTGGGTGGGGCGTCTGTGGCTGGAGAGCCCCTCATAAGCCGATGCCTTTCAAGTCGCAGGGGAGGGAGGCCTGGGTGGTCTGGGGGCTCTGGCAGCAGGGGAACTGGGCCCTGAAGCAGTCCCTCAGCTCCCTGTTGAAGAGGAAGCACACAACAGGGTTGATGCCGGCCTGGGCGAAGGTCAGCCACACGGAGGCCGTCAGGTAGGCCTGGGGGACGGCGCCGGGCCGCACCAGGACCCGCAGGTAACTGGCCACGACGTAGGGCCCCCAGAGCAGCAGGAAGAGCAGGGTGACGGCGTAGAACATCTTGCACAGCCTCTTCTCCGTCTTGAACTCCTCGAGCACGAGGAGGCGGCGCGCGCCGCGACCGGGCCCCGCGGGCCGGATGCCCACGAGCGCTGGCGGCGTGGGCCCGCGGCCGAAGCCCGCCGTCCAGTTGGCGGCCGCCTGGCCGGTGGCGCCGGGGCCGTGGAAGGTCCAGTCGTGGCTGACGGCGGGCACGAGGCGCGCGGGCCGCATCTTGCGGCGGTCGTGGATGAAGAAGAGCAGGCGGAGGTAGACGAGGTGCGTGGCGCCCACGACCACGGCCAGCAGCAGCAGGAAGCCGAGCGCGCCGGGGGCGCCGTCGGGCCGCTGCTCCAGGGCGCACGGCGCGTCCTCGTCGTCGCCGCCGCCGCCGTCCAGCACGGGCGGGAAGGCCGCGGCCAGCGCCAGCGCCCAGGCGGCGCACACCAGCATGGCGGCGCACGGCCAGCCGGCCAGGCGCTCGGCGTAGAAGCGGTGGTGCGCGATGGCCAGGTAGCGGGTGACGCCCACGCCAAGCAGCAGGAAGGCGGCGTGGAAGCAGAAGAGCGCGGCCAGGAAGGCGAGCAGCTTGCAGCCCAGCGCGCCCGGCGGCGCCCCCGCCGCGGCGGCCGCACGCCGCGCCGCCAGCATGACGGCCGGGAGGCAGGCGAGCGCGCGCAGCCCGTCGGCCAGGCACAGGTCGAGCAGCAGGTAGTACGGGGCGCGGTGCAGGCTGCGCTCCCGCACGATGAGCAGCGCGAACAGCACGTTGCCCGCCAGGCTCACGCACAGCAGCAGGCTGAGCGTGGCCAGCTTAAGGCCCAGGGCGGCCGCCTCGCCGCCGCCGCCGCCGCCCGGCTCGCTAGCGTTCGCCATCGCGGCCTCCCCAGGCCGTGCGCTCCGCTCCGGGGCCGCTCCCGGCCTCGCCGCTCCCCAGGCCGCCCGGCCCGGGTTCCGCCGCCGCGCGGGCCCTCGGGCGAGCTCCCGGCCGGCGGGGCTCAGCCCGCGCCCGGCTGGCCCCTCCCGGGCTCTCCGAGCCGCCGCGCCGCCGCCGCCATCTCAGGAATGATGCGCGCAGGAGGCGACGGCCACTCCCTGCACCTTGGGCGCCGCGGGCTTCACTGCGGACAGGGCCGCGCCGCCGCCCGCAGCCCCCAGCATCCTCCTCCTTCTCCTCCTGCTCCTCCGCCGCCGCCGCGCCTCTTGGCTCTGCCCCCCGCCGGGCCCGCTGCCGCCGCCGCCGCCGCCGCCGCCGCCGCCGCCGCCGCCGCCGCGGAGCCCCCTCCCCTTCGCCGGAGCGCGCAGCGTGGCCGCCGCCGCCAGCCCCGCCGAGGCAGCCCCGCCGAGGCAGCCCGCGCCGGGCTGGGCTGGGGGCGCCGCCGGGGCAGCCGCGGGGCCGGGAGGCGGCCGGGAGGGAGGCAGGGCCCAGGACGCAAGGTGGCGACAAGTCGCGTTTGGCCCCAGGTAACGGGGGTCCGGCGGCGGCGTCCGGCGCCCGCGCTGGGGTCACGGTGGCCGTGCGCAGGGGGAGGTGGCTAGGGATGGCAGGGTCGGGAGGCCTGGGGAGGCGGGGGCCGACAGGAATCTGGGGGTCGAGTCTTTTGCCCGCAATTAATGATTAACGGTAGCGATCGTCACCATCGTAATCCGGTAACCGCCGGGCTTCAGGTGAGCCCTGATGTGGGTGGTAGTCTTGGGGGAGCTTTACAAGCATTATCTCCCTGACGTTCACAGTAACTCCAAAGTTGGTTTTATTCTTAACATCACTTTATACCTGAGGGAGCAGAAGCGTGGGGCCCGAGGGAGTCAGTAAGTGGCCGAGCTGGCATTCAAATTTCACTGGGTCCGATTTCCAGGGCTGCACTCCCAGCGACTCTGCGGCGTGCCCTGCTCTCGGCCTCACCTGGGGTCCCAGTGAAGACTTATGTCAGGGAACAGAAATACAGGATTTTCTCTCAAGTGCACCCCATGACACCTTTCTCCTGGGGAATCTCTTTTCTGGGTGAGCCTGAAAGGGCCGCGCGTGTTCTAGTCCTGAAACACACCAAATTCTCTCAAGGTTTTGCAGGTGCCTTTCTCTCTGCCTGGTCCAGCCCCAGAGCAGGCTTCCCACCCTGTGGGCCATCCTTCTAACTAGTCCGCCTTGTTCTGTATCACTGCCTGCTCATTTTCTTCATAGCGTAGCACTTATCTTTTATCGTTTCGTAGTTTTATTTATTTTTTAAACTTCTCTCCTTCCAACCAGTCTGTAAGTTCCATGAAGGCAAGTGGCCATGTCTATTTTGCTTTTTGGTTGTTTTTTGTTGTTTGTTTTGGGGTTTTTTGTTTGTTTGGTTTTGGTTTTGGTTTGGTACTACTCTCTCCCAAATGCCTAGCATAGTAAAGAGAGAATTGAGGAATATGTTGTTTCTCAGGTACACTCATTTTTTTTCTTTTACACAGAACATTTATTGCCCGCCTACCGTGTGCATGGCAGGCACTTCGATGGGCATTTCCAGGACAACATAAGCTCATAGAAAGTCTTGACCATCAGGCTAAGGAGTCTAAACTTTAGTCTGTAGGCAGCGAGGTGACCTAAAGTATCCTGAGGACTGTGACATTGTTAGAGATGTGCTTCAGGAAGATTCTTTTGGCAGTAGTGCTTAATTAAGAGGAAGGACAGAGTAGACCCTGGAAGTCTAGTCCGGAGTCTCAGACTTTAATGTACGCAGAAATCACTGGGATCCTGTTAAAATGCAGATTCTGACTCAGTGGGTCTGGGATGGAGCCAGAGATTTTGCATTTCTAACAAGTTCCTAGGTGACATTAATGCTCCTGGTCCTCACACAACACTGGGTAACAAGGACCTCAAGGACAATTTGGACCTTTTGTAAAAATTTAAGTGATGGCTGATGACAGTCTGTCTTAGGATGCCTAAAGGGGCCAGGGACAAATAGGTGGCTGACCACATAGGTCTCAAAATATTTGTTGACAGAAAAAAGAAATCGATTTTGGAGGATATTTTGGGTAGGAATTGCATTTTGATACTGGTAGCCTAAATGTGAATATGCATTTATTTTCCTCATGAAACAAGAAGTCCGGAGGTCAGTGGTTGCTGGCATTGAATTATTGGCTCAAGGACCGAATCTCTGAAAGTCTTTTAGCCCTTCCCTTATGATCCATAAGCTGCTGATGCTCCAGCCATTGCTTCTGCATTCCAGGTAAAAACAAAGGAAAAGTAGGGAAGTGCAAAAGTGTTCCTGCCATTTAAGTAGTCCCCCTCTGAAGAGCTTTTTAGAAGTCTTCTGTTATAACTAACAAACACATAATTGGCTACCACTAGCAGGAAGGGAGATTGGGAAATTGTTGTTTGTTTTGTTTTTGAAAGCCAGACTCATAGCCAAGAATGAGATCCTGCCTTGATGTGGACCTTCGCATTTGGGCTGCTTCTGCCCTGAGGAAGGGAGGTCTTCTTAGAACCGACATAGAGACACCAAATCAAGTTCCTTTACTGTCGTGTTAATGGCAGCCTCTGTTCACTGAGTATTTGCTATGTGCCATGCACTATGCTGAATACCCAACATGTGTTACTTCATTTAATCATCGTAAGAGCTGTACGTAGTAGGTACTGGGACAGTCTTTACTTTGCAGATGAGGCGGACAGTTTAAGTAGTCTGTGGGATTGGGAGGCAGAGTCTGCCTCTCAGAGCCCAAACTCATAACTTCTATACATATTGCGTCTTTATCATAACTGCAAAGAAAGTTACTGAGTTTCTAGAAAGAAAACAAGCAAGAACTACTGATGTTCATGTTCACAGATTTATAGCCCCTTCAGAGAGAGGGAAGGATTTTTCAAAACCATCTAATTTGACACTTTAATTTTATAAATAGAGTCTCATTAATGGCTGAGTGTAAAGGAGAATCCAGGTCTTTTCACTCCTTGGTCAGTTAGTTGAAATAATAATATTATTTGTTCTAGTGAATGCATGACATTGGACAAGTCACTTCACCTCATGGAATCTCAAATGTTGCCATTTACAAGACTTACAAGACAGGTCAGCGGACGAACTGGTTTCTGAGGGTCATCAGTGATGATGTTTGGTGCATCTCTGAGAAAATTAAAGTTAAATGGTTATATAATTCCAAATGGGGAAAGCTTATTCTTCAGAAAAGGACACAAAAGAAGGGACATTCATCTCTTATAATTTAGATTTCCGTGTGTTTTCTACTTCTCTCTATGGTTCAATATGCTTCTCTTTGGGATTTGAGATTTGGTTTAGTCATTTGCCCAAGATCAAATAACAGAAGCAGCAAAAGAAAAAAATATATATCATGGCTCTCACAGCATTTATAGGACTGCTGCTTTCATTCTCAACATTTGTTCAGTAGATTAATACTTAAGGAAAAACTATTAACATTTTATTGCCGGGACCAACTTATTTTCCTTTTATTGTTTCTAGGAAGCATCAGACAAGAATTTAAAATAGTTTCTAAGGCACGGACTTAAGCTGCATCTCAAAGCAAAACAGCTCCAAGAGACTTTTTTCTATAAGCAAAATGTCTATTCTGCTTATAACCGAATTCTTCCTTTTGCATGTAGATAGAAAAGTTGGGATTCCACCCCCAAATCAATTATGTCACTTCTTTTGCTGCACACGTAGACCGTGTCAATGGTAATGGGAATCCAGACTGTTTGGAGGAACTGGTTGGCACATGTTGACAGATAGAGTCAAAGCCATAGGTCCCCTGGTCATGGGAGCCAATTTGGCTGCTCTCTCTTGTCCAAACCTCAGGCCCCTGGCCAGTCACCTGCCAATGGGTGCATGAATATCAAGTTAGACTCACTTAGTTTGGCTTAACCCCATTCTATCTCTTAGAAAACGTGAGCCAGAGTCTACACCCAATGGATATTGGGTTATTAAAGAATAGCAGTCACATTAGCTTCTCCATGGAGGGAGTCATAACCGTAGGAATGAAAAGGGACTGGAGTTAGTGTACCTCGGTTCACATCCAAGCCCCACACATTACTAGGGTGCATCCTTAGCCAGGTCCCTTGCCTTCTTTAAACCTGTGAACCTCAAAGGCCTGTTGTGGGGAAGACTGCAGATGTGAACCATTACCAAGAGCGTCAGCACATGGTGTGCACACAGCTGGTGTGTGATAAGTGATTACTACGGTTACCCTTTTTGCTGTTGCCAGACTATAAATGCCTCCGCTAACCATGTCTTGATTGACTTCTATATTTTCTGTGCCAGCTTAGACTAACAGGATGCCCTATACATAGAGGGTCCTCAGAATTTGTGTGGCAGGTACAAAGGTCAGTCTGTAAAATCAAGGGCACAAGAAATGTAACTGCTTCCTAGAAACCTCATTTCGGACTCTGAATTACCATTTTGCCTTGCTGGTGGGGAGAGAAAATGGAACCTTCTCAGTGCTTCTTGGGTTTCATCATGGCGCCTGCTTCCTCAGGATGTGCCGTAGTCCCAGGGCAATGCCCAGACTGCACAGTGCGCCGTCATTAAGGAGAGTGTGTGCCTGTGTAGGTGGGGTGTTCCATCTGATGTTTGGTCAGTCGTTGCCATATTGTTCCCGACCTTATAAACTGTTGTGGTTTTGTGATTCTTAGCGCCTCCTGCCAGACTTCTGGTTGAGAACCTGAGTGGAGATGCATATGATATCAACGTAGCCACACATCCTCTCAGCAGTTTGTCTGGGAAACCAAGTGCGGATCCCCTGTCTCTCAGAAGCCGAAGGGGGGAGGGGGGCTTCTGCTTCATCTGAGGAGACTCCCTATCTACTCTGGCAGAGGGAAAAACCAGTTCTTCCTTGTGTTTCTGGGATTGGGTCAACTCCCCTAGGAATCTGTGCTTCCAGAATTTAGGTGTTTAGAAAAATAAAAGCCAGGAGGCTATCTCAACTTAAATCTGTCGTAGGCAAGGAAGCCGGCCTGCTCTGTACTTGAATGTTGGGAAGGAATAGGGAAAATAGGGGAAGAAAATTGTCAGTTCATATCTCAGATGTTGTTCTTGCTGCGTGTATATGTTGAATGAGTATCTTTATGTGTATATACATGGTGTATTGTAGTGCTGTAGTGAAAACTCTTTTAATGGTTGGGGTTCTGCACATGCAAAAGAATGAAGTTGAACCCCTGCTTCAAACCATATACAAAAATCAACTCAAGATGGATCGCAGTCCTAGAAGCAAGAGCTAAAACTATAAAACTCTTAGAAGAAAACATAGGACTAAATATTCATGACTTTAGATTAGGCAGTGATTTCTTTGATATAGCAGCAAAGAGATAAATAACAAAATGAAAAATAGATAAATTGTATTTTATTAAAAACTTTTAAAGTTTTATATTAATATAGTTAATATAAAATATAAATTTAATATAAATATTTAATATTAATAATAATTAAAATAGTTTTTATTAAAAAACCATTAAAAACTTTTGAAGGTATCCTTCAAAGAATACCTTCAAGAAAGTGAAAAGACAACCTATAGAATTGGAGAAAATATTTTCAATTACATATCTGGTGAGGGACTTGTGTACAGGATATATAAAGAACTCCTATAACTCAACAATAAAAAGACAAATAACCCAATTTAAAAAAAAATGGACCAAGGAGTTGAATAGGCATTTTCCCAGAAAGATACACAAATGGCCAATAAAGTCAAGGAAAAATGCTTAACGCCTTTAGTCTTTAGGAAAATGCAAATCAAAACCATAGTGAGATACCACTCACACCAACTAGGAGGGCTATTATTAAAAAGACAGACAATAACAAATGCTGGTGATGATGTGAAGAAATTGGAACCCTCCTGCAAGAATGCAACTTGATGTAGGTGTTTCGGAAAATGGTTTGACAATTCCTCAAAAAGTTAAACATAGAGTTACCATATGACCCAGTTAGACTCCTAGATATATACTCAAGAGAAATGAAAGAATGTCTACATAAAAATTCATACACAACTGTTTATAGAAGCATTTTTCAGAAGGGCCCAGAGGAGGAAGCAATCCAAATGTCTGTGAGTGGGTGAGTGGATAAACACAATATGGCAGGCCCATACAATGGAATATGCACTCATAGAAAGGAAGGAAGTGCTGATATCTGTGGCAGTATGGATGAACCTTGAAAACATTGTGCTGAAAGAAAGAACCCAAATACAGAAGACTACATATTACACGATTCTGTGTTTTCGAAATGCCAAATAGACAAGTCCATGTAGACAAAAAGTAGATTGGCAGTTGCCAGGGGCTAAGGGTAGAAGAGATTGGAGAGTGACTGCTAATGGGGTACTGGGTTTGTTTTGGGGGATGCTGAAAATGTTCTAAGCTCAGACAGCGTTGATAGTTACACAACTCTGTGAATGGCCTAAGAAAATACAGAATTGTGAAAAAATTCATGCTATAGTCGGGTCATCTCTGTGTCCTTTGACAGAGTCCTTATTAAAAGGTAGATGGAGGAGCACCTAGGTGGCGCAGTCAGTTCCGCCTCCAACTCTTGATCTCAGCTCAAGTCTTGATCTCAGGGTTGGGAGTTCAAGCCCCAGTTGGGCTCCACAGCAGGTGTAAAGCCTACTTAAAAGTGAATGAACGAATGAACGGTGGATAGGGCCCTGGAAAACAGTGGGAACTTCTTGTTCGTGCTTTCTGAGTGAATGTAGGCCTAAGTTGTGAATTCATATGTCCTTTCTGGGTGGGCCACAGAAATAAGTCGTGCCTTGCCCTGTGGCCACGTGTTGCCTCTTTGGTTGGCTTCAGCTTTTACATGCTTTGATGCAGAAGTGAACTTGGAAGGAGGGGGTTAGATTCTTATTTAGTCACTTTATATTGCTCTGTCTGTCCACTAGAAATCTAGTCTTTTTTAGATCCACTAATGCTCTAAGGGGTTTTGCATACATTATGTAATTTACTCCTCCAAAGCCCTGTACCCCCATTTTACAGAAGAGGAACCCTACGTCTCATGTTAATGAGAGCAGTTAATCACACAGTCTGTGGTCACACAGCACAAATTGCAAGGTTATAATTGAGACTGTCTGGCCTGACGGGCCTGAATGCTTAGTAAATATATACGGGGCTGCACTGATGAATACATAATGAAGGAAAACCTATCGATATCATATAAATATTAAGCTGGGGGTTGTACCACCTGAGACAGAGTTGAGAAAAACCATTATGTTGTAGGCAGGATTTTAATCCTCTGAAAACAAACCCTTCCAATATGGAAAAGAAACAAAAATCTGCACTAACATGTTATCACCATTTAAACTCTCTCTCTCTCTCTTTTTTTTTTGTATTTCTGTCATATTTTTTTTTCTAAGAGTTACAGCCATGGCTTCAAGTGAGAAAAAAGGCGCCTTTTAGGTGACCCCTCTCTTTCCCACTATGTTTAATAGCTGTTAAAACTCCCTCTAGTGGTTAAGTCGTGATGTGACCCTAAATCTTGCTTTGTAGAGATTGAATGCGATCCCCTGGACAAGGGTGCTTCTGTGAATTCAGAAGACTGTAGGGTCACCCGTGTCCCTGGACTGTCCCCCTCCTGTGTGTGGACTAAGGGTATGGAAGTGTCAGAGCTCTGCTGCTATAATCCTCTCTCCCACCTTTGTCCTCTTCACTCGAAAGTCAAATTGTGAAGAAAAAAAAAAAGAAAGTCAAATTGTGGATTGATTACTGTACTGTCTAGACTAGAGAATTACAGAGACGGTACTTCATAAGATAACAGATTGTGGGGCACATCCTTATAAAATGCTCTGAGCTGTGGAACTGAGACCCACAAGACACATCTCTAGAGAGGTACCTACTGTTTCTTGATTTGCTGTCTTACCTATTATGCAACGACTTTCTTGCAATGCAAAAGAAAAGTAACTATTTAAAATACCCACCCTCTGTACACGTACACATCCTACACGCATACAAATTGTTTCTCTCCCTCTTCCCACCAGCCTTGGTGCTGGGTTTTGATTTAGATGAGGTAGAGACAGACTCTTTCATTGGCCAGAATTATTACCGTTGTTTGGGGAGAGCAGCTGCAAAAATAAAACCCAGGCTTACCTTAGAGACAAGGTAGACAGATTTGGACAGTGAAACAAGTTGCACAGAAGGTACGACTTGGGCACATTTCTTATTTGACATTATGATTAAACAGCTACATTTCTCTGAACCCTCACCCCCACCCTGCCACTCTTAAATGGCTTTCTAACCTGCATAGAGCTCACTTAATGAGTACAAGTTCAAGTCCGCTTAGCGTTAGTGAGATGAGGGATCATGAGATTCCATGTGGGACAGTGTAGTTCACAGCTGAATCACGTAATTGCCTTGTGTCAATTCTACCACTGTTTTGTTTTCCTTAAAGTGAATAATTATCTTCTCTTCCCCCTCCCACCCTTAATTTGATATGTGCCACTTTGACCTCAGACTTTCGGACAGAATCTTGCAGTTTCTCATCATCCGGTTGATTGGTTGTGTTTTCATCCTTGGACACCTGTCTCCTAGAACCTCGTTCCTCTTCTTTCTGGTCTGGATGGCTCTCTGCACAGCTGGCACCCTCGCACTTTCCATCAAAATCGTGCTGGCCTCCTCACTTCCCTGCTATGTCACATCTCCCATTTCCTGAAGCCCACATCTTTCTCTGTCTTGTTTTGTTCTTTGAGTTCGTTTTTAGGTGGTTGTATGTACATCAGAAACTTCCTGAGAAAGGTGATATGGAGGTAACTGGTTTAAGATTTTACACATCTGAAAATGCCCTTATTTTGCCTTCATTCTGCAATAGTGTGGCTGGGAATAGAATTCCACGAGGTTGGAAATAATGACTAATGACATTGAGCACCTTTTCATGTGCTTATCGGCCATCCATATATCTTCTTTACTGATAAGTCTGCTCAAATTTTTGCCCATATTTTTTCCTTAGATCACTTATTTTTATTGACTTTTGAGAGTTCTTTTTTTTTTTTTTTTAAGATTTTATTTATTTATTTGTCAGAGAGAGAGAGTGAGAGAGAGATCACAAGTAGGCAGAGAGGCAGGCAGAGGCAGAGAAAGAAGCAGGCTCCCCGCCGAGCAAGGAGCCCGATGTGGGACTCGATCCCAGGACCCTGGGATCATGACCCGAGCCGAAGGCAGCCGCTTAACCAACTGAGCCACCCGGGCGTCCCGACTTTTGAGAGTTCTTCATGTATTCTAGAAACAAGTTCTTTTTCAGACACATGAGTCACAAATATTTTCACTTGGTCTGTGGCTTATCTTTTTATTCTTTCAATAGTGTCTTTTGATGAGCAGAAGATTTTAATTTCCCCAAAGTCTCATGTATCAATTTGGGTTATTTTATAGATGGATTTTTGGTCCCTTTTCTAGAAAGTCCTTGCTTACACCAGAGTCACAAAGATTTTCTTCTATGTTTGCTTCAAGAAGTTTTATTTTTTTTAAGCTTTACATTTAGTTTTATGCTCCGCATTAAGCTAATTCTTGTAAATGGTGTGAGATATGGCTTGAAGTTTTTGTTTCATTTTTTACACATGGATATCCCCTTGTTCCAGCACTCTTTGTTGGAAGACCGTTATTGTTCACGCAATTGCCTTTACATCTTTGTCAAAGAAATCAATTGTCCATATATGTCTCTGTCTATTTCTGGACTCTCCATTGATGCCAATACCACACTTAATTGATTACTGTGGCTTTTTAATAAGCTTTAAAATCAGGGACTGTTATTTTTCCAGATGTGTTCTTTTTCAAATTATTTGACTGTTCTAAGTCATAAGCATTACATATGGATCTTAGAATTAAGTTATCAGGGGCTCCTGGGTGGCTCATTCAGCTAAGCATCTGTCTTCGCCTCAGGGTATGAACCCAGGGTCCGGGGACTGAGCCTTGCATCGGGCTCCCTGCTCGGCGGGAAGCCTGCTTCTCCCTCTCCCACTCCCCTAGCTTGTGTTTCCTCTCACTGTCTCTCTCTGTCAAATAAATAAATAAATAAAATCTTAAAAAAAAAAGAAGTTATCAAATTCTACAGAAAGGCCTGTTGGGATTTTAATTGGGATTGTGTATAGATCAATTTGAGGAGAATTGACATTTTAATAATAGTACAGCTTCCTGGCCATGAGGAAGGCATATCTGTCTGGTTATTTAAGTCTTCCTTTAATTTCTCTCAGTAATCTGTAGTTAGCACACAGTTCTTTACATCTTTGTCAGATGTTCTCATAAGCATTTCAATATACTATTATAAATGGCATTTTGAAAAAGTTCAGTTTCTAACTGCTCAGTGCCATTATGTAAATACATAACTTATTTTTGTATATTTATCTTGAGTCCTGAAACTTTGCTAAGCTTACTGATTCTAGTAGCTTTTGTGGGTAAGTTCCATGAAGTGTTTTTTTACATAGATGAATGTATTATCACCAAATAAAGACATTGTTATTTTTTCTTTTCCAATCCAGATACTCTTTCTTTATTTTTCTTGCCTTATTGTACTGGTTGGAACCTCTGGCACAATGTTAAATAGAAGTGATGAGAGCAGACCTTATCAGTCTCTTCCCCATATCAAAGAGAAGGCATTCATGTTTTCACCAGTAAGTTTGATATTAGCTGTAGGTTTTCGTAGATGCCTGTAGATGAGAAAGTTCCCTTCTATTCCTGCTTTGCTGAGAGTTTTATTTTTAAATAAAAAATGATTGTCAGCTTTTGTCATCTATTGAAATGATCACATGGATTTACTAGTTTAATTTGTTAAGTGATGAGTTGTATTGATTGACTTTCATATGTTAAACCAACCGTATTCCTGAGAGAAATCCCAGTTGGTCATGATATATAATCCTTTTTATATATTCTTATATTCTAATTGCTAAAATTTTGTTTGGAATTTTTGCATCTGTATTCATGAAGGTTATTGATTCTTTGCTTTTTTTTTTAGCGATACTTTTCTGGTCCTGGTTTTGTCTGTTTGTTTTTATTTGTTCTGAGGGTGAGGCTGGCTTAATAGAATGAGTCGGGCAGTATCTCTCCTTTAAAAAAATTTTTTTTAAATACTTATTTATTTTAGCTGGGAGGGGGGAGAGGGAGAGGGAGAGAGAGTCCTAAACAGACTCCGCGCTGAATGGGGAGCCTGACATGGGGCTCATTCTCACGACCCTGAGATCATGACCTGAGCTGAAAGCAAGAGTTGACCCTTCAACCAACTGCACCACCCAGGTGCCCCTACAATTTTTTTGAAGAGTTTTGGTGCTTGGTATTATTTTTCCCTTAAATGTTTGGTGGAATTCACCAGTGAAACCATTTGAGCAAGTTTCCTTTGTGGGATGGTTTTTAACTATATGTTTCATTTCTTGTGTAGATGTGTGGTGATTTGAGTTATCTGCTTCTTCAGTAAACTTTGGTAGTTTGTGTCTTTCACATTATTTGTCCACCTTATCAATGTTATCATTGTCATAAAGTTAATAATCTTCCTCCGTTATCCTTGGAATTCCCTTATTATCTATAGACTCTGTGTCGATATCACCTCTTTCGTGATTTTGCTAATTTTTTTCTCAGTTTTTTCTTGAACAGTCTGACTGAAGGTTTATCTTTTTTTTTTTTTATCTCAAAGAACTATATTTTTGTTTCATTGATTTTCTATGTTTTCTACTTACTGGGTTCTACTCTGATCTTTATCATTTCCTTTTTTAACTTGAGTCCAGTTTGCTCTTCATTTTAGTTTCTTAACATGATTCAATGATCAAGTTCATTGATTTGAGACCATTATTCAAGCATTTGTATTGTAAATTTTCCCCTAAATTTGTGTTATAAATTCTACTATAAAGTTACTGCTTTAGCAGCATCCCACAAGTTTGATCTATGTATTTTCATATGCATTCATTTCAAAATACTTTCTAAGATTTTATTTCTTTATTTGAAAGAGAGAGAGAGTAAGAGCAGGGGGAGAGGCAGTGGAAAAAGCAGGGTCCCCACTGATCAGGGAGCCCCATAAGGAGCTTGATCCCAGGACCTTGAGATCATGACCTGAGCCAAAGGCAGACAACCAACTGAGCCGCCCAGGTGCCCTGTATTGCAAAGTACTTTCTAATTTCTTTTTTGATGTCTTTTTAAAACCGTAGGTTATATAAAAGTGCTTTATTTAGTTTATAAATATTTAAGGATTCCCAAAGATATTGCTGTTACTAATTTTTTGTTTAATCCCATTGTATCAGAGAACATACTTCTATGACTTGAATTCTTTTAAATTTATTGAGAGTTGTTTTATGGCCCAGAGTATGGTTTGTCTTGCTAAACATTCCATGTGCCCCTGTAAAGAATATATATTGTGTGGTCATCGGATAGAATATTCTGTAAATGACCAGGTTAATTTGAATATTTTTATATTCACTAAGGTTAAAGTATTTTATATTCTTACTGATTTTCTGTCTACCCATTCTATCAGTTATTGAGAGAGGAGTGTTAAAATCTTGGGCTGTAAGTGTGGATTCAAATATTTCTCCTTGTGTTGTAACAGTTTTTTCTTCATTTATCTTAGAGCTGTGTTGTTAGGAGTAAAAATGCTTAGAATTGTTATAGCATCTTGGTGAATTGACTCTTTTATATGATTAATTGAACTTCTTCATTCCCCATACTATTCCTTGGTCTAAAATTCTCTTAGTGTGATATTAATATAGCATCTCCAGCTTACTTTTGATAAGAAGTAGCATAGTATATCTCTTCTACTCTTATTTTTTTATTTTAAAATTATTTTATGGTAGAATATGTTCATGAAATCAAGCTAAGGATCAAGGTAACTTACAGTTTTGCTTACAGTCTAAACCTGGGATTTAGGGTGTGCCCCTGTGTTGCACATGTCCTCAGGTGTGTGGTTTTGAATGAATTCTTACAATTCTTTTGTTCTCCTAACAGTTTTTTCATATATTCTTGGCTCATAGTAGGTGCTCAGTAAATATTTGTTAAATTGAAAGTTTTGTTTACTAACTGCAGAAAGGAAAACATTCTAATCCTTTCACTTTTCACCTATTTATGTCTTTATATTTAAAGTGTATTTCTGGTAGGGAGTATTGTTGGTAGGTCTTGCTATTTTATCCAATTTGACAATCCCAACATTTAACTAAGATATTTAGACTGTTTACATTTAATGTGAATATTAATGCAGTAAGATTAAAATCTGTCATCTTGCTATTTGTTTTTTACTTGTCTTACTCTTTGTTCCCTTTTCCCTGTTTTTATACCTACTTTTGGATTAATTAGATGTTTCTTATGTTTTCTTTTTTTGTCTCTTTTGTTGATTATTAGCTATAATCTTTTGCTTTGTTATTTTAGTGCTATATTTAGGGTTTGTAGTATAATCTTTGACTTGCCACGGTCTACTGCAGGTGATACTGTGCTTCATGGCATATAGTATACAAGCTTACAAATACTGTACTTTCATTTCTCCCAAACTTTGTGCTGTTGTCACATATTTTTCTTTTATTTGTGTTTTAAACCTCATGCTACCTTGTTTTTTGTGTTTTTGTTGTTGTTGTTGTTTAGACAGCCCATTGTCTTTTAAAGAGATTTTAAATGTAAGGAAAATTTTCATGTATTTACCCACGTGATTACCATTTCCAGTACTCTTCACTCCTTTCTGTAGACATAACTTCCCTTCTGATATCATTTTTCTTTTTCTTGAAGAACTTCCTGTGACATTCTTTGTAGCATGGGTCTGCTGGTGATGGATGCTTTCAGCTTTTGGATGTCTGTAAACATTTTTTTTTTTTTTTTTTTTGCTTTTTTTCCCTTCCATCGTCTTGATTTGATTTACTTTACTCTTCTCCTTTTCATTTATTAATGTGGGAATTTATGTTATTGATGTCAGACTTTTCGTCTTTTGTAAAGTAAGCATTTCACACTCTAAAATTCCCTCTCAGCAGTGTGTACCTGCATCTGACATATTATTATATGTTGTATTTTCATTTTCATTAAGTTGTATGTATATTTAAATTTTCTTTGAGATTTCTCTTTAGCCAATGGTTTATTTATATGTATACCATTAGTTTTCATGTGTTTGGAAATTTTCCTGTTGTCTTTCTAGTAGTGGTTTCTTTTAAATTTGTTGAGGTTTGTTTTATATCCAGGATGTAATCTACATTGGTGAATATTCCAGGAGCATTTAAAAAAAATGTGTATTCTGCTGAAGTGCACTATATGTCACTTACGTACTGTTGGCTAAACTTTGTTATTCATTTCTTCTGGAAACTTCTGGAACCTTGCTTGCTTGCTTGCTGATTTTCTGCCTATATTTTCTATCAATTGCTGATAGTGGGGTGTTTCAGTTCTGAACTGTGATTGTCCATCTCCTTTCCACTCTTTCAGGGTTTTCTTCGATGTATTTTTGTTTTTTAAAGATTTTATTTATTTATTTGACAGAGGGAGATCACAAGTAGGCAGAGAGGCAGGCAGAGAGAGAGGGGGAGGTAGGCTCCCTGCTGAGCAGAGAGCCCGATGCGGGGCTCGATCCCAGGACCCTGAGATCATGACCTGAGCCGAAGGCAGAGGCTTAACCCACTGAGCCACCCAGGCGCCCCTCTTTGTTGTATTTTGAGGCTCTGTTGTTTGGTGCACACGTATTTGGGGTCATTATGTCTTCTTGAGTTGATTTGTTCATCATTATGTGGTATCTTTGTCTCTAGTAAACTTTGCTTTGAAGTCTACTTTTACAGATATTAATATAACCAGTCTTAACTTTTTTTAGATTTAGTGTTTACATGATATATCTTTTTCTATCCTTTCCCTTTCATCCTACCCATATTGTTTGTTTGAGGTGAAGTTTTTTTTTATAGCTAGCGTATTATTGGATCATGAGGGTTTTTTTTGTTCTTGTCATTGTTTCTTTGTTTACTCTCCTCCCCCCATGACGGTAGATGCCCACACTCCCATGTTGGCCTTGATGACTTGGGTGGGAGGTGGGATCATAGTTGTTCCGTGGTGTTTGGCTGGTGTACACAGCAATTCTGGTCTGAAAGTTTTCTTTCTTGGTAGGCTGCTGCTTTTCTTGTCCTTTGGCTAGAGAGAAAGCCAATTTTTCTTGGGCTTTATGTGCCTCTGTTCATTGGCATTTCGAGGTTGCCAGCTCGTCCAGCTCCAAAGTCTGGGATATATGAGGCGCAAAGCAAACCCACAGCACTCACCATCATGTTGTTCCTTGGGTGCCAAGGCTCCTAGCTGGTGTGCTACCTTCTTGCCACCTTTTACAGTCCTCTTCTGTTTAGTTTATACGTAATGTCCGGGAGTTTTCACTGTACCAAGTACAAGGGATTGGGAAAAGCATGTTGACTCCGTCTTTCCGGCGGCAGAATTCTTTTCCATTGTTTCAGAAGAGACATTTCACTGCATCTAGAATTCTAGGTTGACATTTTTTTTCTTCCAGTACTTTAGGGAGACTGCTCCCCTATCTTCTTGTTTTTATTATTTCCTATGAAAAATCCTCTCGAATCTTGATTTTTGTTTCTCTCTTCATAATGTGTCTTTTTTTTTTCTTCCTGATATTGAGCAGTTTGGTTATGCTCTGCCTCAGTGTAATTTTCTTTATGATTTTGTGTCTGGAGTTCATGGAGATTCTTAGATCTGTGGGTTTACATCTCTTAAACAGCCCCTCTCCAAAAGCAGATGACTTGACCAACCTTATGGCAAATGCTACACTGCTGTTAATTTGTAGTTCAACTCCGTTGTTCATCACCAGATTCCATATTGTTATTTAATAGGTGTGCATATGCTTGGTACCCCAGATACACAGGCCCTTTTCTACAGTGTTCTAGCTTGAAACCCTAGGGGGCATAAGTTGAAAACTTCCCTAAGTCAAAGGCCCATCTCGTCTTTTAAATGTTAGATAACTGCAGGAAGGCGAAACTTGTCTTCTAGGGGTGAGTTTGCAAATGTAGGAGCACAGACCTGGAACCAGGCTGACTTGGGTTTGAACTCCACCTCTTGCTGTGTAATTATGGGAATGTTATTCAACTCTTTTGAGCCTCCAATGTGTAAAATAGGGATGATAATCATACCTACCTACAGGACTGATATGTGGAATAGATAAGTAAATGTGGAACAGAGTTAAGCACTCACGAAATGGTACCTATTGTCATTGTTGGTATTTTTTTAATAGCTTTATTTTTAACGTTTTTTAGGTTCATAGTAAAATCGAGCAGGAAGTACAGAGATTTCCCTTAAATATGCACATACAGAACTTCCCGCACTATCCTCCACTAGATTTGTACATTTGTTATAATCAATGAATCTACATTGAGACATCATTATCACCCCAAATCCATAGTTTACATTAGGGTTCACTCTTGGTCTTGGACATTCTGTGGGTTTCGACAGATGTATGATATATGTATCCACCATGACAGTATCACACAGAGGCGTTTCACTGCCCTAAAATATCCCCTTTGCTTTGTCTGTTGATTCTCCCTTCCCCTAACCCTTGGCAGCCACTCATCCTTTTACTATCTCCGTAGTTTTGCCGTTTCCAGAGTATCATCTATTTCAACTGATATGATATAAAGCCTTTTCAGATTGACTTATTTCAACTTTGTAATATTCATTTAAGCGTCCTCATGTCTTTTAATGGCTTGATAATCCATTTCTTTTTTATCACTGAATACTATTCCATTTAATGGACGTCCATTTAACGGACGTACCATTTCCATTTATCCACTCACCTACGGAAGGACGTCTTGGTTGCTTCCATATTTTGGCAATTGTGAATGAAGCTGCCATAAATGTCTGGGTGCAGATTTTTGTACGAACATGTTTTCAACTACTTTGAGTAAATACCAAGTAGCCGTTTTGCTGGATTGTATGGTAAGAGTATGTTTAGTTTTATGGGAAACTGGCAAACTGTCATCTGAAGTGGCTGTACTATTTTGCATTCCCACCCGTGTGATTAGAGTTTCCATTGCTCCACGTCCTCATCGGCATTTGGCGTTGTCAGTGTTTTGGATTTTGGTCATTCTAATAGGTGTGTAGTGGAATGGAATCTTGTTTTAATTTTCAGTTTCCCAATGACAGACAATGTGAAGCCTCTTTTCATATGCTTATTTGCCATCTGTGTATTTTCTTTGGTGAGCTGTCTGTTCAGAACCTTGCCCATTTTAAAATTAGGCTGTTCATTTTCTTCTTGTTGAGTTTTAAGAATTCTTTGTTTATTTTGGAGCCTTTGGCATTTTGATTTGAATTATTATTGTCTTCAGTGCTCTCCGGGTTTTCTTGACACCTCAGCATTCTAGGCTGCAAAAATAAAAAATCTGTTTTCTCTTTTTGGAGGGAAGTAGAGAAATTATCTTCACTTGAAAAAAATTAAAGGCGGTTTCCCCAGGATTACCTTGATCCAAAAAGAATTTCAGGCTGCCTCTTAGGTACAACGGTAGCCCCAACATGAAGCCTCATGGGGCTTCCATGCTGTAAATCCCTCCCTACAAAATTAGCTTATTCCATGTGTTTCTTAATAATTATCTTATTACGTAGTGAGAAATAACCTGCTCAGCACAGCCTTGCCTTTCTTTCGTGTCTTCCACAGGCGTGCGTAGGTTAACAAGGGCCTTGCTCTACTCCGCGGCGGTGACAACACACCTAGTAACAAGCCACCCTAACTTCTAGAGGACTGTGCTGGCCTAGAGCCTGGATCATTCTATAAAAAATAGTCACTAACGCTACTGAAGAAAAGTATGTCCCATTGCAGGTGAAGGATGTATTATATTCTCTGATTTCCATCTTCCCACCCCTTCACTATGCATCAGGAGATTTATATCAGGGGATTCATTTTCATTTTATGTCTTTTTATTTACGCACCAGTTCCTTTGCAAGTAATTTTAATTCTCCCTTTTATGAGAGTGAGGTTTTGTGTCTGTGTATTCCTATATAAGATAAAGGAAATGATTGTTTTTAATGCAGATTTGAAAGAAATATAATGGATTTCAGCTACAACAATTTCTCCCCATTTAGAGGAGATGAACACCTAGTTAGATGAAGAACGTCATTTCTCGTATAATTTGAATACATCCTGTTTCCATGACAACTTGTACTTACCAGCTTGCCTGGTAAAAGAAGTGTTTGAATTCTTTCTTTGATAGAAGATTTGACCAGACACTGGGATTCCGGTTTTTGAATTTGAATAATTTAATTCCAGTTTGGGGGTATGTCTCTTCTAAACATGGGCTGCTTTTGAAGGAAACAAACCCAAAGATCATTGAGGGGCAGGGGTAACTCCACCTTCAGAATAAAAGGAGAGGATTCCCAGGCCAAATGCTAATGAACCCAGGAAATGATGTTGTCGCAGGTTGTACTCATTTTCTGACATCTTCCAGTTTAATTAAATCAACAGGATGATGTAACAGCTTATTAAGATGCTATTTGATTTGACAGAGAATGACTCAGTTACTCCTTGCCATCTGGACACTATGATCATTAGGCTTGTTTCCTCACTGCAAACTTGAGTCTTGCCTTTATGGGTGGTCTGTGCCCTCTTCGTGCTGAATTTCGATTCTTGCAAGGAGTATGGTTTTATTAATGAGTATCCCTCAGAACGAACGATAGGAAATTATTTGCATCATTAACTATGCTTGTGCAAAACATGAGAAAGATGATACTGTATTTTATGGACAAGATGATGTTTTATGTCATATGAAATATTTTAGTCCATAAAGCAAGAAAGTACGACCCCTTTAGGGCCCTTTTAGGGCATTTTAGGAATGATAGAGTTAACTCCAAGTTAGGATAATTCAGAGTTTAGTTCTGAGGGACCTGGAGGGTTTTGTAAGGACAAAAGTGATTCTTAGCTATCTCCAAGATCGTGCTCAATGATGATAAATATTTGTGACCCAAAACGCGTGTGCACAGTGGTCTGTGGGGTACCAGGTTTATCATAACTCCCATTAGAAACCACATTTTTTGAAGATTTTGTTTTATTTGAGAGAGAGAGAGAACAGAGCGAGCCAGAGAGAACAGGGTGGTGGGGAAAGGGGCAGAGGGAGAAGCAAACTCCTTACTGAGCAGGGAGCCCTCTGAGCCCAGGACCCTGGGATTATGACCTGAGCTGAAGGCAGACGCTTAACCGACTGAGCCACCCAGGCACCCCTGTTTCTTTATTTTTGTATTTATTTAAGCAATCTCTACACTCAACCCTGAGATCAAGAGTCTCATGCTCTTCCAATTGAACCAGCCTGGTGCCCCAAAACTAAGGAACTTTTAAAGATACACCACACCATGCAACTTAATGTTATGTGCATAATATGTAAAAAATGAAAGCCAACAGGAAAGAAGGAAAAAAATGACAATATCTTTCTATATTGGGAGTATGGAATTCTAGCACTTGATAAATGGAAAGAGATCAAGTAACCACAGAGATTTCTTTGGCCTAAAATTCTCTTTGCAAGCATCTTCATGATTCCTAATGTAGCATTTTGCTCAGTAGTTGCAGTTCTGAAAATTTTATGCAATTGTAATATTTTTTTGGAAAACAAATAATATGGCTTTATTCCAAACCTGCTTTATTTTCCTTTTCTAATTGCCCATCAATTGATAATAGCTTCTCAAATTTTATTATTATTATTTTTAAAGATTTTATTTATTTATTTGACAGAGTAGAGCGATCACAAGTAGGCAGAGAGGCAGGCAGAGAGAGAAGGGGATGCAGGCTCCCTGCTGAGCAGAGAGCCTGATGCGGGGCTCG
The DNA here is from genome assembly GCA_028534135.1 of Potos flavus. Lineage (NCBI taxonomy): Eukaryota > Metazoa > Chordata > Mammalia > Carnivora > Procyonidae > Potos > Potos flavus. The sequence continues at coordinate 32,959,740 of CM052898.1, read as the reverse complement.
ATGCGGGGCTCGATCCCAGGACCCTGAGATCATGACCTGAGCCAAAGGCAGAGGCTTTAACCCACTGAGCCACCCAGGCACCCCACTAGCTTCTCAAATTTTAGAGGACTCAGCTCTTAAGAAGTAAATGACTTATAAAATATTTTAATACTTACTTTCATGAATGTTTTAATCATAGAAGGATTCATTATCCAGATATTTATTGAATATTCAATACATGAGCAATCTTTAAAATACTCTCTGAGGAACACAAAGGCGACCTCTCCCCCCCACACACACACACAAGGAGCTTAGCCTAATACCAGAAATAAGGAATAGGTGGTCATTTTGTAACATGACTCATCACCTCCTAATATTTTGCTGAGTAAGTTTATATTTTCTGTATGATGATTTCTTATGCCATAATATGATGTGATTATTTAGGCTTTAAAATGAAGCTTTGAAAGGCGCAGTGCCCTTTCTCAAGAGTACAGGCTTGTACAAGGTTCCCCTAAGTGATTTCTGAGCCATAAGTGAAGGCTCAAAATCAAATCTTTTCCACGAAGAAGCTCTTCGCTATGAAGAAGTAACAGCTTGCCGCGGACTTACCCACTGTGCAAGCAAGCATGACCTTGCGGTGGGGACTGGAGGCCTCCTGCGTGGATGAGGGCCACCAAGTACCCTGTGGACACGCTCCAGGCGTGGCCAGCCGTTCCAGATTGCCCAGGACTGAGGGGTGGTTTTCTAGGATGTATGTTGCTGAAATTGGGACAGTCTCACACAAACTGGGATGGTTGGTTCTATACACCCTTCTCTCAATCTCTGAAGAACAGCTGTATTCAGGTAGCCTTGAGGCTGCCGTGTCAGCTCTGCCGGGAATTGTAATAGGGAAACAAGAACCGGTAACTGTGGGCGTTTTATGGCTCATGCAGGGCCTCACCTCCAAGCAGCACTGCGAAGCCAGTATTAATAGTCCACGCATTTTTCAGTTGATGAAAAAGAAGACTCAGAGAGGTTGATTGATTTGTCCCAGATCACACAGCTGTGGGCGCAAACACACATTCGGGGGTTTTCCCCTGATCACATTGTCCCTACTGACCATCTCTTCTTCCCTTTAAAAAAATCCCAAAGACCGGGTTGAAGCCTGCTAGCTTTCCTTTTCAGGTGCATTCTCCGCCCTGAGCATCTTCACAGCTTTGGTTGACTGAGAGGCCAGGGGCGCATTAATAACTAGTCTGTGATGGGGAGCCAGTGGTTTGCGGAGAATTGTATTTATTGCAGTGTTGCACGTAACGGAGACAAACCTTGGTAACAGTCTGAATGCTGGCAGTAGGAGCGGGTTATGGTAACCTTAGATATAAAACCTCCAGTTACTTATTCAGGAATAGCAGAGAATTGGAAGCCAGGAGAAGCCAACTATGGCCAAACCATTGGCAAGTCCAGAGAACGAAGGAGAGGAACGCTTTCCTCTAGAGGAAAGGGGGGAGCTGGAAGGCTGTTACAAACAAAAAACCTACTGGAGTAAACTGGGAGCTCAGAGTATAGAGACTTTCCATTGGCTGAGTTGTGACTGCATCTCAGGGGCTGGGCTGTTGCTGGAGGAGGAGGAGGAAAGCCTTCCTCCTGCTGGGGTAGTAGTGGAGGTAGGTGTATTGACTTGTAGTGTGCATGTCTTCCTGTTGGGTATGCAGCTGGCCACAGTGGTAGTGCTACGAGCTTCCCCTCTGGCCTCCTGACTCCATGTTCAATGAGGTTTCCTTTATTAATTTTCACAGCTATATAAATCTTTGTTCTTCCAATCAGTGAACCACGGTGCAGTCACAACAAAGATCCCTTAATCTGAATTCTTAGGCCGTAGAACCAATGTTCCTGAAGTCATTGGGACTTTTTTCCTAACCAAGGCAAAGCACGCCTTGGTAAGGGGTTTGGGCACCTGCTCAGCCATGCCTCCAGAACCCTAGATATCTTCCCCCTTTCTGGAGTTTTGTTTGGTCACTGAGCTCCTGTGACAGAACTCACCGTGGCCCTTGAAGAATGGGGAATTTATGTGAGCAGAGAAGAGAAGGCTCAGGAAAAAGTGGGGAGATGAGAGTGCACCCAGTAGGTTTACTGAGAGGGGAGAACACGGATCATAGATTGAGTCAAGTCGCGTCCCCTGTGTGCCAGACGCTGCACTAGGAACTGGGGAGGCACTGGGGGAGGAGGAGCTCACAGGCCTGCCTTCGGGAGCTCCTGCCTTGGCAGAGCTGAAGACGTACCAAGTGGAAGAGGGTGCATCCAAATGGAGATATTTATATATATGTTTCAAACTACGTATACTTGCTCTGTGTTAATACATATACATATGCTTGAAATATATTAATATATTTCCAAGTATATGCAAATTTAGGTATATATATAATCAAATACATTTGGAAATTTACTTGCAAATGTATTTGGAAAGGTGGGTTGAGTGGGAAGATTGCAAATGCTAGACTGGAGATTTCAGATTTCAGCGTGTGGGAGAGAGGCAGCCATATAGGCTGAGCAAAGAAGTAGCAGGGAAAAGGTGCTTTTTAGGAAGAGTAATATACCATCCTCAGAAAGGATAAACTGGCAGAGGAGAAAGACTAGAAATTGGGAAACAAATCCACTGACTGTTCCTTTCAATCAACAGCTGTCGTATACCCAGTTCTTTTCCTTCACAGATCTTGGCAGCATGCCATCCACATGGCCAGACCTAGGCTGGGTACCAAGGGCTGGTCCTCTTGGACCAGATGTCCTGGGGTATCAGGATACCAGATGCCCAGATGGGCGGTAGATCCGTGCAGCTATGACGTGCATTCGGGAAATCATCGGTGGGGATGAGACTCTGCTCTGGGGCTGGACGGTGGGGCAGCTCTTGCCCAGGAGGCCTGAGTGGGAGAAGCAGCTAGTCGTGCACAGCAGAGACGGGCCCATTCGGCAGAGGAAACAGCTTGTGTAGGTGCCTCGAGGCTGCAGAGAAGCTGTGAGGAACAGGGAGAGTGCAGCCATGTGGTTGGAAAGGCAGGAAGCGTGTAGAAGATACTGAGCCGTGTTTGCAACCAGAAAGAGATGGTGAGAGCAATAGGAAGCAGGCAAAGCACGTTAGGCATGATTGAATCGGTGTTTGGAGACAGCGGCTGAGACTACTGTCTGGCACCAGGTGGGAGAGGCAAGTGCTGGAAGCAGGGAGACTGGTCAGAAGCATGTTGTGATTGGCCGCAATGCAGGAGGGGAGGACTGGGGGTGGGTGTTACTGGTGAGAATAAAGAAGGAAGACCAATGCAGGGGCGGCAGGAGGAGCAAAACCAGGACCGTGTGGCTGATAGGAGACCATAGATGTGGAGCGTGGGTCCACTGAACCTTGCTGTCACATTTTCCAGGCTCAGTGGTTGCAAGGACTTCAGTCTGCTTGTTGCAAATACTCAACAAATGCTATTTCGTTTACCCCCTTTCCCTTGCACTAGCAGCTCTGAACAAGACCCTCAAGGGTCTTTTAGATTCTGGACAAGTAACATGGGTCAAGCTTTTCCTGTGTGTGGCTTGCAAGGTGCATAAATGTATTTTCTCCTACGTGCCTCAAAGCAGCCTGTAGAGGGAGCTCTTGGTATCTCCATGTTCCTAGTGAGGAATGGGGCATTCGGCAAGGTTAATAACTTACCGAGGTCACACAGCTTACCCCTGGCAGGATCTTGGTTAAAGCAGGCTTCCGTCTCACTAAAGCAATAACTCTTAAAGTGCGTTATAGCCTCCCACGACACCCTCAGTGCCCCAGAGGTGTTTCAAGCCCGCCCTCCCACCTCCAGCCCCCCCCCCCCCCCCCGCCCCCGGAACTGACCTGACCACCTGCAACACCTGCCTTTGCTGGAAGCTTCAGCAGGGCCTGGGCCTCACTATCCCCTGAATCTAGAGAGACTGAGATCTGCCATCTAGTGGCCACTGCTTTCCTTTTTATTCGGAGCTTTTAAAAGAAAGGAAACCGGGAGTTCCCACATACAAGACAGGCTTGCGTATTTATAGCATCACACCCTGTAAACAGGAAACTTCTCAGTCTTAGAGAAGGAGCCTGGTAACATAAACATAGCATATTGGCAATGAGTTCCTCCGCCCATTCAACAAACATTTAAATATATATGTAATGCATATATATGTATATGCATATATATTTAAGTGTTTGTGTTTATATATGTTTACTCATACACACACACACACACACACACACACACACACACATGTATATTCATTCCACTGGAAAGTAAGCTCACTGAGATGGGGATTTCTTTTGTCTGTATTGCTCACTAATGAATTTCAAGAGCCTAGAACAGTGGCATTTGCATAGCAGACATGCAATAAATATTTACTGAATGTAGAATAAATGGGTACCTAGCATTAGTGCACCTTCCCTGTACACCAGGCAATTAACATGGGTGTTTTCTCATTTACTCCTTAGTGATGACTTAAGAGACAGGAAATGTCAAGATGCTCGTTTCTTAGATGTAGAGACTGAGCCATAGAGGGACAAGAAGCTTACCAGGTCTGGGGAGAGCTGCTGGGTTTTTGACTCAGGTTTGCTGACTTAAGAAACTCTGCCTTGAACTACGTGCGTGGTACCTCTCGTCTGCTCTGTGTGCAGGCATCGTGCGCGACACTGCTGCCATTTTGATGGGCGGTAGAGGCGCCTTTAGGTAGCCATTCCCCTCCTGTATTTTGACTTTACTGAGTGAAGTTTTCCATCCCACAGTGCTATGACAGAGGCAGCAAATGGAGGGAATTCAAGAAAGGCTGGCCGGCCAACAATGAGTCCCTGTCACTAGCTAGCTGTGTGGCTGTGTGACCTTGCACAGTGCCCCCACACCTCAGCTTCCTCATTAGTCAAAGGCGGAGACAGAGATAGGATCCCTGCCTTCCCTTCTAGCTCCTATATTCTACCATTCCTCTGACTCCTAGGGAGCTGGATGAGAGTGAAGAGAGAGGACCACTGGTTCCTAGGCAACCAGTACCCGCCTCACCCATGTTGCCATGGTGATGATGGAAGTTGGGCTGATGGGATTACCAGCTCGTGCTAATTGCACATGAGAGCTCAAGGTCTCTGTCTTGCTTGCTGGCTGGCTTGCTCTTACTTTCTCATTCTTCTAGGAACTGTGGAAAGATCTCCTCTCCTCCATCTGCAGCATCCCCAAGGCAGCCCTAGTGCAATGGAAAGCAACTGGAAATGGAGCCTAGCTGTGCCTCTGAGTAGCTGTGTGACCTTGCGCAGGTTACTTGGCTTCTCTGAGCCTCCCTTTCCGCGTACGGAAAATGAAGGTGTTGGAATAAGGACCCCATCTAAGGCTCTTCCCAGCTCTCAAATCCTTTGATGCCTAGGGAGCATGTCAAGGGAGCAGACCACATTGTTACTAGGCAACCAGCAGGCACCCTGCCCAAGTTGCCTTGGTGACTGGATACTAGAGGGGAGGGGAGTAGCTGCTGCAGCTAATTGCTTAATTATTTATGAATGCCTCAAGTCCTTTTTGTTGTTTTCGTTGCTAGGGGCTGTGGGGTCACCTTCTCTCCCTCCCTCCTGCTACCCCAAGTCGTCTGAGGTGCGCATTACACAGTGGGAGAGCACGTTGGCCCGGATCTCAAGCTCCTCGCGTTCTAGTCCTGCCTCTGTCATTTCCCAGAGCTGTGGCCTCGGGTAAGTCACCTCACCTCTCTGGGCCTCAGTTTCCTCCTTTGTAAAATGGGGGGCTCGCTGAGATAATCTCCACACTCCCTTTTTACCCCGAATTTCTAATTCCTGCTGTCCAGTTGCAAAGTGGGGAAGAGGAGGGGAATTTTCCTAATTTTTTATCTTCTAAGGAGGAGTCTGAAGAGCAGTAACAATAGTCAAGTCTCTTACACATTTCAAACAGGAAAGGGATGAAAATTAGGTGCATTATTCTCTGCTTGCCTCTCATCCTAGCCATGTTGCCTGACCTGTTTTATTAATCTTAAGGTCATTTAAGTTTTATGCTTTTGTACATCGCCTCCTTCCAAAATAGATCTGAGAGGTTCACAGTATAAGATGCATATGTGTAATTAGGTCATTAAAATAAATATAGGAGTAAGTTAATATAAAAATAGTGATGCTGCTTCATTGGTTATTACCAATGTTCTGATTAGGCATCAGATGTAATTCTGAGCATCCTGGAAGCCAAAGCAAAAAGAGAGGGAGGTACATAACTGTTACTCAATAAGGAAAAATTGCCAGATGGATCCCTGTTCTAAATTCTGGAAGTAATTTATCATGTGGTGCTTACTGTCTTTTAGAAACTGCAGATAAAACTTTTAAAATAACCCTTTGTTGTCGACAGTATTGTTGAAGGACAGAAGGAAGAAGCTAGACTAGACAATTTGATGAGTCCTAATCTAATTAGAAGGCAATAAGTCCCTTCCTACCTTAGAATTTTATGAAGATAACTCTCACTTAATAACCATAACTTCAGAGTCAACCATTAACTTCTAAATCAGTTATATATAAATTCATGTAACCACCTTGCACAATAATTTAACAATATGTGTCAATTTTTTTAATGCAGACCAAAATTCTACTTCTCCAAACTTATTCTGAAATAAACTTGTGCAGCTGAAGAAAGACACTGAATATAAAAATGCTTATGGTAGCATTATTTATAAAAGAAAATGACTAAACCATATAAGTCTTGGCTAGTGAATTAAATTTTATTATTTCTTTACAATGGATTATTTTGAAGCCCTTGAAGTAGAGCTATATGTTTTGATATGGAAAAAAATCTTCAAATATATAATGTTAAGTACATAAGGAGGTGCAGAAGTGGTATAAAATGCTTCTCTTTCTCTTATAAAAGATATAGATAGGTATACAATTTCTGTATCTAGATACACGCTTTTATGTGCCTACTTGCATTTTTCCGGAAGGAAACTGTTAACAGTGGTTTCCTCTGGGCAGGAAGATTGATAGCCTTGGGAGGGAGGGAGACTTACTATTCACTGCCTTGTTTTACTATGTGATCCTGTTCATTCTCCAGTTAGAGAGGCAGTAGAACCTGGCAGTTAAAAACCTAGACTCTGGAGTCTGAATCCCTGTGTTCAAATCCCAGTTCTATCACTTATGAGCTGTGTGACCTTGGGGTTAATTTAACTTCTGGATTCCTCATCCATACAATAGTACCTTCCTCATTGGATTGCTGTGAGGATTAAAAGAATTAATACACCCAGAACAGCCTAAACAATACCATATATGCTTTTTCTTGAAAAAATAAAAGGAAAAAAATATACAAACAAAAAACCCTGCATCTAACCAAAAGGAGCCCTAGGATCTCAGAGCCAGAAGGATTTTATTAATATGTCACTGCTTTCAGCATCATATGTTGTATACAAAGTATATTTGAAGCAGAGATCACAAAGCATTGGTCTCATTTAGCTTGTCATTTTATCTGAACGTGAATACCTTTTAGGGAAGGCACCTATCTTGGGATTCACAATAGGCATTTACAATCCTTGAACCCATCTGGTCTTACAGCTCCTATTCTGGTCCATCCCAGTGAATGCTCAAGCTAAGAGGAGAACATATGCTAGGCCAGGTAGAAAATCAATGAGACGATGGAACTCTCCATCCACAGCTGTTACGGGCCAGGGAGGGTCTAACCAAAACCCGAGCTTCGAGAGGGCATCCATGCCCGTGCCAGTTATGACATGTGTTCACAGCCCCCAAGGAGCTGTGCTGAGAGGATTCCTCTTTCTTTGGACCCAGAAATCTTACGGCCACAGGGATTTCCTCTGTCTTCAGAAGTTCGGAGAGCAGAGGGTTCTATGTTCAAGAATGCCTGGTTTCCTTCTTCTTTGCAGGTGCTTTGGGGCAAATCTGGGGACTTAGGCTGACTTTGGGAACCTTCCTCTGAACTTGGCCACACTCTGGGCCAGACTTAGTCCCTTACTATAGACACTTGGTGGCCCTGAAAAGGGTGGGATGGGAGCTACGTTCCCTTAAAATGAGCTGAGTTAGGAAATGTGCTCACCTTGAGGAACGCAAAACTGACCTATCACAACTTCATGCCCAAGTCGGTGGTTCCTGGCTTGTGTCTGTCTGGCCCCCCTTCGGGCACTCTTGGGCATTCCAGTCTCTTCATCATTTGGCCAGCGGTTCCCCTTGCCATCTTTCTGTCACATCCAACTGTGCTTCCATCTGCCCTTCCATCCCTCCATCCTCCTCCAACCATCTGCCAGCTTTCCACCCATCCTTCAGACTGCTGGTATTTCTATGCACCCGCCCTCCCCTCCCACCATGTGCGTCTGAAACTCCATCCACTGGTCCATCCGTCCATCCGTCCATCTTTCCGGAACCCGCCCGTCCATCTCACCGGCCTCCGGTCTGGCTGCAGAACCAGCCCTCTCTCTCTGACCAGTCCTGTGTTCCCCGACCCCAGAGCCCGCTAATCCGTGCCCGGCGGCAGCTCTGCCCTCCCCCCGGGGCCGGCCGTCGGTCCGCCGCCCGCCGGGTGCGTGCCCGTGCCAAATGGGCCCCGCCGCCCGCAGCGGGTCGGCCGGCTTCGGTCTGGCGGCCCGGCCGGACCGAGCCCCCGGCGGCCGGCGGCGCGGCTCCCAGGCCGGGCGGGCGGCGGGCCCGGGGCGGGGCGGGGCGCGCGCGGGGCGGGGCGGGGCGGCCGCGCCGGGGCGGGCGGGGGCCGGGGTGACTCAGCCGCCGCTCGCCCCGCGGTCCGCGCGTCCGCCGGCCTCGCAGGCGGGGCGGAGAAAATGGCGATGCCCCCGGCCGCCGTGCCCCCCGCCCGGGCCCGGGAGCCGCCGGGGCCCCGCGCCGCCGCCGCCGCCAACGCCAACGCCGCGCCGCCGCTCGGCCTGCAGCAGCTGTCGGCGCTGCGACCCGAGCCGGGAGAGGTCCCGCTGCACTCGCCCTGGACCTTCTGGCTCGACAGGTGAGGGGGCGCGGGCCCCGCCGCCGCCGCCGCCGTGCGCCCGCCCGGCCCGCGCCGCCGCTTTGTCTCGGCGCCGCCCGGGGCCCGGGCTCCGGCCCCCGCTCCGCGGCCGCCCGCGCGCCCAGGACTCGCGCAGAGCCGGCTCCGGAGCCCGGGGCCCGGCCGGGGCGAGCGAGTGTTTGGCGGCCTCGCCTCCGGCCGGGAGGACACAGGCGCAGCCCCAAAAGTTTCGGCAGCACTTTCCCCCTTTATTTCCCTCCAAGGAAGCGTGCCCGCGGGCGGCGGTCCTGGCCAGGCGCTGGGGAGATGGGCCAGCCGGGGGTCGTCGGGTCCTCGCTGTAAAGTGGGGAGAGCCGTGCTGTCCTGGCGGCCCCCGCGGGGCTCCCGGGGAGCTCAGGACCCGGCCTCCGCTGTGACAGCGCTCGGGGAAGTGGGCCGGCCCCCTGGGAAGTGTGCGGGGGTGCCTGGATCCCGGCCCAGCGGGGGCCTCCGCTCCGTGCCCCACCGAAACTGCCACCGACACTTCTTGGCATTCTTTCTCAAACGCCGGGCGGGTATTTTCTTGACAATTTACTGTGCAACCACACGCCTTCTAGGCGCTGGGAATTCAACGGTGAGCGACACCTCGCTTTGTCAATAAAGTGGGGACGATTATAGCTTTCTCAGGGGACAGCTCAGGTGCCATCTCCTCAGAAACGCCTCCCTGACTACCGTATCTAAATGAGTACACCCCCATCTTGCAATCATTCTGTTTTTCCCCTGCTCTGTCTTGTTTTTCTCTGTAATGCTTGATGCTGCCACATAGTATTATGTATGAATCTGATTATTTTCAGTCTCGCTCAGTCCCTTGGTACTTTCTCCTCTGTTGAAAGCCAATGAGCAGGGGCTTAGTTTTTGACACTGACTGTATCCCAGCGCCTAGAACTGTGCCTGGCACATAGTAGGAGCACAGATGAGTAAATGCATGAATGCAAAGCCCTTCTTAGTATCCATTACTTTGTGGATGCCCAAAGATGACACCTCAAGGTTGTCCCAAAAGCTAACAGAAATTTTGATGACACTGCAGCTGTGGTTAAATGTTTGGAAGAAAAGTATATGACTGTTTTCTATGCAATTTACTGAATAGACCCAAATCTGGTCTTTAAAAGCCTCGCATAAAATTCCTGCAAGATTTTTAAAAAGTGATAAATCATCCTTTTAAGGAAGATAAGTTCATTCCTTTCTTCTTGTTGGAATTAGCACCCATGTATAAGAATCTGTAAGAACTGACACTTGGAGCCACTGTCTTTTCCGGGGACCCAAAGAAGTTGGGGGTGGGGAGATACAAAGAGTCTGGTTTTCTGAAACATTTTCACTTTCATTATGGGATGCTAAGAAAGCATTTTACTGTCATAATAGGAGTGGTTTTGGCTAACATTAGCAGAATGAAATCATGTGTCTTTGTTTTCAAGGTGCGCTGTAACTATTGCTACCAAGTATCTGTTTCCAAGGTGTTAAACCTTGGGCCTCTGGTCTTATGTTCTAACATGTGGAGATTGTTGCCTGAGGGAAGCAGTATCAAGAGAGTTTCTTTTTAAATGGCTCACAAATTAGTTGACTTAAAGGCACATCATTTTAAGAATGGTCCAAGATTTTTTTTTTTAAAGATTTCATTTATTTATTTGACAGAGAGAGAGATCACAAGTAGGCAGAGAGGCAGGCAGAGAGAGAGGGGGAAAGCAGGCTTCCTGCTGAGCAGAGAGCCCGATGCGGGGCTCGGGGCTCGATCCCAGGACCCTGAGATCATGACCCGAGCTGAAGGCAGAGGCTTTAACCCACTGAGCCACCCAGGCACCCCAAGAATGGTCCAAGATTTTAATGCTACATAACAACCAACAACTTTTTAAGAATATCTAGTATCTTTCAGGATAAGAGTACAGTAACTTCAGTGAAGACACAAACTCCAGCTTTCCTGGTATGCATTTGGGTATTTTTGTCCTCTGAAAGCTAGCAATCCAATAAAATGTTATTGCCACATTGTCCAAATTTGGAATAGAATTAATTACATTAATCTAGAAATTATAACTACTTCCAGCATTGCTCATTTGAATTCATTTTGCCTGATCAGTCGTCCCATAGCTTTTATTGAACATTGTCTCCACTTCTCTGGGAGTCCCTTACATTTATGTCAGCTGGCCGCGTCCCCTCGGGGTTATGAACACATTGTGTTCTGCAAGTTCTGTTTATAACTTTTTCCCCGTAGGAAAACAAGATTCTAGAGAGAGTGGTAAGGCTCAGGAGAGCCCTCCAAGGCAGTCTCCCCCCACCAGCATAGCTGATGTCTGCCACCGAGGGCATCAGTTTTGAGTTCCACAGCATCTAGAGGCCTTCTCATTCCTAAAACTCTCCTTTGGCACCTACCATCTGTTCTGTCTTCCCTTTCAGCCTATTTTGTGACCAGAGACAAGTGATCTAGCCCCACTATGCCTCAGTTTCATTGTCTGTAAAATGAGGATATTCAGAGACTCTCTCTCATAGGGGTTGTTCTGAGGATTAATGGATGAATATAAAACACTAACATGGGTGCCCAGCATAGAATAAGTGCTTAATAAATATGGATAACTAACATTGTTACCTGAAGCCCCCACATTACCACCACCCCCGACACACATACCAGCAGTCCGTGGAGCAGCTTGTCTGAACTTAGTGTTAGGAAGCCAGCAACCTGAACTCTTTCCCCCGCTGGATGAAATGGAGAGCCCCTTAAGTAGAGTTATTTGCATTTTCAATAGCAAATTCCAGGAAGCCCTTATTTTTGTAAGTGCGTGTGTTCTATTTGGACTATATGGCTAAGAATGCAAGCATTTGGGGTATAATTTTGATTGGGGATATAGAATGAAGAGTTTCCTCTGCTTTTCTGGATATCGAAAACCCGATCCTGTCTCGGTCTTGGAGGCTGCTCTTGGTTGCATGTCTCTGAGTGGTGACCCCCTTTCCTCCGAGTTTTGTCCACAGTACTCAGTCCTCAGGCCTTTTGTCCCCAGCCACACCAGCGGCAGCATTCAGTGACAAGACGTTCAGTTCCCTCGGTGCGCTGGTGATTTCCCACGATTTTACACTCGTGCACGCGTCTCCTGCTCTCTGTCTCCATACAGGTGTCTAATACACATCCAAACTCGACACATGTCAAACCACCTCTTCGGCTTCGATCCCAAGTTTGCCGCCTTCCATCTCCCGCATCTCAGGTCAGGTCACAGCAACTCCTAACTTCCGGTTGCTCAGCCTCCAGATCTTGGTGACCTCCGTGACTCCCCCCTTCCTCTCCTTCCCCATTCCTTCTTGCTCCCCTGCATCCACTCTGCACAGAGGCCATTGATTCTACCATCCCGGTGTATCCAGAATCCAGAGCAGTCTCACCGCCTGCATCCTAGACCTCGAGCCGCTCGGCCTCTCCCTCCTGGACCACTGCAGGAGAGCGCCGGCTGCTCTCCCTGCTTCTACCCTTGCCCCTACGGTCCCGTCCCATCACAGCAGCTGAAGTAGTACCCAAGTGAAGGCCTGTCACTTCTCTGCTCTCCTTTACACTCAGAGCAGAAGCCAAAGTACTTACAATTGCCCATGAGACTCTGCAGCATTTCCTGTCCCCGCCCCATGAGCCTTTCTCCCCCCCACTCCTGTCCCCCCTCCCTCTCCCTTCTGCCCTTCTAACTCTTTCTCTGTCATCCCAAGCATGGGCCTTGGCCACCAACAGTCCCTCCTGCCCGGACTGCTCTTCCCTCAGCCATCTGCTAGGACCGTGCTTTCCTCCCCTTCTGGCCTCTGCCCAGATGTCATCTTCTCAGCAAGGCCTTCCCTAACCACTGAGACAAAACGGCACGCACATCCTGACACACGCTCCCCATGCCCCTGACCCCGCTTTATTTTCTCCGTAGGATTCTGCGTTCGTCCGTCTTCTCTCACTGGAACGTCCGCTTCACAGGGTTCTTTCCGCATCATTCTGCCCTCAGCTCTGGATCAGCCCGTGGCACAAGTCAGCCCACACTGAAGAGTTCGGGGTTATGGAATTCTACTCCTAGTGACTTCCCCTTCTCCCCCGGTGGTTCATATTACTTGGAGTATCATTCGTAAACCTGCATCCTTAGCCTGACTGCTCTCCCGAGTTCTGGACGCCCTGTCTACCGCGTGCCGGCTAGCAATGCCACCATCCAACACGTTTTTCAGAGTTGGAATTTCCTGTGACTCCTCTTCTCTCTCAAGTCCACTACTCCATCTGGTTCTGTGCTTCAGATGTTTGATCCCCTGTTGGAAAACCTGCTCCAAGCCTAAGCCATCCCCTCCTCTCCCTGTGCCCACCTCCCTAGGCCCTGGCGTTCTGCGGCCCCAGGTACGCGCTGCTCCTGCCTGCGCCCACGCTCTTCCCTCCTCCCGGCATCCCCTTCCCGGGCTGCCAGGCTTAGCCTTCTAACCTGCCCCTGGTCTCGTCATTCCAAAACCCCCTGCCTTTCTCCTCTGCCACAGCAGTGTATCGTGACTCCTGTTCCCCGCCACCTAAGCGTGCCTCTCCTGTGTGCTTGTGTGCTCCAGGCAGGTGGAATTCTGGATCTCCAGCCCTACTTTTACCAGACTGGCTCTGATTGGTTTTGTTGTGGTACTTTGTTTTAGAAATGGGCCACTCTAGGGGCGCCTGGGTGGCTCAGTGGGTTAAAGCCTCTGCCTTCAGCTCAGGTCATGATCTCAGGGTCCTGGGATCGAGCCTCACATCGGGCTCTCTGCTCAGCAGGGAGCCTGCTTCCCCCCCCCCTCTGCCTGCCTCTCTGCCTACTTGTGATCTCTCTCCTCTCTGTCAAATAAATAAATAAAATCTTAAAAAAAAAAGTGTTCAAAAATGGGCCACTCTAATTTGAAAAGAGCATTCCCTAGCTTAGAAACAAAGACAAAACCTAAAACCCACAGCCTTCAGATTATGGTACAAACTTCTATATTGCTATTTTTAACATGAAACTCACATTTTTTTTTTTTAAAGCCTCATCTTCTATATGTCCCCAACTCCAAAATACCACTCAGTGTGTCCAGTCTCTCTGCTAGCAGTGGACTTGTGGCCCTTTTCCTGCATAAGCCATGGACTTGCCAGCCTCTGAGATTTGTCTCCTGATGTCCCTTGTGCTTGGAATGCCCTCCTCCCCTTTGTCTACCTGAAAAGCTGCTGTGCATCCTTCAAGGCCTTGCAAAGATTCTAACTCTGTAATTGTCCTTAAATATAACCTTTGCCCCAGGCAGGATTGAGCCTACCTCCTTTGCACTCCTGCCACACTTTTTTATAGGCCAGTATTTGTATTAAGGATTAGTGATTGCTCCTCTTTCCCTCCCTCTTGACCGTGAGACTCTGACTGCCTCACAACTGACGCCCCGGAGTGGACTTTATAGTGCACATGGTAGGTGCTTAGAGAGTATTTGCGTTCTTGTGTCTTTAGTCGCAAAGGTAGGCCAGTCACATACGTCTCCCACCAACCCGCCGCCTCGGGTTTACCTCTGCCCGACCAGTGTTTCTCACCATGTCATCCCTCCCCACTCACATCTGAATCGCCTGGCTGGGCCTCCTCAAATGCAAGCTCCCAGCCTTGCCTAGGACCTGCTCTCTCAGACCTCTAGGCTGGGATGCACGTTTGGAGCTAGCGTCGTCCGCATCACAACGAGAGAATTACTGCTCTGTTTATGGATCAGGTCAGTGCAGCCTGTTACTTGTCCATCACTGCTCTCGGCGCTAAGAATGCAAACTCAGTGCCGACTGGGTCCCGGGCCTCCCAGGAGGGATGTCTCTCGCACCACAGGCTCCCGGAGCGTCAGCGGAGTGTTCTGGGAGGTGGCAGGTTCCCGAGGGACACCCCTCTCACGGTGTGATGCTTTCACATGCATAGTGCTGCTGTGCTTCGTGAGAGCAAATCTGATATGGGGGAGCCGGGCCAGGCTTGCTAGAGAGGACCCCCAAACCATCCTCGTTCACGGAGTGGCCTTTTGGAACCAGGTGAGGGTAGAAGCCGCGTGGAAGGACGTAGTTGAGAGGGAGACACAGGAGCTGGCCTCTGCATCTGTTTCCCCCCATTTTTGCCTTTCTGAACCCGCAGGCTCTCTTAATGGCCCAGGATTTTACTTTCTGGAAGGGGGAAATGGTGTCCACCTAGCTCAGGCAGGGACAGGCTCTGGCCTGGGGGCTCACAGCGTCTCCCCCTGTGCGGCAGTGCTTGCTTCCTGCAGTTGGGCCTGGAGGCCTTAAACACCCTCACTCAGAAAAGTTACCCATCCTTCCCTGGTATTAGCTGCTCAGAAAGTCTATTTTCCTTCTTTTACTATTACAAATGCCATTTCCTTATGGCCAAACCTAAGAGCCGGCAGGACGTTCGTGGTCTGGCATGGTGCCGGTCCAGAACCTGGCCTCGGCTTGCTGTCACCTCTCACACTATGACAGTTCTCTTCCACCCAGCCTCTGGGAACTGAGGGGTTCATTGTATGGCCAGAGGAGGAGAGTCCCAGCTGCTCATGTCAAGGAGCTTATAGGCTGGGAATGAAAATAGAAGGAAGCCTGCAAAAGTGAAAATAAGCTAAACATGCAAAAATAAAGCATTTAGATGATGAAGTGTGTTTCAGGAGACCCCTTATTAAATGTTACTGACAGGCCCTGGACCATTTTGTGTGTGTAACTCTCAAAACAGGAAGCCGGTATAGCCACAAGCCACAGATCTATCTAAAAGTGATTAAAATGAAATCAGCTTTAATAGAGTGAATGATATACGAGGGGTGCTCTTCCTCACAGAACTGAGCCTGTTCAGATTTTCCCTCTGACAGCTGAGCCCAGTGTGAGCAAATTCACCAAGACTGGCTTTTGGGAGACAGATCCCTCTGGCTATAGAGTTTCCCCTCGAAGGCCATTCTCTTGGCTCGGACGCAGGGGTAGCTAACATGAGGTGGAATGTTGTCAGTATTCCTTTCTTCCACCAGCATCTATTGTGTGTGTATGTGCACTGGGCGTGTGTATCCAATACTTGGATGTATTGCCCCTGCTGGGTATGACACTGGGTGCTGTGCACAATTACCCACGACGTCCTCACAATATTGAGGTAGGACATATCAGCGACATTTACAGATGAGAAAATTGAGGCCCAGAGAAGCCGCTCGACCAAGGTCGCACAGCTAATACAGAGCGGAAACAGGATTTGAGCTCAGCACTGCGTGACCCCAAGCAGTGGTGTCCCTCACCCTGCCCAACACCACTTCCCCATGAATGTGAACAGTGCACGCGACACAGTTCTCCCACAGTCCATATTCTGAAATAAGGAAGCTGCATGGGACTTGACTGGTAATCTGGGCCTACCGCTGAATTTCACAAATGAGGAAACCAAGCTCCCGTTTCATGGGAAATAGTTAAGCCAAGGACTCCCTGCTTCACAATTTGCAAAGAAGAGACCCTTGCCTAAAACCCATTTTGAAGAGTCTGTGTAGGATTGTCCTTCACATTTAATGATGGCTCATCTTGATCATCTCTTTGGGCGATGACAAGAAATACGTCTGTGAGAAAAGTGATTTTTATGTATTTTTGAGGGTGCTATCTATAGTTCATTGGCTCTTACTTGCCAAGTTGTTAGCAATTCTTCCGGTGACTTGACTTAGATGCCACAGGCCAGCACATCCCAAACTTCAGTATATTACAAATCACATAGGATTCAGCAGGTGTCTAATGGGCCTGGAGATGCCCAGTGTGAGAGATGTAGCTCTCACACAGGTGGTGCTAGCTGTTGACTGACCACACTTTGGCAAGGATGCAGGCAGGATTTGGGGGGAAACCTTTCCAGCTTCTTCTCTGTGTAGGAAGCGTTTCCAGGTGTCCGGGTCACGGGTAAGTGGTGCCGTGGCCTGCTAAGCGCTAGCCAGGTAACGGTGAAGATGGTTTCCTTGGGTGCTTACCAGGGCTTCTGTCTCCATGAATTATTCATGAGCCTCGCTCACCTGTAGCAGACATATCTTTAAGGGGAGAAGGCACATTCGTATTGCAGGGATATACACGGAGGATTGCGAGCTGCAGGAGAGCAGAGTTGTGTTCGCGGCACCAAGCAGAGGATGGGTCATGGAATAAGCGATCCCTTTAGGCTGGTGACTGAGAGCAAGGCTGCCCGCTACCCGTGGTTCAAGCCCCAGGTCTGCCCCTAGCCAACTCTCTGTGGCAGGTCACCACCCTCAGACTTCATTTGCTTATCTGTAGAATGGAAATGCCAACCGTTATTTTCATCATGGAGTTCGAATGAGGAGGAAATGAGTTCGTGCATGCATGTAACACATGATACATAGGTTTTTGGTTTTTTCAATTATTGGGGCCTCAGGATGTATTTCTGGAATAAGAGAGAGGATAAAATGCTTTGAAGCATTGCAGACTTAAATTGAGCTAAAAGAGTTCTGTGTTGTGAGATTCTCAGGGACCTGCTTTAATGAATAGATAAAGATGATTTGTAAGTAACACATTAACTTTTTGCATACAGACAATGATGAGGTGCCTAGAAACCATTTAAGTAGAACAGTTGGTCCAAACTTATGGGACTGTCTGCTTTCTCCTAACTCCCCAAATGAAAAGAAATTTTAACGAATTTTATGTAAAGAGTCTTAAGATGCATTTCCTTTTACTCTGTTAGGCGCTGAAGATGCACAGGCGTAATGTAAAGCTGGATTGCGGGGTTTGGGTCATATGCCACATTAAGAGTTCCCCTCTCATCTTTACACTCATCCTCTTCTTGGCAGACCTGAAAGGATCCCCTCCCACTTCTGCCTTCACCATCACAACTTCTGGATTAGCCAAGTCCAAGTGGAAATAGCCCTCAGGTTAGCTGTGGCCTCGAGCCCTGACACATTGGCCCCTGATGGGCTTTCTTTTCTGAGGAAGGAATCTAGGAGTTTCTCAGCTCTGTGTGTAACTCTCACAGATTTCTTGGATTCTTACTGGCTGCCCCACAGATTAGAAAATGTGTTCAGTGTCTCTTAGTTCTAATTGCTCTCTTATCTCTTCCTGTTTTTCTGCCTCTGATGGTGATGACGACGATGGTGATGTTAGCCACAATTGCTTATTAGATGCCAGGTCTTGGGTAAATGCTCTGGAGAGCATTCACTCGTGTCCTCTAAGTACCAAAGCAGTGGGTGGTGTAGAGGCCGCGTTCTCAGAAAGGGGAAGCGGGGGCCAGAGAGGGTCAGGCTTGCCACATAGCTGGGAGTTGGCAGAACTGGGACTTGAACGCAACTCCATTGATTCCAAGGGCCACCCTCTTGACCCCTCTGCTTTCCTGCCTTCCTGCTATAGCTCATTTGTGGCTTCGGTTTGGTAAAGTATCTTCTTCCCATATCTAGCCCCAGAAGACGATGACCTGTATGTGTGTTCTTACTGAATTGTGTTCCTTATATAACATTTTGGGATATCATTATTGCCAGGGATTCTGGTAGCCTCCGACTCAGCCCTGCATCCCTGCGTCCACCCCCTTCCAACAGTGTGGCCAGGTGGATGGTGGTGGAAGAATGACAGGCCAGAATGGGTCCAAGGAGGGAGTAGATAACCTGAAAAGGAATGAGAAAGGGATTTGCCCTAAGACGCCATGGGTGACCCTCCCATGATGACAGTGACTGCTTGGTTTTTACTGGGAGCCATCCTTATCTACGAGGACGATCATGGGCATCAGAGTTAGAGTGACCAGGGAAAGAACCCAGATTTTTCTGCTTAAATAGCCTCTCTGAGCCTCAGTTTCCTAATTAGTAAAGTGGGGATGATGATAGCAACTTGACGGGAGTGCTGTAAGGATTAGAGACAGCATAAACAAAACCCTCTATAAAAGGAGGCCATTATTACATTGATGTCACTAAATCAGAGGAAAGAGTCCTGGCGAACGCTTCAAACTCCTTAATCTGATCCATCCAGGGAGCGTTTACTGTGCCGGTGAAGGGTCCTCAGCTGTAGCTGCGTACTGGGAGAAGGCGGCATAGAATTCAGAGAATGTGCGAACAGGTCCTGATTCCTTGGTTCTGTGATTTGCCGCCACTCTGGCTGTGTGTCTTTCTAGGAAGGGTCGTCATCGATATGTACACCCCTCTCACCGCTTTCTCTCCCACCTCCTCCCTCCTGGGCAAAGAAGGGGGGATCTGATCAGAGCTGCTTTTCCTTCAGGAGTGTGGGAAATTCAGAAAGCAGGGGGGCTGGTTCTAGAACTCCATGAGGACGAGGACAAGGACTTGGTCTAGAGTGACCGCTGAGGTATCCCCATCAGCTGAAAGAGGTGTGCACTGAATCCTTGTTGATTACATAGATCATAAATCCTCTGAGACCCTTTGCTACGTGTCTATGTCAGGGTGTCTCGGCATTGACTCTGGTGACCTTTTGGACTAGATAATTAGTTGTTGTGGGGCTACCTTGTGCCCTCTACCTGCTAGATGCCACTGGCATCCCCCTCAGGTGTGACAATGAGAAATGTCTCCAAATATTGCCGTATGTCCCCCCGGGGGGCAAGATCATTGCCCAGATGAGCACCTTTGGCTGCAGAGCGAGGCTTGGGTTGGGTTTCTGTTGGGAGGTTTCGGTTTATAACATGAATGGAGTAAAAAGACTTTTAAAAGATAGGAGAATATACTGTATATGTGAGATGAGTAAAAGTGTTTCTCTCCTGGAAGTCCATGGCCAACACTTATGTTCCCGTTGGTAGAGCTCTCTTTCAGAGTAACAGGGAGGAGGGGGTGTGGGCGGTCCGACCAGCACCGCAGCTCTGGCCTGAGCAGCCTGCTTCGCTGCTTTAAGAAACAGTAACCGTAGCCGCCACAGCTTCTGGTTCAACTTTGAACTGGTGAATCCAGTCCAGACTGACCTGTTTACAAGACAGATGATTTTAAAATCTCAGCCTGTTTACCCTGTTAAAATTGATTCCATGGCTATGGCCCAGTTCTGCTTGTTAAAGATGTCCCAGGGCGGGCCTGAGGTTTAGGCACAGTGGGATTTTTCGGGGACTATCGGAATCGGACTTGGCTCGCAGAAGAATGTCGTTCCTCGCGCTGGCCAAGCCAGCCACTTACTACAATCAGAGGTTCCAGCACCGTTGTTCCGTTACTTTGAAACCTGGATAGCCATAAAACTGTCCCGCAGCTGGAAGAAACCCTTGACACCCCAGAATCCAACCTGCCCTATTAAGTGTGTAGGAAACCAGAGTACAGAGGAGCTGATGTGTTTCCTTCAAACACCAATACATCCGCATCATGAAACGTTAATCAGAATAGGCCTATCACGGAGGGTGATCCTGTTGGTTTTAGCGAGAACCTCCTCTCCTCGACTGTCCTGGAAAGGCGATTCTCAGAAAGCTGGGTGGCCGGGATTCAACGTCATAAAGGAGGTAGAACGTTTAGCACACCAGCGGGAATGGAGTCCCTGCACACTAGCTCCTCGTACGGTGGGCTCACACAGACGGTGCTGCCTTCTCGTCTTATCCTAGAGCTCTTGCTTGGACTCTGGAAACTAGGTTTCTTTTTTTTAAAAACTTGGACATTGAAACTGAGGGGCCCTAAGTGATTTTGTATGATTTTCTCCTCCACTAGAATAGAATTAAAAGACCGGAATATAGAGACAGAGGCATTTAAAAAGAGGCCTAGAAAGCAAATGTTCATCAGAAACTTTTTCCAGGTTAAATGGTATTGTCCTTGCATTGTGTTAAGTTGACATAATCCTGTTTGAGGCGAACATTCAAATACTCATTCTACACAGTTACACATTGAAGTGTGACTTTAAAAAAAAGTAAAACTTTGAAATAGGCAGTTTTAAAAATGAAAGAAAGGCAAAGTACATTTATTTCCCTTGGATTTCTTTCCCTTGGACCCTAACAAACCTCCCTCCGTTAGTAAAGGAGCCATGTATATGCTCTCCTATGTGCTTTGGGTGATCCAGGGATATCTTGTTGGGCATTTTTGGTGGAGAGGTCAGCTAAACTTTCCAAAGGAAAAAAAAAATCATCATTGGAAGAAATGCCAATAGATTTTCATATAAAAGGGAAAGATTTTTCATGTGAAAATCTATCCAGAAAAAAAAGTTCAAGATCTGTTTTAGCGCGGTTTTTTTTTTCAATCTTCTTATAATTGAAGCCAAAAACAATATAAAAACCTGTATTAAATAGTAAGTTAAAATCTTGGAACACTGCATCAAAAACTAATGATGTATTTTATGGTGACTAACATAACACAATAAAAAAATCAAAATAAAATAATTTAAAAAAAGAAAATATAAAAAAATGAAATAGCAGCACAGGAAAAATAAATAAATAAATAGTAAGTTAATATTTAATCATGTCAAGGCAATCTCTGTGGACCGATGGATTCATCTGGGGTCCAGGCACTGCCCTAGCTAGGTGCCAACTGAATACCTCACCGTTCACCACTCTCTTCAACATAGTTATTTCAGGCTTCAGGTCTGGCGAGAAAATGCGATCATGCGGGTTATCGTGGATTTGGTTTTGTTTTTTTTTTAATGCCCAGCATATTTACGAACAACTAGAAAAGAGTTGGAAGCCCCATGCATTAGGGTAGATTTGTTTATCACACGTCACCAACTTAACAGGGTCCTTTGTTTGCCTTCAAACTAGTCCACAATTATGCTTCCTTAGTGACCTTCAAGCAAGGGAACTGTATTCAGAAGGGCATTTTTCTATTCCAGTTAGACCCCGGGCAACATTTACTGGTCATAATTCCAGGAGTTTAGTCTGTAGAGCCCTGTCACTCAGGTGTCATGCCCGCCCCACACCTGGGCATGACCCTTTCCTTGGCTGTCCTCTCTGCGTCTGAGCTGTGTGAGTTTTGTGCATACCTCTGGTGTGCAGTGGGTTTGTGACTCTCCAGAAAGTGCAACATCTTGAGGTTCTGTGGGCTCCGTGTCTCTAAGGGTTAGTGGCTGCTAAAGATCTTTTTTTTTTTTATAGATTCCAGATCCTAGAGGGTTGACTGTGAGCCAGCATGTTCTCCTCTCAGCAAGCCTCATTTCCCACCTCGCAACCAGACACGGGGCTTTCAAGCATTATTTGAGTGGTGAATTTTCACCTTTGCCCTGACACTCCTGGATCCCGACAGTCTTGAGCAAGAACTGCTAGTTCAGTATAGGGAAAAGGAAAAGGTGGCAGGAATTGAGACTCTTCGCTTCAAAGGACTGATGAGACCTTGTCACCTTGCCCCTAATCCCAGGAAATGGTGCTGGGTAAAGCCTGTCCCTAGAGCCCCAGTTTTCCGGTGAATAAACCTGTAGTATGTTGCCATCTAGTGGACCATATGGCAAACTAAAAGTTAATGTATTCTGACCACAGAATTCCCCAGAACTGATTAAATCAGCCCGAGAGAATAACTGAATTTTTCTAAAAGCACATGTTGGGGAAATATATGCAAATTTCAGGTGAAACTAAAGTTGACTTTTAGTAATCATGTTTTCTTGAAGTTGGCAGAAGGGTACTCTGTTTCTTACGAGTTCCTGAATATTTACCACCAGGGAACTAACACGTTTTTCAAACATGTCACCAGGCCAGGAGCTTGTGATTTCAGTCACCTGTGTTCCGGGCACAGTTTCGTATCCAAAGTCCTAGCAAAAGGCTTGGTTATTACAAGGTTATTTTAGTATTTTTTGAAAATGTGATTTTTTTAAAGTTTAGTATTTTTTAAAATGTGATTTTTAAAAGTTTCCAATATCTTTCTTACATACATTTCCTTTTTTTTTAAATTAAATTTCCACTGAATAAATATGCTTGCTTTTAGGAGAGGCAGACACATGACTTCACAGAGTAGGAATTTCACATTTTAAATTCTAAATCACATCCCAGAAACATCTGCTGCTGTGGTTTCAGACCTAATTTGTATGAAAACCTGCAGACTGACTTCATGAACATTGACTCCTTGTTTCGCTTGTGTCTTTGCTCTTTTGTTTCTGTTTGCTTAGATCCCTCCCTGGTGCCACAGCGGCTGAGTGTGCGTCAAATCTGAAGAAAATCTACACAGTACAGACAGTACAGGTAAGATCCAGAAATGGACGTACACAGTGTATGTGGGACATTTAATCCTGTAGCCAGAAAATGGCCGCTCAGCCAGCGGTCCCCACCCAGGGTTCTGTCCCAGTGTCAGCTCTCAGGTCTTTTGGTGACTCTGCGCTTAACTAGGTATAACCCAAAAGCTGTTTGAGCACACATCCAGGTGGCCTGCTCTTCTCCTGGGGACCTGCTGAAATGTACGTACCACCTGCATATTTCGCAGACCCTCGGGAGCAGCAAACTGTGGTGTGTCCCCCCATGGGTCTATGTCCCCATTCACATGCCAGCTCGGCCGCTCCCTCTCTGAGCTCCGAGCTGTTTCCCTTCTCTGAGGTGCACTAGCATCCCCATGCCGGCTTACCTAAGGTTACAGGTCATGCAGGAAGAGCAGGTGGGGGTTGAGCCTGAAAGTGGGAGGTCTCAAGCCTGTTTCCTACTTCCCGTGCAGCCTCCATCATCCTAAATTAAGCAAGTATCATTGACTTCTGTAAAATGGGTATTATGCGAGTACCTCTCTCTGGAGTGGTTGGGAAGAGTAAGATAATGTGCATACTGTGCCTCGCAGGATACCTGATCCACTCTAGGTTCTCAACACATGTAAGCTCTTAGTTCTATCTGTTCTTTCTCTAGCCAACCCTTATGAAGAAAATTTCTGAAAAACCTGATCTATTTAGTTGATCACATTTCCATTTTCCTCTAAAGCACAGTCTGTCGAGTGTGTCCCCCTTTTTGAGGTTAATGTACTGTTACAGACAGAATAAGGATTTAAGACTGCTGTCTACCTGCAATGACTATATGTTCAGAATGTTCTAGAAGGGCCCGATTTAACGTGTTCCTGTTGTGCCTCTAAATCTTTTACTATCCTAGCAATTTCACTAGCCGGGCATCTAGATTATGCCCCTTAGGCAGTTTCTCACATTTAGAACTAGCACAAAGATCCTTTTTTTCAGAACTTCTCCCACTGCCTGGTTCAGAAAATTTGATATTCTCAGTTTTCTGCGGTCCCAGGAATCTGATGGTAAAGTGCCATGCACGGCCACTGAGCCAGGTGTAAAGACACAGTCCAGACCATAGTCCATTTCTGATCTAGTTGGGGAAATGGTATAAGCATGTGGAAAGCAGAAGAACAGTGCTGGTGTAAATAATCGTGCGGTGCCAAGTACAGGCAGCGTCACAAGGCAGCGCGTGGGCCGCTGTCCAGAGGAATGAATGCTCCGATTCTGAGAAGGGCTTCCCCTCGCTTCTTCCCGCGGCGACGTGGTGGACTTTCATTCCCTCTTCCTTGGCAGTCATTGTATGAACCTCGGAACACTTGATTTTGAAGCTTGTCTTCACATGGAGTTCTTAGATCCCTTTGACTTTGGGAGGTACCGAATAGACTGTTTCCACTCCATTATGACATTGGGTCCTCAGAGCTCTGCCTGGGATTCCAGGGCAGACATTGGTAAAGTCAGACCAAGGGGTCTGTTTGTTTCCCTGACCCCGTGTGACCACAGACCATTTGGTTGAGCCTTGGCATCCAGCAGCACGTCAGACAGGGTCTTCAGGACCAATTTTTAAAGTACCCCGGTTGACACATCCTAGGAAATACTTTCTTGAAAACTATACAGGAGATAACTTATATTCAGTAAATGTAGATTTCATAAGTGTGCAGTTTGATAAGTTTTGACAAAGGTATGCAGACATGTAACCATAACCAGATCAAGATAAAAAGATTTGCATCGTCAGAAAGTTCCTCCTGCCCTTTCATTCATCCTTCTCTTCCAGAAGCAACCAGTATTCACATTTCTATCACCATATATCTTTCTGTTTTTTATTGACCATCCTATAAATAGAATCACACAGTCCCATACTCTCTTGAGTCTGTTATTCCTTTCCCCCCAATAAATACTGAAGGATTGGGGCACCTGGATGGCTCAGTTGGTTAAGTGGCCGACTCTTGATTTTGGCTCGGATCATGATCTCAGGGTCCAGGGATCGAGCCCCCTCTCAGGCTTTCCATTGAACAGGGAATTGGCTTGAGGCTTCTCTCTCCCCCTCTACCTCTGCCCCTCCGCACCGCGAGCTCGCTTGCTCTCTCTCTAAAATAAATAAATAAAATCTTTTAAATAAATAAATACATACATACGACATACTGAAGGAATGAATGAGAAGTTAACAAATGAACCACTTTCCTGAACCACAGCAGAACTACTTGCATAAGGATCCTTTAAGCTGTAGGCCCCATTCTTAATAGGGGCAAAAACTGATCCTTGGTGGGGTGAAAAATCCTATGTTTTTATACATAAAGCACAGATATGTATCCAGTACCTAAATAAACAGCTTTGCTGTGGTATTAACGTTTCACAAGGGAGTAATTAGAAAAAAGGGCTCTTTTGGGGTGGGCTGGAGGGCTGTGATAATGAAACACCGCCCCCAAGTGGTCAG
This sequence comes from Potos flavus, assembly GCA_028534135.1. Lineage (NCBI taxonomy): Eukaryota > Metazoa > Chordata > Mammalia > Carnivora > Procyonidae > Potos > Potos flavus. Next base: position 32,934,359 of record CM052898.1, on the reverse strand, counting down.
GAAGTTCTTTGTATCTCCCGTGTGCCTCTGTCCACCTCGGTTTCCTTACCTGTCAGGCTGAAGTCAGAACGCTGCCTACTCCCTAAGGTTGAGCGAGGGTTAAATGAGATTTCATATGGTTCTTAGTCGTGCTTGGCACTTCGTACCCAGACTTTGGCAGCTTTTACTAAAGTGGTGTTGGATGCTACCTCTTGGCATCATCAGTTGACGGGCGAGGATGTGGGCGAGGGTGTAGCTTCGTCACACTGCCTGGGTTCCTACCCCGTTATCTGCCACTCACTCGCTCGTGCAAGTTGCTTAACTTCTCTGTATCTGCTTACTCATCTTCAGGGTGGGAACAGTCTTGATACTGATTGTATCATGAGGCCCTGAGAATGAAATGGCACAAGGAGGTAAAAAGCCCATAGTTGGGTCCAATAATAATAACAGACCCATAGACCATTGCTCACCGACTTCTTCTGGAGCATCTTTTTGTGTTGTCCTCAGTCGTGTTTTCTTTCTTTCTTTCTTTCTTTTTTTTTAAAGATTTTATTTATTTATTTGACAGAGAGAGATCACAAGTAGGCAGAGAGGCAGGCAGAGAGAGAGGGGAAGCAGGCTCCCCGCTGAGCAGAGAGCCCGATGTGGGGCTCAATCCCAGGACCCTGAGACCCTGACCTGAGCCGAAGGCAGAGGCTTTAACCCACTGAGCCACACTGGGCGCCCCCAGTCGTGTTTTCTATGAGACAGCTGTGCACCACTCCTTCTCGATGATTTATTTTAGGCAGATGATGTTCCTGCTGCCACCCTGACTGGGGAAAACACATTTAACTTATCGATGACTTCTGGGATTCCAGCCTGTGCGTGTCCTGAACATTTGCGAGTGGTCCTGAGTGTTTAACAACTGGCTTTGGTGCCAGTTTTTAAGTCATTTGAGGACGTGCTTTGGTTCCCCTGTGTTTTTATTCTGTGATTATGTATCGATTCTTGGACCCTCGCTCTTTCAGCACTAAAAGAACTGCATCCCTAATTGTGTCTGTGATTTTTTTCCCCCCCATCTCTGTTTGGGTGAAATATGAGAAGCCTGCATTATTAATGACTGCTTTATGTAGAAGGATATAATATGTCTTTTTGTACTTTGAGGGCCTCCAGCAAATCAGAGCTGTCGATGGGGGTGGGGGAGGACTTGTTATTCCCATTTACTAGCTGCAGAGACTGAGGCTGAGAAGTGCTCTGAAACATCCGGTGGAAACAGCCGACCTTGCCATGCCTCAGGGACTAGAACTCCCATCCCTTCTAGATCAATTCTTTCCTTTCGCTCTGCCCTGACCTGGGGTGGGGGGGGGGGAGGCGCGTGCCTCCGGGCGGCCCACTGACCCCCGCTGAGGACACGCTCACTGGAGCCAACAATAATTCTCTTTGCTTGGAGTTAAATTTATTCCTTACTTTCCTGCCTTTCTTGGAAAATTCCATTTTTCATCTAGTTGCGTTTTCCAGATGCTTATTGATTCCTTTTACTCTTTTGTAAGCAGTTCCAAATTTTCCACATTTCTCCTGGTTTTATGTCCTAAATGGATGCAGTACCAAATAGAACACAGCTTCTGAGCAAGTCTGATTCTACCTGTGGGAGAATGAACAGCTACCTGCCAAATAGGATTTGCAAGACAGGGCTCCCTCATTCCCACTCTCTTTCAGCACTGCTGCTGCAAAACCCAGCAATTCTACTCCTGAAAACTCACTCCTCTGAAGCATTCTGTCCCACCTCGGTCATCTGTGTTATCCTCTTCAAGATTTTGTCACGCCATGTCCCATTTGTGCTGTGTTCTCCCCAGTATTTTGCATAAATTGGCTTTTTACTTAAATTTGCGTAATACAGAAACTTCGTGTTTCTTCTGTAAATGGATATCCGGCATCATTTATCATAAACAGAAAGTCTTCATCAAAAATACATACAATCTGTTAAAACTATGAGAATGTTCCCTCTGTACCTGTGTCCTGCCAGTGACATCGAGACATCATCCCTCATCAGAAGGTGTGGAGTGGATGTGCTGTTACAGATCATTTAAGTTAGGACGACAGATTGCCTTCCAAATCATTGGGGAGTGAGGGCTGTCCCTTTCAGAAAGAGAGGTTTATAGGTCAGTACTGACAATGAAGAGGGATGCAAAGATTGATTCAAGTTTTGAACACAGACAGGCATCCCACAGTGGGTGGCATCCTGCAATAGAATGACCTGGAATGAACCATTTGGGGGAAGGGAGGGGACCGAGGTAAGAAAGAGAGTCACACCGTATTGAAGAGACAGAGAGAAGGACCTGCAGCCAGGTCTACCTCACAGGTCTGTGGAACACAGACTTAATTTCGAGGAAGGCAGGATTCTTTATCATTGACTTTATTCATGATGTGTCTGTGAGATCAACATTCATAGTCACCGCCCATTTGTGCAGAAATGGAACTGTGGTCAGGTTACCCATGATCCTCTCTCTCTGCTGGCTTGCTGGCACAGGGGGGCCACTGTGTGGGTGGGGGCTGAAGGGAGAGATGAAATCTTGCACAGTAAAAGCAATTTAGTCACTTCAAATGTAAAACTTGGTCTCTGAAGGGGCTCAGAATATGCCGGCCCAAAAATGCCACCATAGCCTAAGAATTCTGTCAAGCTGAAGGCAGTTGCGAAATGGCGGACAGAGGAGGAACGCTCTGCTCTCCTGTCTGCTTCACTTCAGGCATAAATTTCCCTTTGAAGGGTGGCATAAACTTCCCTTGTAAAGGTAGTCCCTTTTCTTGTCCCTTGAGTCTGCCTAGCAAAGTTTACTTCAAAACCGTGTCTCCCGTGTATGTCCTGTCACCTCCCCCAATGGACTACCTGTAGGGGGCCCCAAACCCCTTTTCCTTTATTCCCTTCCCTTTTCACAGTTTATCCCCCTTTGTTATAATGGTATATAAGCTTCTGAGTCCAGCCACTTTCTTGGGCTTTCACTTCCATTTTCTGAAGCCCCTGTGCCCTGAAAAGTATTAACATTAATAAGGAAATATGCAGTGGTGGGCCTTATGCAGGAAGCAGTGCTTCCTTATGCAGAAACACTGCTCTGACGTGTTTCCCCAGGTTTTTCTGTGGATTCTCGCCTCTCAAAGTACGAATTCCACTTAGCTCCCCCATTCAGACTTCGTGATTTATTCGGCGACTTCCTGTATGGTGAGAGATTGCCCTGATTGTATTTTATCTACGTGACGATCAGTCCATCCAACTCGGGTTCACTCTTGAAGTCAGGCTGTCTTGGAATTCAAAACAAAACCCATTTCTCTCTCAAGTGCCCAGCTCTTGCGGACCAGAAGCACTTTGCTTTCAGCCTACCGCGTCTTCTGTCAGTTAAAAACATCCTTGAAGTTCTTCCCTTGTTGTCTTGTTTGTTCTGGGTTCTCTCTGTCCTCCCCACAAATATCATTGATTCAGTTGGTGGGAAGCAAGCTCCAGACAAGTAGAAACCCATTCCTACTGGATGGGAATATTTGCTTCTTTTTTTTAAAGATTTATTTATTTATTTGACAGAGAGAGATTTGACAGAGAGAGGCAGGCAGAGAGAGAGGGCAGCTTCCTGCTGAGCAGAGAGCCCGATGCGGGACTTGATCCCAGGACCCTGAGATCATGACCTGAGCCGAAGGCAGAGGCTTTAACCCACTGAGCCACCCAGGCGCCCCAAATATTTACTTCTTATTTAAAAAAATACTCTCCTGCTTCAGATGCTATGACCCCCAGAAGAAATTCTGGATTTTGTTGTTTTTCGGTGGGGGAGAGTGTTTGCTGGGTGTTTTTGTTTTATTTTACACCTGCTCCTCTATCACAACACGCCATTTTCTTTGTTACTGTTTTCAAGTATGTTCTCTTTCTCGTTTCTTCAGAACATTCCAGTAGAAAATTGAGGAGGAAGTTTGTCCGTTTTTCTGGTAACGAATGGTTATCTGTGTGGCAGAAGACTGTCAGATGGGGCATAATTGCTCCCGTCAGAACTGGTAGATCAGGGATTTATCATTTGATCACACAGTCTCGTGAATCTAACCACACCTTGCTTCCTTGCTTGAGGCATATCACAAACTCTCACTTCACCTTTAATCATTAAATTAGCCAATGCAATAGCTGTATCTACTCGATACATAGAGGAGAAAATTAGGTTGCAAGGGCTTCATGAACTGTGAAAGTGATCCTGAGAACGTTGGTCCTAAATCCACGTAGGCTTGGATTTACAACTTCACAGGCCCACCATCCACCCTGCCTCCATCCTTCAGCGAGGGTGCCAGAACGATGCTTGAGAACTTACCCACCAAGGCGTGGGCTCCGTGGGCAAGGCTGGCCCTCACATGTTCAGTTCTGTACCCCCAAGGGCTCATCACAGTGCCTGCCAGTGTTGCCAAATGAAGGATGCCCGACTGTTATACCTTCCCTCATCCGAGGGGGATCATTCAGCCTTTTGAAAAAAAGCACTTAGCTCTGACTTATCAACATTGTGCTTACTTTTACTCCAATCTACGGTTTGCAGGCCACTTTGAATTAATTATAGGAATTCTAAAAATTAATTATAAAAGCCATTATTAGGCTTTTGAAATCTATTCGCAAGTCTCTGTTGATAGTAAAATTTAGATAGTTCAACAAAACTAAAAATGTGTTACAGAGAATATGATCATGAATTTTCAAGCTTCCAGTGAAATAGCCCCTTCACTTTCTCGGAGCAGGAGGAGGGTCTCAGGAGCTGTGTAATCCTGGATTCCTTCCTCAGGCTGTTTCACCATCATGTATATAGTCATCCCCCCGTATCTAGCAGGGGTACCTTCCAAGACCCTCCCGTGGATGCCTGAAACACTGCAGAGTACTGAAGCCCACACATAGTAGGTTTGTGCCCTGCACACACATACTGATGATAAAGTCTAATTTAAAAATCAGGCATAGTAAGAGATTAACAACAATAACTAATAATCGAATACAACTGTTATAACTCCATACTGTAATAAAAGTTATGTGAATGTGGTCTCTCTCTCTCTCTCTCTCAGAATACCTTCTTGTACTGTACTCACCCTTCTTATGATGATGGGAGATAGTAAAATGCCTACATGGTGAGGGGAATGACTTAGGCATGTGATGTAGCATTAAGACACTCTCTTTTTTTTTTTTTTTTTAAGATTTTATTTATTTGAGAGAGAGAGAGAGAGCACGAGAAGGGGGAGGGTCTGAGCAGGGAGCCCAATGTGAGACTCTATCCCAGCATTCTGGGATCATGACCTGAGCGGAAGGCAGTCGCTTAACTGACTGAGCCACCCAGGCGCCCTATATAGACTTTCTGATATTCTATTAGAAGGAGGATTCTGTGCTTCTGGACTGCAGTTTACCACAGATAACTTATTTAAGAAATATTCCACATATCGGATGAGGTGCTGGAAACGCCTGCTTTAGGGCTGCATACTTTTTAAATGGGGCTCTTTTCAGTGGTGTCACCAGATATTTTGCTCCTGTTTTGTGTTCACGCACGAACATTGTGGGGATGTGCCTTAATAAGTACCTGAGGTCAGAATTCAGTCTGTCGCTGCATCTCCTTGGGCTGTGATCTCCTGTCAGATTTGCCAGGACTAAAAAAATCACTTGTCTGTTTATTTTCAAGAGAAGCCGTTAAAGAACAACAAACCTTAGCGTGATCCTTGGAGTGTTTTCTTTTTGGACAAGGAGAAGCATCATGTTGTCCTTCTCAAGGTGCTTCAGACCCTGGGAACTTCAGCGGGAGCGGGAGGCGGGGGACGAAGGCTGGTGCTCTGGTTTGGATGCCCCCTTAGGAGGCTTGATGTTCAACAGCACCAAAGTCCTTTTAGTTAAAGCAGGGATTTTTATGCCGGCATACTTTGATCCGTAAATCCTACACAGGTCACTGCCACCTTATCGCAGAAGCCCCAGACTAGAACTAACCACCATACTCACTGTGGCGAAGAGCACCTTCCAGCAGAAAGGCATCGTCAGCAGGCATCCCTCATTCTGTGACTCCTTGACCTGGTCCATGGCTTCCCAGTTGGAGAAAGATGTGCCTAAAACAGACAAGAATATTTTCAAAGGAAATAACAGAGTGGTTAAGAGCACACATTTTGGAATCCAACTGTTTGGCTTCAAATTCCTCCTCTGTCTGTTCACCCTGACACCACAGACCAATACTGGAGTCATGTTACCATGTGCACTAATAGCAAACCATTTATTGGGGAAATACCTCCCGAGGGACAGATACGCCTCTTTGAGGACCTGCCGTTGCTACTAGCCTATTTTCAGCTATTCCTTATGTGGCACCATTTTAATATAAGGGATCAAAGCTGATCAATTCCCGATCAGTCTACTGTCAGGCGGCTTTCTGATTTCAGTTTTATCTTACATTTCATTGTTGCTTTCCTTGCAATTCATTGAGCTTTAATTTTTACGCCAGATAGGCATGAACAACTCCTAAGGATTATCATTCAGCGTACATAAAATTTCATTCCACTGATGTTACCCCATGGCGGAAGCCCTGGGATTTATTTTTCTAGTTGTTCTGTTGCTTGGGCTGTTTTCCTCAGATGTACTAGGGGACCCAGACAGCCACCCTTTGCTTACCCTACACACAGAGTGATATTTCTTGTCTGCCTAGAGTTCATAATGCAGTGGTACGATGGCCCATTCCCAACAATCTGGGAAGGGCTTTCTTATTTGTAAACTCAATCCTCATCCTAATCCTAGTGGTCATACCAAACACTGACTCTTACGCGGATGAGTTTCAGTGCCTGCATTTCCTTATGTATAAAATAGGAGGGGCGCCTGGGTGGCTCAGCAGGTTAAGCCTCTGCCTTCAGCTCAGGTCATGATCTCAGGGTCCTGGGATCGAGCCCCGCATCGGGCTCTCTGCTCAGTGGGGAGCCTGCTTCCTCCTCTCTCTCTGCCTGCCTCTCTGCCTACTTGTGATCTCTCTCTCTGTCAAATAAATAAAATCTTTAAAAAAATAAATAAAGTAGGAATAATAACTGTGCCCCCCTTATGAGGTTGTCGTTAGGATAGATGACATACATATGTAAAAGTTGATAGACTAGAGCCACTATTAGTAACTACTCTTACTACTGTCACTCTTATATATATATATATATATATTTTTTTTTTTTTTTTAAATATATAATCTGTTTTTGTCCACTAGCCACCCTGTGTCTGAGTTAGTTCCAGTTGCTGTAAGAGAATGCCGTAGACCGGAGGGTTTAAAAAATAGACATTGATCTCTCACAGTTCTGGAAGCTAAAAGTCCAAGATCGGGGTGCTTCATGGTTGGGTTCTGGTAAAGGCTATCTTCCTGGTTTATAGACAGATAGCCATGTTCTTGTTGTATCCGCACATCCAAGAGAGAAAGAGGGCTTGTTCTCTTTCTTTTCTTGTTGGGACACTAATCTCATCATGGGGGCTCTATCCTTCTGACCTCATTGCCTGCCAAAGACCACACTTCCTAATACCATCTCCTTGGAGGTTAGGGTTTCAGTAGATGCATCGGAGGAGGACACAAACGTGCGGTCCTATATTTTGGGCAACTTGTTGCTTTAGTAACTGAGCTGTTCCCTGTTCCTTCTAGGAGGGGAAAGGAAAGGAGAGAGTGCATAAGGCGATCTCTCTTTGCCTCCTCCTCTGTAAGCCATCCCCTAATCCAAAGTGGAACAGTTTCCTTCTGGGCTTTGAAAGAAAGCAGTCTGTGTTATAAGGAAATAAGGTTCATTACATATATTCAGCACTCAGGTCTGTATTAGATGCCATCCACCTGCCGGAAAAGTCAACAGCAAGGTCCTTGCCCAGTTTTACACGGAGATACATTGCTTGGGAAAGTTTGCTTAATAACTATAGCTTCCTGTGAAGCATAGAACTTGGCCCAACATCAGCAAGGAACATTCTTTAATGCTATGTTACATTTCCCAGCAGAAAACCAGAAAGATTACTGAAAAGAAAATCTATTTCAAATGTATAGGACTCAATGAGAACTGACTTTTTTTTCTTTAATGCATTAATTTTATAATCTAGGGGCATAGTAAATCAATACTGGGTATATTAAACAAAGTGTTTTTCTTTTGAAGATATTCTGGAGTGTGTACAATAATATCCCTCCTGTGACTAGCCTGCCTTTGAGATGTAGTTATCATTTAATGAGAGGAGAGAGGCGACCACTTTGGTAAGTGTCTAACTTGTAATTTGAGCTTAAGGTGGGAGGGAAATGGTTTTGAACCTCATAAAATATTTACTTCATGCCAAATTGGAATGCCAAAGTCATTTGCTCTCAGTAGTGATGGAAAGTAATTTTACCTGTTACTTAATTACAAAGGGAGCCACTGCCCACTTTCCCCTTCACCCTGGGCTCCACGATGATGAGTAGGTTTCTCAGTGTTCCCCACTGAGCACCCCATTGTGGTCTCACCAAAAAGAGGTCATTGTTTGCACGCCAAAGTTAGGATGCAGCTCTTTGTATGGGGTGTTGCTGCATTTTGGTTTGCTCTTTCATTTGCACGATAATGACCTAGACAGCGGGGTGTAGAAGCTTCTAGGCTGGTGGGAGATGAGGATCAGATGGAGTATGCACGTCTGCTGTACGGTTGAACCTCAGAGACATCTCTCCCATGGACCCCATAGAAAGTGTGGGAGACACGCACAGCCCAGGGTCTAAAGGAAGGGATCCTTCTTTAATAGCTTCATGTCGTGATGAGCGTGGTGGACAATGAGCCAGTTTGCTTCGGCTGGAGTCCCAATTAATAATCAATTCTTATATCGTGCCCCTTGAGTGTTCGAAGTCACTGAGACGCCCACTGGTAGGGCTGATTTCTGCCATACCTGAGTGCTCGGATGTTGTTAGGACTCTGACGCGCTCCGTCAGATTTGCTTGGCTTTCCTCTGAGTTGGTGTAATTTTTCAGACAGGCTTTCCCATTCGGGGTGGCAGAACGGCTCTCGTGAGCTGCAGTCTTACACTCTCTAGCTTTATCACTTTCAGCCTTCACCAGACCCCATATGACGCCAGGGCTGGCTGTCATTGGCCCGCCATGGGTCCTTTACGTCCCTGGGCAATCACAAGAGAGAGGCAGTATTTTCATTAGCAAACCTGGGTCATAAGCCCATCTTTGAGGCTAGGATGCGGAATCAGCCCTATCAGAATGGGTCTGACATAGAAGTAGGGGACAAATATAGCTCCTTAAAGGGAAATTGGGGTCCTTTTATCAGATGAGCAAGCAGATACTAAACAGGAAAACATGGTGAGTGCCCACCGCAGGGACTGAGTCTCCTATTAGGCATAGAGGGCAAAGTCGATATGAGAATCGGACGAGGCAATGCCATGAATGCAGTCCTGAAACCTAAAGGCTTTCACACATGTAAAGCACTTGTATTGATTTGTCCATCCCCAGATAGCATAGGGAACCTCTCATCGCCGCCTCCTTCAGGGTGAGAGGCTGGTGGCCCATTGTTACCCCTGCCCTTGTGGCCGCTGAATCCCACTCTCTTCCCTCCCCATCTTCACCCCCTTTCTTTTTCTTTCCTCCACTTCCTTTTACAGTAAAAGGGCTAAGGGAGAGTTTATTGAAGAATGCTCCATTGTTCGTTGTTTTTAATGCCATCTGTGGTTAAACTAAATGCACGTAGAGTTACTTAATCCTTGAGAATAATTTTAAACCTCCATCTCTGATCCAGGGAAGAGGAGAGTAATGCGAAGGGTGGCGTGTGGAAGATGAAAGTCCCCAAGGACAGCACGGTAGGTTTGTTCCGATCCTCTTCTAGAACTGGCTACGGTCGGGGTTGTTGTTGACTGCCTGTGGTGAGCGTCTTGGGCTTTTTACGCAGTCCACCTGTCTCCGAACAGGATTGGGGGTGAGAAAATCTGTTCTGACCTTCGTGAACTTCTGCCTCCCAGTGTCACCTTGAAAATGTAGTGTTGTGTTTCTGTATAGAAATGATGCAGCCATGGGACTGCATCATAAATTCGGAAGAGCTACGCACTTCTTAACCTTACAGGAAGGCTGATGATGGCAGTCTTTCCTCACCAGCCATGACGAGCATGTGGAAGCCGGTATACATAGTGAGAAGCAGATTCCTGCCCACCCAAGGCTTGTCTTCCTCCACGGAGCTTGGTGCGGACACGGGGGATGCTTGAGAGGCCATGCGTCTTACCATTTCAGGGGCTTTCATGTGAGGCTGTGCCCAGCCTCCCTGTGGGGCTGATGAGAGCCTGCTTGGTAGGACAGCTTGCTGAGACAACTGGTTTCTAGTGGCCAAGCCTCAGAAACCGAGATTTTCTAGAATAGGCTCAGATTTATCATACTGACTAAAAGTGAGCATTCGAACCCATTCTTAAGCTTTGGGAAACCAAAACACTTCTTTGAAAATGGATGAAAGGGCAGAAGCTACCCGAGTCATCACTTCATGGTTTCTTTCATGTGGATAAGCTCAAAGAATTACAATGTCTCCAGAGACCCATAGATTTGAGTCATTTCCCTATCAGCACAAACCTAAAGATGTGACCAGATTTATTTGTTAATGTAGCAGACGGTCGTCAAGATGCATAGCTCCAGGATTTGCCTGTCATTTGGCTTTCATAAAAAAAATGTCAGGGGAGCCAACAACCAGGCAAGGCCTGCGGAGCCCCTCCTGCCCCACACCTTTAAGAGGAGAGAACGTTAAGTTGTTTTTAATTTCATCGAGAGCACGGTTTCCTTTTCGTGTGCTTTATTGACTCACACCAGAGTTTGAGTTCTGGTAGAAACAATTGTGATGTCAACGTGTGGTGAACAGTAGCTGATGGGCACATTGGCCCTTTCTCCCCTCCGCCACCTGCAGTCACAAATACTAGCATGTTCATGTCTGCACAGGTGTCCTCTTCACTCACTGTCCCTTGTGGAGGAGTGGGGGTCTGGTGGGCCAACCTTGTCTGATGTCACGGCAGGGGAGGGAACTTCCCCTTTCCCCTAACTTCCTCGCAATGCCCTCAATTTCATCATGGAAGTGTAAGACACCGCAGGTGGGACATAGAGGATGGAGAGGGTGATTTCCAGAAGGGAGACCAGCGGAGCCAAGGGGAGCATCTAGAAAAGGGAAAATCCAGTCCTCCTTGTGAGTAAAAGCTCCTGGTGCTATCATCTCGGTTAAAAATTAAGCTAGGCTGCTTTCAGTTTATTAGAACATAGTAATAAACACTAGTATTAATAGTTAGTTAATAGTTAATATGTAGCAAGCACCTGGCATAGAGCAAACTTGCAGCTATTTATGGAACGGATCTTAAGCATTAACTTTTTTTGCTGCAGTCACAATGCTAAGCCCTTTGAATGGGTTTGTTGACTAATTTCATGGTCACAACAACCCTGGGAGGTCAGCCCGTCGTTATTCCCTGCTTGCCTAAGGAAGCTGATGTTCCCCTAGTCTGTCCGCTCACAGACTAAGCAGCTTGGCAAGATTCAAATCCAGTTCTGGGAGAGTCGAGGGCCTGTAAACTCTGGCAGGGAAGATAAATGGGGCCAAGAACTTCTCGAGGGGGAGTAACTGGAAGAACTTGTAGGCCTCTCGCTGCCCGCGAGTGCATTGACTGGATGGCCTGAGTAGCCCCTGGGTAGAAGGGACTCCGGCGTTCTCACTTGCAGCAGGGAACGTGAGCTGATTCTTCCCGAGAGATGCGTGCATACACACATCAAGTTCTACGCCTTGACGTAAACAGTCTGTCTCCGGTGGATGGAAATTTGCAAGTCTCTAGTATTCACTAAACCAGAAATTTCCTTAAGAGCTCATCACTGTGGTAACCTTTTAGGTACCTCGTAAACTGCAAGAAAAACAGAGGGCGGGAAGGGTTTTGGAGAGAAGGATTTTACTAATAGCATTCAACTATAATCAGTTGATACATTTTCAAACAGTGAAAGCTAAAGGAATTAGAACATTCTAAGTCATTTGAAAGCATTACCCACCCACCCATCCCATTCTTTTGAACTTCATCATGGTTTCACTAGAGATCGGCTCTGTGGCTTTGGACACACAGTGTTATGGACACAAAGTTCGTGACTTTGGATCCCTCATATCTATCTGTGTAAAATTACTTGTAAAGCAATACAGTATATGCCACCGTTGTGAGTGTTGACACCTGTGATCTGGGGATGTCTGTGGGCTCCAAATAATGGGCATGAACAATGCATGTGAAGCTGAAAAAAATGTGACTTGCTTAGCTCTTGAAGATATTTGTCTAAAAATATATGTGTTGTTATTGGTTTTTGTTTTTTTTGTTTCTGGCTTTTTTTTTTTTTTTTTTTTGGTTTGTTTGTTTTTGTTTGTTTTGTTTTTTTTTTGGTTTGTTTGCTATTTTTTTTATTCTTTTCCCATGCCAGTCCACAGTTTGGAAAGAGTTGTTGTTAGCGACAATCGGGGAACAGTTCACAGACTGTGCCGCTGCAGGTAAAGAAGCCCGTACCGTCGGTCACCTGCTCGTGTGTGCTTGGCTTGTGCTTGTCACTTGAAGACATTTGTTTCTGTGTGTTTGACTTTGACATGTTTCGAAGTTCTTTACTCGGTAACTGTGAAGTTACAGGTTATTTTTCATGCAATCATGGCATTTCTCGTCGTATGTGTATGTATGCGTACATATTTATGTGTGTTGTATGTATGTACCTATGTATATGTACATATATTTTCCCCCACATGGCTCATCTCAATAGTATCCATGAACATCTGTCTAAAATCAATAGGTGAAAAGAAAAAAGAAAATTTAGTATCAGTTGGTTCTTTTTTTTTTTAAGATTTTTTTTATTGGACAGAGAGAGACACAGTGAGAGAGGGAACACAAGCAGGGGGAGTGGGAGAGGGGAAGAAGGCTTCCCACTGAGCAGGGAGCCCAGTGTGGGGCTTGATCCCAGGACCCCGGGATCAGGACCTGAGCTGAAGGCAGACGCTTAATAACTGAGCCACCCAGGCGCCCCGTATCAGTTGGTTCTTAACACAGTTTGGGGTAGACTTCTCATTCCAGTTCTTCCAGAGGGCTAAGTGGTGTCTAGTGGAGTGTGGAGCTGCACTAGCACAGTCCCTTGTGTCCCCTCTGGTTTTCTCCCTTTCAACTGTCCCACTCTTGGGCCCCTGCTCGAAGAGACAAACGCGAGGCGGGGATGTGCTCTGCATTGGGGCTTGTAACACCACAATGGAAGCTCAAATAGAAGGTCTGCAGGCATTTTCAAATACTGAATGAATTTCTCAGAGCCTCCAAAAAGTCCATTTTTATTTTGCCTTGTTTTTATGATGAAACCACTCAGAGGAGAAGAGTTGGATTGCTTGTTTAACATTTTGTTTTCTTCCTGGCTAGTTCCTTCAGAAGCCTTCTGAGGTGACATTTAGAATAACACTTTACCTGTTCAGCTTTCAGTTAAAATTTTTTTTCTTAGCTAATTAGTACTGATTAATTAGTCCGCAGATGCCTTAGATGGTGCTATCTTTGGGCCCCACCCCCAGGCCAAGTCATTGCTTGGCAAGCTTCAAATTCACCTACTAGAAGTTTCCATAATTCTCCTTTTGTTTTGCTTCCTTATTGCACCAGTTTTCGTTCCCTTCAGACAAAACCCGGGTGGAGATGAGATTGTCTTAAGAGTATGGATTCCTTCTGTGTTAACAGGGAATAGTTAGCAACTTCACAATATGGAGCCAAAAATACGTCCTAGGTTTATAATTATAAACACATAAATCCCTGGGAGAGGAAGTTTCCTGTGAGAATTATTCCTGTTTCCAGAACCCAGGAAAATAGTCTAAGTAATAATAAACAGGCAGGATTGAGTAAAGAAGGCCTGTGGTTCCGTGGTTGACTTAGGAAACCGGCACACCATTAACGGTGTGCTACGCGTTAGCTCTGCCATGACCCCCCCTCCGCCACCTGGAGCGCGTCGGCCCGCCTCCCCAGGCCCCAATTCCCCCATCTTTAAACAGTGGCTCCTCCTGGCTCTCCTGCTGCCAGTCTCCTAAAATAATTAGGGTTTTGCTGGTCGATTCCACTTATGAATATTGCATGATTGCTGACAGATCTGCCTTTGCGTAAGAGTTGCAGCCTTTGACCACGCCGCTTCTGAAAGTGCTAGGCTAGTAGGAGCCGCCTGGTGACCGAGAGCCAAGCCAGACTGAGATCTGGCCGGCTCAGCAGACCCAGCCGCCATCAATTACAGCAGCCTCTGGCCCAGAGAAATGGGCCATCCCCCAAGACCAGAGAATGCTGATGTCTCCCTAAAAGGCTGATCCAGTGTCTTCATGGCCATTCTCGAAAATGGTCAGGAAAACGGCACGCGTGGGGCTTCCCTCCTCCCGTGCTGATTTTCTGATCACATAGAGGTTCTGGTAGTGAGCTCGAGCAAGTGTCCGTTGAAGGCGTGAATTCAAAAATGAGAAACTGGACTAAACATTTTTGACACAACAATGTTTTTCTTGGCTAAGGGACAGCCGGGATCAGGTCCTATTTATTTATTTATTTTTGGAAATTTTGATTTAAAGGTGACATACATACCAAAAAGTACCCAAATTATTATGTGTACAGCTTGATAAATAGTCACAAAGGCAACAGATCCCCATAACCGCGTCCAGATCCGGGAGCAAGCGGAACATTGCTCCCCCCTAGAATCTCTTCTCGCCCTCCCTGCCTCCCAAAGGCGGCCACCCGTCTGGCTTCTGATACCATAAGCTAATTTTGCCTGCTTTCAAATGGTGATATAAATGTCATCATTTAGTGTCAAATCGTATACATTTAGAAGGAAAGAGGGGGGAGGGAAGGAATGAAGGAGAGGAGGGAAGGAAAGAGGAAACAAAGGAATTATTTTACTTCCTTTGGTAAATTAGACGTGCCTTCTTTTAAATTGTATCAGGCTACTGGAATGTTTTAACTCCCAGAAGACAATTGGAAAAATTGATGGTATTAATATTTAGATGCACAGATTTAGAGAAAATTAGGCCAATTAGACAAAGCATATTAACTAAAGCAAAATTTCCTAATTTTGATAATGCTCATCTTTGGCATTTTATTTATAGATGCTGAGCACTCAAATACAGAGAGCTGACCCTGTTTCATTAATATGGCATAAGCACATAACCAGGAGTCGAAACCCTTTATTCCTGTCATTTTGCCACAAATTAAAGGACACGGAGTGGGTGCCAGGAAGCATATGATGGTACAGAGCCTTCCTTATCTAGCCACCATTCTCAAATATCTACAGAGTGGCCCCCAACCCAGAATCTAGTTAAAAATAAATAAAAGACCTACATTAATCAGTATCGATGAATGCTTTCATGTCCATTCACGGAAGTACTAGACTAGCAGAGCCACACTCAGAAGATACTTACTCTCACTTTATACACAGTGCTGACAGGTGGTCATTGGTTCTCTAGCCCAAGGTTCAAAATGCCAAAACCTGCAGGGGGATGGCCGGAGAGACGCACTAGAGAGCAGAAAGAATGACAAGGGAAGGAGCAGACAAGCAAACCACACAGAAACGGAATGAGCAGCTTGGAGCACGCGCTCTGGGTCCAGTTAGTATTGGGGCAAATAGCACTAACCACCCCCCGATCTCTGAACACTTGGCAGGAAGTCAGGAGAAGTACTTGCTGTGCTTGACAAAGACAGTCAAGCATCGAGGAAAAGTTCATTTGAGTTCACTTGGCTTTCAGAGGACAGAGCATTATGCAACCCGTTTTAGAAAAAGTCTCATCAAAACAGACTAAGAAATAAGTCAAAAAGCTTTGGTAACATGTTAAAAAGGATAAATTACTTATCTGGAAAATTCGTTTGGCTGGAACACGATGTTTATCTAAGTCCCTGGATAAATGTGATGTGCCTGTTGCAGCTTTTGTGTACTAACTTGCTTTTCGTCCAGCGGTTCCCCTTAGAAACAGTATCTATTACGTGTTCTCTTGTGCCACCTTCTTTTTATTATCTTATCCGTAACTTTCAGCTAAGACGATAAGTGCTTAAGAAACAACACAGACAGACTTGGAGTTATCACTCATTTCTTTCTTCCCCGCCTTCCCCTCAGATGACGAAGTCATAGGAGTCAGTGTCAGCGTCCGGGACCGGGAAGATGTCGTCCAAGTCTGGAATGTAAACGCCTCTCTAGTGGGTGAAGCGACCGTGTTAGAAAAGATCTATGAACTTCTGCCCCACATATCTTTTAAAGCAGTATTTTATAAACGTAAGTGCTCTATTTTCAGTTACTACTCTCTAGCTTATTCTATCATTACTTTTAAAGGTAGAGACTATGTTGCAAATGAGGTGAAGGCAGAATCACTCAAAATTCTATAATCCAGAAAATAATTCAATAAAATACATGTACGTGTTTAAAAAAAAAAAAAAAAAGTTCAGCCTCAAGAAATTAAAATGAGCTTTTATTGTCACCTAAACCCATGGATCAGAAAAGGTGATACGTGTTGTATTTGTTATTTCAGAAATTTAAACCTGATCTTAAATTTGTCACTCTCAGGAAAAAATTACTTTCTATTTGAAACAACAATAACAAAAATTCTATTACATGAGCTGGCAGGTAGATATTCAATCATCCCTTCATAAACAGGAATTTATAATGTATAACATCTGTATTTGTGGAGGAACTTGTTCTGAGCGCAGGGGTGATTGAATGTCCTACTGAAATGCTAATACTTCCTCATTATGGCAGACCGCGACAGAACGAAAGAGAATTCACGCACGGTGGTGAAATGTTAACAGTATGAATAGGTGTGTGGACCCATTGTTTCCATCATGATTCATGTTCATTGCTTTTGTGTGCTCTTTTGAAAAAGTCATCTTTTTCATAATGAAAACAGCTTAGTGCTATTAAACAAACGTTTGGTAGATCAAACTGCAGGTGACACTTTTAGCAGTGAGCTCGAGAAAAGTACTGACAGCCCTCTACATACATCTGATAAATTCCTGTGTCCCAAACCCTTCCAAGAGTCAATAACCCAGTTTTATTTTTTTTTAACTGTGTGGTATATCATTGACTCTAAGATGCCTTTGATGATAAGTATTTTACAATCACCCAGAAAGAAAAATAAAAGGCACCCAATTAACCTATGACGTATTATTGATGCCAGTGGTCTTCTGATGTGGGGTGGGGAGTGCATCTCAGTCTAGTTGGAATACACTGCATTATTGTTTCACTTTTCCCAACCCCTTGCCAAAAAGGAGGAAAAAAAAAAATCAAATGTTCTTTTGGGATTATCTTGGTATGATCGAGGTTATTAAAACAAAGGCCTCCCTCGAAGGAATCATAAAATCACAGGCCAAGTGATTTAGACTTTAAGCAACAAGACTGATATGTTGCTGTAGCTATTCAGCAGGTGGTTAGCTTCTGAATTTTAAATAAAAGTTTCAATAAAAGAGACAGAAGTGGATTGTTGGCTGTGCAGTGTGGAAATTGCACATTTGTAGATACAATTTTCAGTCCTTGGGGAACATTAATTGTATTTCAACACACATATTAATTGAAAGGTCACCAAGGGTCTTCTCTTGTTTTTCTGCTTCACAAGACTAACTCTCTGGAAGGAAGTGTATTTCATGGCCACTTATGAATGGGGCTACAGGAGTCTTTACCACCTTTGAACCCACGCCACATTTGACTCAAAAGAGGAGAGAAGCACATTTGGAATCATCAAGTCAGGCACTCTGAATTTTTGTTCCCCTTCAGCCGTGGGACCTCGAGCAGGTCACACTTTCTTGTCCTTTTACTTTCTCATCAGAATATTGAGGAGGTTGGTCTTAAATGATCTCCAAGGTTCCTTCTGCTTCAAAATTCTCGGATTAAATTTCCAAGTAACACGGTTCGCAGCAGGTCCAAGATGATAGGAGTATTTCACTAGAAAATGTAGCCATAGAGTGGTTAGGCGAGTTGTTAGGGCAGTGGTAATAATCAGGTAAGACTGAACAAGGATGAGTCACTGCTTAGTTGTTGTGGTGGCTTGGGGAGGTGGGGGAGGAGGAGGGCAAGCCAAACAAGGGGGAGAAGTTGCAACCTGGCCAGATGAATCAAGCTGAAGAGTTGCCCTAAAGATAGATGCCATTGTGAAGTTTGTGAGTAATGCAGAACTGGCTAGGGTCTCCGTAGAAATCCATATTTTAATGGCATAAATTAACATTTAAAGACTCAAAGATTATTCAAATAAAAATTTGAATTGGAAAAAACAAGCAATTCTCTTTACTTTATATAAAGCAGGCAGTCCTTTACTCAGTAGGATTATCATACACCACGTGCTACAGAATTGATTTGGAAAAATGAGGTTTGGGCAGAAAACTTATTCACAGCATGATGAAGAACAGTCGTAGCGTGAGCTCAGTTAGGAAGGGCCAGCTCCATGCTTTTACTCTGTCTTGTTAGCGGGATCCTGATGTAAGTATTCACGAGTGTACAGAAGGCAGGTGACACAGCAAATTTTCCATGTAGAAGGAGCCCAAGCATCTTGGGTCAAGGCCTCCAGCAGGGGAGATGAGGAGTGGGCTGTTGTTAAGCTATACAGGATTTGGAGACAGGTTAATTATTTGACGGAGACACTCACTATGTACAGAGAGACCTTCCGTCCCCCCCCCCCACCATTCCGTTATGTTCTTCAGAGCAGCTGAATGACATCTTTTCTGATGGGAGAATTATTTAGAGCAGAGGTTGGCACACTAGGAACCTCTTGCCAAATCTGCCCCCTCCCTGCCTTCTTCGGTAGGGGCTGCAGCTAAGAATGGTTTTCACATCTTTAAATGGTTGGAAAAAATCAAGGGAAGAACGACATTTTGTAGCACATGAAAATTGTATGAGATTCAAATTTCCGTGTCCATATATAGATAAAGTGTATCGGTGCCCAGCGGGGCCCGTTGGTGCACATACCGTGTACGGCTGCTCGGCGCCGGCGGTGGCAGAGTTCATCGCTGGGACAGAGACCATGCGGCCTGCGAAGCGCAAAATACATATTCTCTGACCCTTTCTGGAGCAAGTTCTCTTGACTCCCGGTTTCGAGAATTCTATATTCTCTTTCCACCAAGGCTCACCCAAGGCTGAAAGAACTTCTGTCTCGCAGGACTCCCCCAGTTCTGAACGTCCCATTCGGCTAACTCCATAGCCGGTCACGGTTACATGACTTCCGTGTCTCAGCCATGACCGCCGCAGACTGTCCCTCACACTCAGAGTCATGCAAATCCCGGCACAGTCCCTCTCTCTCAATTCCTCGCTTGGAGCCCAGCGTCGCCAAGAGGTCTGGGTCTCCTCCACCTGACCCCACAGCACTGTCTATATTACTGCAGAGCAGACCATATTTGCTTCAGTACCAGCCCTAAAAGTCTGTTCAAGAGAAAGAAAAGGGGGGGGGGGAGAATATTTGTAAAGTTCTACATGCGAGAAGCATTCACTTAAATCATTTGGGATTGTAGGCTCTCCTTAGGAATTTGGCCAACCCACAGTGACCCTGGGAACTGTAGGGATGCTTCCCCCAGGATCTTATCCAAGCGAAGAACAGGTTGGGGCGAACATCCAGGATGATCCTGAAGGGAAAACGGTCCCTGTGCCCACCACCTCACCCCTGCAGACACTAGTCTGAAGAACTTCGTCTATATTAAAGACAGAGAAATGGGAGGGGCTCGACAGGTGGAATGGGCCAGCCCATCCGTGCCTTCCTAGGACATCATCCACTGCCCACGGGGGAGGGCGTAGGGAGACGAAGCACAGAGAATTCTGAGTTGCCTTCGGCTTTCTCAGACCCAAGCTGCAGGAACTTTTCCCCTCAAGAGAAGAGAATCTGCCCTTGCTCCATGATGATGGTTAGTCAGATTCCACGAAGTAGACTTTCACACTTGGCCTTTTTTGCCTTGGAGAAAATGCTATATATATTATGACTGTCTTATTTCCCACTTCTACTTTATAAAATTTTAAGTCTTCAAAAAATATTTTTGATAGCACAATTTTTTTATCCTAGGGTCCCTAACTGTAATCAGTGATTTTGCAAGCCAGACAACAGGACTGGAAACAAAAATTAAAAACATGATTGGAAAAAATAAAAGTCCCATCCGTTTTATGAAATTTCATTTCCCACAGAGGGTGCTCAGAGGTGGGGAGATGTGATAGGACTGCTTACCCACTTGTGTTGTTCTTTGCTTTGCTTTGTTTTTGTTTTATTTTATTTCCAAAGATAGGTCCGTGCATGGCCCTGGCGTGGGCAACATTGGGCTCCCCCACCCCGTGCATCCCATGGGGCGCATTCTCCCCCCCCATAGCATTGGAGGCCCCGCATATTCTCTTCATCGGCTCGTGGGGATTACTCATCCTCTCGGCACAGCAAGAAGAAACAGGCAGCATGCCCATTGCTTGTTTATTCCTTGTTTTAATTTTCGTGATTACGTTTCTCAGGAAATGCACGCCTTAGCTAACAGTTACTGGCACAAAAAGGTATTTGCGTTCTTGCCAGCCTTTGGGGAAACTGAATGAGATGCCTTAGAGAAGGGTTGCCCCATCCTTTGCTTAAAGTTTTCTTTCCTTTTTTTCTTTTTTGTTTTTTTCTGTCCTTTAGCCCATGAAGAGCATCATGCTTTTGAAGGTGGACGTGGAAAACACTAATTGCACACTCTGTAAAGAATTCTTTGTCCTTTGCTGATTGGTTTTGGAAACGGTCTTAACAGGAGGGAGAGTGAAGAGAAGACTTGCCGAAGCCCGATGCTGGTCCTTTTAGAGTGGGTTTCTGTCCTTGCAGATGGGGCAATTAGGGCTCAAAGTGGCAGGTGGGGTGGGGGTGGGGGGACTGTGTGGGTTTCTACCGTCACATTACTTGCTTTTTTTTTTTTTTTTTTGCTTTCTAAATTCTCTGTTCTTTTCACTCTGGGTTGGTTTTTTGGTTTTTTTTTTTTTTTTCTTTTAAATTTCCTTATTCAGTCTAATTATTGTTTTCTACACTCCCCTTTCATTGAGGCACAAGAAATTGGTTTCCCTTTAAGTAGCTCTGCTGTACCTAGTTAATGAGAATATGCCTAATCGTGACAATACTGCTTTTGAAAACCACACTGTACTTGGAGGAATACTAGCTTGGTGAAACCTGTCTTGATTATTTGTTGTGACACATTCCTACACACTGTGCACTGGGCATTGTTTTTTTCTGTCCCAGGGAAAAGAAAAACCATACTTAATCTGATTTTGCACTGACAGCACACACATCTTTTATTTTTCCTTTTTAAATTTTTTTTTTTTTAGCGATAAAAGGAAAATAATAGTTGGGTTGCCGAACATGAAAACTATAATCACAGTTGAGTATTTCAGGATATAAATCAAACTCGAGGTCTTCACACCGTCTGTGGAAGTATTTCTAACCAGAATTTCAATTTGGCCTTCTCAAAGGATAGGCATAGAGTGGTGGCAATGGATTTCTCCTGGTAGGAGACCTTGTATTTCTGATTTGAAGAGGTGGGGATATTGTAATTGTTTGCATTAAAGCTGCTTCTGAATTTTGGGTGGGTGTGCCCACTTAGGGCTTTCCAAATCCATTCAATTGTGTTATCTCTTTTTCCTGCTCACATTATATGTCATTTCCAATAATCGATAGTCCTCCTGCCTGGGCAGCTCTCCCCTGCCTCTTTCATTTAGGAGCAGGAAGGTAAATCTTATTTCCAGGATGAATGTGAACATTGGCAAAGTGGAACGTTGAGTGCATTCTCTTGATACTAATTTTTGGAATTGTTGATATATATTGTCTTATGTTACCAAAGAAATGCCGGTTTTAGTAGAAGGAAATGACCACCCTTTGGATCACTGAGACTCTTTCAAAAATGTGCCAATTTCCCTCTCTCGACTCTGCCAAGCCTCCTACTGCTTTTATCTGAAAAAGGCAGGGCCATTTGAAGACACTTCCTCCTTCTGGCTTTTTCTGAGTCCAGGGAGCTAGTGCACGCTGATAAATTTCACAAAAAGGGCCCCGTGCTCAGAACTTCATTGTACCCAGGATTTTTAATACCTCTTGCAGTATTGACCAGCAGAGAGAGGTGGGGCCACTTCAAGCCTCCAGCCTATGTTTGTAAATAAAATTCTCCAAACATTTTTAAGGACTTTCAACAATATCTATTTATAAAAGTTGTGCCCTTCGCTTGCATTACTAACTACATCAACCATAATCTCAATGCTGACAGTCTTAAAAAAACTCCTTTGTTTCTAAACAGTTTCTTCAGTGATTTCAGAATGAGGTATAAGAGTATCAGACCCCTTTTTCCAAAAGCCTGGAACTTGCTTCTCTAAACATTGTACTAACATCCGACTTATTTTTAAATTATTCATCAAGGATTTTAAAAATATTATTCTGAACACGAACTTAAAATTCTTTTTTATACTATAAGTATTTTTCTGATAGAGTAGAAAAAAAGGATGATTGAGACCTATCTTCATTTTAATTGTCATATATATTTCCATAAGTAAATGGATTTTGAAGTATTTTTATTTTTTTTAAACTTTATTTAAAGCATTGTGATGACATGTTCAGCTTCTGCATGTTTGTAGCCTTTGAAGAAAAAAATAAATAGGAATGCTAGGCTCACGTTAATGTTCTCGAGTTTCTATTGTTTCTGATCGTGGCACATGGCTTAACGCGCAAAGTAGATTTTTGTCCCAGAGAACTTCTGCACCTATTTCTGACCCTGCGGAAGATACCAACTGTGAGAAGGATTTAATTTGCGAAATGTTAAGAACTTATTATCTAAATTACTTTAAGAGTGGAGTTTGTCAGATTTTGCTTTGGAAATTGTTTTAATTGAATATTTAGTTCCTAATAGACTTTGTGTGAGCTAAGCTGATTTAATCAGTCTAAAAACCTCTCATTACCTTCTTGGATTAAAGAAGCTAATACTCTTTTGAGATACAAGGAAATATCTTGTGGGGCATGAGACTTTTGTTTAGGGCAGTGTACCCATGCCGGGGTGGGTGGGGTGGGTGGCAACTTGCAGGGGGTTCCTGATTTCAGTCCGAACCTTGCAGGTGCAGCTTGTCCTCTCTACAGAGAGCCTTAGGGAAATCACAGTGCCGACTTGCTTGCTTTTGTCCTTCCTTAGGCCTGGATGCAGAGCCAGGGTCTCTGAGGGGAACCAGTACTGCATTTTCTCCTCCCGTTGCCCCATACTGGGTCGTTAGATCACAGGCACTTGCTTACACTGGGGAAGTGATACCCGCTTAATAAGGACGGATAATACCCACTTAAAGTAACTTGTCTCCGTATTCCCTTTTCTTCTGTAAGCACATCCCGAAGTGTTGGCTTACTCCACGTAAAGATTCCGTGCCCGACTTTTCCACACTTCTGAAATGAGCGGATAGTTTACACTGAACATGGACATTAACTCTAACGTGGCTATTAAATTCACGGTAAAAGTGACAGCAAAAAACGCAAAAGGGAAAACACAACTCTCGTAAAACTTTAAATAGTTTAACTTGACTCCTTCTCAACTCTCTTCTTAACTTCAGCCCATGCCTACACCATGCACACAGTTCCAAGACTTTATAGATGAACGAAACTTTGGGTATCATTGAGAAGTAGACACACCGTGCTGGCTGCTAGCAGAGCCTTGACCAAACCCGTCCCTCGTGAAAGGACATGGGGTAGCAAGGGACAGGACTGGAAATTAGAATCTGCGGGGTTCATACCCACTCCAGGTTCCTCAAACTGAGAACACTCAAAAGTCGCTCAACCTAACCCCTAGACAGCTCACCCCGGCCGAGCAGTACATGCCCGATCCCGTCTGGCCACTGATATGCCTGTAGATGATCAGATAGCCTCTCATTTTCTCCCTCTGACTCTCAGTGACTAAGGCGATGCTCTAGTTTGGTGTTTGAAAATAACCTTATTGGGACAGGAGGTGGGCCTTGGCTATGAGAAGCCTAGCTCCTAGAAGACTTAAACAAGAGTGACAACATTTGGAGCGATCACATGGGGGCGCTGCCTTCCAGCCAACCGGTCTGGCTCAGCAGCACCATTTACCCGGCTAGGTTTGTGCAATTATTTTAAGATTTGAGTGCATTTTGCTCTTCTGGTTTTATAAAATAAATATGTGGTTAGATACTACCAATAGAAGTTTAGCTCTCTGATACCGGAGAGAAACGTGTGAAAGACAGAACTCTCTGAATGTGTTTTAAAAATCTCAAATCTTAGGCTCCCGGTGAGCCTCTAAGCAGTTACGAAGAGAAAGAACAAAATAAACTAACATATAGGAAATACCAGAAATATTTCATCGAACATTGTGCCCAAAGGGAGAAGTAAAATTAGGGTTTGGTTTTTGGGTTTTTTAAGGGCTTTCTAAGTATGGAACTCCCCTTTAAAAACCTAAGTCTGCTGTTCACCTTTCCTGGACTGTATGTTTCTGTACCATTTCATTCCTAACAACTAAAAGTAGAGGACTGCCTGTAGGTAGTTTATTTCTTAAAATAATTGTATGCAGACCAATTAAAAATTGCTTAAGAGTATGGCGACTCAGGATCGTCAGAGCCTGGGTAATTGCCTGGACAACGGGGAGGGGTCGCAAGGTGGAGAGGGAAAAGATGGGAGCGGAGGTGCGGTGAAGAGCTCTTTGAACCCACACTTCTGCGTAGCAATTAGAGTGGGTTCTCCCACTCGTCCTGTCACGAGGAAGAAAGCTCAAATAGGTTCTTTACACATCAGATTATGCTGTTCTGTTTCCGTTTTCTATATTTACATCTACATCCAAAACTGTGAGCACTTCTTAGGTTAGCGCATTCAGGCTAAAAGTCACCATCTCGTGGCGTAGAGATACTCTCATCTTGCTGACCCTACTCCATTTCTAAAAGGAAACTCACCGAGTCTTTGAATTTTAGAGTGGAAGGGACCTTCGAGATCATCTGCCAGTGCTTCTCACCCCTTAGCGTGCAGAAGAATCATCAGGGTGGTTACTCAGTATGCACATTTCTCCGCCCCGACCCTAGAGGTTCTGATCCGCCAGGTCTGGGAGGCCTCGATTTCTGCCTTTTTTAGCAAGAGTCCCAGTGATTGTAATATGGATGGCCCTCAGACCTCACTTGGAGAACCCCTGTTCATATCCAGCTCCTGCCTATGACAAAGGGGGAGATCCTCCTTTCTCCCTCCCCCCAAGCTCTCAGGTGACCTGATTGGAATTATAATACCAACAACCCTAGGAAGGCTGAGGAAAGCCATTATCACTAAGACTTGAGAAGATGATGCTCATAAATAAGAACTTTATGGCTAGGACCACAGCGGTAATAAGTAGCCCATCTCTGGAAGTCCACGATATAAAACCTTTACTACAGAGTGGTGGCTTTTCTCTTTTCTAAATACCATTTCAGCGTGTTAAGAGAAAAGAAATTAATGTTCGGAAAAAGTAGTTACTCCATACTTTTCTATAATCTCTTATGGCATCTGGGGTTCAGCATCATTGAACAAGATTAAATGAACGTTATAGAGCTATAAAATTGCATGTAAAATAATGCAAAACTGTTCAAATGACTATCAAAGTAGCCTGGGAATGAATTTCCACTAAAATTGTCACTCCTAGACGTAGCTTAGCAAAGCCGTTACTGAAGTGGAGGGATTCTTTAATACAAAGAAGTGTCCAAAAAAAATCAAGTAAGTATTCCCTAAAACTGTGTGAATGGTAATCAAAAGTCATTGTGAAGTCAATATTTTTTTGTCCATCATTGCTGCTAAAATTTAGAGTCCCATTGTATATGTGTGTGTTGAATGTACTGATTAGAATATCCAATAAAATGGCCTTTTGGATATTCTATGCTTTTGTGTCCTTCAGAAATCATGAGGTTGAAGAAATCTGTGTTAAATGTTTGTTTGGGTTGCTGCCTCAAAACAGCTACCAACTCATTGAATGAAATGCAAGATTTCTTTGTGAAAATTTTGACTCTTAATGTTGAAGTGAGAGGATTTTTCTGAAACTTTTATTTCGGAGCAAGTGTTCGAGACTTATAAAACTGTCAACTTTGTATTAGAGAAACAAGCATGAAGTAAATATGAGCGTTTCTGAGTTTTCTGTAGAAAATCAATGGTACCTTTGGTCTTTTTACCTAAGAAAGATTAAAGAGGTGGAAATTTTAATTTTAGCACTTTACCTTACATAACGAATGGGGACTTTGAACATTTTAATAAAACTTGTAGAGTTTCTGCTTTCAAATAGAGCTATTAATTTGGTGAACATGCATTAAATTCCCCCTCACCCCCAATTTCTCAGACCTTAATCAGGTAATGTGGCTCACAACCACAGTGTTTTGGTTTTTTTTTTTTAAGTTTTAACTACTCAGTTATCATTTAATAACAAGTTACCATCCCCTTGCGTGTATCCTCCCTGAGATTTTAGTTTCATTTCAATTGCTACACAAAGGATTTCAGAGTTTAAGCCAGCGAGCACACTTTAGCTTGGGACGTCTAGCACCGGTTATCCCAAATGTAAAATCTTATCAGTTGCATTCAAAATGATTCATCCTTTGAAACTGTCCTACCTGTGTGTAAGCCGAAGCAGGTTTATTTGCCTTATGTTTTGGATCTGCTGTGCACCCCCCTGACCGTTGTATACCATCTGTGCCCTGTGCATTTGGGGCCCTTCCACATATGGCTACAAGCTGGTGTAATGCCCTTCCTTTTGATCTGGCTTCATCTAGTGATTTGCTCAGTATTTTTAAGGTCAGACTGAAAACTTTTCTGTTCTAGTTATTTTTGATTTTATATTGTGTGTTGTGTTTGATGTTCAGATACATGTGAAAGTTGCTTCCATGAGTCAGTAATTTTTATTCCAGCCTTTTGCAGCAATAAGGTAAGACTAGACTGTACTTTACTTCCTCGAAAATGTAGTGATTTATGTGTTTAGGGCAAATGTTTAGGCTTTTCGTGTAAAAGTTCTTGCAGTTTTCTCCTTTGGGACTGTGCTGCTATGAATCTGTGCTCCTTTGTTCAAGCTATAACTTTGTGGGGTTTAAGCGTCCATTAGGTTGTAGAACTTTCTATTGAGATTTTGTTCTCATCTGTTGCCACTCATTTTCACTCTGTATTGGGATTCCGTAGAACAGAAACATCCTTCTTCGCCCTCGGGTTTAAAATTTCAGGCCATTTTGTTAACCACATTGCTTCATCTTCACGCGGGTCCAAGTATACGTGCGGTGATGGGCATCACACTGTTAATTCCCGCCGCTCTCGAGCCTTTGCGTCCCCCACGCACAGTGTGTATAAAGCCCCCAGCGCGGTGCGGGACACGTAGAAGGTCGTGTCCGAGGTGCTCCGACGGGAAGCAGTCACGGCTTTTCTCCTCCCCTCCCGAACATGTTTGGTGACAGGCTCCTCTTCAGCTCTTAGAAAACACATTTCACTCATTTTCATCCCTTTTCTCTACTTTTTGCTAAGAACGGTCTCATTTTAGAAAAAGTCGATTACTCTTACTTCTCTCTGGTCCTCTAATTTGCCCCTAAGATTCAACTGTCCCCCGTTTCACCAAGTAAAGTGAACTTACTCTTCCTTTCTGGCTGTCCCGTGTATCCCTTTAAAAACGGAAAGAAACCAGCAAACTCTTACTTCTCCCATTTATCTGCAGACTTTCCTCTCTCGCGCTGCAGAAGCAAGCAGTTCGAGATTGTGTGTGTGATGCCCAGTTACCATGAACACAGCAGATTTTTGTGCAGTCTTGGAGGGGCGGGGCATGACACCCTGAAGGTGTTAAGATTTCCCAATATCTCCTTCTCACATTCGAGTCTAATTACTGCCTTCACGTATTCTGTGTGTGCTGTATCACGTCATGGTTATCGATGCGCTTTTTGGGGACGTGTTCTCGGTTGTAGGTTCTGCCTTCCCACTGAAGATACGGTTTTTCAGAGGCCAACCCCAGTGATTCTTTTGGTTACAGTAACCTCTGTTGCAGAACTTTTTAAATGCTCTCCCTAATGAATGTGTTTTTAAAAACCTCTGGAATCCTACAGGAAGATCGGTCTTTTGTTATAGGAAGAAAAGAAAACAGTAGCATTTACTGGGCTCAGCCAGTTAAAATGTGTACCATAGAAATATGTATCTATTTCCCATCATCTGGCTAAGCTGGGGCGCTGACTAGGTTATTTCTTGCCAGAGAAAATAATTTTAAATCATAAGCATATTTAACTAGCAAGCATAAATCATAAGGCCTTCTAATCATAAGCATGTTGAACTCTGGTAGGGTTTGTACAGATGGTATGGTTAAATGTGTGGGCTCCTCCCAGCCTCAAAGATGTGGACAAGCTCTTACTCCCCAATTTCCTCTTTCACTTGGGGAACTTAAATCATTTGTTGTTTGCACATATAGAATTATAGAAAGCATGGACCTAGACGAAGGTTTCAGGTCTTAGGAAAGTTTGGGGTTTTGTGACTCACCCTGACTAGAGAATGCCGGAAAGAAGGGTAAATGTTAACGCAGCATTCCCTTTTTGAGGCAAAAATAATTGGTGTTTCATGAAGAGAGTCAAATTATGAAGGACAGGACTCTGATTTTCAGAATGTGTCTTTAAAAAAAAAAAAACCAACGTCATGGAATCATAAATAACAGTTTTAACAGAAGCCCGTTGGCTTTCAAAAAGTGTTCTCCAGGTGGTTGGTTCCACAGAAATACATTTAGATACTGCAAACAAAGCTCCTACTGTAAACTATATTTTTATTTATTTATTTTTTTTTTTAAAAGATTTTATTTGACAGCGAGAGATCACAAGTAGGCAGAGAGGCAGGCAGAGAGAGAGGAGGAAGCAGGCTCCCTGCTGAGCAGAGAGCCCGATGCGGGGCTCGATCCCAGGACCCTGAGATCAGGGCCTGAGCCGAAGGCAGGGGCTTAACCCTCTGAGTCACCCAGGCGCCCCTGTAAACTATATTTTTAAAAGTATTTTTTAAAGTGTAGTAACACGATAACACATCCATACTGACATGCATCGCGAGGCAAATTGTTAACATTTTGGAAGGCAGTCGGTGTAATTTACATACTCATTGATTTTGTTTTATGAAACACCACCCTTTAGAAACTTTTTATTGTAAAAATAAAGCAAAGATACAGAAAACCACCCAAAACAAACATGTACCATAGTGAATCGTTATATGGAGAACACTCCCAGAGCAGCACCCAGGTCGGGAAATAGAACTTCGCTGACCCCCCCCCAGGAGCCCCCTTTGTTAGTTTCTTCGCAATCCCAGCCCCTAGGGCCTTGCCCACTACAATAACCCCAATACTGACTGCCAGGAAGCTCCTCCTTGCATTTCTTCCTGGGTTTATCACTCAGGGGATAAACATCACCTTCATCTTCTTCTGTAGTAGCTCCTCTGTTTATGAACGTTGGGTTCAGCAAAGTTACTTAGAAGCTCTCTAAATGCTAAGTGCAGAATGACACTCTAAGCCCGGGCTGCCCCCGTAAGCCAGGCAGCGGATGGGGTTTGGGCCGCTTCTGCTGTGCTGTGTGGCTCTGTTCCCAGCTGGGACTTGACGGTAACTAATGGCGCATGGAGCTCCATGCCGTCGAGGCACAGACACTCACTAACTTACTTCTCCCCGAGACACTAGGAAGGGCCATGACTGTTGCCTCCATTTTCTGTACGGGGACACTAAGACTCGCAGGGGTGACTTGCCCACACTCACACAGGCAGTCCGTCACAGAGCGAAGGGACACCTAAGGTACTGCGGCTCTAGCCTGTTCTCCTGACACTAGGCTTAATGGAGGATTCCAATAGACAAGGATCTTGCGACTGCTTAGAAGAGTTTGTTTGTAAAGGAAAGGACCTACAGCTTTAAGAAAAAAGATTGAAAACTCGCTGGCCTAGTTCAACCTTTGCATTTTACAGATGAAGAAATGACCCAGAAAGCATAAAGAATTTGCTTAAGGTCACACAACCAGTTGGTGGCAGAGATGCAGCCAGCTCCCCGAATCTCCTGGCTGTTAAAATCAACGATCTTTCCTTCATTTCATACCTTATGTGGGAAAAATACACATTTCCTAATCCGCTTCTTTGCATCAGTTCCACATGAGCAGATTTGTCTCGAAACCAGTGTACAACTAGGATACACCATCTACTTGCTTACTTTTTCAAGGTTTTTAGCTGGGAATTAAAAAATTTGTACTTGAAGTTTGCTTTTCTGTCTCACTTATTGAGTGCCCAATCTGTAGACGCACATGCCTAACACTCTCCTCCAAAGAATGTACAAGAATAACACATTTGACTGGTGTGGATGGCAGGTGGAAAAGAATTACTGGTGTAGTGTAGGCCCTTCAACATATTCACGGCCAATTCTGGATTATCCCAGCACAGATGGATCAGGCAAAATCCCTCTTCTACTTCGTATTGGTGACCTTTAACTATTTGTGTTTGCAAATGCTTCTACTGGAGATTGGGAAGGAGAAGAGCAGAGAAGATGGGATTTGGTTTCTTGACCAGAGCGTTAGGTGTCCTGGTTAATGGTTTGGTGATTTTCGTGGGAGACTGTGGGATTCTCTCTCGGTTGAACCACTCTGGGATTTCCAAACCTTAGCCTTGGGTGTCACCAATCGGAAGGGAGGCAGACTGGCACAATGCAAAGAGCTTAGCTTGGAATTTGTTTTATTGGGTTGAAATCCCATTAGCTTGTGCCTCAAGCAAGTTACTCATCCTCTCCTAGCCCCAATTTCCTAATCTACAGAAGGGAAGAAGACAGAGCTTCTTCAAAGCCAATGACATATTTAAGCACCCAGCTCAGCACTTTGCTCATGTAGAGAGCTATTCGATGGTACTTCTATTAGTTGTCTATACGTCCACATGGTAAAGAGAACGAACTGATCCAATGAAACTTTGGCACCTTCCTCTTGATGTACCGGTCCGGCTTACGTTGTCTGAGGTCCTGCAAGTTGATGGCCACAGTGGTCAAAACCCACTAGTCTCGTGAGTGCCTGTTTACCAATCTTTCTATCTCCTCGCGCCATAGTGGCACAAACAAGTCGGCCTTCTTCTGTGAAGCTCTGTGGACCTGACTTCTGGGTCATTTGCTGTGAACCGGTTAAAAACCTGAATGAATCTTCCAGTTAATTATTTTCTAAGGACATTATCGCCATTGTTACTCAGGAATAGACGAAGGAAGTTCCGCTAATGAAAATGTTTTCCAGGCTGAACAAATTATCGTTGAAACAGAAGTCCCATGTTATGCTCTGTGGGTTGGAGGCACTCAAACTTCTCATTGGAGGAGGACCGTGGGGGCTCCCAAGTGTTCCTTGTATTCCATGCATATTCTTTTAATGCTGGATGCCTTAAGGAAAGCCGATAGGCATCGGCAGAGCTGAGATGAGGATTATATGAGATATTGACTTGCTCACTCAGAAAGTATTTATCGAACAGCCATGACGTGCTGGTGGGCACTGGGGATACAAAAATAAACAAGACAAGACATCATCCATTCTTCATGGAACTTACTGTTGAGCGAATTGGCAAATACCATTAAAATTTAGGAACTACTAGACCGTAAGAAAGGCAGAAAGTCTATCTCAAACCTGTGGGAGCTCCACATACCTCCACATACTACGAACTCCGTGCTTGCTGGGATGAAGGCATGTTTGAGTGTTGTCGTAAGCAGGGTTTTTGTTTTTTTTTTAGTTAAAGTATCCTTAGATTTCTAAAGCTGAGTGTTTTTACTAATCTCATTATTGTTTTTAAAATGCTCTAATAATAGTTCTGACACTGAATTCAGTTAACCACAAAGGCTGTTTATAATTTGTTGGTGCTTTTCAAACATCTTTTAAAGCTGAGGGAGCCCTGGACTTTTGCTTGGTAATTCGCCGCGTCTAAGCAGGTACCCGAGGGGTAACCATCGTAAAGAAGGCCTATGCGCCGACATGTTCAATAGGGGGGTTCTTCACACTGTGGAATGTCTGAAGATTGCTTGCTCTGTAATTTTTAAAAGCCCTGTAATTCCTTATAAAGCATATATAGCATCTGAACAAGAAATATGACACTAAGTCTCGGATTAAATAATATCTTGGGGCCACTACCTTCTGCGTTTTCAGCAGTTCAGGAACTCTGCTAAGTGCAGGTTAACAAGACCGGAGCGTCGTAAATGAGCATCTGTCCCGTGACCCAGCTGCAGACCCCTTCTGATTATTCATTCCAGAAGCACGTGCTGACACCGGGTTCAGCCCTCTCGAATCTCCCACTCGAAGTGGTCTTTTAAGATTGGCAGGAGGTCAGAGCCTTCAGTCCCCCACCCCCGCCCCCCGGGCTTCCTGGCGTGGTCGGTATTTTCTGGGTCTTCCTCGCTCTGTAGCCCAGATAACTCTATTTGCGGAGTTCAAGTAAACAAAAGGAGACTCTGGGCGGTGTGGAAAAGGGTTCTGTTGTTGTTGTTGGTTTTTAGAGCATTTTAAATGAGAACAGGCGGCTCCGCACAGAAGAACTCGTTGGATCGGGCACCACCACCGTTTATCCCGCCGACCAGGGTTTTTGCAGCCCTAGTTCAGCCTTCCACTTCAAAGGGCTGGCTCTGAGGGGATCACACATTTGCCTTGATGACAAATTAATCAAACTTGATTTCTTGGATGAGATGGGTACAAAAGAACTACAGCTCCCCAAGGCCTGAAAGTCACTACGGCCCTTCTGGTTCTGATTAGAGCAACAAAAGGATGTCTGAGAGCCATCTTCCTCCCTGCTCAGGCTGGGGGACAGAGCTGAAAGCCGCCAGCTTGTAAAGGAGAAAGGCCTTATTAAAACACATTTCAGCTGCGACCAAGTGCTCGGCGAGCCCTTCTGACAGAGAAAATTACTTTTTAGTAGATGCTCACCTTCTCTCAAGAGCAAAGTTCCCACTTAGAAGAATGAGAAGAGGTAGTATATTAGCAATCTGAAATGTTTATAGAGCTCCCCTTTTATGTTTCTGTTGGGAAGGTGAAGTTAAAAAAAAAAAGAAAGAAAAAGAAAGAATGAAATTGACCTGTGATTTCTGGCACTGCCTTAGGGATAGGCGGGGTTTGGCTAAGGAAATTCACTTGTACCTGGTTAAAAAGCAAGTTCCCCCGGCCAGGAGATTTATGTACCTTTAAGGCAGGCCTAGGACAAGGCAAAGAACGGGATTCAAAATGCGACTGCCGTGGGTCTGCTCCCGCAACCCACTCATGCGAGAGAGCGAAATAAGCCTTCTGCTAAATCGGGGAGCGCAGGATTTCGATGCAAACCCTCTTAGCAGCTTTGTCATCCGCCTGTTCCGCGGAGCATCCAAGGACACTGCTCGCATCCCTCTTGTGATCGCTGTGCGTTCTATATTTAGAAGAATTGCTGTTGCACAAAATATGGTCCCCTGACTGTCCTGGGTGTGCTTTACGCCTTTCCCAAAAAGACTTCAAAAAATGAAAGGTTCATACCTTTATATCACAGTTCGGGAAAGAAGCACCCAAGGGGTGGTTTTTTCTCCCCCCCCCCTTTAATATGGAGGCAAATCACACAAATCCACATACTGTGAGTTCCCATTTTATTTGTAGGCTCTCCCTCCACGCAGCCGCACCACCGCCAGCCTCTGACTGATGGCTGATACACACGTGCGCGGTGAAGTGGGGTCACACAGGCTCATCTCTCATTTCTGACACTTGGTTTGAAGAGCCTTCCTCCAAGTATCTTTGTGATCCTGACAGGCAGTTTTCAGAAGTTTGTGGCATTCCAGGATCCTTAATAATTTAAAGCTGTATTTTAGATTCCAGCCGTGAGCAAAGTGTAAGGCCGGTTCTCCCTTCCCCGCCGCCCCACCCCCTCCCCCAGAGCGGGCGGCCGCGCTGACCCCGCTGCTCTCTGAGTGCGCCCAGCTGCGGCCAGCCTGGCCCCTTGTGTCCCCAGCCCTCTGCCTCTATCCCTGCCCGCTCACGCCTTCCCAGCCTCTGAGCGTGAGCCAAGGCCCCCTCCTCCAGGAAGCCAGTTCTGAGCTCCCAAGCTGGAGAGGAGCCCTCGTTCTGGCAACATAGGAGGCCCTTACATTTTCTTTTAGCTCGTCTGTGGCTCTAAGTGCACTCTCACGTGTGTTCATTTGTAAGTGTGGCCCTAACTCGAGTCCCCAGGCCTTTCACACCCCCCTCTTACTGGGCCTTTCACACAGAGGCTCTGCTGTTTGCCTTGTAGGATCCCGGGGAACTAGTTTGGTGGTTGGAAAGAGCACTGCCATTTGAGTGAGACTAGCTCCTGCCTCCCTGCACCCCAGCCTGCGAGCTTTGTGACGTTGCATGGGGTTCCCTGACCTTTCTGAGCTTCGGTTTCTTTCGTCTGGGGGACAGGCAGAATGAATGCTCCCATCGCTGGGTGGGAAGATGCAATGAGAAAATCTGTGGTGAGATCCTTTCCAGCTGCTTGTGCTGTTCACATGTGGGTCTTGATAGTCCTACTTTATGGTACCACAGTGTTCGGGTCAAGATAGGCCTGTTGTTTTTAGATAAACGCCGGGTGTTTTAAAATCACCTTCTAATGTAGAGTCTAGAGCACCTGGGTGGCTCAGTTAGTTAAGTACCCGACTCTTGATTTCAGCTCAGGTCATGATTTCAGGGTTAAGAGATCGAACCCCGCATTAGGCTCCGAGTCTCTCCTCTCCCTCTGCCTCTGTCCCTCCCCCCTCAAAAAAAATCAATAAAATAGAATCCAGACACTTTTTATGTTTATGAAAATCTTCTTTTTAGGATAAAAGTGATTCATGTTCATTTTAACAAACGCAAACAATAAGGGCTACCCCCCGCCCCCGCCAAATACTTTTTTTTTCCTGGAATGATACCCATGGGAAATAACAGTGTTTATGGATATCTGAAGATAGGCAAGAAAGTGGGGCTGCTTAGGGCCAGCACAAGGCTGAGAGGAATGCCACAAAGAAGATGTCAAGGAAGTAAGGAGACACGAAACAGGAAAAAGAAGAGACCAAAGAATACTGAGCCTTGCAAAGTGGCCTGACCTCACTCAGGTGATCCTGGAGAAGTCATTTATCAGCATCTCCTGTCTCCGCCCCACGTTTGCGGGATCCTTTAAAGGAAACACGGCCATTTTGCTTCATTTGCGTGGGTCCAACACCTGTAGGACTTTCTTCACTGTGCGCCCGGAAGTGAGGTCTGAGGGCAGATAAAACCCGCCAGAGCCCCCGCTGACTTTCTAGCGTTCAGACCTGCCCCTCGAGGTAATCACGTTGGCACTCACCTTCATCCCCAAATGTGTATTGTCTCCACATCGAGCCCCACAGACCGGTGTCCTGGAGAAACTACAGTGGAGGTTTGTTGTTTTAAATCTAATTATTTTTCTTGTCGGTGTTGTATCTTGTTTTCAAGACTGGCTTAGGCCTCTAGTGTTTAGGTAGCTGGACGATAGTCACCGTGACGAGAGTTGGGCACTGTTAATAGTTTTCTACTATTGGACGTTTTGTTGGAAGATGTGTCAGATTCCAAGGGCATAAACAGGGGAGTTACTCCGGTCTTCTTCTTTGTTCCACTAGAAAGTCTGTTACGGTTCTTGGGCTACCTGGGACTCCTGATAGGGTAGCCCTAGAAAGTCATTCAAGTACGAGGGGAGAGGTGGATGCTGGGTTAGGGCTTCACCAGGACTTATGGGGAGCACGTTCTCTGGTCTTCTCTGGGTGGAGGAGATGATTTGTGCCTTGCAAGAGGGGTCAGTGACTGCCAATGAGAACATGATCTTGTTCTAACCAATCTCGATAACCACCGCACACATCCAGTTGTATATTTCGTTTTTTACAGCAGAGAACTTGAAATCTCACGTGTTGCTGGCAAAAACCCCTAATTAGTTCACAGGTGGAATCGTTGGAGAATGAAATGTGTTTCTCTGTAACAGAATACAAGTTTTAAAAGGAGACTCTATTCAAAGTCCGTTACAGTGACTGGCGTCTTAACTCCAGTTCTTGTAGACGCTTTCTTCATTACATGAAGTTCATAGGTGAGAAGTGTCTGTTTCTAAAAGTTGTAGAAATTCTAAAGTTTATTTTTAGTGGAATAGCTAAATAAAGCACCCAGCCCCTCAGATTCTTTGAAAGTCACTACCCAGTTGCAACCTACCAGTGTCCACCTTTATACACAACCAGTGTGGTTTTTATGGGTCCCTGTGGGCTGCCTTCCAGGTCACTGGCTGGCCGTCATCAGAAGATGAGACCAGCTGCACCTGGGCACTCGCGGGAAGGGCTTGTAGAGCGAGGCTCCGTGATGGCGGAGAGCAAACTAGGAAAGTCCTCTCTTGCAGGTAGCGGGGTGGTGGGATAGTCACGTGTCTTGAGCCCAACAAGACTGGAGCCAGACTGGAGACCCTCTCCCAGGGCTGCCATTTGAGATTTCCGAGATCCAGGACAAGCGAGGTTCTTTGGGGTTTGTTGGTTACATAATTGCGCTTCCCCGAACACAAGCCCAATGATGAGCCTTTCTGAGCAGCACCTGCCAGATACAGACAGGTGTGAACTTTCTTGAAGATAAGCCTCCGTCTGTTTAGATATGAATGGGCCTCCTAAATCCACGTTAGACAACTTTTGATGATCCAAAAGCAGCCTACATAGCAGTCATCAAACTGAGTTGGGGTCCCGCCTAGTGATGCTCCCTTATTCCACAGCTTTGATGCTGAGAGAGTAGAGGTGCCTTGCCCGAGGTCACAGAGCTGGTGAGAGCAAGGGTCTGTGCTTCTGTACCTCCGTTCCCCTCGCTCTGCATCCCGTCTCCTCTTCCCGTGCAACTAATTCTATAGTTGTTTAAATAATGCATTCCTACTCTCTGCCTTTATTTTTGTAGCTCAGTCTATTCCATGCTCAAAATTTTCACTAAGATAATTTTTTTAAATGTGAGAAATTAGCGGGACCCCTGGGTGACTCAGTTGGTTAAGCAGCTGCCTTCGGCTCAGGTCACGATCTCAGGGTCCTGGGATCGAGTCCCGCATCGGGCTCTCTGCTCAGCGGGGATCCTGCTTCCCCCTCTCTCTCTCTGCCTGCCTCTCTGTCTACTTGTGATCTCTCTCTCTGACAAATAAATAAATAAAATCTTAAAAAAGAAATTAGCAAAACACCAAACCAATTTCAGCCACATGTAACATTAGGGGTATAGGACAAGAGAGTCACCATAAGCACCATTGCATTAGGGCTACTTCATTGCAAGTGACAGAGAAACCAGCTAAGAATATGGTAAATAATCTGAGAAGTTGTGGAGTATTGTGGCTTCAAGCAGAGTTTGATCCAGGACACCTAATCTCGTTCTCTTTGTGCTGTCTTCATTCCCCAGCTCTAAAACCTATATCCTCCCACTTTCAAGAGATATCTCTCTCTCTCTCTCTCTCTCTCTCTCTCTCAAGATCCCCAGGAAGTCTCAACATTGTGTGCCATTGACTCTAACTGGCTTTCATTCTTGAGCTACTGATTGTGACCAGAGGACGGCAGTGCTCTGCCAGGCCAGGCATAAGTCACATACCCATGCCGATAGCTCCAGTGACATCATGGAGATGGAGTCCCAGAAAAGGGGGTGTTGATTCTGGGTGACAGACTCAGAAACCTCGTTTACAGGATCGAGTCCCAGTAGCTGGACTACCCAAGGCGAGGTACCTCACTGCCAAGCCTCCATTCTTTGAACTGCAGGATGGAGACGATATTGGCACTCCTCTCATTTTGCGTAGTACCCTAACCTTTGTGGTCAGTTTCCAATACATGTGTGCCTTAGCCGAAGCTAAGAAGCCAGTGGTGCTGCTGTGGCTCCCAGTTGCCCTGTGGATGATATCCCGACTCCTTGACTAGCCTGCATGGGGCTAAGTCTCCAGGCTTTCCTCCTTTAGCTCCCATTATCCTTCCTTCCTGCTCCTCCTGGGAGCGAGTGACCGCCCCAGAGTGCCATTACAGTACCCTCTCCGTCCCTCTTTGCCCCTCCGAGCGCCCCTCCTGTGTTCTTTCTCGGAGCCTGCACCTGTCCCAGGGGAGCAGAAGCACACGGCATTGTGACAGCCTGTTTGTCCTTCCCACTAGACTTGGTGAGGACAGACACCATGACTGTCGCTCAGGGGGCCACCAGGCCAGGCTGAGAGCAGGCGCGTGATCATCTCTGGTGTAGAAATCAAGCAGGGATGAACGATAGGCGGGCAGGGTCTCTCCCAGGTGAGGGCCTAGTTGGCCCTGTGTGTGTTGGGTGCCCCAGTGAATGGGGGGGCTTCACTCTGCCTATAGCCACAGCGGGTGCCGCCCACCCCAGGCACCATCCCCACCCTTGGGACGCCCTCCAGGCCCCGCTGGATAGCATGGGAGCAG
The DNA here is from genome assembly GCA_028534135.1 of Potos flavus. Taxonomy (NCBI): domain Eukaryota; kingdom Metazoa; phylum Chordata; class Mammalia; order Carnivora; family Procyonidae; genus Potos; species Potos flavus. The sequence continues at coordinate 32,896,162 of CM052898.1, read as the reverse complement.
TCACTCTGCTTACCGTGCAGATGCTCAGGACTCCTTGTCTAGACCGTCGACAACGTTGTCGTTTCGTAATACATTCTTATTTTTAAAAGATGAGGTGCTTCTTGATTCAAAAAGTAGATTTTAGGGGCGCCTGGGTGGCTCAGTGGGTTGAAGCCTCTGCCTTCGGCTCAGGTCATGATCTCAGGGTCCTGGGATCGAGTCCCGCATCAGGTTCTCTGCTCAGCATGGAGCCTGCTTCCCCCTCTCTTTCTGCCTGCCTCTCTGCCTACTTGTGATCTCTCTGTCAAATGAATAAATAAAAGTCTTAAAAAAAAAAAAAAAAGATTTTAATCCGCAAAAGAACTTTGCCATATGTAAAGATGGACTTTGTGGGCTGGAGCTTTAGCGCTCCTCGAAGCCAAAAGGTCCATGACTACATGATAAGGGAAACTTGCTTTGGGAGGAGACTCAGAAATGCAAAAGAAACACAGACCTGGAAATGACACAAGGGGCGATGAGACCCCCACCCGGTGCCTGCCGTCCCCGCCCTTCTCTGGGGACAGAGGCTACTGTTCCCCTCTCCCCATGGGGGTGGTAGCATGCCGGGAGGCTCTTGGCAACGGTGAAGTATTTAATTCCTTGTGGTCAAGTTCTGTTTGAACGTTTCATGGGTGGGTACCTAAGAAATGCCGCCTTGCTCTAAGTGTGAGGGTGAGCCAAAGGGATAGACCCCCGTTGCAGGTTCAGGCCGTCCATCCGAGAGCTGAGAATCCGGCGACCCAGCTCTTCGGGCTCTGCTTGCAAGCCGACTTCTCTCTCTTCCTGGCCCCCAGTTTTCTTTTGTGGAGCTGCTCTCTCTCTCATTGAAGTATTTCCCATGTGTTTGCTAAAGGGAAATCAGCACCAAGACATCTGCGAAGTCTCCAGGCTTTGAAGTACCCCCAGGAACTCAGCAAAGAGAAAGCTAGTTTGTTTGAGTCTCCCGGGTGGGTGGAAGGGTGGCGTGTCTGGGGTTAGCGCAGCGGTTGGTGCATCCGCGGTGCCGCCGCCGCTGCCGGAGATGAAGGCATCTGCATTCTTTTCCTACCTGAGACGAGAACTTTCTCATCGCCGCCCCCCCACCCCCAAAGGGATGAAAAATAGAAGCACATACAAAAAAAAGTGTTCAGTTTGCCCTTGCTCAAGTGAAGATTCAGATGTTAGTGGGCTTTGAAAGCGTATGTGTTTCTGAATTGGTAACCCTGTAAATAGAGGTGGTATTTACGAACTCACAAGGCAGAGGTGCGTGTGTTAGCTCAAGTCCCCTGTTCAGTTTGTTACCAGCATTCTCCACATGAGTTGACTGAACGAAAGAAGGCGGCCGCATTGCCCAGCCAGTGAGGGGCAGACTGAAGGCCTATCTGATTCCAGAGGGAGTGTTTCCCAGCTTCGAGATGCTTCTCCCAGTTTACTGGGGGATAGCGGCCTGACACAAACTCTGTTCCCTCCACATCACCCCCACGTCATACAGTAATCTCTCTCCATATGTGTGGAAGCTGGTGTTTGTGGTTCCACAGACAAACTAGAAATGAGAAATGAAGCCATAATCGTAATACAATTTCTCAAGCACAGACTCTGTGCCCGGTTCTGTTTTACATGATGTGTGGGAACTTTCTTTATCCTCATGGGAACCTACCTTCTCCCGTGAAGTGAGGTGACTTGCCCAAGGTCTCTGAGCTGGGATTCAGATGCAGACAGTCTGACAGCAGCCTCTTCCTCTAAACCACCTGCGTATACTTAGCTCTCGCCTATGCTAGACCCTTTGTATGCCGTATCTTACTGAATCGTCACTGCCCCTGTGTGACGGAGGAGGAGACTCATTCAATGTGGTTAACTGACCTGCCCAAAGTCAGAGTCGGAAGCAAGTTTTGGAGCCAAGATACGAACCAGGCTATCTCCCAAGCCCGATCTTGGACCCTCTCGCTTCTTTGCATGCCTAGGTATGGCATTTCTACTGCCACACACAAAACCGCCTTGTGTCTAAAACTGCCAACGAGGGGCATCTAGATGGCACGGTTGGTTGGGTGTGTCCCACTTTTGGTTTCAGCTCCGATCGTGATCTCGGGGTCATGAGATCGAGTCCCACCTCGGGCTCCGAGCTCAGCGCAGAGTCTGCTTGGGACTCTCTCTGCCCCTCCCCCCTCCACTCCCGTATGCACATGCTCTCTCGCTCTCAAATAAATCTTAAAAAAAAAAACAAAAAAAAACCGCCAACAAGCCCACTGAGGTTGGATTCCAGAGGCTGTTCTACTGGGAGCCTTGCCCTAAGCAGCCAAACTGGCCTTACTATGTCCTATCTCATTGAGGCGTTTGACAGATGGGGAAACTGAGGCCCAGAGGTGCTAAAGGACTTGCACAAAGTCTTACCTCTTGTGGAGCAGTGGCACTAGGATCTGAATACAAGTGCTCCAGACTTAGGGCCCTGACCTAGACATCCGTGCCCTTCAGAGGGCACTGAACTGGGCAGCGGAGGACTGTCTGGGAGAAGGAGGTTGGGAGCCCCGTTTCCATTTCTGTGCCCTTTAACCTCTCTCTGCTTCTCCCTCTCCTCAAGAAGTGTAGAGAAGCCGCCACCCACCTTCACAGGAATTTTGCAAAGATTAATTGGATAATTTCAGAATAGTTCTTTGAGCTGTTTGAAGGGAAGTTGCAATCGAGAAGAACAAAGTAGAGTAACAATAATAATTATTATATTTAAATGTATTTATGAAGATCTCTGTGGGGGGCAATTAAGAGGAGACCAGCTTGGACTTGTGGGAAATTCACCAGGCGATGGAATGCTCGTGTCCCTGCCCATCGCTCCCGGCCCTGCCGGCGTGCTCACGGAGTGACAGTGTGACAGTACCGGGTCTGAGGATGGGCGCAGGGGGGTGGGGGCTTTCGAGCCAGAGGCACCCGTGTTTTACTCCCAAAATAACTTGCCCACCCGTCTCGGGCCTTCGGCAGGCGACATCTGTCATGACCCCAGACTAGTGACCTCAAAGTGCTCACGCAGCTCTTTCCAAAGTCCCCATTCCCTTGTCAGCAGCGGTGGAGAACTTCGTCTTTAGGCTTCCCCGTCTGTCCTATAATTAATGACTGCCCATTTACCGCAGGGAGAGAAAATTCCTCCTGCCTCAGCCGGGTGCCTCGGAGGGCTCCTCTCCCATCTGCTGCGGAACCTGTGTTTGTATTTAGCGGTGGGCCTGGCAGATAATGAGGTTCTGATGCCACAGAGCTATTCTAGGCTCTCAGGATCCCTCGGCTGCTCACATCTGGTCTCTTCAGACATCGCCCTCTCTCCGTTCGGAGGGCCTGGGTTTGGTGGGCAAGATGTTCTCTTTTACAATCGACTTGCCTTTGATCTTTAAGACTGGCTTTCCTGCTTAAACACCTGGCCATGCTTAGCCTCTGTAGCGATTCCACACTCCTGCACAGTGTTGCTTTTCTTTTTATACACAGATGGCGGTCATGCTGTGTGCAACCATAACCACAGCCTGCTCATCATCTACGAACAGATTTTTTTTTCCCCTGCAGCCTATCCAGACAGGATAACCTCTGAGGCGAATACTTGGGTACCTTCCCAACTCTTACAACTTCATTTTCTGCTCTCCACCAACCCCCCCCCTCCAGTTCCTCTCCCCCCACGTGTGAGCAGAGGCTAGGCCCCCAGGAGCAGAGTGTCTCCAACAGCCATGTGCATATGAATTGTCTGGGCATCCAATTAAAATACAGAGTGTGATCCGTCAGACAGGGTGGGTCTCAGACTCTGATGGGCTCCCAGGGGATGCGGATGTTGTTGGCCCATGAACCACATGTTGAGCAGGAAAAACCTCAGATTACTTCTGGAATCATCTCCACACTGGCCTCCCCCTAAAATGTTCCTATGTCTTTCCCTTGCTCTTAACCAAATGGAACTCCCTTGTGTTCTCTTCCCTTCCCTTTCCTGTCCGCACACAGGTGACTATTTCATACTCAAGTGCTAATAGCTGATAGAGAAGCAGGTTAAATAATTAGAAGAGAACAGGGCTTAGGATCCACATTGTGACTACTGTATGAGGATCACATTTCCAGTTGCTGAGCTCAGATTGTTTTTTAATCTGTCCTGACGATATTCGACCTTGATGAAAGTTTTTAAAGTAGGAATTTTATTGACAATATGCAATCACGTATAGAATCTTTTTACACCCATTCTCTTCTTACCTTCCAAGAACAGAGGGAATCACAAAGGTACAACTCAGTACTTAGAGCACCCGGACATAAGAATAGCCTCATCCAGTTGTGGTCACGAAGACTCGCTATGCACCCATCAAACTCCATTCTGCAGCTGAGACCATTTTCTTCCATTCAGTCTTGAGCAAAGCCGTTGCCATAAGTCTGATGACGTAATTAAAACATTGTCACCACAACCAGGTCGATGCTTTCATGTTAAAGAGTCCTCAGGGATGACCTTCAAGAAGAGCATGGGCATCTGAAATCGAGCTGATGGAATGGCTCTCTCTAGGAGGGACACCCTTGTAATGAGCCGTTACGGTTCTAGCGTTGCTAGATCATGGTTGACGGGGGAATGAGAATCTGCGATAGGATACCATATGATCCTAGGTTCATATCCTGGTTCCATAGCATGGTTATTTAACCTTGTTAGCCTGGTTTTCCTCATCTGTATAATGGACATAACTATCATCCTTTATCTGGGGCTTTTGATGTAATAGGCTCTGTAGAATCCATCCCTGTCTCTAGGACAGCCTTATAAAGCTATGTAACCAGTGGTGTGACGTGGGTCCCAGTCATGGAGTGCACTTCCTACTGGACAGGCCCTAGAGGCTCTGCTGTATCCGCATCTCCCTTTAGCTCAGGATTGCTAAGTAGCCTGTGGTGTGGTGGGGTGGGGTGCGTGCTCTGGGGACTCAAGGCGACGGCTCCAGACTCTCAGGTGTGAAGGGATTTCAGTACTGTAACTGGTCCATTCCCACTTGGCCAGTGAGAATATGGAGAGTCAGACGGAGCCAGTTCCCCAAGACTAAACCCGCAGTGAGCAGCGGCTCAGGGAGGTCTGTGCCCAGCACCCACGGTCTTCCCCATAGATCAGCCCTGCCGGGTCTGACATGCGGTGACAGAAGGGAAGGTGTGTGCTACAGTGTCGGGCGTTCGGTCTGTCGGCACTCAGGAAATCTCGATCTTCTTTGTCCTTTGTCCACGCTCAACTCCTGCCCGCTTCTCGACTACATTCAATGCTGTCTTCTTTCTGGGGACTCGGGTGGGGTGGCTGAAGCTTAAACCGTTGACCTCCTCCTTACCCAGCAGGGCCTGCCTGCTGCCATGACTCATGGTTTCCAGTTCTCCCAGCTGCACCTCTGCGCACGGGAGTTTTCTAGCTACAGGTTGGTGAAGGCTTCCAAGGCAGGCTGTTTACAGCCCCTAGAGGAATGGCACGGAATCAAGCCAGCCCTTGCTTGGCAACCCCTGGCTGTTCTTTCCAGCCTAAGGCGCCCTGCCAAACCCACTCAGGAGAAGGAAAACATAACAAGTGCTGATGTGCTTCCATTTTACACAGAACATAATAAAAGTTTTCAGGATGATTTATTTTCCTAAACAAGAAAAGACAATGGACGCCATCCATTATTCAACATGCTAATGATAACCTTTACTCCCTTGTCGAGGATGATCTAAGGTGGTATTCCGCTGAAGTACAAAGAACACACAGAGAAAACACACACACACACTCACTCTCTCTCTCTCTCTCTCTCTCTCTCTCTCTCTCTCTCTCTCTCTCTCTCTCATAGGATCCCACAACACTCCGTGCCACGACAGTGGGGAAATTAACTGTGGAACAAGGGGATTGGAAACTAAGGGGAAAAACATGTTTCCACATTTGCAATTTTCCAGGCAACATAAGAACAGGGGCTTCTTTAATTTTAGGTGATTCACTTGGAAGGGTCCCCTATCCAGAGTGAATATTGATAACTCTGCGCTTGATTGTAATTTTTATGAAATATATTTCTTCCAGCTGACATTATTGAAGCCACATGGAGTAGGGGGCAGGGAATTGGATCATTTCTCAAGATCCTTGCTTTTGGCCCAGTGAACACAGGCGTGGGAGGTGGGGGCAGGGTTACCTGGAATACCGAGGTTCCCTGAGAAAACAGAGGGGGGCTTTTTCCCTGAGAGTTACAGTTAACCGGGAAAATGTGGAAGTTTGTTTTGAATCTGAGCAAGTTTGATAGAGCGGGAGAATCTCCACTTTCTGATGAATGATGACTTTTTCCAGGTAGAAAGTAAATGGTAATTAAAGTTGTTAATTTCCAAAGTGTTGAGTGATGTCGCATATGGTCAAATGAATACTGATAAAAATTAAATCAGTCCAAATAACTTATATGAGAATTCACACCATAACTCAAGTATCGATGTCACCAGACACGAGTTCATTCCTAAATTTTCCTTTCTATTTTAAGCTTTTTAGGTAGTTTGTGCGCCAAAGGAGTGTGCTAATAGAATAGGAGAACCTAGCGAGTAGTTTGGAGTGAGGCACGTGACCCTGGTTGTGTCTTCCAGGAGACTCTATTTATTAAAGAAATAGTTTAGGGGTGGGGGGAAAGCTAAAGCTTTTGCCGATTCCCTAAATGGTTTGTTGGCTGTGAAAATGTAAAGCATCCCTACAAAATCTTAATGACCTGAGCCATTCTCCAGAAATTCCTCCATTTTGCATTGTAGATTTATGAGTAAAAACGGAAGGCAGCATTTCTCAATTCTGAATCACAGCACAACAGGCCATGTTTGGGAGCAGTTGGGGCTTGGGCTCTGGAGTTGGCTGGCTAGTTAACCTGAGGCAAGTTATTGTTCCATTAGAAGATGTGAAAGATAATAAGTTGTTGTGAGGTGGGAATAAAGCAACACAGGTAAAGTATTTAGGACAGTACCTAGCACAAAGGGATCCCTCAAGGAATGTTGCCCTTCCCACACTCCCCTCAAAAAGAAAAAAAAAAAAACCCTTATATATGCCAAAGTTAACATAATAAAATGGGTAACTGAAGGAAATTTTCTGAAATAATGCAACATCATATATTTAGTACTAATCAAAGAAGTTATGTTTTTATTCTTTGATCCTTCCTGGTAGATGTTGATCGTCTTATCATGTGTAGGGTGCTAGGAAGAATTTCCTTCTACCCTAAAGCTGGAGGCACCTGGCTATGCAACCAGTCATGTCTAATTTTAGAGGTTTTCTCAGCAGGAAGAAATGGCCAGGGGCCGTGCTGCTAAAACCAACCGGAGATAGAGTTGAACCGCCAGGTCTCATTCTAGAGATTTCCAAAAGATAGTTCTAAAACTATGCTCTTCCTTATGAAGGAGCTCCTAAAATTCTTCAGGCTTAACTCCACCATTCTCTACTTGCAATATCATGTTTAGGATTATTCTAAATGTTTCTGAGACTTTCCACAACTATGTCTATTTCAAGTCTGTTCTCGGAAAATGGAACTCCACAGAAGGCAGCTCACGTGATTTTTAGTCCGAATCTATAAATAATTGGTGTATCCATTTTAGCCCCCAAAACTCCCATCTGGTTCTCTGTTCACATGAGACATTAGGCCGAAAGCTTGGAAGGGTAACAGTATCCCGTGAGGCACGAACATCGTAGGATAATTGTGATCATAGTAGATGCTCCTTACTTCCGGTTTTCTGAGGACTCTAGCTTGGGCTTTCCCAAGGTAATTTGCACAGGATCAGCAGGCTGGATGGGGGGAGAAAAATACTCGCAGGAAGGCATCTATTTCTTCTTCCCTGTTCACTTAGCCTGCATGTCTGCAGGCATTAGGACTCTTCAGAGTTCAGGATCAAGAAGGCCTGACCTCACCCCTGCTCCGACTGTAGACTTTTTATAATTCATGTCTGGGAGAGGCAGAAGAACACAGCTTGTTTGGGGGATCCCAGATGGAGTTTGCAGGATGGATATTAGAAAAATCATCTCTTTGACTGGTAAACTGAGAAATTTAAATTGGAACAGCCATGAAAAACCATAGTGTTGGGAGGTGGGGTGGGGGTGAGGCGGGCCAGGATGTCGCTTCTTTATCTGTAAGAGTCCTTTTTTGTAGAGTCGGTCTGCACTTTAAGAATTCCTAATGGGTACAGTCCGTTCAGAATCTTAGCTGAATGTGTTGGAGTCTCTGATCATGTACTTTGGATTAAAGGGGGGAGAGAGAGAAAAAAAAAAAAAACAATGACACACAAACACACCCTTAACAAAAGATGAGGAAAATGTGGGCACCAGGCGTGTCCCTTCTGATCTGAGGATGACAGTTGAAGAGGGAACATTTCAAGTGCAGGGACTGAAGCAAGAGCAGCCCCCAGACAAGAGAGGGGAGAAGGGTCCGCAAAGGTAAGTTCGTAAGCAAAACAGGCTGGGGGATGGGGGCGGAGGAAAGGAGAGTCGACGTCAAAATAAGGGGAAGCAGAAACCAAGTAAACGAAACCCACTATGACTTATTAGGAATGTTTAATTTGAAATTGTGATCCCTACAACTATTGAAAATGGTGCAGTTAAAATAAAAGCAGTTCCATTGTGACAGGGCAGGAAGAACCTGAGAAATGTTTGACATTCAAATGCCTTTTTCAAAAAAAATGGCCTTTGTTCCAAAGTTCTTGTTTAGCATCTGGTGAAATGCATATTAGTTTTTCTTCTTTCATCTTGTGTGTTCTGTATCTTTATGGAGACAAGTGGGGGGTATCCATAGATAGAAAACGGAAGGATACCCTCCCCGCCTTGCACCATCCCCTCCAACTTCTCATCTTGGCCCTACAGCATAGGGGAGAAAACAATGGGGCCGTCTGGAAAGGAGATGCAGGGGGAAAAAAGGGTTCTTCATTGTGGGGGTTAGGAGCAGATGAGTCCGGTAGTGTTAGACTGTTCTCTCGTGAAATAGGGCCAGGCATTTACTTTCGTAAAAGCCTCGCTACCACCCCAGGTCCCCCAAGATCCCCGTCTCATGACCTCATTGATCCATAACCCCGCAAACAAACCTGGAACTGAAACCGTGTTCCCCTTGGGCCTTTCTGACAGTGACTGGCAGGGCAGCCACAGAACTGGCAGGTTCTGATTAGGAATTAAATCCAGGCCCATTCACGACGTACGCTAACTTGGTGGGTGGAAAGAAACCTGGAGAAGAGAGAGGAAACAAGCCTTCGAGCCTCCAAAAATTGGCAGGCAGACTTCCGGAATGAGGCTTCTCCAAGGAATCTTCTCGAATTAAACCTGGGACTGAAATACATTTGCAAATGATCAGGCTTCAAAGTGGGGTTGAGTTTCCTTGTGTCATGCTGATATGGGCCCGGAGAGTTTTGTGGGTTTTTTTGGAGCAGAGAAGGGAGAAATGATGCACTCTGAGAATACAGAGCTGAAAATTCTGGGCCGCAAATCACTTACTCAGACCGGGCCCTCCCTCTGGTACTCTTCCCAAATACGTCATGGCATTCATAAAGAACGCTTGCTGCTTAAATGTCGGATTATGCAGAAATAGTCCCTGAATGAGAACCTAAATGCCTTAAAAAAAAAAAAAAAAATTCATCCTTTAAAAACCTTTAAAAACCTTGTCTTTAAGGTTTGTGGGGCTGCTCAAATATTCTCTGTCGTGTTTGGCCTTTAGCAGACCACACAGAAACAGGTTTCTTATTTACAGACCATCCTTTCTGACACATTCATCTGGTGTGCTTAATTAAAGATGATTTTTAAATCCATATTTTTCTTGAAAACGGTGAAGAGACAAGCCTGTGTTTCTCTGGTCGCGAATGGTGGTCCCAAACTACCATAAGATGGCAGTCTAACATAAATTATGGCACAAGTCAGCTATACGGTGTAAGGACTGACAAAATTAAAAGTGAATGGCCAGATCTGCAGGTGAGCATACGGGAGTGATTCCCACGGAGCTGCATTAACTAGGAAATGTGCTAAGAGCATGTTGTATTTGTGTTGGGCTCTCATCAGTGAGACGCTCTCCAGGAATTCAATGCAGGCGGGCCCTTTTACATTTTCGGAGAAAAAGGAATGTAAATAGAGCCTGAAAGAAAAGATTAAAAAAAAAATTATAGAGAAGAATCAGACCAAACCACAAGCACAAAAATGGAAAGGTGTTTTCCACTCTTGGTTCTGGCTCACGAATATAATCACTAAGGTCAGAAGGAAAGCCTTGTTTAACCATTTTCCCGTTCTCGGCTCCCCTGTCATTAGGGATGAGGGGGGCTGTAGATGATCTCAGTCAAGTGAGATCCACGGCCTCCACGGGGCCTGGCCGTGGAGCCTGAACGTCAGTGCCAGCCCATGTATCCCCTTGTTTTGCACAAAGCGAGCATTGCCTTTTACAGATGGGCATTGGGGAATAAAAAGTATTCTGGGATACTGATGCAGCAGGCATTTTTTTTTTTTTTTTTTTTTTTTGCCATGCTCTGTTTGAGAAGGGCTCCGTCAGTGCTGCCTCTGCCAAAGTGGCCTCGGTTTAGTGGCAATCCCTTGGAGATTAAAAGGAAAGAGGGGAGGAAAACCTCATCCAAATTCCTTTGTAGGGGCTTCATAGCTTCAGGTGCAGTGGAAAACAGCAGCATCGCCAGCATGTTCTCTGGCTTCATAGAAAAGCAAAAAAAAAAGTCACTGTTTCTTGGCTATCTTAGGCTATTGTGATACCGGGTGGGTAAGCTCTTGGGTTGGCATCAAACCAGGTCCACGCTTTTCTGTGCTTAGCAAGCAGGTATCCAGGTCCTGTTCAGTACGGCGCACCCCGGGGAGAGGCTGCATGCTGCTGGCACACGCAGGAGCTAGTGTTCTGAAGCGGGTTGCAACCCTGGGAACAGCATGGCCACACTTGGCGAAGAGGAGGTCATGGGGGGAACCTGGCTTTCTGTGGAAACCTCAGGCTCCTTTCTTAGTGATTTTCCTCCCCATTGCTCCATTTGAGAAAATAGATGGAACATCAGGCAGCTGACAATGCTGGTCATAGTCCAAATCAGAAATGCCCTGGGGGGGGGGCACGGTTGTAGTCTAGGAAGCCCCCCCGCAGGGTCACGTGGGCTCAGAAGCCGGCAGAGCCCGACTTGTAGCTGATACAAAAACCGATGGGCTTTTCTCTCAGGGGGGTGAAGCCTCCATTTTTAGGAAGACCGGCTTGGCTAGTCTCTCTGGCAAGCAAGCCACGTGCCAGAGAGATTGTGGAACAGAAATGGACTAAGGACCGGTCTTACTCTAGTAACCGGTGCAGCTTCTCACATCCCTTCCTAAAATTGCTGTGGGATTGAAATGTCTGTTTTAAAGGTTGAAGAACATTAAGTGGAGGTTTGTCTGGGGATGGAGGAAAAAGAAATGACTTGCCTCTTAATAACCTTGTGTCCTCTGCTTTCTGCTGGCAAAGATTTGTTGTGAAATTCCCAGCATGCTTTGCTCCTCTGATTACCTGTTTATTGGCAAATACTGGGTTACCCCTCCCACTTCTTGCTAATTGTCGGCATGAATATTATTTTGAATGTACTGTTTTGGACATCCTCTCTATCTCTTTTTAAAGATTTTATTTATTTGACAGAGAGAGATCACAAGTAGGCAGAGAGGCAGGCTCCCCACTCAGCAGAGAGCCCGATGCGGGACTCGATCCCAGGACCCTGAGATCATGACCTGAGCTGAAGGCAAAGGCTTTAACCCACTGAGCCACCCAGGCGCCCCTCTCTTTTTTTTCCTAACAGCATACTTTTTTCCCCCTCAACTGGAGGAAATTATATCTTAGTTCATATGTGCAAGAAAGTTGATATATAAGGCTCTTGATCCCTTACCTGAAAACTTTGGTGCTAGATATAGAATTTGGAGTATTTTAGCAAGGTATTATCATGCATAGATCATACATTTCGTACCCTGTAATGATACACTAATATTTCTGCAGGGAAATGTGTGAATATTGATATTAATGGTATAAGTAAACTCTATAAAGATCTCATATCAGGTCAGGTCTTGCCAACGTTGAGTTAATTAAGTAAACAAAACTTTAAATTTCCAAATTGTGAATAAGGGAATGTGGATCTCTATTTCTATTGTATATGTGTATTTTTATTTTAGTAGAAATATACAAGTTACATTCAAAATCTATGGATTATAGAAGAAAGGCATAGCCTTCGAGATCTGGCTCTGGAATTGCCTCTAATCATAATCCCTTAGATTCATAGTGTTCTAGTTTAGCCTCCTCACTGACTAATTAGCATCTCTGGTCCAGGGGTGGCAAACTCAGGTGTTTCAGGAGACTAATCAGGAGAGAATATAAACTGGGTGGGTTGGGGTAGGCAACAGGGAGTGATGAGGACCAGGGCACAGGAGAGCCCCTGTAGCATCCCAGGGAGGCACCTACCACTAAGCAGTTCCTGATAATTGCTGCCAAGTGGAAAGTGTCTCGTGCCTTGGCACCTAATTTTTAAAAATTCCATGTAAAATCTATCACTCATGATGTTTTTCCTGCCCTCAAAACCACATATACATCAAAAGAAGACAAAACAAAAACCATATGTATCTGTCTATCTTCTCCTTGCCCAATCCCTAAGTGGTTTCTCCCTGGTTTTTACTGGTTGCTGTCATTTCCATTCTGGATTTGATGGCTTCCCTATCCTACCTTGGCCTCTTTACTTGACCTTGACCCCCATGGCCAGGTTTTTAAACTGTGCATTAGATATAATAAATGCACCCCACTTTGTGTAGACCTTTCCTTCACCTGCCCATGTCTCCAAAGAGCCACATGGATTATGCCTCTGGCTATTGTCCCCTCTCCTCATTTACCTTATTTTTTTAAGTGAAGTATAATTGGCATATAACATTAAAGTACTTTCAGGGGTACAACATCATGATCTGACACTTGCATACATACTGCAAAATGATCACGACAGTAAGTCTAGTTAACATCATTACCATACATGGTCTTTTCTCTTGTAATGAGAACTTCTAAGACGTACTCTCAGCAACTTTCAAATGCACAATATAGTATGATTAACGCTAATCACCATGCTGTACTATAGCCTCATGATTTATTTATCTTCTAACTGGAAATTTGTACCTTTTGACTGCCTTTACCCATTTCACTCACCCCCTATGCCCTGCCTCTGGCAACCACCAGTCTGTTCTCCGTGAGCTCAGTTTTAAGATTCCATATAGAAGTGAAATCATGCAGTATTTGTCTTTCTTTGATTTATTTCACTTAGCATAATGTCCTCAAGGTCCATCCATGTTGTTGCAAATGGCAAGATTTTATTTTTTTATGGGTCAATAATATGTCATTGTGTATGTGTATATTTTTCCCTATCTTGGTTATTTTAAATAATGCTGCAATGTTGGGGCGCCTGGGTGGCTCAGTCAGTTGAGCGTCCAGCTCTTGATTTTGGCTCAGGTCATGAGATTGAGCCCCACATCTGGCTCCTCCCTGGGCATGGAGTCTGCTTAAGATTCTCTCCCTGTCCATCTCCCTTTGCCCCTCCCCCACTTAAAAAATGCTGCAATGAACATGGGACGTATATATCTTCTCAACTGGGTGTTTTTGTTTTTTTCAGATAAATAGCCAGTAATGGAACTGCTGGATCCTATGATAGTCCTATTTTTAATTTTTTAAGGAACCTTCATACTATATTCCATAATGGCTGTACCAATTTACATTCCCACCAATGGTGTGCAAAGGTTCCATTTTCTCCACCTCCTTGCCAACTCAATATTTCTTGTCTTTTTGATGATAGCCATCTAACAGGTGTGAAGAGATAGCTGATTGTGGTTTTTATTTGCATTTCTCTGATAAGTGGTCATCTTTGTGTCCTCTTTGGGAAAATGTCTATTCAGATCCTCTGCCTGTTTTTTACTGCTACTGAGTTGTAGGAGTTCTTTATATATTTTGGATATTAGTCCCTTATCAGATATATGATTGCAAATTTTTTTTTATCATTCGGCCTTTCATTTTCGGATGGCTTCCTTTGCTCTGCAGAATCCTCCTTCACTTTTAATCTGACGGAACAGATATAACCGAAGCACCTAGTTAAAAAAACCCAATGGAGTTTTACTGTGTTCTTCTTGAACTAACTCACATCATTTGCAACATTTGAGATGTTCTCCTCCCTGGTGTCCATGTCACTACTACATGCATCGGGTTTCCCTCCTTTTCCCCTGTATTTTCACTCTGCACACTTTAGTGTCCTCTAACCAGGTTCTAGCCTCAGGTTTCTTCTTCCCTACTCTCCAGTTTTTTTGCTCTAAATATTACCTCCATCTTGGCCCTTCCACCGTCTGGACTATTAGGGGTGCCTTTTCTCCTTAGCGGCAAGAACTGACCTTCTAGGTGGATATTCCACAGGCTATTCAAACTCAGTCTGCCCAAAATAGAACCTCATGCATTCCCTTCTAGTCAATGCCAGCTCCTCTTACGCAGCTCTGTTTTCCTGTCTATAAACTAAAACCAGTCATCTGTGACCCACACACTTTCCATCCCAGCAGTCAGTGAAGTCAGTAGGGTCCATCTCCCTCATGATTCTTTTTTCATGCCCACTGACAGTGCTTCCCCCCCCTTCTCATGACTGCTGTACCCACTCTCAGACTCTCATTCCTCCCATCTCTCCTGTGAGATTGGAGATGATAGCTCCTAAAACCCAACAACAGCCATGCCATTCACCTGGTTCTCTGCTGGTTCCTCATTGCCTTCCAAATTAAGTTGATTCTCTTTACCAAGCTGTTAAGACTTCAGTAACCATAACCTACCTTATTTTCAATCTTCTTGATCATGATTCCCATTTGTATACACTATAAATTTTATAAACTGGACTATTTGTTGAAACCATCTCATTTTTCTGGAAGGAAATAGGCTCATCCTTATCTATAGTGAAGGCTTGCTTGAATGCCCAGAGGCTAAGGTGCAGTTGATATAGTTTGACCAATTCATAGATTGGGTCGCACAATGTAGATATTTCACTGTCTCCATTTAGACTTCCTAGAACATGCGCTGTCCTAAATGTACTCCCCATGATAAAATGGAAGAAGAGGAGTTCATGACCTCTGAATATATTTAAACCTTCCTTATTGCATTAATTATTCCCTAAGCAAGTGCTAAAAAGCTGTGAAACTTGGCTAAATAAAAATAATCTGTATGGCTGAGAGTTAACAGATTAGTAATGGATTAGGACATCTACTGAACCATGGTAGCACAAAAAGTCAAGGTCAAATTTTCTGCTAATAGTGGTCATCAGCGTATCTAATAGGGTCATGATAACTTCAACATAGTTAAAAATGGGGCACATTACTGAAAAAAAGTTTTATATCAAATATATGGTTTATTCAAAATCCCCAAGGCAAGTAAACGTATTCTGTCTGTTGGAAAAGATTTCTGACTCTGCTTGTGGTGGAATTTGTTAGACAATGCTATTGGTGCATCACCAGAAACCTACTCGTTTTTTTCGTTGGCTATCATTAGAAATGTACATCCTCTGTATTTTGTCAACACTCAGATTTGGATACTTAAGCATTTAACCACGCATTATTTTCATGATAAAGTAGTGATGAAAATGCTTTTTTTCTATCATCATGAAGGCAAGGTAGAAACCCATGTACCCCCTCCCAAGAAAATTCATATCTAGAAAAAGGTGGTGACCCAACAACATAGCACCAGGTTAAGAAAGCATTTCTAATCCATCCTGAATATATTTTTCCACTCTAAAGAAGGAATTTGGAGAAACACGGGTCTCTTCCTCCTCTGAATTCATAAGGAAGTTCCAAGCCCAATGATGAAATTTGGGGAAGGAGGTAAATTCATCTTTCCCCACAAAATTGGATTTGGATAACTAGCCTTTTAAACTGAACAGGCTCTCTTTTTTTCCAAGTAAGCAAATCAATCCTAGCTTTCGAAGTTTAAAGTCCAACTCAAATAATTGGAAATTCTCACATATCTTCCAGAAATTGTTTAGTTTCCTGAAATATCGTTAATGCCAAATGCAGATACTTCAGTTGTGATTTGAGAAGATATGATGCCTGAGAGAAAACACGACTGATTTTAGCATCGGCAGGTGTCCTGTCCCAAAAAACATTGACACTAGGGTAGATGAGTACTTGGCCGTCTTGTCCCTCTCTACTTCGAGTTTCAGAGCCTTGACTTACACTGTAGAGGCCATTCAACTGCAAGGCTGTAGCCATGGCACCGGTGGATTACTAACCTATGGTTCACTCTACAATGTTAGGAAGCAAGTGTGAAGAGAATGTAATACACAGCTGAGGCTTTTGAAGGCTTCTCAAGTCGAATTTCTATCCCCAAATTTCTGCACCTGTGGCTGTCTTACCGGAGAAGACGATTGCAATGTGATTACCCAAAGATAAGTTCCAGTATCTCCCACACCCCAGTTATGTATTGCACACGTTGATATGCCGAAGGGCTGCTGCACACTTAGGATCAGCAGAGCCTAGATACCTGCTTGTAACTGAGATTATCAAGATCTGGCACCAGCGGGTTCTTCTGGGTAGATAACATTTGTCAGCTGAAGAGAAATTGCTGTCTGAATCTCCTCTTGGTAGTCATGATCTTACCTCCTTTTGCAACCACGTTTTTCTTCAAACATCACCGGGATAATTTGAATAGAGGTGGGTGATTTTGAAACACGCTTCGAACGCCTGCTTTTCAAGCTCATTGATCCTCGCTGTGACATGCCACATCTGGTTTTGTCACTCTCGTTCTGTTGATGTAACATAGCGTGGTGTCAAGTGGTACTGGGTTTGGCACCATCGTCAGCCAAAGACATCACAAATCAGACATTATTTCTGAAAACTGCAGTAGAAGTGCCAGTGTATTTTAAAATTTGTTCAGACTTCTTTTTTTTTTTTTTCCTTCTTCAAGAAATAGCTATTTATTTTAAAGGGTTGTACTTCTAAAAATTCTTGTTCAAAGAATCGCTGTTCCCACAAACTAGAGGGCAAAGAGTTTAAGTTACTCACTTGAACAAATATTTATTGAAGGGTTACTATATGCCAGGCACTGTGTCTGGCACCATATTCATTTTCTGGGCTGCACAGCAGTGAAAGAAACTAAGTCAAACATTCATTTCGATAAATGGGAATTGTGTGCCAACTCTTCCATATGCCGATGACTCCCAAATTTATGTCTCTAGTTCTCTTTTCTCCCTTTCACCCCAGAATCAGTGTGTCTAAGAGCTTTCCAGTATCTTCACTTGGATGTCCAGTAGGCATCTTAAATATACATAGCCGCTAGAAAGGAGGTAGAACAGGGATGACGAGGATCTGGGGAAGGAGAACGGGGCAGGGTAGTGTCGAATGGGTACAAAGCTTCTGTTTGGAATGATAGAAGAGTTCCAGCAAGGGATAATAGTGATGGTACGTCACAGGGGCGTGCATGTACTTCATGCCCCAGAATTGTACAATTTAAAATGATTACATGATAAATTGTATATATTTTGCAACAATAAAAGAACAAGCACGTGTGCAAAACCAAGCTCTTGATTTCCATTGCCCAGACCAGTTCCTCCTCCACCCTTCTTACCCAACAGGAAATAACACTTCCACTGCTGCCTAGGCTCATGTTCAAAACTTGACATCGTCGGGGCGCCTGGGTGGCTCAGTGAGTTGGGGCCTCTGCCTTTGACTCAGGTCATGGTCTCGGGGCACTGGGATAGAGCCCCTCATCGGGCTCTCTGCTTGGCGGGGAGCCTGCTTCCCCCTCTCTGCTTGCCTCTCTGCCTACTTGTGATCTCTCTCTCTCTCTGTAAAGTAGATAGATAAAATCTTTAAAAAAAAAAAAAAAAAAAAAAAAAAAAAGACGTCGTCATCCTTGACTCTTCTTTTGCTCACATCTGCCGTGCAATCCCTTCCTAAACCTCGGTGGCTCTACCCTGACCATACACTCAGAATCCAACCACTTCTCATTGCCTCCACCTTGAGCTCTTGGCCCAAGTCCTCTCTTGCCTGGTCCACAGTAGCCTTCTAATTGGTCTCCCTCCTTCCGCGCTTGCCCTTCTATAGCTCATTCTCCTTACAGTCCTAGAGTGATCATTTCAGCATATGTATTTGGTCCTGCCAGTCTTCTGTCCCCTCCACACCAGTGCTCTCTCATCACAGCAGAATCCCACCCACAGTCCATCTGGGCCTGGAAGGTCCCAAGGGATCTGGCCTCTGACTACCTTGCTGAAGTCATGGCCTGTCCCTGTCCCCCTCGCTACTTTGTTCCAGACACGCTGGACTCCTTGGTGTTCCTGGAACAGGCCGAGCACATGCTTGTGGCAGGGCCTCTAACTAACTCTTCTCTCAGCCTGTGACACTTTAGCGTCAGCATTGCTTCCAATGTCATTTCCTCAGAGAGCTTCCTGGCCATCTGCCTAAAATAGTATCACACCAGGGGAGCCTGCGTGGCTCACTCAGTTGATTGTCTGACTCTTGGTTTTGGCTCAGGTCATGATCTCAGGGTCCTGACACTGAGTCCCACATTGGGCTCTGTGCTCAGCATGGAGTCTGCTTGTCCCTCTCTCCTGCTCTTCCCCCTGCTCTCCTCCCCTACCTTAAAATAAAATCCTTAAAATAGTTTCACCTCTTGTGCCATTTTCTTTCACTTTGTCCTACCTTGTTTATTTATATGTTTGGTTTTTGTCTATTTCTCTTCACTGGGACGTAAGTTCCACGATGGCAGGATTACTCTTCTGGTTTTGTTTAATGCTTTATCCTCTGTAGACTGGAACTTGGTGGGTTCTCAATAAACATTCTATAATATGCAAGTCACATAACTATTTTTTTCCTAAATATTCTTAGTGCATTAGTTGGGCTTATTACAGAGAATTTTGTTATTTAATAAATTCCCACTTGGGAATAAAAGGGAGTTTTTCCTCTTAAGTTAAAATATTGAACTTCTGGGCAAAAGAGTTTTTTTTAAAGTATGCTCCATGCCCAGTGTGGAGTCCAACACAGGACTTGAACTCCACGACCCTGAGATCAAGACCTGAGCTGAGATCGAGTCAGAGAGTTAATCAGCTGAGCCACCCAGGTGCCTCTGGGCAAACGATTTATTTTTAAGTATTCCCCGTGCTTAGTGTGAAGCTCAATGCAGGGCTCAAACTCATGACCCTGAGATCAAGACCTGAGCTGGGATCCAGAGTCAGACATTTAACCACTGAGCCACCCAGACAACTCTGGGCAAAAGAATTTTAGGGCATGAGGTTAAAAAAAAAAAAAAAAAAAAGAAATTTAAATCAGTTGCTTAAGCAACTTGATAAAGATTTAGGAAAACATAGGAGCAATTCAGGGAAGGTAAATGTAGTTCCAGAACACATGGTTGAGTCAATGGTATTACTCCTGGCTTTTATGATAGGAAATTCAGAGACCCAACTCAATTTGCTTAAGAACACAAGGAAGCATCTGCCTTCCTTTTAACTACAAGGTCCAAGGTATAGACTTCAGGTAAGGCTATATCCAGGTGCTTGAATAATGCAGTGAGTTTTCATTCACCTCTCCATTTCTAGGCAGCTCTGCCACCTTCAGTGTTGGCTTTATTCACAAGCAGCTCTGGGATTATATCCTCCTTCCCCTTTCTAAAAGATTTTATTTATTCATTTGAGAGAGACAGAGATAATGAGAGAGAAAGAGCACGAGCAGGGGGGAGAGAGAGAAGCAGGCTCCCCGCTGAGCAGGGAGGTGACTCGGGGCTCAATCCCAGGACCCTGGGACCATGACCTGAGCTGAAGGCAGATGCTTAACTGATTGAGCCACCCCGACGCCCCAGATTATAGCCCCTTTATAGCTGGTTATCCCAAGGGAAGGAGAGCTTCTTCATACCATCAGTCCAGCAAAAGCTCCTGGACTGAGTCACATAAGACCGTTGGGGTGGCCAAGTATGAACAAAATATTGTATGTAGAGGGATAGAAGGCATTTAGTTGGCAGGACTTAATCACATGCCCATTTTGCACCTAAGAAGAAAGGAAGAATTAAGGTCAGTCGCCCTCAGGCACATGGACCGAGCACCAGGAGGGGCTTATTCAACGGGAAATCAAAACAAGTGAAATGGATGGGATGGGGCCAAAACATCTACTGTTCACTAGATCAAGAAGAGACAATGGTTCTTCTTGGCTCTGTCATGTCACCCATTGCTCTTTGACTTAAATATTTTCAACTGGTCTTAACAAGTTGTGGTGGGTTTTAAGTTGATCGTGCCTAGGTTCAGATGGATTGCAGAACGCGAGAAGGCTGTCTTCTGGACAGAAGAGGTTGTCCGTGCGTGTTAGACCGTAGTGGCAGGAGACTGGAGGGGCTTGGTGCATGGAAGCAAGGGGGATGGGGAAGACTGATGACTCAGTCTTTATTGACTCAGACAAGGTTTCTCCTTACCTGAGGCCATTTCTATGTAATTGAAAAAAATCATTGAATAGTGCAGTGGGTAGTGGCTCATGTGGCTGCTGTCCCCATCCCTGAACTAGTTTAGTACACACTGAACTCTGCTTCGATTCACTTCTGTTTCCTTTGCGTGAGCTCTAGCAACCTGGTTTTTGAGCCCTGCTGGTGAGCCAAGCCCTCCGTCCGTTGGAAACTGTGTCGTACAGGAGAGCAATTGCTTTGGCCTCAGGAAGACATGATTTTCAGTCCTGACGGTGCCACTCGCACATTCATGTTCGTCAGCAGTTACTTCACCTCCTCGAGCCTTACCTTTCTCATCTGCAAAGTGGGCATGATACTCTCGACATCAGTGTATAGTTGACGGTTGAAGAGAAAAATCTAGGAAAAAGACGTATTCCAGCTCCAGGCTCCCAGAAGTACCCAGTGCACGTTGTTGAGTATGAGAGCGCTCCTTGCCGGTGGCTATGCTGAACTTTACGTCCTGGGCTTTCAGCAACCCCCTGGGTCCCTGTAGTTAAATTTTCTGAGCCTAGCCCTGTCACAAATTATACAAACGTGCCGGTTAGAATGCGGAATGATTTGGCTGCAGGCGATACAAACCAGCTCTGGTGCAGTTAAGCGAAAAAGAGAATTTGTGGGATGGTAAGGAGTATCTCAGAGAACCAAAGGAAGATTGGAACATCTGGGACTGGAAAGCATAGGGACAAGGGTCAGGTCCAGGATAAAGTGGGCTGCCCCTCTAGGGCAGCACGGTCAGGATGAGTCAGCTCTAGAAAGCTTCTCTCCATGTGTCCTTCCACTCACATGGCCAGGAACGTGCCTGACGGGTTTAGGGTGAGCACACAACTCAGGCTGCCCAATCAGGGCGCTTGTAACCGCACAGCTGCTGTAGAAACCATCGCACTGATATATTACACGGTGCGTGCTGTGTTCGTTCGTTTGTCCTTAAAACATTGATGAAGCGCCGAAACTGCCTTGTGCAAGTGTTCAAGCTACCGAAGGCCAATGCCTCCCCTTGCGTAGTGCACAGTCCAGCAGTGACTGAGTTAGATAGGCGGTTCCGGAGTGTCCCTCCAAATAATATGCAGAAGGAGAGGGTGGTTCTCCAAAGGAAAACTGAGACTTTATTTAGCATAAAAGTGAGACTGGCTGTGGGCAGAGAAAAGCAACGGCTGTTCTACTACCCCTAACTAGCATATGAACCCATCTTTCCGAGCCTTACTTTCCTCATCTGTAAAATGGGCGTGATAATGATGCCCACCACATAGGGTTATTTGGGGTTGTAAATGGATTGACACAAGTAAAGTATTGAGAGTGGTGCCTAGGACATAAAATGTGCTTCTGTAAATGCTAGCTCCCATCCTCACCATCATCACCATCACTATCGTCGTGCCAAGCTCGTGGTCTCCTATTCCTTCTTACATGTTGTTTTCATAATGGAGCCCTGAGAAGTGGTAAGCTCCTGGCCATGCCCCCAAACCCCAGGGCAATAGGACTCTTGGAGCAGTAATAAGAAGAGAGAGAAATTTGGCAACCTCTCCTGCAATCACATAGCGTGTGCCTTCTCATGCTTCCCCTTTAACTGGAGGGTCTGCAGCCTATAAGTGTTAATTTAAAGTGAACTCTCTAAACAGCAACCTGGGCAGGCCTCTGGCTGTGCAGACAGAGAGCCCTTCTGCAGAAGGTTCCAGGCCGGTGGCTTTGGTCCAGCCCTAACCCTGCACATACTCATAATCCAGAACTCACCGAAAGTGATTGAAATGCAAGTTTGTATTGAACTGAGATGCTAAATTCAGGATTGGGAGCATATGGATCGCCCCATATTTGTTTTCTGCATATCTGATGTTAGCAATTTAGAACATCACTGGGACATTCCCTGGAGAATTTCAGTTCTGTAAATGAAACAATTATTTTGGCAGTTTGGGAAAGAAATATTCATAACTTTCATGGTATTTAAAGGGGAAATACACCTTCCCCGAGTTCCTTTTTCCCTTGCCAAATAGGAAGAATGAAATTAGCGTGCCGAGGGAATAGATGGCATAAATAGAAAAATTGACAGTGTGTTGCATTCACAATTGGATTTCTAGGATTGACAGGGAGACAGAAAGTAAAAGGGTTTCTCCAAATTTGGGCACAGAGAAGTTGGAGAGAACACTACGCCTGGGGCATGATGTTCATTCATTCAATCATAAGGTATCTAGCAGCATATTCAATGTGCTCCTGCTAAGGTCTGAGAGGAAAAGGACCCGTGCTTGCCTCAGTAACTGTTGAGCATCTCCAGTGCTGGGTAGCAGGATTCTTGGGTTGCAAGTAACTGAAAGC
>CM052898.1:32830061-32872989 GCA_028534135.1 Potos flavus | reverse complement strand
ACTTAGAACAATCGTAGGTGGAAAAGAGAAAATTATTCTAATGATGAAAATGTGTCTCGTGGAACTCAAGTGAGGGGAATCCTACAGGTAAGAATGGGACCTGGACCCAGGGACTGAAAGTGTCAGGTCTCAGGCAGTCCCCTCTGTGTCTCTCATCTTGCGTACTCACTCAACTCTTCTGAGCCTCCTGCTTTCCCCTTTTCCCTGGTTCACAGAGCAGAAAATGGCCAACCCACAGCTTCTGAGTTCTTGGATCCCTCCACATTTGAGATACCAGCCAGAGAGAAGAGAATCTCTTTGTGTCAAGTCTCAGTGTCTGGGAGGGAAGCTGATTGGCTCGGTTTGGTCAGACATTTACACCAGGTCCAATCAGCTATGGCCAGGGGTGGATTATATACAACCTATCACCCCAAGTGTGGTCCCCGGATGAGCCATATCAGTCTCCCCTGGGAGTTTGTTAGAAATGTGGCCTTCCGGGCCTCCCCAGACCTGCGTGTTTGCAAGCTCGCCATGTCACTGGCATGCACGGCAAGGTTCGAGAAGGTTTGTTGTAGAACCTCTGTGGCTCTCTGGCTGTCATTCTATGTAGCAGGTGGGCAGGGCTGCTGGGAGCTGAACAAGGTGGCCCAGAACCTTTCTACAACCATGACAAAAATGTCTAGCTCTGAGGCACCTGGGTGGCTCTGTGGGTTAAAGCCTCTGCCTTCGGGTCAGGTCATGATCTCGAGGTCCTGGATCGAGCCCCGCATCGGGCTGTCTGCTCAGCAGGGAGCCTGCTTCCCCCTCTCTCTCTGCCTGCCTCTCTGCCTACTTGTGATCTCTCTTTCTGTCAAATAAATATATAAAAAACTTAAAAAAAAAAAAAAAAAGTCTAGCTCTGGAAGCTACTTCTGGAGAGAAACGTTAGTTCTGAAGAAGATCCATAGAAGAGAATGACTTATGCATTGATCATGATGTAGAAGAAAGGTTTCCTATCAGTGTGATGATTCTCAGTAATTGTCCGCTTCTCTCTTCCCTCCCTTTTGGATATGACAAGCTTCTAATAGGGATTTTCTGCTCTCAGACTATGTTTGGTCAGTACACACACCCCAAGCCAGTCATGGGGTTTGTTGATGAATATAGCCATGACACTACAGTCCAAAAGTGGGAATCGTGTCACGTATGGCTCTCTAACCACTGCTGATAGTGGTCTTATAGGAAACGCCCTTGGACATAGACCAGGAAGTCCTGGAGTCCAGGCCTGGAATTTCCACAGCAGGTGGCAGGGCAAGGGGGAAAGATGAAGGTTTACTATGAGTCGTAATAGTGCCGGCATAAAAGACGACCATGCCTGTCTTCATGAGAGTCTTTGTTTCCCTGGGGCCTTTTGCATTCTAGCAGAGACCTTCTCTCAAGGATCCTCCAGTGTGAGCATTGTGGCCAGGTTTTTAGGATGAACTTCTCTCAACATGTCTGAGTTGTTTCTTAGGAATGTAGACTTTATCTTGAATTTTTTTTCCTGCCCCTAATCCCGTACACTAATTAGGCTGCTCCTTTGAACTAAATCTTACAGAAAGCAAAATGCACAAAACAGAAATAAGCAAGCAAAGCGACTCCTGTTTATATGGAGTGAAGAGCATCTCGGCTTGCCCTTCAACCCCTCTCTTCCTTCTCCCCTCAGGCCTTTTCCCCCCTTTCTCCGATGTGCAGCGGACCCTAGGGAATCCATTTGGAAACATCAGCCTAACCCGACCTGTTCATTTCATGAATGGGAACCCACCTCTCCAGTGGTGACGTGGTGCTGTTGGTCTTACCCTGGGTCACCTAGCTTCTGAATGGGTGATACAGGGGTTTTTCTACCTCCTCAAAGAAGACTTGTGGGGAATGAGTGAAGGAAGCCTTTCTCCAGAGTCTGGACCTTTAGGAAATTCTCCCCTCCCACCAGCAACGTTTTCAAGCATACATATGCTTTTTCAAGCATACTTAAAATGTATGGGTACCCTTCCCGGGGCTTATGGTTCTTCCCTTCTTTATTCTTGCTGAATTTTGCATGATTTGCCTTCCAGATCTTTCTTTTTGCTCAATTAATTGATTGTACCAGGTTTCAGACTTGAGACGATAGCAGGCAGCTCCGTTTTGAAGAGGCAGAGCAGGCTGTACCGAGTCACAGTCGTGTTGCTAAACACCCACCCGGACTGATCTGACCCTTGACGAAGTGACGGGCTGGGGACCCCACGTGCACGTGCCGGGGACGGCTGAGGACCTGTTGGACCTGCCTACACGCCCTGTGGCAGCCCACTTAAAAAAATTATTTGTGATTTGCGCTCTGCTATCAATCGAGATTGAGAGTATTGATCCCAACTGATTGCCGAGGACCAAAATAAAGTGAAAGGGTAATTGACTGCTGTGTCCCCCATCGATCGAGCGCCACAGTTCATCGCCACTGAAATTATTTTCAAGTACTTTGGTTTATCATTCCTAATAAATATAGAAATTGAGTAATCAAAATGACTTATATTCACATTGAACCAAAAGCTTTTAAGGAAGTGTCTATGTTTAAGTGAGTCCATATTCTATGCTGGTTTTGCAATCAAGCCCCCCGGGTCCATTCTGACAGCGCTGGGATACAGCCTGGCTTAAGAAAAAAAATAGTGTCATCATCACAGAAGCAGGAGTCCCAGGTACCAGCACTTTTCCAGTGATGTCCGTAAAATCCTGGGATTTTGAGGATGAGCCCTCCTAAATAGTGGCACTGTCCATCTCCTCCATAAAACATTTCCCTCAAAGCAGCAAGTCTTTATTTCACTCCCCTAGTGCTGCTCATAAAAACACAAGTTGTTTTGAGGTTTATAGGGATGTTAGCCGTAATGTTATTAAATCAAAGTCCTCGTTAGCCACGTCCCCAGGTTGCATGGCATTTGGTCCGTAGTACTTCAGAATCCTACTGCTATGCATTTTTTGAGAAGGTGGTTTTAAAGGAAAATCAAGCATCCTATTAAGTAGGTGGCTGAAGAGCGGGACTGAGAGGCTAGAACTTGCTTTGGGAAACCAGGCTCAGTAGTGCAGCACCATGCAATAGAAATGCAGTTGTGGGCATTTCAGAATAATACCATGATACACACACTCCCACGAGAAAAACTACAGAACTCAAGGAAGCGGGGTTAGGGGCATAACATCCAAAAACTTTGTCAGTGACATGTTAAAAGACAGATAGGAACCTCGTAAAGATAGCCCAATTTTGCACATGTTAAATAACTGAAAGTATATACTATGCTATCTATTGCATTTTACCTTAGAAAAGACTTGGGATTTGCTTGCAGAGTTGGTGTCCACAAGCAGTAGGCTGCTGCTTATGGGTTATTATGAAGTGGTGGAAGGAGGTGTATCTGAAACTGGACAGAAAATTGTAGCGCCAGATGTGGATGCATGTGGTGCATAATGTATGTGTGAACTGAAGTAGGTGGTAGGTGTTTGAGCTTTTTGTGCAGTCACACACAGCCTGTTTCAGCTGGGAGCAGTTTTCCAGGTTCGCCTAGTATTCCTTGCCGGCCTAGGCAGACACAATATCTGTAGGATGCTCAAATCATTCCTTAATAGAGCAGTCACATCAGAACCAATTTACATTTTCAAAATAAGCATTACAGTAGAACTGACTATATAATACGAACCACACATGCGAGCCATGTATGTAATTTTCAGTTTCCTAATAGCCACATTTAAAAAATAAAAAAAAAAGAAACACCTGAAATGAACAATATATTTTCTTTAACCCAGGAGAGCCAACATAGTATGTCAACATGTAATCAAGATAGAGTTACTGAGATAATGTCGTGTCGTATGTGTATGCTAAGTCTCTGAAAACGTGTGTGTATCCTACACTTACAGGACTTCTCAATTCAGACTAGTAAAATTTCAAGGCCTCCATAACGATATATGGCTCCTACCTACCATAATGGACAGCAAGGGTAGAAGGGATAAAAATTTGGGGTGGTAAGTCTGTAGAGAATAAGGATCTACAATGGAAAGTGGAAACCCATGGTAGGGTATAGGACCCCTTTGTGTCGTCCAAAGCTATAGATTAGGCCCATAATCCAGATCTTTAAAAATATATGTGTGTGTGTGTGTGTGTACCTGTAATACATATTTAATATATAAGTATATATAATATATAAAATTCTATGAAATAAATATTTGTAATATATATTTATTATATATATATTTGGGAAAGACCGAGACTATGTTCAGAAAATAGATTCCTGTGCTTAATACACATTTCAAATCCACTTCATTTATGCCTCACTGTTTGTTTTTAAAGATTTATTAATTTATTTTAGAGAGAGAGAGCACACTGGGGGGTTGGTGGCAGAGGGAGAAGGAGAGAGAAACTCCAGCAGACTCCGTGCTGAACACGGGGCTTGATTCCACAACCCAAAGATCATGACCTGAACCAAAACCAGGGTCGGACGCTTAACTGACTGAACCCCCCACGTGCCTTTGTGCCTCATTTTTGGTAACAGTCACTTAAGTGTCAAAGCACAGGGTCTGGTGGTCATACAATGTCACTTGCCTTCTTGAGTTTCTCTAGGACAAGAGTCAGATTCACAGACCTACTGTGAATGTCTTACACATGCTTAGCATGTAGTAAATGCTCAATAAATGTTTCCTGAGTTGAGTTTAACTCATTTGTCAAGTTATCCTCTGCTGTATAGCTTAAGTTCTTGAATGGCAATATTAAAGTACTAGAAACATTAGATTCTAATTTTCTTATTTTTGGCTCATGTCCCTCACCACCCATTTATTCTCTCATTTATTTCCTGTTAATTGACCACTTGAGCCTCATCTCTTACCCATTGTTTTCGTACTCCGTGCTTTGGCCACACCCAGTTTTTTCAGTTCCCCAAACACACCATGCTCTTTCCTTTCCTTTTTCCATGCCAAACCTTTGCCTGTGCTCTTCGCTCTGCCTGTAATCTTCTACCTCCACTCCTAAATACTCATAGATTTGGCTTATGCCTCAGGTCACAGCTCACATGTCCTTTCCTCCCCTAACCCCATCACCTATGGTGACCTTTCCCTATCTCCTCATCCTGTTTTATTTCCCGTATAAAACTCATCCCTATGGGGATTGATACTGTTCATGTATTTATTTATTTTTTGTCTCTCTTTCCAATTAGAACATAAACTCTTGAGGGCTGGGAACCTGCCTATCTTATTCACAGCTACAGCCCTAGCAACTAGCATATTAGGTTCTTGATCATATTTTTGAATGATTGAATAAGGTACTATTGTGTGTGTGAGTGCATGCACGTGTGTGTGTAATCAATTAGACATGGGCGTAAATGAGAGGGAGTTAAAGATTTCCAGCTCGGGCTGGGTATTAATTATGTCTCAGTTCCAGTTCCTTCATAAGTAGGCCCTGATAGAAGGATTTCTGTACAAATGGTTTACTTGGGAGGCGAGACCAGGAAATGCTGGCAAAGGAGCAGGAGAGTGAGTCAGGCTAGGGAAGTGAGCCAGTTAGCAAGCTCACGGCCACTTTGGAGATCGGGAGCTATTGCTGGGGAACTCTGGGAATCAGTAGAACTCTGCCTCAGGGTGACCTCTCAGAAGGGTGGGGGAGCCAACCTACAAAAATGTTCTGTAGCCGTTGGTTGAAGGCTGCGCCTTGCAGGGAGGTAATTCGCAGGCTCTCCTGGTCTGTGGGCAGAGTGTGCTTCAGCTGCCACAGCGAGCGTGTGCATCACTAGAAGTTGACTGAGTCAACTACACTGTGTAAAATGTGAGGAAGTATAGACAAGACAACACCAGCAAGTACTCTACACTGTTCACACAAACAAGCAAAACCCCCCCGCCCCCCTCCCCCCCCACACACAGAAAGAGAAAATCTGAATTGCAGATGATGAATCTGGCTTGGGGAATTTGAACAGGAATCACCTACAGGCTCTCCAGGTGAAGATAGCCAACGTGCTGTTGGAAATGTGGGTGCAGAGCTAGGAGAGAGGGTTGTGGCTCTGCAGCATATTTGGCAGTTGTTGACAGATAGGGACTTGCTAAAGCCACCGGCTTGGATGAGGTGGCCCTCGTTTCCTGAGCCGCATGACTGCATTTGGCCAAAGTTGACCGTTTCATCCTTCTCAAAGCAGCCTTTTCACGTGTCCTTCATGATCTTGCCATGTTGTTCTTTCTCTTCTGCCTTTCCAGCCTTTGACACACACTTAGGGAGCGGATATGAATTGATTCAGGATGTAGGCGAGAGTGAAAGAAGCAGATGTTGGTGCTATAAGTAAAAGAGGGAAATGATCGATCGAAGTTTTGGGTGAAATCAAGAACTTGGATTTAGGGTTTCTCTTTAGTCAGTCAGTAAATATTTTTGGTTGTGTTTCCGAATGCTCTAAAGGCCTTGAGAAGAACAAGGAACAGGTCTTCCTATAAGAGCGAGGGAAGCAGGATGGGCACTGTCAAAGGTAAGCTGTGTCAGTAGCTACTGCCGAATAACAAGCAACAAAATTTTGGTGACATTTTTAAAAAGGCATCTCTTTAGACCACGCATGTACAGAATGGCCCGCGGTAAGGTGGCCAAGCCCAGAGCTGGCTGGGTGGGTCACCTCCAGTTGCCTCCCAGTCTCTGGGCCATCCCGAGCAATGTCAGAAGCACAGAAGAACATGCTCAATCTCTCCAATGCCTTCTGCGCCTCTGGGCACCTCATACGGGTTAATATCCTATTGGCCAAAGCAAGTTACATGGCTAAGGCCAAAATGAAGAGGCCCGACTCCATCCATGGAATCGACAAGGGTAGGAAGCGAGTATTTCTGAACAATAACTTACCAGAGATCAAGGGAGTACCCATGTGACTTCTCTCCCGAGTTAGACGGCGTTATTTTTCTCTTGTTCTTGAATTTTCCAAGCCCTAGGAAGGGTGTCTTCAGCTTGGTTAGGGGCCATGGGTATGAGTGGATTAGACAGCAATGCTAACAAAGCTTGGCTACTTCCTCTTCCGAATTGCAGGGGGACCCACCTTACAGGGGACATTCGCTGTGAGCCCTGCGTCCTCCCATGCCAGCTTCAAGGGTGTGACTGGAGGAGGCCTCGTGACTTCTGCCTGCGGTCTCACCCTCCGCGTGGCTAAGTCGCTGAAAGAGAAGGTATCGGAAGGTGGGGAAATACGGAGAATCGATGGCTTTGACCAGTTGTATCTCTTCTTTTATCCCTGAGGTTCACAAGTTTCTATCTTCTGAATCTTAAGTTCATTAATCCGCATGAGACAGGAAGATAAAAACACACTGCTAGGATTACAAGGGGCGAGCCAGTAATTACCATAGAAGAGTACAATTGAAAACACATTTTATTTAAATATTTATCTTAGAGAATTGCGGTTTGCAAGTTTACAGTGCTTCTGGTGAGCGCTGAGGTTTGGGAGCCAGTGACCTCTGGTTCTGGCTCTTTCGCTGAGTGTCAGAGCCTGGAAGCTCGCTCCCTGGACTCCTTCCTCCCCAGCACTGCCAGGTACATGGTAATGACGTGATAGGTTTTCATGGAGTGAATAAACTGTACAATTGGAACAGAACGGCCTGTGGGGATAGGAAGGATATGAATGAAATGACATTTAAAAGAATCTTGAGTCTTCGAGGTAAAAAAAAAAAAAAAATGCTGCATTCTCCCCACTTTGAGTGGAGTCTAAATTCAAGAGTATATGATTTTGTGCGATGTAGGGATTGTAACTATCCCCAAATTACATAAATACGCTTTTTTCCCCCCTACAACCTCAGTTAGAGAATTTTGCGGGCTCTTCAAAATAGAGGATGTTCTATGCACAGAGGGCTTTGTTCTTTGTATTATCTTTTTTTTTTTTTTTATTGACAGCCGGGGTGATGCAGGGCTGATTTCTGTGTTAAGAGAGTGTCAATTGCTTAGCTAATTGCATTTATCACCCAGGATTCTTTATCTGTGGATAGCAACTGCGTATTCGGAGTTTTTGTGTGCTCTGCCTATATTTCCCTAGCTGCAGCGATTATGGTTTTTATATTTATGTGAAACTGCTAATGTGTTGCTCGCTAGATCACGAGCAATGGGCTTCTGACAGCTCTGTTCATTAGTCAGCTTGAGGAAAAAAATAAAAAACACATTGATATAGAAACAGAGTGTGAGCCAGCAATTACCATCAGAGAGCACAATTGAAACCACATTTTATTTAAATATTTATCTTGTGAATTGATTCATACAAAACAAGAAGCCGGGTTTTTTTTGTTTTTTTTTTTAATGAATGACTTCACCACCAAAATTTAAAGCTTAAGATCACTATTTAAGTTGGGTTTGGTGCAGTCCACGGCTCGGAGTACAGAGAGTTAAATGACCTCAAATTATTCATGGCGATGTATCCTTGGGATCGCTATGGATGAATGTGTAGAAAGATGGTAGCGCCATGCAGCTGTTTACTTTGGAATCCGAAGTTCTCAGAGTAAGAGGGAGAAGGGGGAGCACGCTGATGGATGACTTTTAGTCCCACTAGTCGTAATGCCAGAGGCTTAGAATGCTAACCAAGGGCCGATGGCACTTCTCAGTGCACTATGGGTATTAACACCATGAGCTGAGTACTGTTCTTACTCCCACTTGACAGATGAGCAAACAGGGCCACAATGAGGTTAAAGGCCTAAGCCAAGGTCACACCAGTGTGAGTGTCTGCAACTCCTACGAAGGGACATCTGGGGCTCTAACAGAAAGACCCGACTCCTTGCTACTTACTTCCTGTTTGGCCTCTCTTGATGGAGATTGGCTGGCGTGGCTTCAATATCAACACGGACAAACCTGGGTCCTCCCTGTGTCTTGCCGGGACTTCCAACGATGGCAGTTCCGGGAAACTTGCATCTTGATGGCATTGATGTCACTAGCCTATCTGGGAAGTTTGGACCATGATGACACAGGGACTCCGCCCCCCCATCTCTCCCTTTCCCAAACAGGCTTGTTTGATGTTTGGCTCCCTGACCTCCATTCCCCCCAACCCCACCCCGCCTACCCTGCAACACACAGGGAGAGAACTTGAGCTCATCTCTGTTTGACAACCAGATTCGGGACCAGAGTTCCTTCCCCAGTTGGAAAATATAGGAGTTGGAGTCATTATAGATATTTTCTGAATTGTATTTTTTTTTTTTAACTGATTCTCTGTCATTGGACCTTGAGGTTCATACAACTTGCTGGCATTATAAACATTGCAAATTGTCTTTGACCAAATAACTTTGCATACTTAACTTACAACTGAGGACAAATCCAGATATGCCATTGTTGGGTAAATGTTCTCCGTTCGCATTGGGTTTGCCCTCCAAAAAGTTCGAGCTTGTTTCACTTCCAACCAGCAGGGAATGTGAGGGCCTCTTGTGTTGTGGTTCCCTGTAATGCAGTGAGGGAACGAAGCAGGCACGCCATGAAATGCACGGATCCAGGTATCAACACCTGGGTAAGTGTGTTGTTCAGGCCATGGGCGTTAACGGTAGTCATTAATCTGGAAAACAGAGAACTTCGGAAAGAGATCAATTCGGCTAGTTTTATGTAGAGAAAGATGCCACAGGGCAGCAGATAAAGAGGCTCCGAGCGCCGTTTTGTGGGAAGTCTTAAGACCAGAAACGTGAAGCAAAATCTTACCAAAACTATGGGCTTGGGACAGTGACCGTGAAAACAGAACGCGGACTATGGATATCCTATAGGTCAAAGGAGGTAGAGGTAAAGGGACAAAAAGAGATAAGCTTGATGTAAAGAAAGGAAGTTATAAGTAAGAGAGGGAAAGGAAAATTTGCCTTTCTATTGCTTATGTTGGAAGGATTTCTACAGACCAGCTGGGTTTAACCGCTTTTGCTATTTAAAGAAACCCTGCCTGAAAATAGTGGGGTGCGAGTGTGGCATCACTTCATTGCAGGAACTGGTTTGGATATTCAGTTTGCTAAGTATACCCAGATGTGTTAAAGCCTGGATACTGACTCATGGGAACCAAACTCATAAGTCACTGATGTATAAAGCCAGAATATACTTCATTTAGTATGCTATCCATAGCTACAAAAGGTACCACCTTCTCATGCTCACTGAGCTCTATATTGTCTCCTGTGGACAGAGCATCATGGAAAGCCGTATCAGGATTAGAAGCTTGCTTCATGAGCATAAGTCTTATGAGCTAAGAGGGTGATATATCGGTTGAGCCTGTTGCATAGACGAATGATTGGAAGTCAAACTTAAATTGTTGTCAGCTAAGACAGACTATATTAGCTTATGTGACTTGGAAGTCAAAGGGCTCAGACAGTTGGATCCAGGAGTTCCAGCCCTAGCATCTAGACTCGGCTTCTCTACTCCTCAGGGCGGTACCTACCACAGATAGGCAGGGAGCTCTATGCTGATAAAGAAACTCGTCTCTTGTAGCTGCTCGTCTCTTGGCCAGTGCTCACTGAGGATTTGTTGAATATTCAGGGAGAGTGAGCCAAGACACTCTCTCTAGGCAGTTCTAGAAAGTAACTGCTAAATTTCTTCCCTCTGTAGAAACACTTCAGTTTCCTGAACCTTCCTGATCATAAGAATCCCTTTAAAATATCAATTCCCAGGTGTTTCTCCTGGGAAGTCTATAAAGCAGGTTGGGCGGGACCCAGTAATCTGTGTTTTTAACCCAAGGGGTGGGGATTCTCGTGTTGAAGAGAAGAGGGAGGAGCCACTGATGTACATCAACGCTTATCAGATTTTAGTGTGCATCTGAATCACACGAGGATCTGAAAATCCAAGTTCAGATTCAGTACATCTAAGACGGAGCCCAGATTCTGTATTGCCATGGTCTGCGGCGATGCTGATGCTGCTGGTCTAGGGAACATGTGCTGGGAACCCCTGATCCACAGCCCGATGGTAGTGAACTGCAGTCAGTTTTGCACGCCGGAGGAAATGAGGCGGTGTCTGTGGGCAGTTTTTATCATCGGAACCATGGGAGGGAGGCATACCATGGTTATTGGTGTCTACTAAGTAGAGGCCAACAGTGCTACTGTGTGTGCAGCACGGTGCCCCCAACACAGGATCATCAGCCCCGAATGCAGCGCCTCTGCTGTTGAGAACCCCGGCAGAAGAGCATCCCCTCTGTGCGGTGCACAGGATGGCATGCAAGCTTTATTAGCTGCCCCCGCGATCCCGTCTGGCCTCCCTGGGGTTCCACTCATGATTCCTGATTTGGATTTTAACGGTCGTTGAAACACTTAAATCTCATGCTGGCGTAAAACAAGAGCCCGTGGTAGGCACTGTTCCAGGTGCCTCAAGCCCTGCGTGTAAGGCACTTGCTATCATTGTCCGCATTTTCAGGACGTGAAGTCTAAGGCTCCAAGAGGTAAAGCAACTCTGCTGGGCCATTTCTGCAGCTGACTCAAGCTGGAAGAGATTGATCTATTTATATATTTACATGTATCTCTCACAATGATTGTGACACTGTTGGTTTTTGAATAAATAGCATGTGAATACAGTACAAATGTCAAAAAGTACCAAAGAGTATGCAGTGAAAAAGAAATCTGTTTCCCTCCATTGTTCCCCGGCATCCCCTTCTTTATTCCAGAGCCCATGTTTGTCTTCAGTTTCTTGGGTATCATTTCAGAAAGAGTCTCTGTATTGAAAGATGGGGAGAGAAAGGGATAGGCAGACAGATCATTTCCCCACAATGATAGGCTACTCCATTAGTTTGCTAAGGCTGCCATAACCCACCACCACAAACAGGGTAGCTTGAAACAACAGAAGTTTCTCACTCACAGTCTGGAGGCTAGAAGTCCAAAATCCAGTTGTTGGCAGGGTTGGTTCTTCCTGGAGGTTCTGAGAAGCATCTGTTCCATGCTTCTCCTAGCTTCTGTGGTTGCCAGCAATCCTTGGCATTCTTTAGCTCGTGGATGTATCGCTCCAATCTTCACCTGGCGTTCTGTGTGTGTGTCAAAATTTCCCTCATCCTATAAAGACACCAGTCATTGGATCAGAGCCGACTCTAATCGAGCAGGGCCACATTTTAACATATTACTTCTGCAAATAAGGTCACATTCCAAGGGACCAGGGCTAAGGACTTCAACGTATCTTTTGGGGAACACAGTTTCTGCCCTCAGGAGACACTAAAGTTTGCTTTGTGCCTTATTTTTACACTTACCAGTAAGTCTTGGGTACTGGTCCATATCAGTACAGAGACAGCTGCTCCGTCAGTGACTGTATATGATGACAATATGTGCACCATAGGTCTTTAACTGTCCTCTGTTGGTGGATGTTTAGGTTTAACAAATCTTCTGCTCTTGCATACGCTTTTCAATTTGTTCCCCTTTCTTCATTTTTAGAGAATAACTAAGCAACGTGGGAAAAGAAATTCCTCCCCATATATTTGTCTAGATTCCTCAGAGTCCAGAATGGCCTGTAAGAACCTATTCTAGATTAACCAGAAATCTCTCGTTCCCCAGCATGGATGAGCACGGTCTCCTAAATGCTTCCGGGGTGAGAGCTGTCATGGTTCTCAGCCCTTACTGTCTACGAGCCCCACTTGAGATGCTTAAGAGAAGATTGTGCGCCACCCCCCCCAAACCATCTCCCAAGGCAGTGTGACCCTGGGAGGCTTATTTTTAAAACACTGCCCAGTGGTTCTAGTCGATCGTTAGGGTTGAGAGCCCCCAAACTGTGTGCTTTGGACTGTGCCAAGTATTGGGAAGATGGCGATCAATGTAGTTTAGTCCTTGCTCTTGACGAACTCGTGGTTTATTAGGGAACACAGTCAATGGCAGTCTAAAGCCACCTGAGGAACCATCAACACAGCCCAGGTGTAGGATTTGGGTGGGATGCAAGGGAGGGAGGTAATACCTCAGTTGAAAATTAGAAGGTGAGCAGCAAGTAGGTGAACCAAGAAGTAGGAGAGGGGCAATCTACGCAGACCACATGGCATGAGCAAAGCCACAGAGCCTATCCCCGTGTGAGGTGTGTGGGAGAGCCTCCAGTCTCCAGGCATGGTAGAAACACAGCAGTGGAGAAGGGAAGGGAGGAGTGAGTCTGGAGAAGGCGGCCAGTGTTACAGCACAGCGGTCTTTTGTATCTGTCCCGGTCTTATGCCCAAAATTCAGTTGCATGGCGATGAATGTTTTGTCCCCAAGGTCCCCTCAGGCAAACTTGCTCACCCAGCAAGGCAAACCTCGAGGTCTGAAGAGACTGGTGAAGCATCTTTGCACCTTTCTCCTAGCAACCTGAGAGCTGGGACCAAGGTGGTGACCAAGGAAGCCGATAAATGTTAGTGCAGAAACAACTTGGTTGCCACCGAGAAGAGAAGAGGAATGAACGTGGGAACAGCGTCCCTTACAATCCCATCCTTGTATTTTAAGAATACTGATGATGCAAAACTCGGGAAGAGGCTGGGGGAAGGTGAGAAGAAATCTGAACCATGGCTATATGGAGGCTGGCCATCTGGAGCCGAATCTGCCTCATCAAACAATCCCTAATTGTTTTTAATAAGGTGCATAAGTTATGTTTGGCTTCCCCCGCTCCGTGCAGTCTCCCTGTTGAGACTGTTTTTTATTTTCTTGTGAAACAATAAGGCCAATATAATTAAAAAGCAGCGAACATCCTCACCTCCCAGTGACTTGGGCAGGTAATTACGAGCTCCTTCTTGGAGGAAGGGTTGTTGTTTTTTCTTTTTTATGTTGCAATTTTAATAAAGAAGGAGCCAGTAGGGGAAGAAGAGCACTAGTGACGTTCCAGTCTTGGTTTTCCTTTCCGTTATGCAGAAGGGAGACTTTGGCAGCCTGGGAGAGAGTGAGAGCAGAAACACAGGTCTGTGTGGATCACCTTGAGCCCCATGGGCACCACAGTCCCTGGTACTTCAAGAGCACTTGATAAATAAATGTTGGCTGACAGGCAAGAGGATGGAAATGTTCTTGGATCACCAACTCAGCCCCAGGCGCCATGGAAGGATTATCACAAATGTTGTCCCACTGAACTTTCTCCAAAAGCCTGTACGGTTGGATACAATTGTGAAGTGACCAAGATCGGCAAGTAGGGAATAAAAAGAGGACAGTTGGGTGACCCGGGACAGCATGCTCGGGGGGGGGGGGGGGGTTGGGAAGCAGGATGGGGTCAAGGCAGGAAAGGGCAAGTATAGAGAAAATTTCAAAATACCACTTTTCAGAAAGAAACAAGGGAGCAATATAGCTTACCTGAGATGGAAAACTGGCATTTCCAGACCCAGGAAGAGCTGAGAAGCAAATAAGCACCTGGATATAGGGGCCTCCAGACTGGGAGGACCAGTGAAGTGGAAAGGGCAAGAGGGAATCTTCTTGCACAGAGCATGGGACCTCACGTGGTCTCCTTGGGCCGTTCCTTCTTCAACACATACCACATGTCACCGAACGAGTGGGATGCTTTGCGGGTGCTACAGTATTTACACCTCCTGGGCACCCTGTGAACTGTATTCTAGAAACCACACGCTACTAATGAAACAGATTTCGGGAGTTGAGAAAATTGAGTTGAGAAAATTGGCTCAAGATCCCATGATACTGGCAAAGCCAGGTTCTGAACTCAAATGGGTTGTCTTCAAAGCCGGGGCCTCGCTCTCTGCACCATTTGATCCCACTTCCCACTTCTTCTCCAATGCAGGCAGAGAGGCTCTTTTTAATGGGTTCTGTGCTTCTATCTCATGGGTTCCCCACCAGCAATGTAAAATCTGACTCTGTTTTTAATAAGGAAATTGCAAAATATCCATACAAGTACTTACTCATTCATCGATGGGTCTTTTTAGTGCTACAAGGAAAATAAGGATGAATCAGACAGGGCCCCTTAAGAGACATGGTCTAGTAGCCAGACTAAGGAGATGGGCATAAAGAACTAAGCCATGTGTTACTATGCTTATAATAATAGCATGTTCTTGGATGCCTACCTTGGGCCACCATCGTATGCCATACTTCCCCGTGCAGAGAGCTGTCTATGCAGCAAGGTGCAGGAGTTCAGATGAACAAGCCATGGCTTTGAGCCAGTGATATCACAGAACACTCGATGGAAGGGGTAACATTTGAGCAGAGACTGGAAGACTAGTGAGACCCTTGGAGGGAGGAATGGATCGCTGCGGCCAGGAAGGGGTAGGGGGGGGAGTGGATTCTGCAGAGGGCACAGGCAAGAGTCCAATACCAGAAGGGAGGGATTGAGAAAAGTTTGGCCAAGGTGAATCAGGTCAGGTTATAACAAGCTTGAAATGTCAGGCTGAGGAGATTTGGACAAAGTGGGTGACAAGAATCTGTGGAAATCTCAAGCCATCTTTTTTAGGAGTCCAAAGGAAAGGATGCTTAGAAATAAGCAATGAATTTGGTGAACTACAAGCGATTGATGATCAGAGGAAGCCCCCTATCTCGGGACTATCTCAATTGCCAGTGACAGGAGTTACCTCAAATTCGTTTAAGCATGAAGGGATTAACTAGTTACAGGAAATCAGGTGTCAGGAATAAGGTTGGTGGCTTAAGACAGGACTATACTAGAAGCTCAAGCCAAGCTGTCCACCTCTTGGTTCCCCTCTCTCTTCTGCAGGCTTCTTAGGTGGCTCCCCTACCCCAGTCTGAGCCCTACCCTCTTAGGACTATATGTCGTAGGAGTTGATCCCTTTGAGCAAAAATGGCGCCCCTCCTGGAATCCAGCCTCTTGGCTCTGAAAGGCTCATTTGCTCCTGATAGGCTTATTTGCCTATCTTTGAACCACTCTCTGTGGCCAGATAGTTGCAGGGCTCTACTGAGCCGGGCCTGAGTTCTAATTCCACACCTTGGGTTGAGGATGGAACAACAACCCCACCTGGACCTCGAAGACTGAGAGTAGGGAGGAGTGGCTCCTTAGGAAGAAAGCAAAAAACCAGGGTGTTGTTACCAGAAGGAGGAGGAACGTGGGCCTGGCAGACAAAAACAACAGATGTCCACTACAACACCTTGGAGAAACCAGGCAGAAGGACCCCTGGGAAGGCTTGGTGATGGTGTACGTTCTCTGGGGTTCGGGATCCGAAGAGTTGTCCGTGACATTCTGCTTGGTCTACTCAGGTGGCAGGGCCCACGGCGGGATTTGTGGTTGCTAAGCAGGGTCCTCAGAAAGAGGGAATGCAGGTTGCTGAGTGGGCTGGGGAAGTGAGAAGAGGATTGTAGGAAGTAGGAGTTCGGGTTTCTCCCAGGGTTTAGGAGCTGAAAGCCAGAGGAAGCAGCTGATAGCTTCATTTCTGCAGTGTTAGGCCTGCAGTTGCCAAATCAGGGTTAAATTTGCATGCCCAGTTTTCCATGCAGAATGTTATTCTCATGCAAATAGAGTTGCTACAAACACACATCTGGCCAACATGAATAAATCCTGTAGATCAGCCAGTCTGCTGCTATTAGGTGCTTAGAGACACCCAGGCCTGATGATGGCTGTATCAGTGAGGGAGGGTCGGCCATTCTGGGCTTGACCCAAGGTATCTTTGAGAGCCAGGGACTTGGGTTGTGGTAACGATCTTGCCTCCGAGGGAGAGGAAGTGGCCCTTGTTGGTCACCGAGCGATCCTGGTGAGCAGCAATTCCTGAAGGGAGTCTGGAAGTCATCCACCTGGGCTCCGGAACCACCAGAATCCCCAGCTCTTCAGAGACTCCGGTCTTCCGTGCATCTCCCTCCACATCCATCTCTGGCCCAACCCTGGCTACCTACCAGTGCATCTGGAGACATTGATTTAAAAAAACAAAAAAACCCCCAAAACTTGGTCCCCTCAGACCAAGTGAATCATAATCTCTGGAGAGGAGGCCTAGGCTTGCGTCTTGTCTTTTGATAAAGCTTCTTTAGTGATTGTAAAATGCAGATGGGTGGAGAGCTACAGATCTCACTGGATTTGGTGTGTTTGCTCCTCCTGAACCATATCTCAACACAACTGTGCTTCAGACAGTTGCTTGTTCCCTCCTCCGTCTGTCCCCATTTTTCCTCCCCTTACCTCATGTAGTGCCTTTCTTCAGCTGCCATTAAATCAGGTACTTCAGTGAGGCAGTCCCTTTGTCTTGGGCCTCTGTTTCCTGATCTATAGAAGTGATGTTCTTGACCTACACGATTCCTCCTAGTCCTTTTGAAGAGTAGGTTTCTGGAGATTAGAATTTCTAAGATCTAGTCAACCCATCCGCAGGATCCCCAAAAGCTCATTAGGTTGAACGAATGGAACCTTCACTTGAGCATCATTCCTCATCAAAACTCATGCCTTAGGTCAGAAGTTCTCACCTGGGAGGGACTTTGCTCCCAGAGGACACTGGACTATGCTTGGAGACCTTTTCGGTTACCCCCAATACAGCGCTACAGGCGTCTAGTGGATGGTGAACATGCTACAACAGAGAGCACAAAGAACGATCCAGTTGGAAATGTCAGTACTGTCCAGGGTTGAGAAACCTCACCTTTGGGTGTTCAAGCTTGATCCCCACAGTCAAAACCCCAGCCAGTTGGACATGTTATCCTCAGTGCAATCTTCGGAGGTACGCACCTCTTTGGTTCAGCTGAGAAGCTACTAGAAGCCGTTTTCCATGAAGCTCATGAACTAGCTATACATTTTCTGATTTTTCATTTTGACTTTCCCTTAATATATGAACCACTTTGTATACTGTGACACATGGTTACCAGAGATTTTTTTTTTTTTTCCCTTCTCTCTTGTGTTTCTTCATGCCACACCAGTTTGAAGTGGGGGCGAGAGGGACATCTGTTTGGGCCTAAGCCTCTGGAGGAGGCCCTAAAAATGTCTTGAGAAGAGCTGAGTTGGAATCCAAAGAGGCGGCTATGTGTGAAGGCCCTGGGCAGCCCTCTCAGCTCCAGAAAGATGATGCTAGAAGAAGCGTTAAGTGCTCCCATCTTGTGTTTATACTATTCCTATTTCATAAAAGGAGAAAAATTAAATTAAGAGGTGCTTACCAGCATTTAGGAGTTGGAGATTTATATGTAATTTTTCAGAGCCAATTGGCCAAGCAACTGGAGGGTTGTACCACTTATGAGATGAACAGAATGTGCGTGTGGAATGATGGGGTTTGAATTACCAAACTCTTTGTTTGACTGAAATTCTCCCCATTTCCCCCAGATGATGAAATGTTCATGCATCATTTATCTTGAGTTTGGTTTGACAAAGTCTGTGAGTTGCTGGACAAAAAAACAAAGCAGAAAGGCAAGCGACAATACAGAGGGCTGGATCTACAAATGATCCATCTCCCAGCCTATGATTTCAGGAATGCTGCATCTGTAAAAAGAGGTGTGGATGTT
This sequence comes from Potos flavus, assembly GCA_028534135.1. Taxonomy (NCBI): domain Eukaryota; kingdom Metazoa; phylum Chordata; class Mammalia; order Carnivora; family Procyonidae; genus Potos; species Potos flavus. The sequence continues at coordinate 32,854,776 of CM052898.1, read as the reverse complement.
GTGATTTGTGTTTAAATACAGTTTGCAGCGATGATAGGAAGTAAAGAGATTTTTTTTTCCTAATAGACGAATAGAAGCATCTTGGAATTTCAGCCTCTGTAACTATTCAAGAAAAAAAAATTAAGCATTCAAACAAATGTGTATGCTAAATCAAGTTCTCTGTGGAAAGCTTGTTAGATAAAATAACTATAAAAATTTGTAGAACTCTCAAAGGAGTAGAATTGCTATGAACCATTTTGAAATAAAAACATACAAGTGAGGATTCGTTTTAGGGTTTTCAGGGTAATGTACGATCTGTTTCTGCGTCAAAAGATACCTTAGTGTAACTTTCCCTTCTCAGGGAGGAGGGAGTTTGGCTGGAAACAAAGTCCCTAGATGCTGGGGTTGTTCAAGATGAATGAGTGGACGTTCTAACTTACTCCTTTGTCTGAAATAGCCAACCCTCCAAGACCTCTCTGCTCTCCTCATTGACAAAACACAAAGGCAACAAGCCCAGTCAGCCCATCTCAAGGGGGCACTGGCTCTTTATTAATGAATTTCTTTCTCTGAGCTCTCTTAAGCAGCATTTTCGGACAAGACCCCAATTTCGAACGTATCTGGTCCAACAACCACATAATTTCCAAGTCAAATGTTTTATAAGTGATCTCTCTCCCCATCAGTTTGTCTAAGCGAGTGACTCGTCCCGGAATGGTGACAGTATTTGCTTAAGTATCTGGGAGAGCTTTTTCCAGAAGAAATCTAATAGGAAGTAGAAATATTTCTTTTAAATAGAGATGAGAAGAAAAAAGGAAAGCAGCAATAATTGAAATGGGGCCAATCAGTGTAGGCAAAACATCTATCAGTTGAAGTGCTGGGGATGGTGGAGAGGCAGGAAGGTGCTCGTGACATTGGAGGTAGGAAAATAGTTGGGAGGGACTGAAGTTGACCTTCAGGATTATATTGGCCTGGATTCAAGTCCCCACTTTGGGAAATAGCTCAACTTTCTGAACCGCGGTGTCCTCACCTACAGAATAGGAATGACGAAAAAGAATGAACCTTGAGGTAGTGTGAGGGTTGTTGGGGAAAACGCACAGAAGCTCCTAGCTTGTGCTTGGTGTATTGTAGATGCTCAAGGAATGGTAGCTGCTGCTGCTGCTGCACTTATTTTCATGTCTACTAGCACTACTTGCAATATCATGTTATAATTAATAGTGTTCATGATAGGAAGAAGAATGCCTCGCCCCAGAGCCATCCATACCCTAATCCTGGAACCTGTGACTATATCAGCCTCACCCTGCAAAAAACACTTTGCAGATGCAAATAAAGCTATGGACCTTGAGGTAGGGAGATGGTTCTCGATTATCCCCATGGGCCCGCTTTAATCACATGGGTCTGTAAGAGCAGACCCCTTGTGTAGATGACAGGAGAGAGAGCTGTGACAACAGAGGAAAGACGAGAGAAATTCCAGGTTGCTGGCTCTGAAAATGAAAAAAGGGGTCATGAACCAAGGAAGGCAAGTGGCCCCCAGAAACAAGGAAAGGGGTGCTCTCTAGCGCCCCCAGGGGTCGATACCATGATTTCAGCCTAGTGAGATCTGTGTTGAACTTGGAACCTACAAAACTATTTGGATAAAAGTTCGTGTTGCTTAAGCCACTAAGTTTGTGGAATTGATTTCAGCAGCAATAATAATAAACCAAAAATCATACTATTAGAAATAATACATTTTTTAAAAGTATGGTCTACGCCCAACGTGGGGCTCAAACTCACGACCCAAATATAATAAATAGAACCCAGCATCCTTAAAAACTCAGGCGAGAGATCACTTTTATTGATTTTTTTTACATTGTATCATGCAAAATTACAAACAACAGAAATGGAGAGAGACAAGTACATCCATCACCTAGACTTAACAGTCGTTAACTTTTTCCTGCATCTGTTACTTTTTTGTTTATTTGTTCTGTTTTAAATCTTGGGCTGAAGTTTTTGAAAAGAAATTACAGTCATTATTACATCTTAGCCCTATGTACTTCATTATGTAATGCTAAAAATGACATAACCACAATATTATCAAACTAACAGAATTGTTAACAATTCTCTAATATTAACTAATACCCAGTATATACTGAAATTTTTCAAATGACCCCAAAAGTTCGTTTACAGCTGATGTGTTCAAACCAGAATCTAGTCAAGGACTGCGGATTGAATGAGATCATTATGTTTCTTGAATCTCTCTTAATCAAGGACATCCACCCACCATACCCCATCCCACTGCTTGATTACCTGGTAGCCATTGTTACAGAGTCTGTTTCTTTGTAGATGGTCTAATAGTTAGGATTTGTCTAATTTAATTCTACTTGGTGACAATATCTTCAGAAAGAGTGCAAAGGAAAAATGCCATACTCCAACTTAAGATTTTGTCCTGACTATACACTATTTTTGATCCTTTCAACCATACATTCATTGATCAACACAAATCAACATCCATTTATTAAACACTCACACTCTGCACATATACAGATCACCTGCATTGAAGAGACTCCCTTTCCCGTCTCTGTAATAAGTAACTGTGTCTTAAAGGAGGGAATTTTCTATTTCCCCTGAACCTTCCTTGAAAAGCTCAAGGATCCTAGAATCATCTTTTTAATGATTTTATTTATTCATTTGAGAGCAAGAGGGAGAGGAGAGAGAGGGAGAGAAAGAGAGAAGGAGCAGGGGGAGAGGCAGAGGGAGAAGGAGAAGCAGACTCCTTGCTGAGCGGGGAGCCAGATGCGAGACTTGATCCTTGGACTCCAGGATCATGACCTGAGCGCCCCTAGGGGTGCCCCCTGAGGGACCCAGGTGCCCCTAGAATCATTTTTTTTGAATTAAAGAGAATCTTTTTTATTTTAAGATTTTGTTTATTTGACAGAAAGAGATCACAAGCAGGCAGAGAGGCAGGCAGAGAGAGGGGGAAGCAGGCTCCCTGCTGAGCAGAGAGCCCGATGCGGGGCTCGATCCCAGGACCCTGAGATCATGACCTGAGCCGAAGGCAGAGGCTTTAACCCACTGAGCCACCCAGGCGTCCCTAATTAAAGAGAATCTAAGAGAGAGAAAATGTACCCAGCAGCAAAGGTGCTGTTACTATTCTCTGCAGCATACTGTCACTATTATCACCAGTAAGAGTACTGGCTACATCTTTATACAGCTTCTAGTAAGTGCCAAATGCTAGGCATCCAGTACTTTCAAGTCTCAGCATAAAATCTGCAGGGTAGGTATTATTATTATTAACTTAATGTTACCATTTTATAGATGATGTAACTACCACTCTGAACAGTCAAGTATTCAGCCTCACACCTCACAGCTTAGTGGTGGCAGAGGTGGGATTCTGACACAGGTGTGTTGGCTTCAGATGCCCCGTGTCTCCATAAAACTATTCTGTTATTTCATGGCTTCTTTAGTATTCAAGTAGATTATTCTAATTGTGAAGGCAAAGCAACCAATTCTCTTTTTTAAACTGGCATGTGTGCTTCTGTCGGTGGTACAAACAGGCCAATGAAAGTTGTTGAGGCTCTTCTTCATTCATTTAGTAAAGGTGGCCAGCTGATCTGTTGGAGAAGATCAAAGATCTTGGGAAAGTCCATCAATTTCAAGACCCTAAATCAAGGCATCAATAAACATTTTCTCTAAATATTTGCAAATATTTTAAGCTTTGTGAACCATACGGTTTTGGACACAGCTACACTCAACCCTGCTGTTATTAGCATGAAAGCAGTAGAAGACTACACATAAATGAATGGGAGTGGTTATGTTCCAATAAAACTTTATTTACATAAATGGACAGGGGCTGGACTCGACTGAGGGCTATAGTTTGCCAAACCCTGCTTTAAAGCAGAGGGAGCAAAATGGTTGCCAGAAAGCCCAACTTGGCCAAAGATGGCTATGATCAGCTTACAGAATGTTTCACTTTTTAAAAAGTTCAGTGTCAACTTTAAAAATCAGGATGTTTCCTGCAAGACACTAAATGTTTCTGACTCTTGAAAGATTGCAAGGCCTTGTGTTGACGTCCTCAATCTCATGACGGGAACGAGTTGGACAGCTGTTCCTTTGAAGGGTTCCTGGTCTGTCCAGCGTGCCCCAGTCTGCACCCTTTTTTATCTTTTTCTGTTGCCCAGTGTTCGTTGTCTTGATCTTTAACCTGGCCTTATCTTGCCCTTCTTCTCATCTGCCTGGTCCCTGTGGACACCTCCATTTTCAACTACCATCACAACGGGAAAAGACAAGGGAAGGGGTCTGATGGCAAGAGGGTCTTTTCATAAAAGGTCTTGGAAAGTAAAGGATGAATGAGAATATTTGGCTGTAACATATGCTTGATTTTTTTTTTTTAAAGTACAATGACTTGTTTATTGGACAAGGAAGGATAATTTGTATATAGCATAGCTTCCTTTGGAAGATGCAAATCATTTAGCAATTTGACACTGAAATGATATGAACAGGACCGGCTCCAGGCACAAGGGCAGAGTGTCCCAAGGTGGCTTTGCACTGGTTCCAGTCAACATTTTCCTAGTGTTCCAGCCCTGCCACCTTAGTAGCTGAGTGTCCTTAAATGCTTACTCCTCATCCACCCACCTTGGCTGTAACTGGTTATTTTTTTTGAACGATCTTTTTCTAAATTTAAATGACAACATCAAGAAAGTCTTTTTACTGGACAGTCTCTAATAATATTATCCATACTAAGACAACACAAATCATTTCCTATTGCCTCTTCCAAGGATATGAACATTTTAATTCAAAAAGAGTCTCAAAGAAGAGAAACTTTAAGTTTATTGGGTGTGTAATTGTAGAAGTTGGGGATTGGAGAGAGGTGAAGGGCCCTTTGGCAGGGGTGTTGGAAGCTTTCAGATATGTGGAACCATACCGGGAGCCCCCTATTCCTAAAGTTGCCAAACCCTGGCAACTTTAAGCCAAAGTGTTGCTTGAGTCAAAACTTGGAGCCATATTTGACTGGCGTGGATTAATCAATCACACTGTGTCTGAGCGTGGGTCTTTGTCATTTCCCTCAACCCAGTAGGGATAATGAAGGCTTCGGTTTTATGATCTGCAGAGTGGAGGGATTGGGTGAAAATCAACAGGACAGACTTGAGGGATGAGGGCTGCTCAGCTCCAGTCTCTCGATCATCTACCAGGTTCCCTTGTAAATGCCACCAGCTTTTCCTCACAGATTTCCAGGCAGTCGGTACCAATCCATCAGAGTTGGCAATTGTGGTGAAGCCAGTATTGCATGCCCATGAGATAAACATAAAGGTCCCTGTCTGCTCTTACATTCCGTGAGTTCAAGGACCATATGTAGGTCATGTTGAATATTCAGTAGGCAAAAAACATACTCCATAGATGTGGGGCACCTTTTGGAGACTGGAGAAATTTAAGCAGTGCTTTTCCCTGAATATAGAAGTGGGTTTTCTCATCTCAGGCAGGCTCACACCAAAATGAAGAAGTCTTGTCCTTTGGATGAGGTTTCCTTGTGGGTTAGGCACCTTTAAGACTAGATCTTTCTGACATCATAACCCAACGATATTGAACATTGGGCAGAATTAGCCCCCAAAAGTTTTATATTTGCGGTTTATATTTGCGGTTTTTTTGATGGCTAATGTGAATTGTTTAGGAAAAAATTGCCTCAAGAGACCCCAGAGAGGCAAAATGTTTGAGTGTTGTGGGTGGTTGATGTGTAGAACCCTGTCAGCTGTGGATTTTAGATTGAATAGTGGGGATAGGAGAGCCTGGAACTGAGCAGATGTCAGCAGCAACGGAGCTGAAATCTGATATCCTGTAGCTTTCATTCTTGTGTTACTGGTCCAGAGGTTTCTCTTCAGCATCAGGGAATGGCCCTGCAAAACAGGCTTTTCGGACCTGAGGAGGAGAGAGAGAGAGAGAGAGCCATTTTGAAATTGATGTTTCCCATTCTATCCAGATTTTTCATGTAATGCATATGCAGAAATCTAGACCATGTCACTTTTGTTGCTCCAAACTCTGTAGAAGTTCCATCTCACACAGAGTAAAGCCAAAGGCCTCTAGTAGCCCACAAGGTGCTGTACAATCTGGTTCTGTTAACTTTCTGTCTTGCTAACCTTTTTCCTGTTCCTTCTGCTCCAGCCATGCTAGCCTCTTGGCTGTACCTATACCATAGCAGGCCTGCCTCAGGGCCTTTGCACTTGCTGTTCACTACGCCTACAGCATTGTTTGCTCAGGTATTTTCATGGCTTGTTCTGTTGACTGTTTCAATGAGGCCTTCCCTGGCCACCCCTGCCAAATACATTCTGTTTCCCTCCTACCTGTATTTCTTTTTCTTTATTATTTTCTATCATAAAACAGATTTTTTTTTTTTGTCTTACTCATTCTCTGTCTCCCCTACTACAATATAAACCTCATCATTGTAGTTTTACTTTTTGTTTATGATTCATTGCTCTATCTCTAGCAGCTGGAACAGTAACTGACACAGAATAGGAGGCCAATAAATATTTTTAGAATGAATAAATGATTTCTAATCCCTCAGGATCTTTATCACTTTTGTTGTTGTTATTGCAAGCAACAGCAATCCAATTCATACCAGTTTTAAGCACAAGTGGGAATAATTCATGGGCTCCAAAACCAAGCCACGATCAAGGCATATTGCTTTGATTTTTCTACTACTGCGGATGGCCATTTTCCATTGAGTATGGAGTATATTTGCCAGCAACTTTAAGCTTGTATCTTTTAGAGTTTTTATAAGGAGCTCATCTTTGAGAAAAAAAATCAGTGGTAGAAGGACTTCTACGGATGGTCTTGGCCAGGACCATATGCATCCTTGGACTCCTCACTTAAAGCCAATGAAGCACCAAGGAAGTTAACGAACTCAGCCTGGGCCAAGGGCTTCCCCTGATAGCCTGGAGGTTAAAGCTGGTTAACAGAAGGGTGAAGGAAAGCGGTGGCATGCATGTGGTCACTGGGGAGTTTGTGAGTTGGGTGCCTCTCCCATCTGTGTCTGCCATACTTGATCTTTTTGTGACTTGTTCTCATTTGTCTACCTCCCTCCTAAAACAACCCAACAGCTTTCCAAGAAGGGGCTGAAGGCTACGTTGTCTACATGCATGGTCTTCAAAGTATGGTGTATACACCCTACTGGGCATACAGTATCATTTATTGGGGTATAGAGAGAAAATATTAGAACTTCTCTTATTTATATTTAATCTCATTCTTTAAATATTCATTTTTATGCATGGTTTATAATGCTCACATCAGCGTAGTTGTACATATACATAGTAGTACATTAGTATAGTTTATATGTATATATGCATCTATAATTTATAAATAAGTAAAAGTACATACATTTGAGCAGGCTCAAAATACTTTAGTGTTGGGTGTCAAAAGCTCTGGCCACTGTTCAATATGATGCATTTTTTTTAGATGGAACCCAAGATTGTAGTATCTTTCTTAAAAACTATAATTTACTACTAGCCTTAAAAATAAAAACTCCATGTTTTAAAAAAGATGAGACAATTTTATCTCCACACACTTTTTAAATGCTGCTAAATCTCTAAAGTAATGTGCTGTCCAAACACCTGATGAAGGGTGGGGGGAGGGGCACAGATTGGCTCTTTCATTTAGGAGTTCAGGGATAATACTTCCCTTTTATGATTTTTCTCAAAGTTTGAATGATAACAGTACACAGTCTTTCCAGATTAAAGCAGTGTATCTCTGATAGCTGAAATCCAAAAATATTTTTAAACAAGAGGAATATAATAATACAGGGAAAGAAAAATTGCGGGTGAGAACAAGAACTGATTGGATAGGAAAAAAAGACAACTAATGAAGGCCCAAAGCAGAAAGCAAGAAATTATTCCAGAAGGACAGCAAATGTGGTTAGAGAACTAGCCCATATGCAAGTCAGGAATATATTCTGAATTATTGAAATCTGAATGACTCTCATATTCTATTAAAGAGGAAAAATGGTATTAGAATAAATATTAAAAGGAGTCAAGATCTAGAGGGCATTAATCTTGCCTGAATATTATTAGCTTCTTTCAGTGTATGTATCCATCCTTTTCCCATAAACTCTCATATTACTGTCCCGCCTCTCACCCATGCTTTGCACAGAGTAAACTCCCAATAAGGATTTTTAACAAACTGGGGAAAAAATCTACTCATGACTGAAGCTGAATCTATAGTACATCAGGACCACGGAGTGAAAAGAGAAAGTTAAGCTGGTATTTTACTAAGTCGATGTCAATTATTCTAATGTCATTTCAACAAATGGCATTTTGTCACTGCTCTGTCAGGCACAGTGTTTGGCACTGGAAATAGAGGAGAGCCCGTCCCTTTCCTCAAGCAACTGACCATTGTGTGGGAAAGTGGTTGGGAATATAATAGATGCATCACGTGCTGAGTGTTCCCTGGGAAGGAGGGAAAAGTGTCAGGTGACCCTGGGGTGGGGGGGCAGTGAGTTCCCTGCCTGGGAACATCAGGGAGGAAGACATTTGAACAAGGCGTTAGAGGAGATAGGCGCTGTTTTCAAAGGAAAAAGGAAAGCTAAGAGGAGAGAAGATCATGAATAAAAGGCAGGAAAGCAAGAAACGACAGGGCTAACTTGAGGAGTAAAGAGGTCAGGGTAGGAGGAAAATGGAGGAAGAGTTTGGACTGTATTTTGAGGATGATGGTAGATCGTCGTAGGATATTTAAAGATGTTTCCAAATAGACGATTGTCATGTGCAGATCTGGTACCTTTTCAGAGGACAAATGGAAACTGGGAGCAGGGAAACCGCTTAAGAGGCTACAAAAATAATCCAGACCACCATTCTTAAAGTATAGAACTGGGGAAGTCAGAGTGGGGTTCAGCAAGAAGGGAACTAATTTTAAAATCAACAGAATTTGATGCGTTTGTGCAGAGATGGTCGGAAAGAATAGGGACTCAGAATTGGCTACTGGTTTGGACCACATTAATCATAGTAGAATGCAGGGAGGGAGTGATGGGTTGTCTTTTGGTTTGGTTTCTTTTTGGTGGTGGGGGTGGCTATTGTTAAGATGATGAGCTTGATTTATTTCTATTATTTCTACATTCGTATACCATAAATGGGACTTTCTGGGGGTATGCTATTCTGTGAGTTTTAGCACACATATAGAATCATGGAACCACCACAGAGGACACAGAAAAGCTTCAATCACCCCAAAAGTTTCTTGTGCCACCCCTTTGTAGTACTACCTTCCCCCGCACTCCTAACTCCTGACAACTAATGATCTATCCCTATAATTTTGCCATTTCCAGATTGTCACATAAAGTCATATATATCATAACCTTTTGAGGCTGACTTCCTTCACTCAACATAATGCCTATAAGATTCATCCCAATTGTTGTGTGTCTCAGTAATTTATTTTTATTTTTTTTAAAGATTTTATTTATTTATTTGACAGAGATTACAAGTAGGCAGAGGGCAGGCAGAGAGAGAGAAAGAAGCAGGCTCCCTGCTGAGCAGAGAGCCTGATGCGGGGCTCGATCCCAGGACCCTGAGATCATGACCTGAGCCGAAGGCAGAGGCTTTAACCCACTGAGCCACCTAGGCGCCCCAATGTCTCAGTAATTTTTTTAAATTGTTGAGTGGTATTCTTCGGTATGGATGTATAGTAGGTAGTATATTCATTTACTGTTGAAGGACACTTGGGTTGTTTTCAGTGTTTGACACTTATGAAGAGAGGCATTATAAACATTTTTTCCTCTCAGAAAACGGTGTGCTATGGTTTTTTTTTTTTCTTTTCATTTTTCGGAGGTACAAAATACATAACATAAAATTAAACCATTAAAAAAACACATTCATTTATTTATTTATTTATTTATTTATTTATTTTAGACACAAAGCACGTGAGAACAGGGGGAAGGGCAGAGGGAGAGGGAGAGAGAATCTCAAGCAGACTTCCTGCTGAGTGCGGAGCCTGATGCAAGGCTTGATCTCAGGACCCTGAGATCATGACCGGAGCCGAAACCAAGAGTCAGACACTTAACTGACCATCCCACCAAGGCACCACTAAACTATTTTTAAATGTGCATTCAGTGGCATTAAGTTATAAACATTTTTGTACAGGTTTTGTGTCTGAACGTATGTTTTCATTTATCCAAGGTAAATACATATGAGTGACATCACTGGGCCATTTGAATAACTGTGTCTTTAAATTTATAAGAAACTGCTAAACTGTTTCCCACAGTGGGTACACCACTTTGCATTCCCATCATCGGTGTATGAGATTTACAGTTGATCTGTATCTTTGCCAGCACGTGGTACTGACCGTTCCCCCGCCTTTTCTAATGTGTGTAGTCATCTCTCAATTTGGTTTTAGTTTGCCTCTCTCTGATTGTCAATGATGTTGAATATCTTTTCATGCTGGGTTTTTGCTTTTTGTTTTTTGGGGGTTTTTTCACCACAGTTTATCTTCTTTGTGAAGTGTCTGTCCAAATTTTTTGCCCATTTTAGAATTGGATTGTTTGTTTTCCTTCTGTTGAGTTTCAGAGTTGTTTATATATTTTGTATACAAGTTCTTCACTGGATGGATATGTTTTTTCCAAATATTTTTCTCCCAGTTAGTAGCCTGACTTTTCATGTCTTTTGCAAAGCAAAAATTTTTAATTTTGATGAAGTGCAATTTACCAGTTTTTCTTATATGGATTGGCCTTTTCGTGTCATAACTAAGAACTCATTATGTAATGCAAAATCACAAAGGTTTTCTCCTCTTTATTTTTCATAAAGGTTTTATAATTTTATATTTATACTTATCCATTTTTTAAATTTATTTTTAAAGATTTTATTTATTTGTTTGACAGAGAGAGCACAAGCGGGGGTGGGGGGCGCAGCACGCAAGAGGAAGATGGAGAAGCAGACTCCCTGGCAAGCAGGGAGCCTGACGTGGGGCTCGATCCCAGGACCCCAGGATCATGACCTGAGCTAAAGGCAGATGCTTAACTGACTGAGCCACCCAGATGCCTGCTTATTATCCATTTAAATGAATTTTTGTATAAGGTGTGAGGTGTAAGTTGAGGTTGACTTTTTTGAACATACATACATCTATTTGTTGCAACGTCAATTGTTGAAAAAACCATCTTTTCTCCATTCAGTTGCCTTCTACCTTCGTCAAAAATGAAATGGCCATGTTTATTTGTAAACTATATTCTGTTCTACTGACCTATGTGTCTGTCCCTCTGTCAATACAACATTGTCTCAAATATCTCAAGTAGTATTGTAATAATTCTTAAAAGAAGTAGTATGAGGGGAGCCTGGGTGGCTCAGTCAGTTAAGTGTCTGCCTTCAGCTCAGGTCATGATCCCAGAGTCCTGGGATTGAGCCCCCTATCGGGCTCCCTGCTCAGAGGGGACTCTGCTTCTCCCTCCCTCTCTGCTCCTCCCCCTCTGCTCATGCTCTGTCTCACTTTTCTCTCTCTCAAGTAAATTAAAAAAAAAAATCCTTAAAAAAAATAAGTAGTGTGAGTTCTTCAGCTTTATTTTTTCACATTTTCTTTTGCTTTTATAAATTTTAGAATTACCTATGAACAAAAAAAAATCCTGGGGTTTTTGTTGAAATTTCACTAAATTTATAGACCAATTTGTGAAGAATTTATATTTTAATTATATTTATTATTTCAGTCCATGAACATGGTCTATTTATTTAGGTTTTCTATAACTACTTTGAGCAGAATTTTGTGATTATTACCATATATATCTTGTACATGTTTTACTCAATTTACAACTAAATATTTTGAGCTCTTGTAAGTGGGATTTTGAAAAAAATTGGGTTCCAGTTGTTCATTACTAGTTTATAGAAATATAATTGATTTTTTCTCTAATCATATTTGTGTAGAGAATCAGTGAATTAAAATCACCAAGAAACAGAGTACTGTATGTATTCAGTTCTGTAGCCAACAGTTATATTAGGGATAATATGACTCTAATATTTCTGCCTTGCTTCTCTTTCTTTATTGAGGTATAATTGACATATAACATTATAGTTGTTTGGAGTATACAACATAATGATTTGATATTTATATATATTGTGAAATGATCACCACAGTAAGTCTAGTTAATATCTGTCACCATACATAATTACAACATTTTTCTGTGTATATGATGAAAACTTTTAAGATTCTCAGCAACTTTCAAATATATAATATAATATTATAGTCACCATGCTATACATTACATCCCTATGACTTATTTTTCTTATAACTAGAAGTTTGCACCTTTTGACCCCTTTCACCCATTTTGTGTCTCACCTTCCCAAACCTCTGGCAGCCACCAATCTGTTTTCTGTAATCCATGAGCGTGGGTTTTGTTGTTTTGTTTTGCTTGTTTTAGATTCCACGTATAAGTAAGATCATATGGTATTTGTCTTTCTCTGACCAGTTCCCTCAAGGTCCATCCATGTTTTTGCAAATGGTAAAATTCATTCTTTTTTATGGCTAAAAATACTGTGTGTGTGTGTGAGAGAGAGAGAGAGAAAGAGAGAGAGAGAGAGAGAGATTGAGTGACATTTTCTTTATCCATTCACCTATCAATGGACATTTAGGTATGTGTTGGCTTTTGTAAATAATGCAGCAATGAACATGGGGGTGCATAGGTCTTTTTGAGTTAGTGTTTTCATTTTCTTCTAATAAATATCTAGAAGTGGGCTGCTGAGTCATATGGTAGTTCTATTTATAATTTTTTGAAGAAACTCCATACTATTTTCCATAGTGGCTGCACCATTTTACATTCCCACCAACAGCGCATGTGGGTTCCCTTTTCTCTACATCTTCACCAACCCTTGATCTCCCTCATCTTTTTGATAATAGCCATTTTAATAGGTGTGAGATGATATTTCTAATTTCTAACAGGTGAGGTGATATTTCATTACGGATTTGATTTGTGTTACATGGGGCATCTTTTCATGTACCCATTGGCCATCTGTATGTCTTCTTTGGAAAAATGTCTGTTCAGATCCTCTAATTGCCCTTTTTTTTTTTTTTTTTAAGATATTTTATTTATTTGAGAGAAAGCACAGCAGGGGGAGGGGGAGAGAGAAGCAGACTCCCTGCTAAGCGCAGAGGCTGATGCAGATCGACCCCAGGATCCTGAGATTCTGACCTGAGCCTGAGCTGAAGTCAGACACTTAACTGCTTAACCGATAGGTTAAGCGGATAGGTGCCCCATCCGCTGCCCATTTTTCAATTGGATCGTCTGTATTTTTTGCACAGTTGGTATTTTAATGCTAACCCTGAATCTAATGACCATAATAAACTCACTTGTTAGTTCTAAGAGGGGTGGAGTTGTTTTTTTTTTTTTTTATAAAGTTTTTCTACGTAGACAATTATATCACCTGTGAATAGGAACAGTTTTATTTCTTCCTTTCTAAGCTAGATGTATTTTATTACTACTTCTTTATGACACTATCTAGAATTTCTAATATGATGTTAGGTAGGAGTGGTAAAAGTAGACATCCTTGCTTTGTTTTCAGGCTTAGGAGGAAAGAATCAGTCTTTTACTGTTAAGCATGATACCCTTTGTCAAGCTGATGCAGTTCCCTTCTAGTTCTAGTTTGCTGAGTTTTTTGATCATGAGTAAATATTGAATTTTATTAATTTTTGTATTAAATGTATGATGTGGTATTTCCTCTTTAGACCTTTGATATAATAGATTACATTGATTACTTTTGAATCTTAAATGGGCTTACATTCCTGGGATAAACCCTACTTTGTTGTGATATATTTTTCTTTTTATACATTGCTGGATTTGATTTCCTAAAATTTTGTTGAGAATTTTTGCAGTTATGTTCATAAAGATTATTGGTCTGTTTTTTTTCTTGTACTGTCTTTTTCTGGTTTTGCGATCAGGATAATGGCCTTATTTCATGAGTTGGGAAGTGTTTTTCACCTGTTTTTTGGAAAAGATTATTTAGAATTAGTATTATTCTCTCTTTAAATGTTCAGAAGAATTTGCTAGTTTAATTATTTGACTAGAAACCGGAAGCGGTTTTGTTTTTGTTTGTTTGTTTGTTTTGGAGGGGCAGATTTTTAACTATGGATTTGATTTCTAGGTAAGTGTAAGATTATTCAGGTTCTTTCTTCTTCTGAATTTTGAGTTTGTTGCTTTTAAGGAATTGGTTCGTTACTTCTTAATTTTTAAGTGTATGTGTACAGAATGGTTCCTTGTTTTCTTATCATTTCAATGTGTGCAGAGTCTGTAGTGATAGCTCCTTTTTTATCTTTGATGTGACAATTTGTTTTTTCTGCTTTTCTTTGTAAGTCTGGTTAGTGGTTTATCTATTTTGTTGCTCTTTTCTAAGAATCACCTTTTCATTTTAGTGATTCTTTTTCCTGTTATTTTTGTTTTCAGTTTATTATTGCATTTAGTAGGTCTTCCTTCTGCTTGCTATGGAATTATTTGCTCTTATTTTTGTTGTTTCTTAAGGAAGAGGCTTAAATTGTTGATTCGAGATCTTTGTTTTCAATAAGCATTTAGTACTACAGATTTCCTCTGAATACTGGTTAAGTTGTATACAACACGTTTTGGCTTGTCCGATTTTATTTTTATTCAATTCAAAATATTTTCTAATTTCCCTTGGGACAACTTTTAATTTGCCTGATAATTCTAACATTAATGTCTGTTTGATGTTGGATTTGATTTTTCTTCTCATTGGGGGTCTTATTTTCACCTTTGAATGCCTGGTAATTTGTGATGGGATGCTAGCTATTTTGGATTTTGCCTTGTTGACTGCTGGATATTTTTGTATTCCTGTAAACATTCTTGCACTTTGTTCTGGGAGAGGGTTAAGTTATTTGGGAAAGGTTTATTCTTGGTGGGACTTGCTTTTAAGCTTTGTTGGGTGGGGCCAGATCAGCATTTGATTAGGATTTGTTATTTCCCATTCTTGTGGAAAGACCCTTCTGAGTAATGCACCTGGTGCCCTGTGAATTAGGTTTTTCGTCACTCTGACCATGGAGATCATCTGCTATTTCTAGTAGCACATAAGTTCTAGAAAGTATTTCTTCTAATCCTTTTGAATGCTTCCCCACCCACAGGCTTCAAGTAGTTTTCCACATGACTTAAGATGAGTTCTCCGCTCAAAAAAAAAAAAAAAATCAGTTCTCTGCTCAATAATCAAGGGGACTCTCAGCAAATCTGGAGTGTCCTATGCAAGTAGTTCTCTTCTCTGATACTCTGTTGAGTGAACCTTAGCTACTTTTGCCCTCTTGATTGAACTTCGACCTCTGTGCTCTCAACTCAAGGAGTCTGCCACACTCTGCCTCAGTTCCCTCTTCCTACATCAGTGGCCAGATGTATTTCTCCAGACTGTAAACTGAGGTGACCGTAGGTTTATCCTGATTCTTTGGGTAATTACAAAATACATGTTATTACCCCCTAGGTGTTTACAAAAGTGTTTGGAAGGGAAGGTCAGTTGAGTGCAGGAGAACAAGGACATATCAGATTAGTTCACCAATAAGGATTTCAGAGCCTCAGAGCATGATGGCAGCACGTGAGTGGATTCCCTATGTGAGTCAGATTCCAAGAACCTCAGTAAAATGGAGAGAGTGATATCATCACAATCACCATCCTTGTTGTCATCTTCACCACCACTATTTTATAGAGCCCATATGAGGTGGGGGTAGAAACTTCATTCATGTGCGTTACTAAATTAGTCCTGGTGGTGGACACACAGAAGCTGTCCTCAGATCCTAGCATAATTGACTAGTGGTCCCACCTACTGTCCTCTGAATTCACTGTTGAGTTCCTCGCACTTCCCACAGCCTCCCCTTCCCCCGCCCCCACCAGTACCCAAGTTCCGCAGGGAGCAGGGAAATAACGCAGAGCCAATACTGTCAGACACAAGTGATTTTTGGTTCCAGGACTTTGGTTTTGCTGAAACTTCCTTAGAAGTGTACTGTAATCTAAGGCTTTCCTTACACAAACTTTCTTCTTTGCCTTCCACCCCCATAGCATCATTCAGACCTGCTTTGTGACCTGATAGCTCTCTTAGCCTCCTTCCCTTCCCCTGTTCCCTTCCTAGGCATTTTCCCCAATAAAGCCTCTTGCATGTGTAACCTGTCTTCTTCTGCCTGCTCCTTTTTTTTTTTTTTTAAAGATTTTATTTATTTGACAGATCACAAGTAGGCAGAGAGGCAGGCAGAGAGAGAGGGGGAAGCAGGCTTCTCGCTGAGCAGAGAGCCCGATGCGGGGCTCAATCCCAGGACCCTGAGTTCACGACCTGAGCTGAAGGCAGAGGCTTTAACCCACTGAGCCACCCAGGAGCCCCTGTCTGCTTCTTTAACTAACATGTTCCTCACGTAATTCTAGGAGGCAGGAATACTATTTGTTATGGACTGACCAGTGTTCCCCTAAAATTCATATGTTGACATCCTAACCCCCAATGTGACCATGTTTGGAGATATGGCCTATTTAGGAGGTAATTAAGATTGCATGAGGTCATAAGGGTCAGGCCCTCACCTAATAGGTGGTGTACTTTAAGAAGAGGAAGAGATCACAGAGGTCTCCCCCTCACTGTGTGCACAGAGGAAAGGCCATGTGAGGACACAGAAGGTGGCCATCTATAAGCCAGGAAGGGAGTCTCACCAGAAAGCAGCCCTGCCGGCATCTCGATCTTGGACTTCTGGCCTCCAAAATTGTGAGAAAGTAAATGTCTCTTGTTGAAGCCACCCTGTGTGTGGTATTTTGTTGTGTCGGCCCAAGCAGCCAAATACCCCATTGTTGTGTCCATAGTACAGAGGTGCAAACTGAGGCTTGGGAGGAGAGGTAACTCCTCAAGGACATGCAAGTCCTAATTGGCTGAACTCGTATTAGATCCAAGGGCAGGGTGACGATAAACATGGCTTGTGGTAACCATACCATCCTCGCGCTCCCTGGGCCACGGAGGACGGGGAGATCTCGGCTTCACTGTGGGACGGGGCTCCGGGTGAGGAGGAACTATGGAAGGAAGGCTTGGGATGCGGTGGGAGGGAGTCTGGAGAATTCTCACCCCGCCTCCTGTCTGTCAAAGATGTGGGGCTCAGCCAGAGTTGCACATGGCGCCCCTAGAGCAGGCATGTGTCCTCGAGGCGGAGATTAGTGGAGGCTTCCTTCGAGGTGGTGGCTTCAATCCTTCAATCCTGGGTGGCAGCAACAACCCACAGGGGAGGTGGGGCCACAGGTGGGGGTGGGGCCAGAGGAGGGGGTGGGGCCAGAGGAGGGGGTGGCTAGGGCGTGGCCAGGGAGGCCCCCACATGGGCCAAGAGCAAGGACATCCGAACGTGTGATTTTACCCGGAGAGTTCCTGCATCCCTGTGATGCTGACAAAAATAAGGTGCGTTATGGCTCCAGCGTATTTAGACAACAAAGGACAAATGGGTAGATGAAATCTTTGGACAACTTAGATTTTTTTTATTTTTCAGTTAAATTGTCAGAAAATAGGAAAGCATCTTCCTTTTTAAAAACTGCAGAAGTTTTATATAGACCCACAGAAACTGCTACCGCTGAGAGGTTTTGACATCTGAGGAGGTGAGAAGGACCTCCAAGAGGTGGTGGCAGAAGCAGGGGTTTGAGGGGAGGTAGAGGTGGGGGGCGTTTTCTCAGAGGAGGAAGGGGGGTGTGGTTTCAGAGGGAGAGGACATGAAGTAGGACAGTTGGCAGAGAACCTTCCAGCGGGATCTGCTTCTATGGATCAGAAATTGGTTCTTGAGCTAATCTTGAAGAACTGGTCACTTTGTGCCAGTGGAACCGAAATGTCAGGACCATGCATAAGTGAGTGTGACAAAACAGGCAATGTTGCTCTCACAGAGAATCAACCAGTGCTTTAATGTTTTATACGATGCTGGGAACTCTTGGGGTGCTTACTCCGTGAACGGTTTTCATCTGGAAAACAAAACAAAACAAAAGACATAGGGCTTGAGGAAGCCTTCACTTGAGAAACTTTCTCTAGATGAAGGTGGAGGAAAAGGGAAGATACCCAGGTGATTTTTCTTCCTCAACTCTTAGAATTATGACAGAAGAGTCAAGTCTTTGAAGAGGAAAAAAAAAATTCATAATGAAGAAAATTCCCAGAGACAGGAATCGGGTTCTCTCCAAGGGCACCGTGAGCTGTCAAAGGGGAAGGCTAGGGACAGCCCACCGGAAGGAAGTTAGCAGATGGGGCTGTGTGGGGGCCTCCAAGGAGACAGCAAGGAGCTCCTGGGGGCCAAGGGAGTGGGAGGTGACAGACAGAAGCGGTGGGAAAAGCCTGCTGAGCGAACTTTGAAAAATACTCAGAGAGAAAGCCAATACTGAGAAAATTCCAGCTGCTGGTGACTAGACATAATATCTGAGCAATTACTGACTTTTTCTTTTCATCACGATGTTTTGGTGCCTTGTAGACACAGCTAAGATGTCACGAATGTAAATAATTTACTATAGTGTTGTCATCTCTCGCTGAGTTGCCTTAAGCTCGACATTAGTAAAATGCATCTTACTTAACTAGAGTTTTCAATACTTATTTGCTTTTGGGTTACGGAGATGGATTATTTTGCTTGTAAGACGATTTGATAAAAAAAATAGCTTATTTCATAAGAAAAAAATCATGTATTGCATATTGTGTTATTTCCATATGCCTTGGAATCTTTCAGTCAGACAGAAATGTGATACCTTAGAATCAATTTTCCACTCCTGTAATAAAAGCGGCACCAGTTCATCCATCAAAAATTGAGGTGGTTTAGGAAGAAATTACTTTGCTTTTATGAAAGAAGTCCAAATGTTGTTTTGTTTAAGTGTCTAACTTCCTGGAAAACTTGACGTGGGTGGTGTGTGTGTGTGTGTGTGTGTGTGTGGTTTTTGTTGTTCTTTTTGTTAGTAAACAGGAAGCCCCTGAAGTGATAAACTGCAAGGATAAAAATTCAGATTTGCTTATAGTTTCTTTCCAGATGGGTTTTATGTTGTTAATTTTCCTTTCCCCTTCATTACAGAGCCCTATATTAATTACCCAGCTCTCTCTCTCTCTCTCTTTTTTTTTCTGGATTATATTCTGAAGTGGTACCCCACAGACATAATGTTATGACAATGGAATTTCAGAGTTTTGGTTGACTGCTTGCAAAGAGGTTTTATTTGGACAGGAATGCAGGACATTGGCTTTTTTAACAGAGAGTATAGCTTTTCTATTTTTTTTTTTTTTTAAAAAGAAGTTACTTGTGGGAAAATAGTTCAGAGTATCTTATTAATGATTTTCCCCTTGGATTTTTGTTTATTTCCCACCCCATCCCTCAGATCTTTGTAACTAAAAACAAGCTTCGGTTCCTCATCTTGGTTACAGTGGTTTAAATGTTTGCTGGTATGTGACTTTGTTTAGCGAAGTTTGTGTGATTCTTTTTCTTTTTTTCCCCCAATGATCTCAGTTTGCTAAACATTGCATAATTTTAAAAAAATGTAGTAGATTATTATTTGGCCTCCCTAAACTTCATAGCCATCGCTGTTTTTTTGCTTCAGTCACTCAGATTATTTTATGGAATCAGTCCAATCCGAAAGTTGTTTGTTCTTGGCTTTGACTCTGGGTGGAAGTGTGCTGTGATTTTCATCAACTTTGATGCTGTCTGCCTAAAAAGGCGAGGACCTGAGAGTTTTCAGCAGTTCTCCTGCAATCAGGGAAAACTGTGTAGTGAACAAAACCCTTGCAGTAGGCTGCTCAGTCCTTGATTCTTTCAGACGTGTGCAGTTCTGCACGTGGCTTTTGGCCAAGAGCTCTTGTGCTGTTCATGGTGGAGAATAGAAAACATAGGAACATAGGTGGTTGGCTCTGGGAAAGACCTAGGTAAGATCATCTAGCCCACAGATCAATACGTGGCACAAATACCACTACTCTTCCCTCCTAGACCTGTAGCGGACATCAGTAATTGCTGTTTTGTTGTTTTTTAGGGGTTTTTGTTGTTGTTGTTGAGCCATCCACAGCCACGCAATCTTTCCTGGCATGGTATCCCAAGCTCCTGCTAGAATGCCAATGGAGTTGGCATATGGGATGGAATGTCTACAGTAGATGATAACCTATCTCTATACACACCTGGAGACATGGGGAGGCTGAGGGTGAGGCCGAGGGATATTGGAGCTGAGATAGGAAGCTCATGAGGTTGACCTAGAGGTTGACCTAGAGTTCTCCCACTTGCTAGTGGTGTGATTTGGGGCCAAGTTCTTCTTCCTCTTGGGCTTGTCCTCACTGATACAGTGTGTGAACATAGAGGCTACATTCTAGGACTGGGGGTAGGTAAAACCGGGATAGCCCACACGAAGCATTTAGCCTAGGGCTTGGCAGCAGCGCTCAACCGATGGGAGCTGTCATCATCATCACCCTCATTATTAGGGAAAGTGACTTGTTTGAGATAATAGGGCTTGTTAGGACTAGACAGGGTTTCTCAATTTCAGCAGTACTGACATTGAAATGACCAGAGACATCCTTGCCATAGCAATTGTCCTGGGCAGTGTAGGACATTTAGCCACATCTCTGGCTTCTACCCACTAGAAGCCAGGAACCCTGCTCCCCAAATTGTGACGGACATCTCCAGACACTCCTAAATGTCCCTTGGGGGGCACAACTTCCCTCAGTAAAGGACTAAACTTCACCTATAGATTTTTTTTTTGTTTTTTTTTTTGGTAAGGTTAACATATTTGTGCCTGAACCCACTGTCAGGGAAGCTAATTCCATTGGTTTTGTCATTGCATTCCAAGGAATCTTCTTCTTATTTTTTTAGTATCAGCTCTCGGTGACTTTGACATCTCTGCCTTTATATCAGGTTACAAGTTTTTCTATTTACTAACCTGTGGATAGTTTTGAGTAACAGATAAATAGGTCCAAGTTTTAATTAG
Organism: Potos flavus; assembly: GCA_028534135.1. Taxonomy (NCBI): domain Eukaryota; kingdom Metazoa; phylum Chordata; class Mammalia; order Carnivora; family Procyonidae; genus Potos; species Potos flavus. The sequence goes on along the minus strand of CM052898.1, from coordinate 32,833,964 downwards.
GCTTTTGTAATAGAATTTTAAAATAACGTCAAGGAAAATGCTCATAATATAATTTTCGGTGATAATAGCTACAATTCAAATTGTATAATAATAAAAATGAGGGTATAATTAATTTGAGTGCTTATTATGCATTAGACACTAGGCTATAAGCTTAATGTTCCAATATCATGTAATTGTTATGATGCACAAGGCTAGTGTTGTTATTCCCATTTTATAGATGAGGGAAGAGAGGCACAGAGTACCTTGCCCAAGAACCCACACCTACTAAGTGGCAGAATAGGCCATCCATCCTAAGCAATTTGGTTATAGTGTACACAGACACATGCATGCTAGAGAAAGGTGTGGAAGTATCCTTCCACATCCCAGATGTCTACCTTGATTATTTATAGATGATGGGATTACTGGTGTTTGTTTCTCATTATTTATAACTACTGTTTTCCATATTTTCAGCTTTGACCATGATTTTTTAGAAAGTTTAAAAAATTAGGATTATGAAAACAAGTGGCTATGTTTACAACAGTCTTTCTCCTATTCATTCGATCTTGCTTATGATTGATGGAAAAGCAACAGGAATTATATTTTTAATTTCTCATGTTAGATACCAGAATCAAAACATACAGCTCCTAATGTAACACGCGGCTATTTAGAAGTGGGGGTTGTACACATTTGTAAGCTACTTTGCCCATATAAGGTTGTTCTGTAAGTCATCATAGGGAATTTTTAAATAAACATATTACATGTTATAGATCCAAAAGAATGTCGTCCTTCAAGATTTCCTACCTTGGAAGTTATATGCATGTTTCAATGATGAAACCAGTGAAATAGCTTTTGAATTTCACTTCTAATTATTGTCTTTAGAGCTTCTTTTTTGAACCAGACAAAAAATCCAGGCGTCATTATTTCAGAAAAACACCAGGAATTACCCACTTGGTTGCCCCCCTCCCAACCCCAAGGCATGCTCTGAATTTCTGTTTGGTCATTCTCAAAAATCAGACAGAGCCACGTGGATAAAATTTACCATAAGAGGCAATGTTTTAACCAGTGTCTTCATTTTCTTAAGGAAATTCCAAAAAGGGAGAAGCAAACGTGGTGTGATGAATGGAATCATTGTTGGACTAAGTGCAGAGATCTGGAAGGTGAATACTTTTTAAGGGTACCGCACACATTTGGAGCCATAAATCCAGATCTGTGTGCGAGTGTGTTCACGTGCATTATTTTATAGTTACGCATTATATGCTTCAGTTCTGAATCTGATACTTGCCTGGCTTTATTCCCTATGGCAGACATTCCAATTTTAAGTACCTTTGAAAGATCTCCTGTGTCTCTGCTCATACAATGAAAAGGTCTTGGTGATTGTGGAATCCAGGCGAAACTTGCAGTGTAAAAGAACATGGGTAAATACATAGCTTGAGTGAAGAGACAACAAGGTCACGAGAGGCCCAAGTTTCTCCTTGCTAGAGCTGTCCTGGAAGGCTTGATGCTGGTTGCCTCTTAGGTGAGCAGAGATCCCAGTGGTGGCTCCCAAGGCCCTACCCAGCTGGCTCACTTCCTTGGGACTCCCAGCCCTCTCGGTGCTTTCCAGAATCTCCTGCTCAGCACAGCCACTCTTATCTTTGGGGTCCCTATAAAGGGAACCTTCATTTTCATTTCAATCTCTCATTTCTGAGTTGGGTGTTATTACCATTATTTTATAGTGGAGGAAGGAAGGGCCAAGAGAGAAGGAGTCTCCTGGTGACAGAGTGATCCTGTCACTTGAGCACTCATTTATTTGTTCATTCATTCACTCAAGTATTTAAGGACCCAGTATATGCCATCGAGGATTTGTAGTGAGCAAAACAGAGAGGTCTGCGGCCTCCTGGAGCTTATTCCTAGGGAGAGAGCCACACAATAGATGAGTTAATAGACCAGGAAACAAGCCATAATTTTAGATAATTTTGGAGGAGGAAAGGGCTGTATCTAGAAGAGGTCAAGGAAGTTTTCTCCAAAAAGGTGTCCTTTTAACTGAGACCTGAAGGCTAGAAAGATCTAGCCATGCAAAGAGCTTAAGGAAGGGCATGCCAGGTAGAGGGAAGAGCAAAGGGAAGGCTCCAAGTCCCCTAGTGCAGCATGAAAGGCATAGAATAACTGTATCATCAACAAATAAAATAGACATAAAATGATATGTTTCTGAAGACTGCAGTCCTGACACAGGTGAATTTGAGAGAGAAGAATTTGTAAGCATGCTAGACAGGATGGAATTCTAAACTGTATTTTCGCTCATTATAAACCAGGAAAGGCCCATTCTAACATTGCCACGTAACCAAAGAGCTGCCGTAATTTTTTTTACACCTATTTTCCAGTATTCAGCGTGACCTGAAACTGTGAGAAAAGCTAGGGTCTTCCTCTTTAAGATCTTCCTTGCCCTAGAAAAATCTGACTCCGGCGGGTCCTGGAGCAGAGCATTTTTGAGAGAGTGTGTATATGTGTGTGTCTGTTTTCTCTGTTCCCATTATTTCTTTTCCCCAGAAGGAGACCAAACTGTTTATAGGGAAGACGGAAACAAACAAACAACTGGGTAATACACTTCCCTTCCAAACATTCAGAAACATGTGACTTTGCAGCCAGCCCAGAGATCCGTGAGGCAATCAGGCCAGCCATGCTTGATTCTCTTGGAGCACAGATCTGCCTCTTCCTTGTGGATGACAATATAAATTATACAGACCATTATCATCTCTTCTCCAGAATTCTAACTCCTGAATTCTGACCCAGAAAATGCACAATTTGTTCCTCTTGAGCATAAAATTCACGCTGCCCCAGCACCTGCTGGAACAACCAGAGAAGATTTGATTGGCCTCTCCTACCTTCTGCTGTTCTGTGTCCTAAGACAAGCATCCAGAAGAGGCTATTTTCTGTTGCCTGGAGGAGGTCTTGTTGTGCCAGTTGGAGTCTTGTATGTGTGCCAGAATCTAATCTTCATTCCACCATGTCTCTCTGGGCCCCGGACGCTTTTCAGTGGAATGCCACAGCTCACTTGCCACTAAGTGATGTGTTCTCCCTCTCTCCTTCCCTCCCTCCCTCCCCAAAACACACATTTTGGCATCATTTGGTTTTCTGAATCTTTCTAGGACCCGTATCCTCAGATAGGTTTTCAGAGTAGCCTCATCTTTCCACTGTTGGTAAATCAACCTCCAAACGTCTTTGTGGTAGGTTCTTAATGACCATCCTACTTTTGCTATTCATTTATTTCCCTCTCTATTCACTGCCTCAAGATTTACAAAAGTTTTACTTGGTATTTTCCTATAGTTTAAGTGATAACTCTCACAAAATGCATCCTTTTTGTGGACTTGGCCAGTTTACATTGGTGGTTACCCCCTCTGGTTTCTTCTAAAAAAAAAAAAAAAAAAATTCGGTTGAAAAATTACACACAACTCACCACGAAATTCACTAGCATGTAAGCTTCATGAGGGCAAGGATTTTTTTTTTATCTTTTGCTTACTACTCTTCCCTAAGTCTAAAATAGTGCTTGGTCCACAGTAGCGTGCAAAGAATATTTGTTCAATGATTGAGTGAAATGGAAGTCAGACTTGCTCGTGTGAGGGGCCCTGGCAGATGCCCACGTCTGCTTCTCCTAAGACGATTCCTCCAAAATCTATCTTCATCCTTAGACTCGTGTGAGATGTAAAAACCATCAAAATGCCAAGGTTAGCCAAAGTCTTAGAAACAAATACTTGTTTTTTCCAGATTGTTCTATCAATTTAGCCATCGTCCCGACATTCCCATCATTGATCCATCAAACAGCTGGGCTACATGCATTGTTCACGAACTACACTTCAGCTCGGAGAAGGTGGGGCTGGTGACAGGCACTGACCCCTCCACATAGTAAACGTCCTGGCTCCTTACACCTGAGACGCATATGCCCTTGGA
>CM052898.1:32741276-32820670 GCA_028534135.1 Potos flavus | reverse complement strand
TCGGGCGTCAGGGTGCCAGCCGAGAAGCGGGGCCGGCGCGGGGCCGGGGTCGAGTGTGTGGCGGGAGGGGGCGCGCGCCAGGAGCCTCTGTAGCCTGAAGTTTGGACTTGGAGCAAACTTTTTCCCTTCGCTCTCCGCGAGTGTGTGCCCCTCCGTGCCCCTGGATTGTAAAGACGGGATGACCGCATCCTGGGCCCCGCGCATCGGGACATCCCTGGTGCCACACGTGCCTGGCCCCGAACCTAGCGGCGGGCACAGCCCGCCGCCGCCCCCCGGGGCACAAAAAACTCGGACACACATTCGCGCACCCCCAGCTAGACACGCACCCTCACAAGCGCTCGACCCCAAGAACCCAGCCTCGCCGCGGACCGGCCCGCAACAGACGTGGCCAAGTCCGCGGGTAGGAGTGGGAACCGGGTGCGCTACGGGGAGTCGCCGCGTCGGGTCTCCTCCTCTCCACCACACACACTTTCGGGGTTTCTCCTTCGAAGCTTGGGGTATCAGGGGGGTTTCCCAAGCCTGGATCTCTCTTGAGACGCACAGGAGCCTCCGCGTCTCTGGCCCTGTCCCGGCGGCCGATGGCTCTCCATCCCTGGCCAGCACGCCGTTTTCCTCCCGAGCTCCCCGCGCTCCATCCCCATCCCGCAGAGGACTCAGCTGAGCCGGCAGCCGGGACTGCGTGCGCTTCGGGTGGGGACAGGGACGACGGCGGCGGCGGCAGCGCCGGGAGCTGAGAGTTTGCCAGTTGCATCGGGGTCGCGGTCATTCGCTGCCTCCGCCTCCCCTCTCTCCCGCCTCCCGCCCCCCTCCTCCCCAGATACCGCCGCTCAGAAACTTTGATTCCTTCTCCTTTTTTGCCCTGGGCAAGTCCCCCTCCCCACCTGTTGTGAGCTCCGCCTCGGTCCCCGGAGACTGGTGGTGATACACGCGGGCGCCGGGGAGCTCCGCGCCCAGAAACAAAGTCGCATGCCCCCTCCCCAGTGTTTGCTTCGAAATCGCAGCCTGCAGCACCCCCCCTTCCCGCGCAGCTCCCGCCCCTGTGAGAATAAGGACTAAATAAACAGTTGTAACTTCAAACCTTGCGCCTACGGTCGTATCCCTTTCCCACCCCTTTCCCCCTTCCTCCCCCCTCCTTTTTTGTTGTTGCAACTTTGTAAGATCCTGGGGAAGGTGCTGAGACTTTGGCTCGGGCCGGGCCGATTTCCCGGTCTCGGGATCCTTGCAGGGATTCCCTAAGCCACATCCTCCTTTCCGTCCACCCGCACTCACGGGTCCTCTAGTCCGCCACCCTCTTGGTCTTGGCCCCCCAGCCTAATCACTTATCCCGCCCCCCTCAGTTCCCCCAACCTGCGCCGGGAAGACTTGCTGAGGGTCGCCCTGGTTTCTTGTCGACCGCAGAACCCGAAAGTTTGCAAGAGGAAGAGAGCGCGCCGCGAGCAAGCGGGCAAGGGGCAGCGGCTGCGGCGCCGGGGACCATGGTGCTGCCGGCGCCTCCTCCGCGGGCGTGAAGGCGGCGCTCCCACTCCCTCCCCGGACTCTGCGGGTAAGTCGCGGCGGCCGCGGGTGCCGGGGCGTGAACGCGGGCGGGGGCAACAGATACCCTAGAGCCCCCAGGGGCTCTCTGCTCAAAGCGCCAGCCTGGGCGGCACGAGCGTAGGGATGAGGCTCCCAGAGCCAGGATTATGCCCATCCTCAAGCCGGTAGATGCTTCGAAATACTGGACTTTCTCCTCTATTTTTTTTCCCTTTCCTAAATCCGAGAATCTGGAGATCAAAGTTTAGCGTGGAGTGTAAAGTGCTCCGATAAAATATGGTGACATCTCTCGCCCCCCCTTCTCACCCCACTCCCCTCTTATAACTATTAATTATTTCCAAGTCATTGTGTCCAAATACCCTTGCCGGGCTGATTACAAAGTGTATTGATTTAGTCTGGGCTCATCCTACGCATTGGTTTTAATTCATTTTCCTTTTGCTCGACCAGAAAACCCGAAATGAAACTTATTTCTTCCTCTTCCCAACACCCCGCCCCCAGCAAACCTCCGCCACCTCCCCCCCCCGCCACCTCCCCCCCCCGCCACCTCCCCCCCCCCTCATCGCTGAGGCTTGGGCAGAATAATGAAATTAATATAAACATTTCATTTGGTTGCCTTTAAGCTTCTCCAGCCCACTTATAAGGGGCTGGTGTTGCTCTCCTGTCCGGTCACAGGTATTTTGTAAGTTCGGATTTCCTTTTTTGTTACTGCTTTTTAAACGGGAATGCTGGAAGGGCATTCTGTATTCCTTTTAAAAGAAGTCTATACCTTGAAACCATCTACACTTTACCTTTGGTTGTCCGCAGGCTTTAGGATTTAGGGCTTGCACAATAGCTGAATTGAAAAAACCTGAAGGATATTTAAGGGATTTTTCTACTGCTGAAAATATATTGAAGAATCTCTGCAAATTTTTACCTTCTATCTCCTTTCCTTCGTTTTTCCATAGTGATAATCAGTTTGAGGGGCGATGTCTTAAGTAGAATGTGAAGAGAAATGGTAAGAGTTCAGGTGTTTTCTACTCAGGGTTAGCCTGCATAAGTGAGACAGAGGAATTGCTGTTATTTTCAGTTCCAGAGAGAAATGTATCAAATCTTTTTTAGAATTCCACTGGAGTTTTGATTCTCAAAGTGGAAATACCCATCTCTTTGAGTCCAGGAAAAGAAAATTGAGCTTACAGTTTCAGAGATGTGGAATGTTTTTTTTTTTTTTCTCCCTGACTTTTCTACTTGAAACATTTCATAATTAAAGAACATTAAAAATATAAAAAGGAACTCAACTAGTTACCATTCAAAAGATGTCAGCTAAAATCTCACTGCAAAGGGGGTAAGAAAGGTTTAGCATCTTACCACTGGCTGCCTTTTTCCCCCCCTTAGACTTTGGATTAGTCATTGTATGAAAGAGAGAAAAAGAAATCAGGTTTTTTTTTTTTTTTTTTTTGGAAAAGTAAAGTAAACAGCCTCCAACTGCTGAACCTTGACAACCCAAATTAAGGAAGCAGGAGAGATCAAACAGAACTGCTGCTGGGTTGTTGTCAGGAGCTCTACATGGAGAACCCTGGACTATTCGATCAAGCAGCAAAGCTAGATATTCACTAATGCAGAAATGGACCATTGCAAATGCTGATCTTTGTTGTGCAAGCTAAGGCTCAGGAAATACCCGGCCCCTCTCTAGGCAGCATTTGAGTTCCTTATGGATGTCGAGTTGCTAAATAAGTTATTTTTCTAATACAGTCTGGTTTATGAAGAGCGTGCACGCAGGAAGGTATGGAATGAATATTAAGTCTTCCAGAGGCTGCCTTGCTACCCAGAACTGTGGAGTGGAAATCTTTTTTACCAACATTAGACTCCTACACGAGAGTTAGGTAACGTTTTCTCACATCAAGTTTAGAAGATCTGCCTTGTCAGGAAAGCCAAGGTTTTGTATGTGAGGGTTTAAATCTTATGTGAAGCTCAAAAAGAAAAAAAAAAAAATCCCTGGTGATGAAGTTTTGTGTCAGCCCACTCTTGGAATTTAAAAAGGCGAGAGGGAGCATTCTCCAGATTAGACATAACCTCTTTTTTTAGATTGACATTCAATATGACCACGTTGCTACTTTTATTCAAGTTCTCTGTAACTTGTCCTTGCTTGTTGTCTAGGAAAATTTAACTGCTTTACATTTTTAAAGGGAGTAGTAACAGCAATTACTTTAGCATTTTGTTTTCACAGGTTTATCAAAGTATAATGAAAACAACATCAACTATTCAAATTAACTGTCTCAAATTAAGGGGGTTATATTGCTGGAGATGTCTGTAAGATTTTGTATTTATATTTAAATGCTGGAATAAAAACTAACACTTTTTTTTTTTGCTATTAACTATCCTCAAGTTAAATGTCATTTTTAATTAAGTAGAACAAAGTAGGAAATAGGACAAGTAGATACATAAAAAAGAGTAAAAATGATTGTTATTTAAGGATTGCATTTTTAATTAACATGTCGATCACACAATAAGCACTTTATGTTTTTTTATGTCAGAGTTTCATAACCATAGTGCCCAACATGTTTCAAAGTGTGTAGCTTTTATTGGATATATCTTTTATTGTATAATTAAACAATGCGAGTTAAATATACACATGGATGCTATTAGGCAATTCTGTGCAATATGTAATGTTTTTTAAAAAGCTGTAAATATTTTCTAGTTAAATCATTTGTACCAACAATAACAAAAGTTGGCTGGGTTAATATTGAGCCGAGGTATGGTTTTCTCTTACTAAGTTTTTCTTTGCTTCTCCTAAGACTCTACCCCTGGCCTTGTGTATTTGCATTCTTAGGCTCTATTGAAGGATATGTCTGTTTTCAGCAGTTGTTCGAATTAACAAAAGAACTGTGATATTTCCTAAACAAATATATTTATACCTCAGCATGTCCAATGCCCATATGAAGAAAGTGAAGGGAGAATATAGCAGACGTGACAACTTCTTTTGAACGCAGCAGCTTCCTCTTTGCAGCCAATCTTATTGTGCTGTTTATTTAGTTTTCATGTTTTACTTAAGACTCAAACTCAATTTTGAAATGTTATCTTGTAAGACACCGCATCACAAAAAAGTATGTGTATTCAGACAATGTTAGTTGTTATCATACCGATTACATTTCAGTGAGTATGCCAAGAATATTTACAGGGTATTGCAGGAGTTCTGTCTTTTAAAAATAATTTTAGGCACACGTTAATAAAATTTAAATAGATTGCAGGCTGTCAGAAAATAGTATAAATTTTGTTTATGATTCAGTTACTTTAAGGTACTTACATTAAAGAAACTCATTTAACCCCTGACTGAAGAGCATTAAGAGGGGAGGAAAGCCCTCCAAAGAGCTCCCACTGCCCTTTGCTCTCCTGATAATCTTAAATTACTACAATTTAATTGCAACTTCAAGGCATTGAGCATGAGCTGTTTCTGTGGGGCTGAGAAACAGTTTTGAGAGCATAGATTTGCACAGGTGGCATTTTTGTTTTTCAAAAAACGTTTTTGCTGAGGGCTCTTTCTTTTCCTTTCTTATCCTGTTAGGTGTCCTACTCCTTTTACAGAATTCAGTCATAGTAAATGCCAGTTTTTGCTAAGCCAGCTTTTTTTTTTCCTATGTTTTTTGGACCTAGAGTGTATAAAGGTCTCAAGCAAGTAGAGGTTTGTTTTCTAAAGAAAATAACCTTATGAGAGGCATCTGCTGAATAGACATGAGCCAACTTATACTTTTACTATTTGCAGGGGATTTTTTTTTTTCCTTTGGTTGATGGTAGTAATCCCACCAGGTGATCAAACACTGAATTTGTGAATCAAGCCAGCAAGCCAAGTAAGTTTGCATTTGGGCCCGTGTATTTCCTCAATGATCTTTCTCGTGACTACTTAAACTGGTCTTTAGGCCACTTGGCCATAATGCGTGCTGTCCAAGGAGCCATCTTAAACCGATTTTTAAAAATATTTCTCTTCCATGGTACTCTGATGAATTAAGGTTAGAGGTGCCAAAAGCTGGAACATCGGCAGGCCATGAGACAAGACAAATTCCTGAAACAGGGGAAAACCTGGCCAAATATGGGGTATCTTATGCATGACCGTTTTTTGTTGTTGTTGTTGTTTTTAACCCCCTCCCCCCCGACATACATAGTTTATTTCAATGTGCATGTGACGGTGTGGTTAATGGAAATTAAGCGTATTTGGCTGGTGTCACCAACCTAAAAATAAATGTTGTAAGGAATGTTGATTTCAAGAAGTGCTTTGGTTTTTCGTCCTATAGATAATGTTCTTGCAATTATGGCTGCAAGGCTGGTATTCCGGAAAGAGGAAGTACAGTGGGGTAAAGTGCATGGCAGTCGGGAGAGACAATTAGTGTTCTTTGTTTCTTTAATAAATTATTCCTATTAATTACAGTCAGTTGGTGCTAAGGCATTTTTCGGGTTGTATTTAGAAGCCAATTCCCATTCAGGAGAGGGTTGTGCCAGGAGCTGTCTCCTTTCCCTCCTGCTCTTGTACCCAGTCATGAGACCTATGGACCAAATTAGCTCTGGATGTCTCTGCAAGGCTTGTTTTTCTTTGTGAAATCCCCTGAGGGCAGTTTTTAATATATGCCCTGCCTTGTGCACAACAGGTGTTTGTTTGGTAGTTATTTTACGGGATTTAAAGTGAGAAAAACATTTCCTACCTAACCAGCCCCTGGGAGAGGGAACTGCTTAAGAGAAGGACCATGGTACCTGAGCAAGTGTACATGGGCTTTTCCTGAAGGCTCTCCACCAGCTGTGCTCTTTAAGGAAGGTGGGGGGAGGGGGCTCAATTTCATGCCTTGATATTTGCAATTAAGTTGTAGTAATTCAGGATTGCTGGGATAGTGCAAAGGGCAGTGGGGACTTTTTAGTGGTCTTCTCTTGACGCTTAAAGCTGCTCAGTCATGGGGTTAAATTAGTTTCCTCAATCTGAGTACTTAAAGCAACTAAATCGTAAACAAAATTTATATTAGTTCCTGACAACTAATAATCTATTTAAATTACATTAAAGTATCTAGGCAAAAATTTAATTAAAGACAGAAGTACTGTCAAGCCCTGTAAATATCTTGACAGGTCTACTCAAATGGAACTGATATCACGAAATATTTACATATGTCTGGTGTGTTCGGGAACATCTCAGCAGTGCCTGTGCAAAGCTAATTGCACTTTCTTTCCAAATCACATTTTTAATAAAATAGGTTTTTTTTTTTTTTAAAAGGGACATGAATACATACAAAATTGTGTTCTGTGTACTGTTTAGTTCTCTCTCCTCAGGAGCACTCTGATGGGTATATTTCCTTCAACTGCTGCTAGTTCAGACAAGCGGCTGAAATGGAGGAATCACTGACTAGAAAACTCATGTCATTTTGTTTTATTTTAACAGTTTGTAGATAGCAGAGGTTAGTGTGGGACAATTTGCTGAGGGGAAAAAAATGGATATAAGTGTGGCATTGTGAGGTTCCTGTTTAAATTAATTAAATAGAATAGATTTACTTAGGATGGGACAGAGGTTTTTCTCCTGTTTTTCGTATGTGGGTACATATTTATTTCTCAGTAGTAAGTCAAGTGGACATCTACATTTTGCTAGATTACTTGATTTTCGCTGATCCTGCGATCAGCTTTATTTACTAGGACCCTGAATAATATTTTTAGCATTAGGCTCAAAAACTGAATTCCTGAGGTTTCTTTTTTCTCCTTTCCAGCTCTGCATTTGAGTTATAATGTGATTTTTCTCTGCTCCAGGTTTCCTGTCTGTGAATTAGGGGTAGTGTTTTAAGGTATGTTCTTCGAGCTTAGTGATCTAATGGCACAGGTGCTGTGTTATTACTCAGATTCTTTAAGATGTTCTTGTCCCTCTCCGACATTGACCACAGCTCTTGCGGGGGAGAATGTGGTATGTGTTTTGCCTGTGTTTCTCCTGTCCCAGAGCCCTGAGTTGGTGATGCCTGCTCAGAGGTCTTGGCAGCCTCCTCTCCTGGAGACAGGTGAGCGCAGAGATGGAACACAGATGCTCCCGTGTGAAGTGGAAGGAAGTTGCAGTTGGTCCTAATTCAACATGTTGCAAAGGGGGCTTTGCTCACCTGCTTCCAGGCCATTGTGTGTGTTTGTATATGTGTCAGGGAGTTTTATTAAAATACAGATTCTTGGATTGGAATTTTTGCTGACTGATGAGAGAATGCATTTTAAACAAACTTCCCCTGGTAATTCTGAAGCACGCTAAACAGAGGACCGCGGACCAAGGGATTTATACTGCTAGAGATTCCGGCACTGACATCTTTATCTTCTTTTGGATTTTCCTGGTGAATTTTCTGTTTTATCTTGAGGCCTGTATTATTTTTAATGAGTTCAGATTTCCATTAAGAATCAAAACTGGTGGTTTGCTAAGTGTGTGCGAGTATGGGAATCACGGCGGAGCTCTGGTTCCCGACGCAGACACAGCTGCGCCCCTCCTGGGTGTGCTGTATCTGGGGCGGGGGCAGCATTTGCGTTTTGAAAAAGCTCCCCACGTGATTGTGATACCCACCAGAGTGGAGAACTGGAGCCCTCCATTGTCAGAGTTGGACGAAAGCCTGCAACTCTTCCAAAGGGTTTGACTTCACCGTTTGGACCTCATGAAATCTGAGAGGCGCGCAGCCTCCCTTTTGAGTCACGCACCAAAAGAAACACAGATACGTAGAGAAATAGAGGCAGAACATGAGCATCGCAGTTCCACAGAGTGGTAGGAACAAGCTGGAACATCAGTAGCTTTCACCAAGTACGAGACATTTCCTTTTACATTATGCCCTTTTTGCATCCATGTTTCCAATGGGCATTGTCATGCTGTAACTACCAATTAGTGTCAGATGGCTTTCTGAAGTTTTTTTTTTTTTTCTTCTGAGTATTTCATCTTAATTCTAAAATCTGAACTGTTTACTCATTAGAGTAACCTTGCCGGCTCAAGTATTTCGATTTCCCTAGGCATCTTGGGACGTCCCCTACCATTGTATGTGATGGGGTCTGCAGGAATATTGATGGAAATAGCTTAGCCAGCGATGCCACACAAATAAAGCAGAGTTCTAAGAAGAATGCATCCTGCAGATTAGGAGATAAAGGAAGATAAAATGCTAAGAAGGCTTGTTTAAGCATTCAGGGCTTCAGCTAAAGATCTAACCACTAAGATCAAAAGTTATTTAAATAAAAGTTGTACAGACATTTTTCGGGGGCCTGTATTAGTGCCTTTTGAAGTTACCAGTAAAGTGTTTATCTAAAATGCCCTCACCTAAATTAAAAAAAAAAAAATTCCATTTGACTTTGGGTGTGGCTTGATTTTAATAGATACCAAAAAGTTGGCAATTGTGTTTATGTTTAGACCTTCACAGTTGCTTTGGCTCTAGGTTCGGATGGCATTTGGAATATTCCTGTAATATAGAGTTCTTTTATTGCTGTTTGGACCCCGAAGTACTTTTTGAGAAAATTGCTGATGGGTCAAGTTTTAAAACTAGCTGTCTCTACCCTTGAGTAAAGGGCCTCCATAAAGGATAAATGGAACTGATTGAAACAAGAGATGGTGCCGAGGAAGAGGACGCGTAGTGTTACCACTGTCCCTGGTTGATGAAATCTACAGCGTGATGTTAAATGGCTCCTCCCTGTTTTTTGAGAGGATGTTAATCATTTCATTAAGAAAGGTTAAGTAATTAACTGATTTATCATTAGGGAATCAACGACAGACCTTTTTAGTGATGTATTATAGAAATTTTCTAATAGAAAGTTTGCCACATTTAATTGCTTGGAAAGAAGCTAGCTAGACCTTGGGAAGGTGGGGGTGGGGCATCTGTTACGCGCAACCGTGAATAACTTTAGAGAAGCTAGTCTATTAAAATAGAAAATTATTCAGTTTCAGATTTTCTTTTATGGCCTGCATCAGGCATGTTGTTGCAGACCTGCCGTTTTGCATGCCTCCTCTGGGTTTAGGAAGGGTTCAACCGCTTAAATGTGTTCGTGTTATTTTCTAAATAATGGCTTTTGTTGCAGTAGGATGCATGTTGACAGTAAATGCACAGTTGTAACTTGGGTAAGCTTACAACAAATTCTTCTACTTGTAGGAGCAAGCCATCCGCCTTGCCGTTGACTGGTGGTGCTTCTCCCTTTTGTCTCACTGTCCTTATGGCGACTGCTGCACAAGGTTTAAATACACCAGGAAGGGGATGGGGTTGGGGATGGTGGTGGAATAAACTCTCCATCTGGCAAAAATTTACCTTTCTCTTAGACCCTTTTGTCCCCAAATCATACACAAGGTGTGCTTCTAGCTTTTTCTTCTTGTGCACGCATTCACTTCAACTTAAAATTAGAAAGACATGTCAAGAGAGATCTGATTTCTGTGTTCCTTTTTGTTTGTTTCTGTTAGGAAGCAGGACAGGTCCTTTTACTAACTAAAGAGATCATCTTTGCCTTAGAGATGACTTTCCCGTCGCAGGGGTACTGAGGTCGAAGCCTTCTTCAAGGTAGTAATAAAGCACTTCTGGAAACACCGAACATGGGTTTTATATTGGGATGCAGCGCTTAGTATTGTAGCAGGTGCCCCAACTGTTGAATAAAATGTGATGTCTTGGCCTCAAACGCTTCGATCTTTGAGTTGCGAATAACTTTGGAAGAGAGAAATCTGGTGGATATTTACAAAGCCATTCCATTAAGACTGTGTACGACACCAAAAAGGTGTCACTCAAAGAATAATGCGGTGAGCCACCCACGTACCTGCAGCTCAGCTTCAGAGAGGGCACATTTCGGATCCAGGTTGAAGAGGCCCTTGGCATGCCGCCCCTCATCTTACCTCTGTCCCTGTGCCCTGGAGGTGACCTCTGCTCTTGGCTGACTGTTTTTCATCCCCTGGATTTCTTCTTTAATACATATGTGTGTATTCCCCGAAATACAGGCTTTTCTTGTGCATCTTCAGGTTCATATTGATGGTATACTATAAGCAATCTTTAGTAACTTGCTTTTTTTTTTTTTTTTTTTGGTTCGGTAGACTTCATAAAATTCATCCATGTGAGTACGTGTAGCTGTAGTTCATTTATTTTCCCACTTGAACCTTTCGAAGTGCTGAATAGTATTTGAGACTAGTTCTTTACATTTAAATCCAGCCGCATTCTGCAATATTATACATTAAAAATGGAGGATTAAGGCGAAACTGTCAGTTCCGACTCGAACTTCGTAATTTGTTCATTTGCCAGTGTTTTTTTTTTTGGGGGGGGAGGAACTTTAAAATCAACCATTTACCAGGGAACTTGATTTAAAAAAAAATAATACATCAAGTGGTTGATCTCTTACATTTAAGGAAAAAAAAAAACAGGCTAGGCATTCATCTGAAGGAGCCTAGCCATTTTCTCATTCTTATTTAAAGACTTGGCTTAGAACTTAGCAGTTACATATGCAGGGTAGCAAGTTAAAAAGCGATGTTTAATTAACAGGCGCTTTATACTTCTGTATCCTTGTTATGATATAGCACCTTGTTCTTCAGTGTAGAAAGTGATTTCTGCATATTTTAAAGGACTGGCATCTTTATGGTAAGAAAGCCATATAAATAAAGATATACTCAGATGAAAATCGGAACATGTTTTTAAAATAGTGTGTGTCTACTTTCAGCTCTGTTATCAAACTTGCTGCATAAGCCGGAGTTGATGCTCTGTGATTATGCTAATGACCAAAGGAATCGATGATGCGCGACTAGATGAAATCAGTGGTATAACCAGAGAGAGTTATCAGTTTTTTGGTCATTAAATATTAGTGATAAATAATACACTGTTCATTTTGAGTAGATGGAACATATTTAATTCTGATGTACAGAGTTTCGATTTAGTCAGGCCTATTGCGGAGTAAAATGACCATCTTTTGTAATTTAAGGGGCAAGATAAAAGGCGTTTGCGTTCGTGTGGTAACAGACTTGGGTCATGGAAATGTTTACCTTGCCTGGCCAGGGAAGGCTGGGAAAAGTTTTTCTTTCCTCCTAGACAACTTGGATATTTGTACTGACGTTTTATTAGGAATATCAGATACTCAGTAAACAGCATAAATGACCAGAGATGTTAAACAAAATGAGTCTAAAGGTAGATAGTGTTTCCCCGAAGAATGGAGGAAAAACATAACAAAGGGGGAATGTTTGGACAACGCTCTTTTTAGCAGACTGGTGTGTTAAACAGGGACCATTAAAGTCCGTGTTACCATTAAACAATGGCTTTAATTAAAAAAAAATTGGGTTTCTCATAACAAAGTTGTACTTGGTGATGGTTTATTCAAAGAGAAGTAATGCTTGAAACTGAACATCTTTTTCCAGGTCCCTGAAACCTGTGGGAAAACCTGGCTACTGCCTTCTTTGTTGCAAAGGAGTCTCTAAAGCAGTTCTACCTCAAAGACCTGCCTTGGGGAAAGAATTCAGCAGGTGTTTACTGCTGTAAAACAGTACCAACCGACAGGAGAGACAATCAAGGAATAATTAGCTGTGGTTTATAGGACATAAGGAGAGAGTGATTGAAGTCAATACAAGCAGGAGATCAGATCGAAGGCCGCTGTGATGGTAGTTTTTAAAAATGCGTTGACAAAATGATTCTCTTGAAAGCAGACTCCCGCCCTGGCTCGCGCCCACTGACTGTTCCGCCGTTTCCGGTCTGCCATCCTGTCCGTCCACGTTGGCCCTTACCAGCAATACCATCTGCTCTTCCAGCAGCGGCCTTCTCTATGGTAAGGCAGGCCAACTGGGTCAACTTTTGTGATCTGGCAGATGTCCACTGGGAGCTCAGATCAGGCCAGGCTCATTTTTATGTGTGTCCAAAGCCAAGATTTCAACTTGGTGAAAGGCTGTGGAATTTATTTCCCAAAGTGCTGCCCAAACTCTGTTCTTCTTTTCTTCAACTGCCTCCTTGGGCTGAGATGATTGCTTAATGCTCTTAATTATGCTGGATCCCTCTGTATTTTTGAACACCTGTGCATAATTCAGATCATGGGTGGTCACAGAGCCTGGCTCACCAAACAGCTTCTCTCAGAATGGGAAAATCCCAAGGAGCCTGACCATGCACCGTGTGTGAGGAGGCTGAGGAGATTTAAAGGGATGGAATGTTTCCCTTGAATTTCCATTGTGCCCTGTAAAATATCCTTAGTTCTCACATCGGGGAGAGTCTTAGGATGAATACCTCAGAAGTCGTGTTTTATAAAGTCTTCATACATTGCTGGTGGGAATGCATCATTGTCATAGCCACTTTGGAAGACGGTTGGGTGGTTTCTTATAAAACTGAACATATTCTTTCCATACGATCCAGCAATTGCCCTACTTGGTATTTTACCCAAAGGAATTGAAAACTTACGTCCAATAAAAACCTGCACACAAATGTTTCTAGCTGCTTTATTCATGATCACCAGAATTAGGAAGCAACCTACAATGTCCTTCAGTATGTGAATGGATAAATAACAACCACGGTACATCTAGACAATGGAATATTCAGCACTAAGAAGAAATGAGGACACTTGGGCAGTTTGAGTTAGTAGAGCCTGTGACTCTTGATCTTGAGGTTGTGAGTTTGAGTCCCTCCTCCCCGCCATTGGGCATAGAGATTACTTAGGGGGGGAAAAAAAAAAGGAAGAAATGAGCTGGCAAGCCATGAAAAGGCATGGAGGAATTTTAAGGGCATATCATGGTGTGAAAGAAACCAATCTGAAGAGGCTACTTACTGTCAGACTCCAACAATATGGCATTCTGCAAAAGGTGAAACTGTCGAGACAGTAAATATATCAGTGGTTGTTGCCAGGGGTTGGGGAGAGAGGGATGAATAGAGCACAGGGGATTTGTAGGGTAGTACAAATAGTCTGTGTGATACTATAATGGTGGATGCATGTCATGATACATTTGTCCACACTTCTAGAAGGTACAGCACCAGGAGTCAGCCGTAATGTTGTAATGTAAACTGTGGGCTTTGGGGGATCACGCCGTGTCATTGCAGAGTCCTCAGTAGTAACAGCTGTGCCACTCTGGTGTGGGATGTTGATAACGGGAGAGGCTGGGCATGAGTGGGGCCACGGGATATGGGAAATCCCTGGACCTTCCCTTTAATTTCCCTCTACAGCATAAGCTGCGCCGAAAAAGTAAGTCTTAAAAAAAAATTCCTGGGTTTTAAGATACCTATATCCATATCTTAAAATATATATACAGTTCTTTGTCCACTTTACCCATGCCAAATGAACATTTCTTGTGAGAACAATGAAGTAGGCAGGGGCCGATTGGCTTTTGAAATGGGATATTAGTGTGGGAAATTTTCTGGCTGCCCTGACCCCCAGAGTGGGATCCTGTGAGAACTGTAGGGTCCTTGGTAATGACCTGATGCAGGCCACCCCTTGTCCATCAGGAGCCTGGGTTCAGAGAGGGAACTGACTGTTGCTGAGTGAGGTAGCCACTGGGATCAAATCCAGTGCTGCTGTCTGCGGTAATATCCATATCCGTATTGACACATTTATGCATGTGTGATTGGATATATCTAAGCATGTGTATTCCTGTATATCTAGATTTCAAAAAAATTACAGGCAATACTCCATATGTTTATTTACATGCATTTATTTTACTCTGTATCAAGAGCTTTTTTTTCTGTATCATAGTCCCTTTTTTTTTGGTCAAAGGTTCTTTTTTAAATTAATTTGACAGAGAGAGAGAGAGAGAAAGCACAAGCAGGGAGAGAGGCAGAGGGAGAAGGAGAAGCAGACTCCTTGTTGAGCAGGGAGCCCGATGCGGGACTCAATCCCAGGACCATAGGATCACAATCTGAGCCGAAGGCAGATGCCCAACCTACTGAGCCACCCAGACGGCCCTGCATCATAGTCTCCATATAATTGTTAGTAACTACTTGCTCTTCAAATATATGCATGTATATTTGCTTTTCCTGCAAAAATGCCTTTTCAAGGATAGCACCATAAGGACCGAATTGTCTCTGATGTTTGTAGTGTACATGGGACCAAGGAGTCAGGTTTTTCTTTGGATTCAAGTGTTCCACCCGGATGCTTACTTACTGTTCTGTGTCTCTATGTTTGGGAGGTGTACCTTTTATCATGGCTAAAAGAGAATAGGTCAAGGATCAGGAACTGAGTTTTAGGTGAGTGGGTTAGATTTTTACAACCCCTTGAGGTCAGAATGTACGCTGTCCCGCCATCCCTGCATTAGGCCCAGTGGTGACATCTGTGTCTTTTCCGTGGGTTCTGGCAGTGATACTGAGCATACTTTGCCTTGCAGGTTGGATCATGTATTGGGTGTGACATGAAGAAATGCTTGATCTGTGCATTAAATATCAATTTTTGAGAATCTAGGACATACCAGCCAGGAGGTCACATACAGTGTAAATAGCCTATGAAACAAGTTATCTAGCTATATATATAAAAGAAAAATCGAAGTAAACTCTGTCTTATGAGACTTTTGCAAATTCAAAGAATAAAAAAGTAGGGGTGGACCAGCTGTCCGATTTGTGGGGCCCAGTACAAAATTAAAATGTGGGGTTCCTTGCTAAATATTAAGAGTTTTTGGAGGGTAATAGCAGAGCATTAAACCAAGTTCAGAGCCCTCCTGAGCATTGGGCCCTGTGTGGCTGCCCTTGTTACACACTTGCGAAGCTGGCCCTGCTTGGGGTTTATAAACTGTCTTGCAGTGCTTTGCTTCTTGCACCAAGATTTCCTCCCCTGCAAAACAGGAAGACCAGGCTGGGGCAGGCAGAGCTGGCCGAGGCCCTCCTTTGCCGTTCGCACTCGGCGATCCTGACTTCCTCTCCATTACTGAATCCAGATGGGGCTCAGGTTTTTGTTTAGCTTCAAGTTTTTATTTAAATTCCAGTTAGTGAACAGATAGTGTAATATTCATTTCAGGGGGCTCGGGTTTGAAAGCACATTCCTCTCCTTGGGCTGTAAGAGGTGCTGAGTGTAAAATATTGGCTACCTTCTGGAGTCGGTGTTCTCTGCATGCATTTTGTAGGGTCTGGTGAGGGAAGCTAATCCTGGTCATGCTTGCTCTTTCTTTCATTCTTCTGTAGCCCTTCTTCCAGGATCTTCCCTGTATCTTCTGTCTCTGCCTTCCCTGTTCTTCATTGTCACCTGCCCTTGGCTTCATTCGGTAAGGGGCCTGCTGGACCCAGAATCTGAAGGCAGCCTTAGAAAAGAGCTTCTGCTGTTTTCCTCCTTTTATCCCAAACTCAATTATTAAATAAGCAGTTTTATCTCAAGGGGCTCTGGTTGGTTTCTTGCTTTTAGCAATTACAAGCTCATGAGGTCCCATGTCATAGAGACATGGTTGGCCCAGCTGCACAAAAAGCAAAAATTATCTTCTGGGATGTTCTTCCTCTGCGCCGGGCAGTCGGGACACCCTCGTTGATGAAGGTGAGCTTCTGTAAGGTGGTTCTAGTCCAACAGTGCCTGAAGAAAATACTTTTGTTTTTCTTTGTAGTAGTAGTACCAAGTTTTAGACTGGTAACATAATTGGATGATTCTGGAATATTTCCCCTTGGGCCAGGTAGGCCAGGTAGTTTTTGGTCTGTCCAGAAGTATGCACTGATTCTCTGCCCTTTGGTGGCTTTGCTACTCCGAGCAGGTGGCTGAGTCCTTGAGGCTGTTCATCCTAGTGGCAGTGCTAGTGGCTGATGTTCAGATTGATGGGAGGCGTAAATGAGCAAATGTATGCACAGTGCTTAACAGAGAGCTTCTGGCTTGTCATAAGCACTTGGTTTTTGGTGACTGTTTATTATTAACAGGAATGAGTCCTATTACTGGATTTGTGTGTTATGAGAACAAGATCTTGGGAGTTCGAGCCCTCCTTTCTCCTTAGAATGCGTGACCTGGGTGGCTCGGTCGTTGGGCATCTGCCTTCGGCTCAGGTCATGATCTCAGGGTCCTGGGATCGAGTCCCTCATTGGGCTCCCGCTCGGCGGGGAGTCTGCTTCTTCCTCTCCCTCTGTCCCTGCTTGTGTTCCCTCTCACACTGTGTCTCTTTCTGCCAAATAATAAATAAAACCTTAAAAAAAAATGCGTGGTGGTGAAGTTGGGAGGACCCAACAACCTCTCTCTTGTGTTTTCTTCCTTCGTCCACCTCTCCCCGACGTGTGTCTCCCCGCAGCCTCTTCTCTCCCTCCCCCTTCATCCAGCAGGTTATTTCTTCCCGACACGATGGCACGCCACAGTTCTGGGGGGCACTCTGAGTGTTCGGCAGTGGTTTTGGCCTGACAGGAGCCCAGAGAGAAGATGTGTGCATGCTTTCTGGGGAGGGGTGTGATGAGTTTATTAGGAGCATCCCTGAGGCAAGACTGGAGGAGGTACTTTTCGTGTCTCCATGGGCTTTTCAGAAAGCTGGAGATTGCTGGGAGCCGGTCGGCACCAGTGTGTGCCCACCGCCTTCAAGAAGAGACTCTTTCAGAATCAGTTGAGGACGTGGTGGTGCTTTTCCACAGAGAAGAGCGTCGGCTCACCGCCCGCCTTCAGCCCCCCACAGGTCTGCTGCTGAATGAGGAAAGGAGAGACCCTAAGTTCCAGTCGGTGCGCGATCCCCTGTCGGGCTGGGCTGCGTTCACTCCGACAGTCTTGGGCTGTGAACGCCAGAGCGTTCCTATCCAGCTATTTACCAGATTGCCCATTGGAATTGGCTTTTCACAACCACCTTAATCTTCCACTACGGGGACTGGAAATGATACTGTAGCTGGGTCAAACGTTAGACTGCACGAGGGTTTTATGTAGTCAGGTTTGGGATTTGAATGTGTTTACGTAGCCTGTCTGTAGTATTTTTCCCCGGCTGGGTGTCTGGTGTTTAGTTCCTGGGGGAACAAGAGAGCTGCTCAGGACGGCTCACCATTTGCAAACCAGTTATTAACTTGTGATCCATGCACGGCTTTCAGTGTCTCTATTTCCCTACCCCGGCAGGGCAGGTGGAGAAGGAACTGGAGGTGCACCCGGCAGGTTGGGGAGAGAGACCTCACATTTGCTAACGGGAGCTGCCCACGGCGGTGAGGGCCCAGGTCAGGTGTGCTGTTTCCCGTCCACTTAGCTGCATCTGGGCTGAGTGTGTGTGGAATGAATTGACCAGAGTTTATAACTGTCTCCGTGGTGGCTGTGGAGGGGCCACGGGTATTCATGGACCTGCGTATTTGTTAGCAATTATATAAAGTAGGGAAAGAATTTAGTTACTTCAGTGCCCATCATGGAAGGAATGCATGGATGCATTTATTTACGTGTTCAGTCATTCACTTGTTTATTTATCTGTTCCTCATTTGTTTATTTCTTCGCCCCTTTGTTCATTTACTGACCCAACGTTACTGCTGGGCCAGGAGGCATTAGCTCCTGATGGCCCTGTTCCCACCCTCCCCCCACCCCCCTGCTTATTTTTGGACATTCTCAGTTAGGTGTTTCGATACAACATCATTTCGACGTCCAAATGTTATTCACAGAGATCCTTGTCAACAAACCTATGAGATTCATCTAGTTCCACCTTTTGTTTACTAAATATATGGCCTCCCAGAAGCAAATGACTCATCTGTACACAGAGTTACCATTTCTGTAACAAATACGGCTTTCAGTTACATTTTGACTACCAGCACTATACTAGGTAGCACACCAAGTATAAGCAGCCGCCTTTTCTTTCTAGCCTGAGTACTTAATTAAGACCTGACAGATTGATTTTTCCATTAGGCCAGAAGGCAGGTGTCGTCTTGAGCAATTCTTGATTTGAATTTCTTATTAAGAGTCTGTTTAGCTTCCCCCTCCCCCACCAAATATGTGTATTTGTTGAAGACTCTCTTTTACACAGTGAATTGTATGCAATGAATTGGTAGCAACCAGAGTAAAATATTGTTATCATTTCCTTTTAAAAAGGTACTGATACGGAATTGCTTTGATGCCTGAGATCTTCTTGGCGTCTCCAGGGAAAGCTATCCTTTAAGTAATGTGGAGTGGCAGTGTGGAGTTCATAAAGCTGTCGTTTCTCATCCTTTTTTACCCCTGATGCTCTGTCAGGGACAGAGTGACACAGACATTGGAGTCCGCAGCTCCTAACCCCTCGTCGGATCATTTGATTTTGTTTCTTCCCTCTTTTCAATGTTCCTCCTCCCCAGATGGCACGGAACTAACATCCCAAAAGGACTGTTAACCCGTGTATTGAAATAGAAATTCCCACATGTAAATTAAAACTCTGCTAAAGCCAGTGAACTCTAGTGATAAAGAGTTTCATCAGTGCTCAGGACACCGCCCAGGGGTGTGACACAGTTCAGGGTGTCCCCGGATTCTGACCCAGTGCAGGGATGGGTGTCTGTCACATGGTAGCTTGGTTGAGAGCAGGGACTTTGGCATTCTGCAAAATTGGACTTAAAGAGGGTTTTTAATACTCTTTGAGTGACTTAAAGCCTATTCACCTTTCTAATTTACCTTCATTTTTCGTAAGTGTGTATGTGTGTGTATGTATGTGTGTAAAAGGACATAATGATAGGATTTACTTTGTTATGTGGATTAAATGCGAGACTCCCCGCAGAAGGTGATGCATGCCCCTGGCCAATACAGGAAGGAGCTTTATACGTGTTAGTTCTTACGTAATTTTAGGATTACGATTATTCCATTGGTATTGGTTAAAAGTCATATCAAATAGCTAAGATGGATAAAAGATGCGAACTTGGCAAAGATCACTGAAAAACCGGAAGGAGGTGTACCTCCCAGACGGGGAGTGAGTTGGAACGTCAGGTTAATTACCGTGTTGTTGTGTTTTGGGGTTTGTGTTGATGGCATTGGTTTTGTCGATTGACTTTTGAATAAGCTCCTAAAATATGGTTTTGTGGGGTGTTTTTATTTGCTTCTGAAATTGGTGCAGGTGCAGATAACAGGAAATGAAACCCTAGGCGGCCCGAGGGAGCCTCATTCAAATCGTGCCAACCAAGCAGGTATAATATACAAGTGTTATCACCTTACTGATAATCTGGCATGCTGTGGGTATTCCACGTGCCATGCGGATTACAGAGAGTGAAGTCATACAGCAGCTTGGCACCAACTCGCCCGGCTCCCGAGGAAGGAGGAGAGAGGAGAGCCCTCATTCTTAGAGACTGTTAAAGCACAGCTTCCCTTGTCCAGAAGCACGGGATTGCCAGTGCTGTTTTGTCCATTGGCATTTCTCCTTATCTTTAAGGCTGCACCTTCTGTGTGCCGAGAAGGTATCTTTGAGATTTTATTTACTTATTTTGAAGGAGAGAGAGAGAGAGAGAGAGCGCGAGCGGAGGGGAGGAACAGATGGAGAGAGATAAGCAGACTGTGCTGAGTGCAGAGCTGGACGCGGGGCTCGATCTCCCAGTCCCCGAGGTCCCGACCTGAGCCCAAACCAGGAGCCGGATGCTCAGCTGACTGAGCCACCCAGGCGCCCCTGGAAGGTATCTTTCATATGCGGATTGGTACCATGTCTCTGGAGTTAAAAGCGTCTACTCTGGGTTTGAGACATTGCTCCCCATTCTGACCTGGAGAACAATGTGAACATTGGAGACCTTTGGCTAGAATACTGAGCTTTCCAAATGTCCGATTGTGTGGGTGGCCCATTGGTTATATCTGAAGAAAGTTATCTTTAAGGCTTAATTTGGTTCTTTGTCCTAGAGGGAATTGTCTTGCCCGTGTAGCAGGGAAAGTCTTGCTCTGTCCTTGGCTGAATCCTTGTTTCTCTATGTACTGAGCCCACAAACACTCATGAGATTGGATGCAGCTTTCCTATCATGGCGCCCCATCCCGCAGGAGCCATTCCATATGTACTTCTTTGTTGAACCACAAGTAGGCCGTGTAGGTACGTGTGAGATGCCCGTCTAGTTCCTGCTTTCGGTAAGGGAGCGTCTCAAATAATTTGTCTAGCCCCATGGAGCAGCCAGAGCCTTTACGGTCTCCCTGGGTCCTCACTTGGCTGGAAATTTTTTTTTTTTTCTTGTTTAGGTTGATTGTTCTCAGTCATTCTCTGGAGGGACACAATCGCACAGAGACACACATTCCTTCCTGGTTTGTTTCCACCTCATTTGCATGGCCAACCTGGCTCCTCCTCCTCTTTTTTTTTTTAAGTTAAGTAGGCTCCACACCCTACATGGGACTTGAACTCAAGACCATGAGATCAAGAGTCAAATGCTCTACCAGCTGAGCTAACCAGGTGCCCCAAGCCTGGCTCGTCATTAATCTCCCCAACCTCACCTCACTCATATCCCATATTTTCCACAAAAAGTCACTTGCAGGCGGCACAATTCTTTCCCCATTGCTCCTACAGGGAGGGATGTGATTGGAGGTGGGGTGGGGGAATGACTTGGGTGGAGGCAATACCAAATAAAAGAAGGAGAAATAAAGGAATGTGTCCAGAAGGTCCAGATTGCACGTCTTGGGGCCCATAAGTCATCCTGCTCCTTTCTATTTTATGAAAACCGAACACCCGACTGTAGCAATAGAAAAATCAAATTATTCCTTTACTGACATGCATGATCTCTGAACCAGAAAGAGCAAGATCTGGTCTTAGTCTGGTCTCTTAGTGTTCGGGTTATCTTGGGTATGGATTTCTCGGCCTCAGTTTGCTCTTCTGTAAAATGGTTTGGTGATAGTAATATGGACCTGTTAGGGTGGTTTTGATGATAATTCATATAAATGCCAATGTCTGGCATATCTTAAACCTTCAATAAAAGGTAGACAGTATTAGTCCCTATTATTCTAATGCCTGGAGGCAGCGGTTTCGTGGTGCCTAGTCAAGACTTTAACACACAGTGTAGTGGATACTGATTTAGACAGTTTGGTTCAAATCCCCAGCCTTGTCACTTATGAGCCATGTGACCTTGGATGAGTTATTAAACACGTGCGTGGTTCAGTTTTCTTACTCGTAAAATGGTATGAGAGTACCTATCGTATAAGGCTGATGATGAGAATTAGATTAAGTTGATGCATGTAATTCACTTAGAACAGGGCAGAGAGTCTAGAATGTGGGGAGCCCTCAATATATCAGAGGAGCTGGTGTGGTGCCCTGATTGTGCCCATAACGATTATTGTTACCCCTTCCCTATCCAGGCAGGAACAGCCATTGAGAGGCACTCACCTAGAACTCCTTCACATCCTTCCATTTCCTGACAGCCTAGGGGCAGACACCAAAGACTGAGACTTGGTTGGAGAGCCTTCGTTTGAAACCCAGACTTCCATCACCAGCCCTGAACATTTGGCCCTTTTTCCTCTTTGTCAGGATGGAGACACATGGAAGTAGTTTGTAGCAGTTGGGTATCAGGCCTTGGCTTTGCCAGTGCAAGATGAAAAACATTTACTCGCTACTTGCCATAACTTATTTGTATTTTCATTGTTTCTTTCTCCATACCCCCAGGAGAAAGAAAAAATGAAACTGAAGGGGAATATATCTTTGCGATTGCCTGCATTATTGGGATAGTGGATGGAAATACTTCACAAGGCATATACTGGTGCTGGAAGACGACTCGAACGGAATAAAATTTGATTTGGAGGGAATGTATATGGAACCACACAGAAGGGGCTCGTTGGCAAATGCCAGCTCAGCACTCGCTAGGGCACTGTTGTTAAGCCTTTCTATGCATGATTCATTCCATTCTCACAACAACCTTAGAAAGGAAGGTACTTTCGTTTCCATTTTATAGATGAGAAAACTGAGCAACAGAGAGATTAAGAACCTGCCCAGAATCACATAGCTAGATCTTCCCTATTTTATATGAAATATTGGAGAGAGTCTGAGCAGGTCATGGTGGCAGGGGTCCTTGGCTGCCTTCTGGTTCCTCTGGCTTGTTTTTTTTTGCTTTCTTTTGTTTTTGGTAATAACTTTATTGAAATAGAATTCATATTCATAAATTCACCGATTTATAGTATACTCACTTGTGATTTTTAGTATATTCACAGAGTTGTATAACCATGACCTGACATTAAATTTTAGAACATTTTCACCAGGCAAAAAGAAATGGGATACTCTTTAACATTAACTAGCCACCCCCCCCCCCCCGCCCATTTCGTCCTGACCCCCTAAGCGCCAGCAATTACTAATCTATTTTTTTTTTTTCTATAGATTTGTCTATTCTGGACATTTCCTATCACTGGAGTTACACAATATGTAGCCTTTTGTGTCTGGCTGCTTTCACTCAGCATAACTTTTCTTGAGATTTATCCATGTTGTAGCATGAATCAATGTGTAAAACTTTTTTTTTTTAATTTTATTTATTTATTTGACACAGAGAGAGAGAGCACAAGTAGGCAAAGAGGCAGGCAGAGAGAGAGGGAGAAGCAGGCTACCTGCTGAGCAGAGAGCCCGATGCGGGGCTCGATCCCAGGACCCTGAGATCATGACCTGAGCTGAAGGCAGAGGCTTTAACCCACTGAGCCACCCAGGCGCCCCTGTGTAAAACTTTTTATGGCCAAGTGATATTTCATTGAATAGATGTACCACATTTTGTTTACTCATTAATCCATTGATGAACGCTTGACTTACTTGGCTTTTTGCTTTATTTTTTACTTATTTTATTATTTTACTTCTAAGTGAACTCAACCCCAATGTGGGGCTTGAACTCACGACGCTGAGATCAAGAGTCACAGCTTTACCAGCTG
Source organism: Potos flavus (assembly GCA_028534135.1). Classification (NCBI taxonomy): domain Eukaryota; kingdom Metazoa; phylum Chordata; class Mammalia; order Carnivora; family Procyonidae; genus Potos; species Potos flavus. The sequence goes on along the minus strand of CM052898.1, from coordinate 32,797,555 downwards.
AGCCAGCTGGGTGTCCCTTTTTTCTTTGATGATTAAGATTACTATGAGCATTCACATACAAGTTACTGTGTTGACGTATGTTTTCAGTTCTCTTGAGTATTTACCTAGGTTTAGAATTGCTGCGTGATATGGTACCTTCTTTGTTTAACCTTTTGAGGAACTGCCAAACTGTTTTTCAAAGTCGCCACACCATTTTACATTCCCACTGGCAAGGTATGGGGGTTGTAATTGCTCCACATCTTCCCTGACATTTGTTATTTGTCTTCGTTTTTAACTGTCTTGTTTGTAAAACTAGGAAACTGAGCCTTGGTGAGTTTTAATGACTTGGTTCAAGTACCATACCTGATGTTATGGGTCTGGGTCTTTCCTAGATATGCAGGTTAGAAGGATGAAGAACATGGTCTTTATCACGCGAGCTCACTTTCTAGTGGGAAGTTGGACACGTAGTCACAATGTACAGTGAGAGTGGCCATGTGGTGACAAGGTTAATGGGAGTACTTAGAGCAGAAACCTATCTCAAATTTTAAGAAACAAGATTACTTAGTGGCCCATAGAACTGAAAAAGTCTGGTACTTGTCAGCTTCAGGTACAGATGGATCCCGGTGCTAAAACTGTTGTCAGAGGGCTGGCTGCCTCTTTTTTTCTCTTGTCCTTGCTCTCTCATTGACTCCTTCATTTTTTTTTTTTTTTTTAAGATTTTATTTATTTATTTGACAGAGAGCGAGCACAAGCAGAGGAAACAGCAGGCAGAGGGAGAGGGAGAAGCAGGCTCCCCACTGAGCAGAGACCCTGATATGGGACTTGATCCCAGGACCCTGGGATCATGACCTGAGCTGAAGGCAGCCGCTTGACTGACTGAGCCACCCAGACGTCCTTGACTCCTTCGTTCTTAACCATCTCATTTCTTTTTGTGAGAGGATGGCTACTGGCAGAATAGGCTTCTACTCTATCGTGTAAGCATCTTCAACAGAATAGGAGTTTTTCTTTGGCTATAGTTCTAGCAGGAAACTTTCATAACTTTCTCATTGGTTCAGTAGGTAAATGTAACAGCCTTTTACCAATTAGAAACAGTGTTCTGATTGGTTATCCTTGCTTCATTTCCTTCCCTGGAGGTTAGGGTGGGGAGGGGTCAGTCCCAGCTAGACTACAGGAACTGGGAATGGGCAAGAGAATGGGCAAGGCATTATACCCAAAGGGAAAATCAAAGTCCTGTTTATATAAGAATAAGAAATGATGTCCTTAAGAGTGAGGAACTGCCTTGTAAGGAGCCCCCCTGCACACTTGGCAGGGCTCTGCTGCTTAGCCTGAACTGCGCATTCCCATGATCAGATTCGTGTCATTCCTTGATTGGCGTAGCCTGGATTTCTAAACCAATCATGATCTTCGTGCAGGTGTAGTTCTTTGGGTCGGGATAGGGCCAGCTTTCCCTGAGGCTCCTGGGCGCTGTGGGAGAAGGGTGCGTGTCTGAGTCAGGTAAAGCTTCCCTTCAGGAGGAATATGGGAATGGAGGTTGGGGATTCATTTGGCAACACTAAGCTTATTTTGCCTTAAAGAAACAGAAGTTTCCAAGGAGACACTGGGTGTGGGAAGCAGACATTTCAGGCCAAGGGAATAGCATGGGCAAAGCCATTCTTTGCCAACATTGCATATAAAATTGAAGGGATCTTGATTATCTGTACATTTTATTGTATAAATAAAGAACTTAAAGAGCAGAAAGAAAGAGGCAGGATTGGCACTTCCTTTCCTTCTCCCTCTTCTGTGGAGGTGGAATGGCGGTCGAATGTGACTGGTCAGCCTGAGAAGTACCTCCCTATTGTGTGCCTCACAGCAGAGTGAGCCAAGCAAAAGATTTTTTAAATTTTTTATAGCTTTTGGCTCATAACTTTATAAAAATAGCTTTAAGAACCATGGGAGTGGGGTCAGTATTTTGTGCTGTGTGCAATGATTTGGGGACACAGGGGACTTTTTACTTTCTTAAAATAATTAGATATTTTTTCAGGGAAAGTTTTAAGTTGACCATTGGAGATGTGAAAGGTAATATGGAGGTAGGCTAACATTTAGTTATTTTTTTTTTCCAAACACAGCTGATACTATTTTCAATTTTTCCACCCTCATCTGTGTAGTAAGCTAGTAATTGCCCCATTATATGTTCAGAAGGATACTTTTGCCTTTCAGAAGGATACTCAATGCCCAACTTTGAGAATGATTTTCTAAATCATAGTGATTTCCTAAAACTTCTGATATATACACCAGCCATAAAAGAATTATATTAATTTTTAAAAAGATTTGTTTGTTTTAGAAAGAGAGAGTGCACACAAGTGAAGAGGGAAGGAGGTAGGGTGGGAGAAAGAGAGAGAGAGAGAATCCTCAAGCAGACTCCCCACTGAGCACACAGCCCACCGCAGGGCTTGATCCCAAGACCCTGAGATCATGACCTGAGCTGAAATCAAGAGATGGCCGCTTAACTGACTGAGACACCCAGGTACCCCAAGAATTACAGTAATATCTTTAATGTATTTAAATCTCATTTTTCCCATTTATAGGCAGGTGAGATGGAACAGTTTCATTTCCTGCTGGTTTTCATTTAGCATTATACCATGAATGCTTTTTGTATCATTATTCTCTAAGCATGATTTTTAAAGATCGCTACAATCCATTCTATTTATAGTGTACCATCATTTCCTTAACCATTCTCTTTTTCTTGGGTATTTACATTGTTTCCAGTCTTTCGGTACTATACATAATGGTGCAGTGAACATTCTAATATATGAATTTATTTGCATCTCTCATTATTTCCTTAGGACAAATTCTGTAAGTGAGTTTTTTGGAACAAAGAATGTCAAACACTGACATTCTCTTGGCTGGGTCACCAGTTGGTTTTCTGTAAGAGGCTGTGGCAGTTTCCACTTCATTGTGCCAGGGCCCATCGTGAATAAACTAACCCTCTTCTCTTTTTATTACTGATGGTTTTCTAGGTGAAAGAGGGAATAGAATTCTGGTAATATGCTGTTCTTTCATAACTAATGAAATTGTGTTTTCTATACCCTTTGGTTTTTGGCTATTTGTAGCACTTTAGTGAATTTCCTGTTTGTACTATATACGGCTAAAAAATAGGTTGTATGTGTCAATGTTTTGGCTTAGAAGGGATCTTTTTATGATGTGGATTTCTATATTTTTCCTTTTCTTTTCCTCTTATATGTTGTATGTAAAGTGTTTTTTGGGGAGGGTAATTACCCCCCCCATCTCTATGTTCTTCATATTTTTCATTATGCCTTTTCAGTATTTCTGGGACTTGGATTTTTTTTACCCAAAACATTTTTTTTTCTTACAGTTACTTTACAGTGTCTTCATTCTCTCTCACCTCCTCTTCTTTTTCCTAATTCTCTTCCTTAAAAAAAAAAGTCTCAATTTGTCTTAATTTTGTTTCGGTGTATGGGGTGAGGCAAGGATTTGACTAGATTGTTAGAAATACAAGTAACTTATGATGCCAGGATTATTTATTGAACAGCACTTACACATTATTGATTTAAAACGTTTTAGTATATACTCCATTTTAATGTAAGTTAAGGCTTGTTTCTGTGCCGTCGTTGTTTCACAGAGAAGCAATATTATGTAGCAGTTCTGTGTTGGGCTGCATAGCTTGGACTCTGGTATTAGGTCTCACCAATGTGAAGGCTTTGTGGCCTTGGACAAGTCACTGTGCAGCTGCAAACCACCATGTTCTCATCTGAAGACGGTGATGATCATGGGACCATCTAAGGGAGATGCTGTGGGGAATAACATGGTGGCTGTTAGTTGGTTTGGGACAGTCCTGTCAAGAATCCTGCCTAGTTTAGCATTTGTCTCAGATTTTCATTTTATAATGAAGTATTATTTTAAGTAGACCTTTACTTTATAAGCTCTTTCTACCTCTGCATGGTCTTACGTTGTCATGTGTGAGATGTGTAGTATAGTGACCTCTGAAAGATGATGAACATCAATCCTTTTCTTTTCCCCTAACCCTTGGCAAGCAGACCATGGTTAGCACCTCTGTTTCCAGGGATGTGTGCTCTGGGGTGAGTGGCTAGGAGTCGATGCTGCCATCTGGTTGGTGGAGGTAGGGGAGACACGGGACAGGTTAGTTTACATGAAATAGATGGGAAATAGAGTCTGATCAGTCATGCTGCAGAGTGTAGGGAAGTAGTCTGAATGGCCTTGCTATGGTAGGTTTCATATATTTTTTATTTATTAAAAGATAAACATCTATATTTATTTTTAGTATTTGGTAAAATTTAAAAAAGTATTTTGTAATAAATACTATTGGCAACAATGAGCTTTAAAAAATGAGAACTTTTTCAGTGAAATATTACGTGACTTTTTTTTTCCTGTTTTGAAGAACATGAACCAGGAGCATCACTTCCATATATATATATATTTTTTGACATTTACCATCCACAGGGGGTCATAGTAAAAACATCGAATGTCAAAAAATCAGGAAATCCATTTGCTGAAGAAGTACTACATCTTTTGCAAAGTTAGTACTTACTTTAAGAAGCTTCACCCCCACACAGCTGTACAATGTGCATTTGTATTTCACTCCACGACGCATGACTTTTCATTTAGAGCAAAGGATTGTTTTTCTACACTAATACCACTCATGCTGGAGCGCAGGTTTTCTTTAGCACATATAAAAAGTGCATTGATAACTATTAATGCTGTTGTGCCGCTAACAGAACTCCTTTATGAATAGTAGTTGGTACCAGTTCCACATCCGTGTCATTGGATGCTTCACACAGAAAATCAGTTAAGCTATTCCAATGTTTGATATTTTTTCCTCCTCCAATTGATTTAATCAAAATAGAGCTCTTGGAATTTCAATCTATTGAAGGTAAAACATCTAACATTGTTATACATGACATTATAAATTCTGTGAAAAATTTAATCCTAAAATAAATTTATTTTTACAGTAATATAAATATGATTCTGGTGCAGGACTTACTGGGGTTAAAAGCTATTTTTAATAGATAAGGAAGCCTGTGGAACAAATACAAAATCGGAAGTGATCGTAGTGAACGTTTGTTTCATAATTGTGCCCAAATTGAAATGTATTTCTCTTGAATAGAAGCCGTAGACACACCGCGTATAAATAATTTACATATACACAGATAGCCAAATTATAAAAATTCTGTGTTCATATTCATATTGGATACAAATAAATACGTAAGCTGTCAGATTTTAGAATTGTTTGAGACTTTGAGAAGCAATTTTGTAAACAGTGTAAGTGTTCCATTGTGGTATTACACTTTTGTAAACGAGTGCTCTCATTATTGATTGTATTTTGTTGCGAATCATTTTGTTTGGGAATATTAATAACTCAATGAAGTGTACACACCTGTATGGAAAATATTAGCAAATTACAGATATGGGGGAAAAAGGATTGCAAATTGAACAACATTGTAATTTTTATCCCCGCAAGGGCAAGGGAATAACTGAACAGATTAAATAATAATGCTCAAAAAGTGAGTAAGTTTTAATTTTGAAATTCTTTAACCGTGCTTTATCGTATTTTGCCAGTAGGAGATGGAGCTTTTATTTATTTATATTTTTTATTTTTATTTTTTTTAAAGATTTTATTTATTTTTTTTGACAGAGAGAGAGAGATCACAAGTAGGCAGAGAGACAGGCAGAGAAAGAGAGGAGGAAGCAGGCTCCCTGCCGAGCAGAGAGCCCGATGCGGGGCTCGATCCCAGGACCCTGGGATCATGACCTGAGCCGAAGGCAGAGGCTTTAACCCGCTGAACCACCCAGGTGCCCCGGAGATGGAGCTTTTAATTTAAATCAAATAATGTGAGTTCTATGTAGAAATAAAATGAAATGGATATAGCTGCAAATTTGCAGTATCTATATTTGATCAAACAGTGCAAGGAATCGTAAAGCAAATTTATTTATTTAATGAGTTTTGTTTTGTAGAAACATTTGTCAAAGAAAGGTACTCAGAATAGAGCTAAAAAGATGATCTGAGAAGATATTTGGGCTAAAATATTTCAACATTTCAATACAAAATAATAAAATTAAGAAAATCCTCAACTTGGTGGAATTTGTTGTAGTTGATAGGTACGTTAGCACCTGTAGTATTTTTTCTAATATTATGGACTAGAGTTAACTGCTGTTTGAAGATGTCAGAAATTCATACTGAATAATCACAAAACATAACTTTGAAGAGTATTGCAGGTAATTTTATGAAAATGATAAAAATATCAAGACCAATATTTTTCCTGAAATGCTTCTAGAAACTTACTGGTGATGTGGTTAGAAAAAAAAAAAAAGACATTTACAGCCAAGAAATTGATTAAAGTAAAGGAACATCTACTAAGAAAATTATTGTGTTTATGTTATTGTTACTGTTAATCAATTATAAAAATCGAAGTTAGGAAAAATGAGTTGGTAATTCTATAAAACACTTAGCATATAGTAAGTACTTACAATGTTAGCTGTCTTTTAAACTGTCATCAGTATTCTTACATTTTCATTGATTTTTCTACCTCATTCTTTGCCAGTTCCATGCTGTTTTAGTTATTCTGCTTTATATAATATTTAATATTAACTATTTTATAATTCTTATTATGCTCTAAAATTTTTTTATTTCCTTTATTTCCTTTTACATTTTTCTAAACCACCCTTTGAATATTTTGTTAACAAAAATTTCCTTTTGCATTTTGATTGAAATGCATAATAGCTAAGTTACCTCAGAAGGATTGATTTCTGTACATCCAGGAAAGTAGTTTAATAATACTTTTATTCAAGTATTTCTTTTCCTTTCATTTGAAAATTTTGTAGATATATGTGCCTACAAAAGACAGACATATTAATATATCTTGCTGATTATTTTTAGTATGTAGACAGCTCCATATTTTTGTTTATTTTGTATTTGATCACCTTGTTGAACTCTCGTTAGGGCTTATGTTCTTATTTTTCTATTTCGAAAAAGAAAGAATGTTTGACATCTCATGGATAACAATATCATCTCCTTTTCCCATATATTTTTTCTTGCTTTATTGCACTGGTTTTGCCTTACAGAACAATGATCAGTAAGAGTGGTGGAATTAATTAGTTCTTTATATGGCTCTCTTTCAAGCTAGACTTAATTCTCTCTAGGGCAGGACTTTGTCTTTTTTTTCTTTGTGTCTCCATGGATTCTTCACACAAAGATAGACATTTCATAAAGAATGAATACATGTATTGTAGAATATAGTTGCAGAAAGTTAGAATAAAATAAAGATATTAAATGCCGAGTATTTAAAATACTTCCCAAATAGGATGGTTGTTTGGAAAACTTGAGGGGATTTGATTTAATTGCATATTCCGTTCTTTGAAGTCTTTCTGTCTGAATTATACTGGGAGCATAGTCGTAGGTGGTAGAGATCAAAAGGTTTAAAGGTTTTGTGTCAGGCATTTTCATTGCATCACAGGGTATAGTCAGCTTTACATTTGTAGCAATGATTTCTTCTCTATTTTTGTGTGTTCCTCCCTCCCCCCCAAAAAAGTCAGTTACCATAATTTTTAATTTTTGAAAGGACATAAAAATTCCTTTTATGTATTTATTTTTATTTTTTTATTTAGCGAGAGCATGCCCCTGGGGGTGAGGCAGAGGGAGAGGGAGAGAGAAAATATCCCAAGCAGACTCCACGCTGAGCTCAGAGCTGGATGCAGTGTTCCATCTCACAACCCTGAGATCATGACCCAAACCAAAACCAAGAGTCAGACGCCCAATGGCCTGAGCCACCCAGGCACCCCCTTTTTATTTATTTGAACAAATAACTAGAGTTACAAAGTTTGTTTGTTATGTCAGAAATGTATGTATTGATATAACCTATAACTTGAGGAACCTGGGAACACCATGCGTGAGAATTGTTGTTGCAACCTTTGCCATCTGTCTGTCCAGGCCGTTGCCACATTTGGTACTTTGGTTTCTGTTATTATGCTTCCAAGTTTTTCTTTTGACCAGGGAAATACCACTCACTAAAGAGGAAAATAATTCTCCATGCCCTACCCTTGTATTTGAGTAATCCCAGAAGTATTTTTGGGGAAAGATAGTTATATGTTGTGTTCGGATTCAACAAATAAAAATATCCTATAATTTATGTCATTTTGTTTTATAGCACACTTTACTCTTATAAGCGTCTTGACATTTTATAGAATGTTTTTGTGGATAGAGCCTGATAGTTTTATGCTGTACCAGTTGTTTCCTTTAGAAAAATTTATATTTATTCCTTTGAGAATTTGAGCTATAACATGCACGCCAAGCTCAAGCTATCCATTTCAGGCATTATTCTCAGAATCTCATTCTGAAGTGCATAAATATTAGAGAAAACAGCTTTCTCAATGTTTGTTGGTAATATTTTTTAAGTGAGCATGAGTTTTTGTCTCTCTAGTTGTATAATTTGTCTCTTGAGGAAAATACAATGCTCTGAAGTCTGGGAGGAAACACACCAACAATGGCGGCTCATCATGTCTGTTGAGGAGCCGCAAAGAGAGTGTGTTCTGTTTGAAGGAGGTCTGGACGCGATAGCTGCACAGCAGGCCTGTTGCTTTTACCTCAGCTGTATGCTATAGTGGTAGAAGTGGAGAGAATATGTGCACAAAAATGTACTTCTTTACCTGGTCCCCGAATGTGTGAGGTGCTGGTCTGGGACTGATCATTACAGTCTCAACCCAAACTCCAGGATGGATTAATAAAAATGGAGTGCTTCTTCCTGTAAGAGGGATGCTTAAGAGTTTATAGAAGCGGAATCTATTTTCCTCTTTTCCTGATAGCTTTCTCTCTTTTTCTTCTCTTTCTTTCTTTCTTGTTTTTAACAAATGAAGTTGCCTGAGCACTTGAAGGCATAGGCTTCCACGGTTTTGCTTTTCATTGACTGGATGCTAATTTATTTAAAAAATAAATTGGTGGTCACCCAAATAGAGCTTCTGTGCTTGGCATTGTTCCAATCGTTTTATACATCCTAGCTTACATAATTCATTTACCCCTCTACCATGACTCAGTGAGGTAGGTACTGCTGTTATTCTCATTTTACACATCTGGAAACTGAGGCAGAGAGCGGTTAAGTAATTTATTAGCTCAAGGGTTAATAGCTAGTAAGTGAAGTGGACAGGGTTCAAATCCAGATAGTCTTTTTCAAAGGATTGTGCTCTTAAGCAACATGTTCTGTGATTTAATCATTTTACTGCTTTGGGGCAGGGGTTGGGTGGGGAATAGCAAATGGGGGATTAGAGTTAAGGGTCCACAAAGTACCCCCCCCCCCACACACACACTTGGTACCATCACTGACACTAAGGATGTGGCTACTTTTGATGAATAAGCTGTGTTAAGGGCTGAAGGCAGGAGGATGACAGAAGAGCACTCCTGCTTTTCAATTTTTTGTGCTATATTATTTGACATCCCTTTATACAATGAACTGGTATTACAAACTGGTATTACATTTGTCATATAGTTTTAAAAATAAAGTTGCCTTTGAAAAAATATTTTAATATATGCTTAGCTTCAAACTTAAGAAAATGATGTTCTAAATACAAAGAAGCATTAAAAAACTAAGAATTTGCCAGGAAGCATTTTTGGGGGAGGGGGGAAGCAACTTCCAGGAGGAGAGTATTCTTATAATCTACTCTTTCTTCTGTAGGGCTTTTTTTTTTTTTTTTTTAAGATTTTATTTATTTATTTGACAGAGATCTCAAATAGGCAAAGAGGCAGGCAGAGAGGGGGAGGCAGGCTCCCCACTGAGCAGAGAGCCAAATGTGGGGCTTGATCCCAGGACCCTGAGATCATGACCTGAGCCAAAGGCAGAGGCTTTAATCCACTGAGCCACCCAGGCGCGCCCCTTCAGGAGGGCTTCTTAACAATGCTTCTAGCAAGTTTCAGTTCCTTGTAGGATTGAAAATTATTGTCAAAGCTGGGAAGGAATTTCATTCCCATTGTTATGTATAGCCTGTGGAATAAAATATTCTGGGTATGGGTTATTAAGTGTGTTTGTTGTAGAGTTTTAAAAATCCATTTTTAGGACAGAAATTAGAGATGGGACAAAAGACCAGTGACTGAGTTGTTGCCGGGGAAGAAACATCAGGTGGGGGAGAAGAATCGTTGGACTGCATTGTTGCGGTAGTTATAGCTCTGAGTGATAGAAGCCCAGGACGTTGCTAAGAGTTCAGTTGCATCATATATAAAGTCAGTGCATACATCTCATGAAGTTAAGCTTAACCTGGAAAATCAAATGTATAACTAACTTGTGGACCCTTAGCAACTCAAAAGTCAAAAATTAACGTCTTTGGTTAATACATCTCTGCGGCAGTATAGCACAGTGGTTAACTTGCCTGGCTTTGAATTCTGGCCCCGCCCCTAAATAGCTGTATGACCTTGGGTGAGTTACTTAAGTACTCTGCCTCGGTTTTTAAATCTGTAGAATGGGATGATTTACCTCATTAGGCGCTTGTTTTAATTAAATAAGTCAACATAATACAAATAAGGTAGTACTTTTGTATAACAAGTGCTGATTAAATATTAGTGATTAGTACTAGTACTTGCTTTCATTTGGACTTTAGTTTCATTTCTTGCAGAGTTTTAGAGGCCATGTCTAGTTAAGGGTGTGTAGGGAATAGAGAGGGGGAGGAATAAATAAAAGAATTGGAGGAAAGAGTCAAGTACATAGGATTGAATTATTATTATAGATGATTTATTATAGCCTGTTACTTTCATTACGATTGGGGGAAAAATAATTTTATATCTCAAAATGAAAATGTACAGGGGTATGTATATGTATTTTTTTAGTTTTAAACTAGAGGTGGGATCTTGCACTCATTGCTTATTCAACCCGCACTCATATTAACCTTGTATACGGTCAATTTTTTAAAAAGATTTATTTACTTATTTCAGAGAGAGAGGGAGAGTATGAGCAGGAGGGGCAGAGGGAGAGGGAGAGAGAGAATCCCAAGCGGACCCCGTAATGAGTGCAGGGGCCGATGGCGGGGCTCGATCTCATGACCATGAGATCAGGACCTGTGCTGAAACCAAGCTTCAGACACTTAGCCAACTGAGCCACCCAGGTGCCCCAGTCCATTTTTTTCTTTTTTTTAAACACCTACACTAGTGGTGGTGATCTGTGGTTTAAAATAATCTGCAAGTCACCCCCATTTTCAAATGCGTATTTACACACGGGTGTGCCCTCCATGCTGGAATTCCTGTCTCTTCAAAAGGAAGAACGAAGCCCCATGGAGAGGCCCCAGCAGAAGAGGAACTGCAGAGTTGCCTCATCCTCTCTCCCCGTTCATGCTAACAAGCTGCCCTTTGGCCTCTTGTGAAATGGGCTGCTGTTGTAGGGGCCCGTCCCCTGGGATTGGATGACTCAGTTTGGTTAAGAGGCCTTTTCTGATTTGAGGGGGAACCTTAGATCTTTTCTTCCAGCTAATAATGGCACTCAGGCCTGTGTCGCCAAAATACCTCGTAAATATTAGACATGATGGTGACCACCGAAGCGTGGAAAAGTCCAGTGGCTGTCCTTGCTGTCTCTGGACCTTGCCAGGATGGGCTAGGATGCTTAATTCGAGTTGCTCCTGAGAAGCAGCGAACCAGGTGTTTGGTGGAAGAAGGTGCGGGGTATTTGTGTCCAAAATAATTCTCCACAAGCACGTCTTGTGTCTTTAGCTCACGTCCATCCCTGCCTCTTGTCCCAGGAGTGGGACCTGTGTCCCAGGTCACAGAAGGAAGGAAATACATGTGTTGCCTTTTTTTTTTTTTTAATTTAAATTCAAGTTAGTTAACATACAGTGTATTATGAGAGTCAGGAGTGGAATCGAGTGATTCATCAGTTGCACCTACCATGTTTCTTCCTCATTGCGGCTCTGTGTGGCCCTTGCTGGAGGGCTGGACTTGGCTGGTGGCATTCGGAGCCCTTGGAAAGGGTGTTAACTTGGGTGCACAGGAGCACAGCGGCTCAGGAAGCCCATCTGCGCCTTGCCCTTGCCCCATCCCAGCCACACACCTGGAGAAGGCCTGAAATGTCTCCCTGCCCGGTGCCCCTGTCCTCACATAGCATTTTCTTTGGGCTTCCTGCTCTCCAGCCTTGCACTGTGTGGGCTCTGAGCGGATTGTTCGAAGCCGCTCTGGTTATATTTCTGCAGACAGGTTTGGAATCCTAGCAGTGTCAAAATGCAGGCGGATAGGGTAAAATCCTAAACTGCCTGTCAGGGGGTGGTGGTGGGGTTGCCGGGGTTGCCTTATCCCAACCAACTGTTTTTAGAAGCCTGGAATATTCAGTTTATGTAAAGCCCACATAGACTGAATTCCCCTCGAACCCTCTTGCCTTTGATGAGAGCTTTATTTCCCAAAACGGACAGAAAAGACGAGTCGTGTTGGAATTCATCCGAGTATTTATTTCTAGATTTTGCAGTTTGTTTTGTCTTCATAGCAAGCCATTTCCTCCCTCTCTCCACCCCCTCTGTTTCTCTTCCACCTCTCTGCCTGTTCCATCTCTTCTTCCCTTCCTCCCTCCCTCCCTTATTTCCTTCCTTTTCTGAGCTCATGATGAAAATGGACACTGAAATTTTATTTCCACCGAGAGCTGCAAGACTGAGCCCGCACGGGGCTCCATGACTGCCTGGGCGGCCCCTGTGGGATGAATGGCCATCCCTGAATCCTTGCCCATGTAGATAGTGAGCTGCAGACACTTGGCGGCTTCCTGCTGCTCTTGTCCATGGGCCCCTTTGAGATGGGCCCGGGAGCTTCCGTTCCCTGGATGTTCCCGGGAGTGGTGGTGGTGGTGACAGTGATGGTGACCATTGATCGGAAGGGAAGGCATTGAGGGTGTGTGCCTCCCTGCCTCAGGGCGTCTGCTCAGGATTATGTGGCGGTCGGGTAACTTTGATTTTGCTGGATGGCTGTTCCACCCTGGAGGGCCCACTGTGTCGTAGAAGTCACGTGTGTGTCCGTGTGTGACTCAGGGGCAAAAGGCCCAACTGTCCAACATCAAAAGCCTTTTTAAAGGGACTTTATGAAGAACCGCATGGAATTTGTAACTTGATCACAAAATTAGTACCATTAAGGACCTGAAAATAGCTTTTTGGGTTTGGAGGTCACACCTTTCTAAGCTCAGTTAATGAGCAAATCTTGATCCTTTACAAGATTCACCAGGTGTATTTGGCTAATGTGAATTTTTTTCTTGGCTGCCCAGCCCTCTTGCTAATGAGGCCAAAGTGGGAATTCCTGAGTCCCTTGGTGGACCAGTTACCCTTCGCTCTCTTTCCTGGCCACTGACTGCTGACCCTCACCAGCTGGCTTGTGGATGTCTGCGCTTGGATGTTGGAGTGGGGGAGGGTAGTGTGGAAGCTGCTGTGTGGATTTGCAAAAATCTGTAACTGCTCCTGGGGAAAATCCTTCCGGGTACTACCCCCCCATCCCCCCCCCCCAATGGGTCAATTGCATTGTCTCCACTTCTGAAAGACAATAGAGTTGATTAAGGTTAACTGGAAAATGCTGATGTTGGCTGGAATTGTGGACTTTTGCCAGAACATATACAGCATTTAAAGCCATTTAGGGAAAAACATGCCATGGTTCATTGGTAGAAGAGCTTAGGGAGAATAAAACAGTGGAAACCAACAAGGAGAGAATGATTGCTTTTAAATACGCAGAAGTGAAAATGGACATGGCAGTAAAATATGTTTTCTTAAAAATATGTTTTCTAGGAACACACTATTTTCCAAAATCTTAAAATGGAGCGGATCATGTTTGGGTTGTAGGTTTTTTAGATTTTTAACTCTTGGGGTTCCTACATATTGCCAAAACGATGGGCTATATAAGTTAATTTTGTATTATGGTTATTAAGGAATTGCATATTAAATAGAAATCTTGCCATTACTGGAAACTTTTTGGATTTTAAATGCTGAGGAACATATAATATTCTGGGAGATAAATATTTGCATAAGCAGTTCAGTTCTTCAACATGTGTATTTTTTAAAACAAACAAAAACCCCAGCAATATTTACCCTAAGAATAATTTGTAAAGTAAAATGAGTAATTTTGAAATCCCGTGTTACCCTGATTCATTGATTTTCCAAAAGAAGGAGTCAGTTTGTAATGATAAATGTGCAGGAATGAGTTATTAGGAAAACCATTAATTTGCTTGGGGAGTTCTAGCACTGCCTTTGTTGTGCATCACTATTTTCCAAGAAAAGAAAATCAGGCGCAGGGAAATGGTGACTTACCCAAGGTCACGCAGCTAGAAAGCAGCAGAATTTCAGTAAACACCAGTACTCCTTACCCTCAGGCAGTGGTCTTTCCATGATAGCGTGCTGATTTTATTGGAGGGGTGTGTGTGTGCATGTGTGTTTCTATGTGCACACATGTATGTGGAATAAAATAACTTTTGCTTCCTTTTAACGAAGTGATTATAAGCTCAGTGACTTGCAACTGTTTTTCCTTATCCTTTCAAGGGGCAACTTTACCTTCTTGCTTTATATTCTTAATATCTTTTGATATCTGTGGATATAGAAGTGACAGTTTTTGCCTTGCCTCGTAAGCTCTTTAGAGCAAGGTAAGATTACCATCATAAGCTGAATTGGGGGGGGTGGGAAACTCTTTATTTTCTGTCTTTCTTGTCTACTGCCGTTCCCTTGAAAATAACTATTACCAGAGTTTCACTGAAACATGTGGTGACTTACAAATGTTGTGGTTTATAAAATACATAACAATTTGGTTTTGCCTCTTTTTTCTCTTCTCTTTCTTCATGATCGTATTTTGCCTATTTTAACGTACAAACAGCTGAGCGAGTTATTTTTAGAGAGACCACCCTTTTTATAAAAATCGAGTGCTCTTTAATTTGTGTTGGACTTTTAAAAGATTGTCTGGCCTATTTTCCTCAATGCAGAAGTAAGGAGAGTTTCAGGTTTGGATTCTGTAAACATGTATTTTTGCCGTTAATCGCTGCAAAGGCTTTCATTTTGCTTTTTTTATTTGATCAAACTGTGTTCACTTGTGCTTCATGTCTTTTTTCTCCCTGCTTTTTCATTTCTTTCTTTCTTTTCTTTTCTTTTTTTTTTTTCCTTTTTACTGTTCTAGTTGTTTCTTTCCATTTCTTTATCATTTTTTTTTTCTGTGTCTTTTAGAATGAAGACTGCAATATTTGCCAGTGGCCAATCTATAGCAGTTAAAAAATGGTATAAATAATTATACTTTCCTGGGGTCTCTGAGCCCAGGCAGTTGGCCCTTCCATACATTTGGTAATGGAGCCCAAGTGTGTTTTATCTTCCCAACTAGACAGATAGCAAAGACTAGGTGTCAGCCTCCTTGAATCCAGTCTAATCCCCTTCTCCTGAGGCTACACCCCAATTAAGTGCTCAGGAAATCCAGATTAAAATCCAGTTGACGAGCGGTAGATACAGTACGAGCCAGTGAAGCCGCTGGCCACATAGATGAGCTAATATGTTCCCGTGGTGATCACATACAAGAAAAAATAAAAATAAATAAACTGTATTTATATTTTTTGAAAACTGCCACAGCATTGGTCACTTCTACGTATTTCAGCCCTGAGTTTCCTAAAAGATAGAGACATAGAAAAGGAAAGTAATATACGTATGTATGTATATACACACACGCGCACACACCCAGTATATAGTAAATAAGAAGATAATCTCGTGTCTTTACATAATATTTCCAGAAGAGAACCACTTCAAACACATGGATTTTTACTGAAGATCACTGCTGCCTTTATGTGGTGGTCTAAGGTTTCTGGCACTTTCTTTGTTAGTCAGGTTGGAAGCAGTTGAGTAAACCAGAGAGAAATGATGTAGTCTGCTGTGGGCGCAGAATTAGGGGGACGCAGGCACGTCGTGCTCAGGTTTCCCGTGTGCAAGCCTGCTTGCCCACTTTGTCTGAGGCAGCGGCTTGGGGATGTGCGGTCTAGGACACGGCCTGCCCGGCCACGTCTCCCCCCACAGAGACGTCACTGGCCACACACACACCCTTGAACCTGAGCTCCTGTGGGCCATCACCGCACGGCACAGCATGGCACCGTGGCGCCGCGTGACCCGGTGGCTCCCCCAGGGCGGTGTCAACCGCATTCGGGCTGATGAGGACGCTGGGAAGCCACGGAGCCACCAAGCAGCAGGAGTCGCCACCGTTCACGCGCAGGGAGTCGTGCCCATTTCGCCCCGATTCTCCTCGATGATCCCTTTTCAAGTGGAAATTTTGCAAGTCGACTTCTGCAGCATGCGTAGTACAATTTGGCTGACAGCAGTTTCTGGCAAAAGAAATAACCAAATTATTATTCAGTCATGGGTTTTTAACAGCCGCAAAGCAAGTGGATGTTAACTAAATGATGCAATTTATTCCCTTCCCTCTTATTGCCAGCTTGCCTATTACAGAGCGACTGCCAGTTTTCAATAAGTGGTACCCAGATGGTATTCGCATGCCGCCCACTTGGTTACAGAGCCGAAGCGGGGAATAACTCGGCAGACACTACAAGCTGTGGGTCAATTGAGGGGGAATGCCTGTTGCTTCACAGTTTTGCATATGTAAATCTGTTAATGTTATGTCAGTATTGTGCGGGCTAAACACAAGCATTGCCTTTCTCTGGGGGCCCAGCTGAACTTGGACCACAGCCCAGTTCTACCGAGGCTCGGAGAGCGGAGCTACACTTGGAGGAAGCTGCACAGCCTGCTTCCCAGCGCTCCTGCCTCGACGCGCTCGCGGTATCCGCAGCCCAGGTTGGATGCAGGAAGTGTCTGCCATAGGCTGACTCCATAATAGGACAGGCAGGCCCGGTTTTATGAGGTTGGATGCGGAGGGTGGAGGAGTGTGAGCGTGTGTCTATTTTTAGGCCAGCCTTCAAGACAGTTCCTTTGGCCCAGCCTGCGCCTGCCTGCCTCGCTCACACTCTCCTCTCTGTGTCTGCCACACTTCTGCTCTCCATTTCATCAACTGCAGATGTGGCACACAGCCGTCTCGGAAAAGTCATGAACTGTGTCGTCTGCGAGGCTTAACAGCCAACATCTGCTGCAGCGGGCTGAAGGGAAAGGCAGGGAAATCATTTTCGGGAATGCATTCAAGTGCCTCAACTTAGCCTCTTCTTTGGCCTGTGCAGACAATTATTTTACACTAATTGCATCAAGATAGCAGCTATAAAAACTAGATTTGAATCGCTCCCCCCTCACCCCTCTCGTGAAAGTTGCAGTTACAAGGGGTAGTCCTTTTTTCTTTTTATTGTGGTTTGTTTCTTGTTCTCAAAAGCTTATTACATTGGGTGCAAACAACAACAAAAATGCTATAAAAAGGCAAGAATCGTAATATGCTTAAGAGCTAAAAAAACCTATGGTGTTGGTTTAACCAATGAAAGTATTCCTGCAGGTATTGTTAAATTTATGTGCCATATGAAAAACATTAAGGGTGTTGTTTTTTCATGGAGGAAAATATTCATCGTTGAGCCATTTTGTAAATTATTTTAATGTTGCATTTCTGCTTAAACCTCATGATTTTGATATATAAACCAGTTTAATGTTTTCTGCACAGACCCTGGCTTTTCTTAAATTTTATATATTGGAGAGCCCGTGTTTGTATTGGACCTTCTGGTTTCTTTCATATTGAAACTACATCTTGCGTGGCCCAGTGCCATGTGGCGAAGGAAAAGTTTGACGAGCGTCAAACCTCGGGTGTTGACTTTTGAGTGCTAAAAACGAGGCAGGACGGTGTTAATAAATATATTAAAAAAATATATATTTTTTTGATTTTTTTTTTTTTAAGATTTTATTTATTTGACAGAGAGGAGAGAGATCACAAGTAGGCAGAGAGGCAGGAAGAGAGAGAGGGGGAAGCAGGCTCCCCACTGAGCAGAGAGCCCGACGAGGGGCTTGATCACAAGACCCTGAGATCATGACCTGAGCCAAAGGCAGAGGCTTTAACCCACTGAGCCACCCAGGTGCCCCTGGTTGTTTGTGTTTTAAACAGGAGTCATCTCAACTTTTCCTGCACTTGGAATAGAGGCAACATTGTGTTTACTGGCCAGGTCTTTTTTTTTTTTTTTTTTCCTTTTCCCCCAATGCTCTCAGAGTAAATTTTGGTTAATTACGCATTCCAGCATCTCTGGATTCTCTTGCAAGATTTGTTTCTGTGACATTTTGCGGTATCTGTTGTGCAGAGCAACGAGAGTGGCGTGCTTCTCTCCTCACATTTCAAGTCTCTAGACTTTGTTCTGAAGAACCAGATGGAAGTATGCAGATTGTTTTTATCTTTTGTCCTTCACACTGTAACCTGATCTCCAGCATATCTAGACATCTAGTAGAAAATTTACTATGTGAAAGCAAGGAAATAATTTAGGATATGGACCAGCCAGGGGAGAAGGGGCTCAAGATGCATGTTATCAAAGCAAATCTCTCCATCCAACCCTCAAACCCTTTTTTTTTCTTCACTGAAGAAATGGGTTTTTTTGATCAAGGGTATTTCCAAAGATGCCCAGATATTCTTCTTCCCTTTTAACCTGGGCTGAGCACTGTAAGTGGCCAGTTGGTTTGATAAAGGTACAAGTGAGAGTTGATTACTCAATAACTGAAAGCTTACAGGGAGAGTGAATTGGTAGAATCCTAGACTTGGCAGTGGGTTTTGCAGATTAGGGCCGGGCGATTTATGAAGACGAGATACTTCTGCAGTTCCGTATCAGGCTTATGACAGATCAAGGACGCAGACCCAACATTGACTTGATGACTGCAGGAAACAGTATAATTTCTAGGTTCACGTTATGTGTGGTTTTAGTGCCAAAATATCAGTAGCCTTTTTGTTAGGAATTTCATACCCCTTCAGCTTGTCAAGTTACAACGAGTAAGGATGGTTGTCTCTTTCCAAACTGTCTTATGGGTGGGATCAAATCACTAACTAGTACGAGGGTATGAGAATTCGTAACTGTCAGGGTAGCAGATATTTGCTATACTTGTAAGTATGTCAGTAAGTGTTTATATCTGTATTTCTGCACATTTTCGTAGTGTGTGCATTTTGGAGTGAGGTGATTTAAACACCAGTTATGGTGGCTGGGATGATAGACCTTGGGTCATTCCCATCAATACCCCTAGGTCTCTGCTCCCTCTGTTCTGAAATGGTGACAATAGCAGTAGCTGCCGCAGGATGGTGACAAGAAGTTCATGAGATTACGTACGCGAGACACTTTGCGTGGTGGCGGCACCACACAGTCTCCTCCTCCTTAGTGAAAGTTTGTTGTTTTAGCTGATTGTACATTGTGCTTGACATCAGAGGAAAACTATAGTAGTGATAAATACCGTATATGGCCTTGCGTTTCAACTTTCCTTTTTGCAGACTAGATTGGTTGCTGCCTCTTGCTCCCCCCTCACCCTCCTCCCTCCTTTATTGGTCTGGCACCTGCCGTCGCATTGCTCGTTTTACCTCTGGGTGTCATTATATATTGTTGACATGGTTGTCAAGAGGACCAATGCTATTTGCAAAATGTGTGCTTCCTCTGCTAGTTACCCTTCTTCTCTTCCTTGTCTACTGACATTTTCTTTCATGTTGTAGCTGGGAAAACTAAAGAGGCTCTTGTCAACTGGTGGAGATTCTTCACCAAACTTTCCTCTTGCATGTGAAAATTTTGCCTCAATATACCCGTGATCTCCATAGTCCACACCATTATAACCAACCTCTGACTTGAAGGAACTAATACCGGTGAGCGTATTTATTGCCTAAGATGGAAAATACGGATTAAATACTTACTGCTAGTGTGGAGAAGTATATTAATTCAGCAGGTGTTTCTTGAGAATGTCCTATGTGCTAGATGTACAGGATGCCCGAGATGGAGCCTGTGCCTGCCCTCAGGGAACTTGAAGTCTGACATAAATGTTGTATCTCCTTGAATTCCAGCTTTAGTTTTACCTTTGCTTTCTCTTAGGCTTTCGTCCTTGTTTCTTGCACCCACACCCATTGATTTTCTACTATTCATTTTAAAATTTATGCTAATGAAATAATGTGAAACAATCCCATTTATAGCTGCATCAAAAATTATTTAGGAATAAATTTAATAAAAGAAGTGTAATACTTGTACATTGAAGCTACAAAACATTTTTTTAAATATTTATTTGAGAACGAGAGAGAGAGCACACAGAGGGAGAGGGAATGGGAGAGGGAGAAGCAGACTCCCTCCTGAGCAGGGAGCCCGAGGTGGGACTCCGTCCCAGAACCACGGGATCATGACCTGAGCCTAAGGGAGACACTTAACTGACTGAGCCACCCAGGCACCCCGCCACAAAACATTCTTGAAAGAAATTCAAAACAACCTAAATAAATAGAAAGCTATCCTGTGTTCATAGACTGGAAGACTTCATATTGTTAGGATAACAGTGCTCCCCAAATTGGTTTGCAGATTCAAAGCAATTTTTATCAAAATTCCAAGTGCCTTTTTTGTTTTGCAGAAATTGACAATTTGTTCCTAAAAGTCCTATGGAAATGTAAATTATGTAGAATAGCTGAGACGGTTTTGAAAAAGAACAGAGTTCAAGGTCTCGCAATTCCTGAATTTCAAACCTACTGCAATAATCAAGAAATTGTGGGTCCAAGAATAAGGATAGACGTATAAATTGTTGGAATAGAATGGGAGTCCAGAAATAAGCATACACATTTATGGTAAATGATTTTCAACAAGGGTGCCAAGCCAATTCAATGGGGGAAAGAGTAGTCTTTTTAACAAATGGTACAGGGACAATAGCATATCCATGTGTAAAAGAATGAAGTTGGACCCCTGTTTCACAGCATATACATCAAAGACCTCAATATAAGAGCTAAACTTATAAAACTCTTAGAAGAAGTCTTTTAAGAGTAAATCTTCATGACCTTGAGTTGGGTGTTGATTTCTAAGATATGACACCAAAAGGAAAAACAACAAAAGAAGAAAATAGTAAATTGGACTCACGTTTAAAAAAACATTAAAAATTTATCTTTGGTATAAGCAAAAACTTTTGCACTTCAAATGATTCTATCAAGAAAGTGAAAAGACAAGGTACCTGGGTGGCTCGGTCGGTTAAGCGTCTGTCTTCGGCTCAGGTCATGAGATCAGGGTCTTGAGATCCATGCCCATGTCAGGCTTCCTGCTCAGCGGGGAGTCTGCTTCTTCCTCTTCCTCTGCCCCTCCTCCTGCTCATCCTCACTCTCTGTCTTTGTCTCTCAAATAAAAATAAAATCTTCAAAAAGAAAAGGAAGTGAAAAGACAGCCCACAGAATGGAATACTTACAAATCTTGTAAAGGTCTAGTATCCAGCACATATAAAGAACTCTTACAACTCAACAAAGAAGACCACCTAATTAAAAGATGGGCAATACATCTGTATAGACATTTTTCCAAAGAAGATACTCAAATGATCAATGAATACATGAAAAGATTGCCAATGTCATTTGTCATTAGGCAAAGAAAACCGAAATCTCAGTGAGCTATTACTTCACACCCACTGGGATGGTTATAATCAAAACCATGGACAATGGCAAGTATTGGTAAAAATATGGAGCTGTTGGAACCTTGTACGTTTTTGGTAGGAATGTAAAATGGAAATCAGTTTGGAAGTTCCCCAAAAAGTTAAACAAGAGTTAACCATCTGACCTAGCAATTCTACTCCTAGGTATGTACCCCCAGAGAAATGAAATCACACCTAGGTAAAAATGTATATTAATGTTAATAGACAAATTACTCAGCCAAAAAGTTGAGATAACTAAAACGTCCATGAGCCAGTGAATAGATAAACAAGACGTGCTATGGACACAGCATGGAATAGTATTTGGCCATAAAAAGGATTGAAGTACTGATAAATGCTGAGACCCAGAAGAAACTTGAAAACTTTATGCAAGTGGAAAGAAGCCTGACACATAAAGCCACATATTGTGTAATCCCTTTTATATGAAATGTCCACCTATAGTAAATCCAGAGAAACAGAAAGTGGACTAGTGGGTACTGGCAGCTGGGGAAATAGGGGACTGGGTTTCTCTTTGGGGTGGTAAGAATGTTCTAAACTTAGATCGTGGTGATGGTTTCACAACTCCGAATATACTAAAAACCATTCAGCTGTACAATTTAAAAGGGTGAATTTTATGATAGGTCAATTATATCTCCAAAAAAAAAAAAAAAAAGATCTCAATGTCTCTCTTTCTGAGTTTCCTTACTTATAAAGTGAGGCTCAGCTGACAGTTACTGAATGCTTTCTCTCGGCTAGTACAAGGGTGGGCAAATGTTTCTGTAAAGGGCCAGGTAGTAAATAGTTTAGGCTTTGCAGACTAGACAGTCTTCACCACTCTCAATTTTGCTATTGTGGTGTGAAAGTAGCCATAGATAATATGTAAATGCCCTGGTCTGGTGGTGCTCCAAAAAAACTTTATTTATGGACACTAAATTTCACTTTCATGTCACTTTCACGTGGCACTAAATATTATTATTTTTTGCCAGCCATGTTAGGATGAAAAAATTATTTCTAGCTTGCAGGCTATAAAAAGCAGATCGTTGGAGGGATCTGGCCATGGAGCTGCTCGTTGGCCAGCCCCTCTGCTGCTGCCATACTGAAAGCTTCAAGTAAGTTGTAACAGACTCGAGAGGGAGGTAGTTCACAGATGTCCCCATTGCACAGATGAGGTAGTTGAGAGTTTCAGAGGCTCAAGCAAGTCACATGGAGAGCGGTTGCCAGGGCTGGGCTTTGTACCCTTTTGGTTCTAGAACTCAGGCTCTTTGACTGCCATGTGCCATCTTCCTGCCTGAGCCTTCCAGGTCCATCGAGGCCCCCCCCAGACCCACCTAGCTGTGCCGTCACACTGTGCTGCTCGGACTTGGCCTCTGCTGCCCTCAGGTAGCTTGCGTCCCCATCATTCTAGAATGGCCACGTCCTTTGTTCGCTTCTGGTGCTCCTTTCCATATGGCTAAGCCAGTACCCACACTGGGCCCTGGAAAAAACAAATCCACCACCTTGCCTCCTTTTCAGACTTTCCTTGTGACTCACTTCTTCTGGGAAGGCAATGCCTCAGCCACCTTTTGACCCCGAATCCAGCTGGAACCGAGTCCGCCTCGCTGGCTGCTGTGCTGCTCTCCCCTTATCATCTGTCTTTCGGCAGGCTAGTTGGCCGTGCACCATTTACACTCCCTGCAGTGATGGCTTTTTAGAGCCTCTTTGTTTAATTTCGTGCCCAGAACTTGGATAGAACCTTCAGGGAAGTTAAAACCCCAGTGGCGCCCTCCATCTGGGGTCTCCCGCTCACTCAGGCTGTGCTGTGCTTGCCTCTCCTGCTCTGCATCTTGCGTCCTTGGATCCTTGCCAGACCGCCCCCTCCATGGCTCAGGTGGGCAAGGGGCAGGGGCCCCGAGGAGGTGAGTCCCTTGTAACTCTGCACGGCCGTCATCCTCGCTGTTCAGTGCATGTGCTGCGATCAGGAGCAATGGTACGTTGTACGTAGGACGTCTTCTTCATTCTGTCACTCCCCCAGACAAACCACCGTCACGGCAGGTTTGCATCGCGGCACATAATAAATGTGTTCAGTGGGACCTTCCCCCTAGGGTGGCAGAAAGCTTCATTGTGCCTCTGCTAGAATTCTCTTCACTTCTCAAACACCCGTGCTTTACGTTTAGGCATTTGCCCTTGGAAGCTATTTTTCCTATGCATCTCTAAATGGAGCAACAACCCCCCCCCCAATTAATTAATTGATGAAAGCAAGAAGAAAGAAAAGGAATAGTTTAGAAGTGCTTAAGTGATTAACGTAAGCTCCTTATTTATGACTCATAGTGTGGTTGAGAAAAGAGTCCTTCCGACTTCAGTACTATCTCCTTTCCAAGCAGTTTGGAGTGTGTTACATACTAAATTCCGAGTATATCCAAAGAAGCCTCTTCCAGTGGCCGACTATGGCGACCCGGTGTTGGAGTGAGGACACCGTCCGTCTCAGCAGTTGGGTAAGGGATGGTAAGAGTGGGTGACTTCTTCAGCTCCTGGGTTGCAAGTGAATTAGTCAGAGTCCACAGACTTTCCTTCTTTGGCCTAAAATATTTTAAAAATAATATTTGGAGGGATTGTTTGGTCACACGAAACGTAAGGGAATTGGTTGCAATGATTTAGAATTATTTCATGGAATCCGTTGAGAAAAGTGGGAACTGGAACTTTCCCGGAAACAAGGCAACTTCTCTCTCGATGTCGCTTTTCTTGTGTCTCATTGTGTCATGACTCTGAATTATTTTTCTCTCTCCCTGCGGGCTGCCTTGACAGTCTGCAAATGACCGCTTGTGACTACCCCCCCAAAGGTCGCTTTTGGTCCCTGGGACTTGGAGGATGAGGATTCTGTCTTATTTCTGCCTGTATACTTGGTGGTGGTGCGGGGAGCTCGGGTGTCACAGATCGCTAACAGGCAAGCCGAGGAGAGAGGGGAAGGGTGCGTACGGTGGGTATTACAAAGCTGCTGGGAACCCCTGGCATGCAGCTCTGAAGGGAGCAGACCCGGGTGGTAGAACCATCAGGAACTTGGGCAGTGCCCTGTCATTGCTCAGCCCTGTTGCTCACTGCGCACCGGCCTGCGCTCTTCTCTCCGCAGACTCGCTCTCTGCTCTCGGGCCACAACCTGCTGGCTCTGAGTTCTCAGTGGGCCGACTGTGTTCTTGTTTGGCGAAATTGCATCTTACCTGAGGGTTTGGTTCTGCGGTCGGCACATCAGGTAGAAATGACTTAGAGTTAAAATTTCCTTTGGAAGTCCTGGAAATCGCTGGCAAAATGAAGCAGGATGCTCACGGTGTGTGGGACGTGTGGGAACAGAGACCCGCTAAGGGAACAGCAGATGAGCAGCAGCTTTGCTTAGAATTTGCACTATTAGTAAAGATGCTTGCTTCCCCCCCCCCTCCCCCGCTTCTCCTCCAAGCCCCAGAAGTTGCCTTGGTATTAGTGAAGTGTGAAGACGGCGTGATTTTACCGTAGCTTGGTCCTAGCTCCTTGGAGAAGGATTTCAGACCTCTGATTGGCCCTGCTCCGGCCATGTGGTGTCCCCAGTCCGGTCGGCGGTGGGTCAGAGCTGTTGGCTACATTCAGGGAGTACGCCTAGTTCTCACGTACGGTCTCTGCTCCCTCTCCTCCAGCAGGAAAAAAAAAACAAATAATGAGAATGAGACAAAACTACGATCTAGAAAAGTGCCAGTTGGAATCTGGTCCCTGGCTCTGGTGAGACCTTGCACACACTCTGTTTTCCGGGGTCTGTGTCTATATCACTTGCGTGCCACTGTTCAGACCCAGCTCCCCTGACCCTATCCCAGACCTGCTGTACTGGATTCTCGAGAGATGAAGCCTAGAATCTGCATTTGTAATTAGGCAAGCCAGGTGACGGATCTTGTCCACATGACATGAGCACTACTGCCTTCAAGAGAACGCTATTGGGCTGATTCAGCTACCTTGACGGTGCAGCTTTCTAACTCTAGAGACAAATAACCATGTCCTTTTCCTTTAAAACACTTGGCCTTCCTGTGACACTGAGGCTTAGGGCTTTTTCTCTATTCCTTATGGGTTACAACCGCCTTCAATCTGTTTTGAACAAGGTGGGTTCTGAAAAAGGAATTTGGGATTTTGTTATTCTCATATTTGAGTCTGAGTGATCGCTTCTTACTAGCTGAAGACTATTCATCCAAAAAAAAACCAAACAAACCACTAAGCTTAAAGTTTGTCTGGAAGGTGTTTTGCATATCTTCGCAACCCATGCTATTGTCCCTTAAAAAATGTAAAAAAAAAAAACAAAACCCAAAAAACCAAAAAACATTCTGCTGAATTAAGGAGCTGGGAAAGGGTGGGCTCGAAAGTCCATATACAATCTAGAATTGACCTTTGAACAATGTGGGTTTGAACCGTACAATTCACTTATGTGGATTCTTTTTACGCTATAGTAAATTATTTTTCTCGCGATTTTCTTAATAATATTTTCTTTCCTCTAGCTTACTTGATTGTAAGAATACACTTTATAATACATATAACATACCAAAAATGGGTTAATCGGCTGTTTTTGTTATCAGTAAGGCTTCCTGTCAACAACAGCTTAGTAGGAGTCAGGTTTTGGGGGGAGTCAAAAGTTCTATGTGAATTGTAGACTGTGCAGGGGGTCAGCGGTGCCCCTCACCCCCCCCCCGCCTTGTTCAACAGTCAACTGTACATACCTTTAGAATACATCTTGCCTAATTAACAGTTGTGAAATACTGAAAGAGTGTTTTTATTTCATATTATGAAAATAAAAAATACTTCTATAGCAATTGGGTTCTCACTGACTGCTTTAAGAGTCTTTCTTAAAACTGGTGTGATAACCTTAACTAATGGTGGATTCAGTTAGTCTTTATTTCTGGTTATACAAGCAAAAGGTATTGCCAGGGTCCTGTACTTTGATTTGAATTATTTAGCTAGGACTCATTTTTGTTTTCTTTCAAGGATGAAGTGTGTATACCTCAGTACGTCCTATTCTTTTTCCCCAAGATTTATGCTTAAAAACACATCATGAAGCTATTGCTAGATTCTTGGTTCAAGTGGCCAGTGTAAACTTAGTTGTTGCTTAAGGCACTTTCTGTTCTCTCTCTCTGTGGAAGGGGAGGGCAGGGCAGGTGGGGAACTGGGAGAAGCAGCTTCCCTTTACTTTTCCTGCCAAATTCAGTATGAAAAAAGGTGCCCCACCCTCTTTTCATCTCACAGCGCAGTAAGGCATGGATTGGGAGGAGGTTTTGGCACCATTGAGAGTTTTAATAAGTAAGTTATTTTTATAGATGTAGTTTTAGATTTCCTACCTTAAGGAAACTCAGACTGATAACAAGTTAATTTTTTTATTTCTTTTTTTTTTTAAGTATTTATTTATTTTAGAGAGAGAATTGGGGGGTGGGGCAGAGGGAGAAGGAGAGAGAGAATCTCAAGCAGATTCTGCATTGGGCATGACGAGCCCAACTCGGGGCTTGATCCCAGGACTCTGAGATCATGACCTGAGCCGAAATCAAGAGTCAGCCACTACTGAGCCACCCAGGCACCTCCCAAATTAATTTTTTTAAAAAAGTTGTTCAGCTAGGACCTGTCTTGCCAACAGTTTTGGATAAAAAATGACTATAAGATGATAAGCATCCAGGAAGTGGATTTGATGGAGACACCCTTCCATTTTTTTTGGTGTTTGAGTGACTGCATTCATAGTTTCTTTACTGTACTGAGTGGGAGTGGGGAACAGGTTTTGCAGGACAGGGGAAAAGAAGGCTGGCTGTACATTCTGTGGAAACCTGTAGGACCTGGGACTTCATAAAAGTAAACAAATAAAAGGGAACTAGAATCGAGCACGTGGAAGTCACATAAATGACCGTCTCTTGCTCTGTCATATTCTGAAACACTGGAGGACACATAGGCCGTAGTTGGGGCTGTAATTTCACGTGTCCTACATTTCCGTAATAATAGAGTCTCGTAAAATAACGGGTCTAGAGGACACCATGGTTGAAAGATCTGTCCACTCACACATACACATTCCAGTCCAGCACTTTCCATGTGACTTTCACCTTGTTGGCCCGTCCCCAGCATCTTCGGCTTGAAGACTATTACCTTTACCTCCATCAGAACTGATCCACCCGTCCCCTTCTGAATGATCACACTAGAGATAATCGCATCATTAGGGAAATGCAAGAAAAAGGGATTGTCCCGAGAACATCGGTATTATTTATTCCCTCTTTCCTAGCAAGGCAGTGTCCCGTCCCCCCCCCCCCCCCCCGGCCCACCTTTCTTTTCTTTCTTCCTCCTCTTCCTCTCTCTCTTTCTCCTGCTTTGTTTTTGGCCTGGTTGTTCTTCAGGCAGACCTCCCTGTTTACTCCAGGGTGGACTGGAAATGTATTGCTCTGAGCCCCTTTCCTTTGGAAGGTTCCTGTTTCTTCCCTTAGAACAAGAGTACTTCCCCCTTGTAACTAGAGCCAGGCAGGTAGCTGAGTGGCTTCTTGCTGTGAGCGGCTGGCCAGGCAGCTGCCCGGACTGGTGGGTAAGCTGCAGGCCCTTCCCAGGTGACCTTGGGGAGCGACAGCTTTGTAAATCCCATCTCATCAGGGCCCAAGAATTGAATCCTAAGCCTCTACTTGAACTGCTATCTCTCATGCTTTGCCTGAGCATTGCACTGAGCTCTGGGCCCGGAAGAAATTATATTTATTTACGTCTGTCCCTCCTCCGAGGTGGAGATAGTGGAAATAAAGAACAAAGGTGTTATTCACTCCTGGACTCTGAGTTCAACATGAGGAAGTGAACAAGTTCTGGCTGTTGCTGTTTAAA
This sequence comes from Potos flavus, assembly GCA_028534135.1. Taxonomy (NCBI): domain Eukaryota; kingdom Metazoa; phylum Chordata; class Mammalia; order Carnivora; family Procyonidae; genus Potos; species Potos flavus. The sequence goes on along the minus strand of CM052898.1, from coordinate 32,769,289 downwards.
TTGGGCCGGAGAACATCTTGATTAAAAAGCCATCATCCATTTTCATTTCCACGCCGGGGCTCCGGTTCGGGGGCAGGATGACAAGATGAGTATAAGTGAGCTCAGCCCCTCTGCCCTCTCCCTTCCCTGAGGGTGGCGCTTTCGGGAGTTCCCGAGCCACCTCTGCATTCAGAGTGGGATCCCACGCCGGTGCTGGGTTCAAATGCTAATCCTGCTAACGGGCAGGGTAGCCCATTGTAGCTAAATGGCTTCATCTTAGCGTTCTGGTTGTAAAACTGGAGTAATGAACACATTTCCTTTGTTGGGCTGTCACGATAAATGAGAGAGTGCTTATAAAGGGCTTCGCACAATACGTGCGGCATGGTAAGTACCGATTTTCTGAGGAGTGACCTTGTAAAGAATGGCTTCTGGCCTTGCAGTGTCTCTCCACACAGGGAGTTTGCTGAAGTTTTCCAGAGGACAAAAGAGACATGGGTGAGACAGCGAAGTTTCCCCTCACGTGGTGGTCTCTCTGAAAACAGGAGTGTTTCTTCGGCTTAGCCCTGCCTCTGAGTTAAGCCCTTTGTACTTAGTGAGTGTTAAAGATCCTGAAGGTTGGAAGACTTGTGTAGAAAACAGCTTGTCAGGAGCACCCCTCTTCTTCCACACCTCACCCCCCACCTTCAAGCCACAATTTTGACTATATAAGTTCTGTCAACTTGCCCACTCTTATTTCTTTTGGGTACGCCTGTCATAAATACCATGTGTTTTGTACGCCCGCGCAACATAATCCTCTTTCTTTCAGACTCAGGTAGCCATCCCCTTTATAATTTTGTTTGTTCAACTTAAGTGCTGCTTCAAATTGGACTCTCTACGTAAATCAAGGTAAATGAGTTCGAGTCACGAACTTCAAATTAATTTGTGACCTCTGTTCCCTGACAGTATGGGAACGGGATGCCAGTGCCCCACACACTTTGATATCATGAATAATATTTGAGGACATTAGAAGGTCAAACATTATTTATTATTTCTGTGAGTTTGCTATGGCAATCATGGCTCTGTAGAAGTCAATCAAATCTCTTGATAATTCTGTTTAGGCGGTATATAATTAGGTGTTTAAAATTAGTTAAGTGTCTGTTTTGCTATGCATTTCACATTCTCTTTGGGAAAGCATGTTTACCAGATGACTTTGGGGACATCTTTTACTTCAGCTTTTTCTTTTCCCCAGAGCTGAGAATTTGAAAGTTAGGGAATTCTTTCTTGTATTACCTGTTTGTCAGCAATTTACTGGAGTTGTTTTTATTTAACACTGAACGGAGTGCCGGGAGGTGTAAGCACAAACATGTTTTTATAAAGAGAACAAAAAAGAAACCACAATAGTGCCTGCATTGTTGGGGATCTGCATTTTTAGATGTGTGAGTCTTTAAGAAAAAAAATCGATGCACAGAGTCCTTTGCCTTTTTTCTTTTCCCTGGCATCTCAGTGTCTGGAAAGCACCGTGGTCTTTCTCTTTGAGTGACCTCAACTTTGTAATCATTATGGCAGACTTGCCTTGGGTAAATTAAGAAAAAGATAGTGAGCAAATAAATACGGCAAGCTATCACTTAAAAGGAAACAAATTTATTTGAAATCAAAATGTAGACAGCACAGGATGAACTGTATGAATGTCAGGATCGTTTTGGAGCCCTACACAACAGGTTTCCTCTTGGCGTGCCATTTTGGATCCTTTGTTAAAGAATGACCTAACACAACACAAACATTTTTTTTTTCCCTGTTTGTTTTCCAACCCTCCCCCACCCTGTTGCACAGATTGTCCTCTTGTGAAAACAAAACAAAAAAAATATTTAATTATACTGCGGTAAGGCTTTTTTTTTTTTTTTTTTTTTGCCTCGAAGAAGAGCGCAGTGACCTGGATTCTGGTAACCATCTACCACTTCCATATTAGTCATGGATGGCAGTTGACGGGTTTGGACTTGAAACCATGTATGTATAGAGCTTGGGTTATTATGTTTTGTTTATAGCTTGAGGCATAATCTGTGGTTCTCTTGCTCGCTCACTCTCTATACACACACACACACACACACACACACACACACGCACGCACGTATATGATCATCTAGTGGAAATCTACGCCTCGAATCAGAAGGTTTCATTGGTCAAGTACTTGAGGAGGGTCACCCAGCTTGGGAGCAGGTCTTCCAAATGGTATTCTTTCCAGTCTGCCGGGTGAGAGTGAGCTTCTGGAAGGCAGGAACTGTGTCTTAATTTTGAATTAGTCGGTCTTCTAGTGATACTTTTTTTTTTAAATTTTATTTTTTATTTGAAAGAGAGAAAGAGATCACAAGTAGGCAGAGACGCAGGCAGAGAGAGAGGGGGAAGCAGGCTCCCTGCTGAGCAGAGAGCCCGATGCGGGGCTCGATCCCAGGACCCTGAGATCATGACCTGAGCCGAAGGCAGAGGCTTTAACCCACTGAGCCACCCAGGCGCCTTCTAGTGATACTTGGGAGAATCATCAGCCATTGTTAATTTAGTAAATGGCTGCTGGCGTCCGATGGTTCTCAGTGACCTGTTACTGTTCTCTTGGCAGCTCTGGTGTGAAACTGGGGTTGTCCCCTGTATAAGTGTGCCTGGCTCAGGGGATGAGGAGGGGCTGGAGGTCTGCTTTGCTTTCCTGGGCAGGCCCTGCCCCCTGTCTGCAGCAGCCTAGAAAAGGAGGAGCCTTTACAGAATGTTTGCATATAGTGCCTTCTGCCCACAGAGCCCAGCAGGGTGACCTCCCCCAGAAGGGGAGCTCACCCAGTTCACGCAGGTGCGGGAGTGGGGATGGTTGGGAGGGCATGGAAGGGGATGTGGTACAATACCACGATGCCATATTCAGGGCTTTTTAATAAATATTAATGAAAATGTAAGACCTTAAAATGATTCATTTGCTTCTTGGAGCCCCATTTCTTCTTCGGGTGGAATTCTCTTACTGCATTAATATTTCTTCCCAATGTTTATTCCTAATAGGCTTCTATAGGATAGGTTGTTTATATTTAGAAGGTTACTGGCCGCATATTTCAGCAGGAGTCATTTGTATCTGTTGACCTAGTTTTTAAGATCTCCCTGGCTGAGAATGTCCACGTTGTCAGCTGAGGGAAGATTTGGGCCTGAACTCTGGATTCTAACTTCATGTATGCATGTGTGGGATCTGGACGTGACCCCAGCAAGAAGGGGCCGGTCCTGTGGTTCTGCGATCTTCATGCATCCCTGCCCGCCTAACTTGGGCCACGTTGTGTTGACTGACATTCTCTCCTTTTTTTAAACTAATAAGTTCTTTCTATTACCTGATTTTTAAAAAAAGGTAAATCGTTTTCCATCAAAAAGAAACTACATTTATTATTGCAATGAACAGTCACTTGCCATAAGTAGCAGGGGACAATGAAAATAAGTACAAGGCCCTCAGTAAGATTATGGAAGGGGAGGACCAAAAAGAGGAAAGATGATGGGGTCTTCCTCATCCTCCGTCTGTTTCATAACCTTGTCCCTCGTGTGAGACTTTTGTCTACGGTCTCTGCCAGGGCTCTCGTAAGTGGGTGTGTATGAGAAGCATTTGAGAGGTTTTTTTTTTTTTAAGATTTATTTATTTATTTGACACAGAGACAGCAAGAGAGAGCGCAAGTAGGGGGAGGGGCAGAGGGAGAAGCAGACTCCCCACTGAGCATGGAGCCCCATGCAGGGCTTGATCCCAGGACCCCGGGATCATGACCTGATCCGAAGGCAGATGCTTAAGGACTGAGCCACCCAGGCGCCCCTTCATTTGAGAGTTTTAAAATCATGTGGCTTCCCAGAGCCACAGATCCATTTGATTTAGAATGAGGACTTGAGAGAAGTATTTTTTTTTCTTTTTAAAGTTCCCTCAGTGATTGAACAGTTTGTTTTTATCTGACATCAGTGAAAATTAGGCATTTTCTTAAAATAGGTTACCACTGTTTTGTAGCGGCCCGTGCTCTCTGTTGCTCTCTCTAGCCATGGAAGGATCAGCGTTTCATTCAACATTGATGTTTCCTTTTATTCCTAAAGCTAATTTTTTTTCCGCCCCGGTTTTGGCGAAATTATCTATCACTTGTGATAATTCATTTTAAAAATTCCTGAGCTGTGTGGCGCACTTTCATGAAAATTCATTTAGATAAAATTAGATATTATTGTTTAATGAGGTGGCATTTCAATTTAGACCTTGCATCAGGCATATACCAAGAGTTTTTTATGGAAGAGTTAGGTTCATTTGAGTAATAAAGGCTGAATCATGGGGGCTTTAATTCTTAATCGCTGTGAGGATTGTTATCCGTGGGATGTGAGCTGTCTTAGTGGTATTCAATCAAGTGTCCACTTAGCCATGACTGGAAGTAATTGCTCCCAAGTGGGCCGCACGGTGACCTGTTAATACTCGCTTTGACCCTGTGACCTTGTCTGCCCCATTGTTTAGGATTTTATAGCAGGCGAGTCTGCATTTCTGTGGGGTCAAGTAGATATCTTGAGGTCAAACATTTTCTGATTACCGCCTCGTCCACACTGTAAGTCGGCCAGAAGCTGTTGCATTGCTAATAGTCGTTGCTTTGTAGTAGAACACGAACAGTTTGAAAATTGTCTTCCCAGCCTGCATGTAAACAGTTTAATATTTTACGGAAAGAAGTTCATCTTGTAAATTAGGTATGAATAATACATTTGTAATTACTCCTTGTGTCTTTAAACACTTGTGTCTTAATTGGCTTGCTTTTTTTTAAAAAAAAAAATGTATTTGCATTTGCCAGCAAGTTAAAATTAACTCCTGTGGAAACCCAGCAAAGTCAGGACAGAGCACGCCAGGCTTCTGGTCCTGCTGAGACCTACGGCTAGATGCGGCTTTTAACGCACCCTGGAGGTGCGCGCCTTCTCTCCCTTAAGTGTTTGTTTCTGGTTGGACACTGAGTTGCGATTGTTTCCAGTTTTCGTTTTTTTTTGTTATTTCACGTCACAGTGTTGCTATTGGTGGATCGGTAACTTACTAGCTTTTTCCCCAGGAGTTACATGGTCTCCTGCCTTCCCATCTTTGAGGAGTTAAGTAACCCAGGGTGGCTGAAGCTTCCTGGGTGCCCCGTGCGGCTCTGTTCTCTCCCGAGTTCGCAGAGTCATTGAATGAGGGTGAAGGGAGGAGATCTGGAAGGATAATCCAGTCTAGTTTGGTTTCACAATGCTGTCATGTCTGAGTATCTATAGCCGCCATCGGCCTGTGTCCCGCCTTGTCCCTTTATCTCACTCTAGAACCGGCCAGACCATTGATTTTCCACAAGTGCTTATGTGGGAAAGTACAACTGGACAAAACACAAACAAAGGAAGATACACAGAAAAGTTGACAAATAGTGAATTTCGAATGGCATCTAAAGTCGCTCTGGGTGTCACCCCCAAATAAAGTACTGCTAAGAAGAAAAATTCAGTGACCCTTCTTACTGTTTGGAATACTACTCAATATATTGCTGTCTTGGCTGCTTGTAATTAAGGTTAAAATACTTATGTAGAGTTTGGCTTAAGAGAGAAAGCTATAATGGCTAAAAGTTAAGGGCTCTCATTTATCCTATAGATAGAAAAGTTGTTTCTCTTGAGTTGTAGTTATCTGTGCTATTGTGTTTGAACTTTAGTTTTGGGGCTTTTTTTTTTCTTTCTGAATTAAGGGTAGTATCCTTAAACACCAGACAGATAGGATGAATCATTTGTCACAAAATTTGTACCCTCTTTTTATTATTTTTAATATTATTAGCAGGGCTCGAACTCATGACCCTGAAATTAAGACCTGAGCTGAGATTAAGAGTTGTCCACTTAGCCAGCCGAGCTATCCATATGCCCCCCAATTTGTACCCTCCTTGGCATACTATGAAAAAATTCATTTTCCTTCTGTGGAAAGGGTTCGTGAAATCCTAATGATAGTGTACATGCGTGAACCTGCGTAATTGTTCAGAGAGGCAGTTCCCAAACTGTGTGCCGAGGTACCCTGGGCTGCAAACTCACAGAGGCTGCTGGAGGGAAATATAGTGGTAGGTGGCATCTGTCGGGCCCTGTGCAAACTACTAGGTTATTCACAGTTTTATTAATAGATTGTGTTATGTTCTTAATGATAGTGTCCTGTTCTTGCATAGCTGGTTTTGAGCAATCGCCACGATGAAAAGCCCACGTTCCATTTGAAAAAGCAACCTGGAAGAGAAAGTGAGGGTGGCAGTGTCCAATCTAATTTCAGTTTTTTTTGAGCTATGCCGTATGCAACAGGCTCAGATGTCCTATTAGTAAGGCTTCTGTTAAGAATGAAATAAAGGCATTTTTCCTTTACATTTATTTTTTTTCCCAAGTAAATACTGAGTTGTTAGGGCTGATAAAAGTTGTTTGGAGCTAACTTCTTAATAGATAAAATTGTTGGGTGTCTCTTTGGCTTGGGGAGGGTGAGGGGTGAGTGGGGGAGGGGTGCCATGGGAAATACTGCTATAAACAGAGTTTGTAAACTTCTGGCATGTTTGCCAGAAATATATCTGTATTAAAAAAGAAAAGGTGGTCATAGTAGGCAATGTAGAAAATGTGAAAAAGCTAAATGGAGCAAAGACACACTGCCCTCGATGTTGCTCCCCAGACTTACACACTTGTAATATCTTGGTGAAATAAAATTGTTTTGGCTTGCAGATAGCAGTAACCAGAATGAACCAGTTTAAGGAAAAAAAAAGAGCATTTGTCTTAAGAATAAAGGCGTGTCTCATGGAACCCGAATGCAGAAAAGAATGAGAACCAACATCTGGAACATTTGTCCAGTGTAATTCCTCTGGTCTTCTTTTTTCCTTTCTGTAAAAATTATATTTTTAAATGAAATCATTTTGGGGGGAAAGAGCATCCAGTTTGGAATATTCTTGTGAGTTCCTCTCCCACATCTACTCAATTTGCAGTTCCCAAACTTGAGCTTTTCTTGGTCTTTCTTCCCCGTTCTGCACACTCTTTGAGCCATGTGTTGCCGTAGTAGAAATACCTATAGTCCGTGTTCTCTGTCCCCTTGACCGTCAGCTGGCTCTCGTCTCTATCAGTCAGGCAGAGGATGAAGGATGCTGGCCGTCCTCCTTGGTGCAGCTCTTCTTTCCCCGGAAGTGACTACAGGGAGAAAGGGGGCACGTGGTCAGCACTGGAATCATGCCGCTCAGGACAAGATGGCATGCTTGGTGTGGCATGGCACCCATTCTGAACTCACTGCTTCCATTATAATCTGGCCCCCTGCCTCCCTCCTTCCTCCCCAACCTCCTCCTCTTCAACAACAGAAATTTATTATCTTACGGTCCGGGAGGCCAAAGTCTCGGAGGCCAGAAGTCCCAGATCAAGGTGCTGGCAGGGTTATTGTTCCTTCTGAGGCCGTGAGGGAGAATCTGTTTGATGCCTCCTCCTGTAGCTTCCGATGGTTTGCTGGCAGCCGTTGGCATTCCTTGGCTTATAGAAGCATCACCCTGATCCTTGCCTTTATCTCCACATGGTGTTTTCCCTGTGCGCTTGCCTGTGTCCAAATTCCCCCTTTTCATAAGGATGCCAGCCCTGTTGGATTAGGGGCCCTCCCTTCTCCAGTATGACCTCATCTTTCCTAGTTGTATTTGCAGTGAGTGACCCTATTTCCAAGTCAGGTTCCATTGTGACCCACCTTCTCTTTCAACTTTCAGCTCATGTAGTTGGATTTAGGAAAATTATATGTGCAAATGCTAGGACTCCTCAGAAGAACATGCAGCAGAATGCAAAACCCGTGCGGATTTGAAAGGAACACCGTGGGGGAAGAGATGGCCAGAATCTCTGTGCGCTTACCGTAGGCCCATTGCTCCTTGTGACCGCCACATCTTCCCTTTGTGCAAATGTCACTCACTGATCTATACAGTAGAGGGGCGCAGGTCACACATCCTATTTCTTTCTTCCCATGTGACTTCAGTGCCGGCGTTTTGATGACTGTATGCCAGTCCGTGGGATGCTGGACCAAAAGATCCCGGGTTGTGGCAGCAGTCTCAAAGCTCCTGAGTGGCACCTGCGACGTTTGAGGTATTTTTTTTTTTTTCAACGTTTGAGGTATTTTATATAAATTGCAGTGCACCCTCGCTTCCAGTCTGGGCAGCGGACGGTGCCTTTTCCATGTTGGGGACAGGGACGCCAAGGATCAGGAAAGTCCATTCTCTTGCTCAGGGTCACAGAGCTAATTCAGGATTGAGACTCAAGGCACTCTGAATCCAGAGCCTGTTTTCTTTCTGTCTCTGTCTTATTAAGTACCCCAATTTCCTAGCCTCTCTTGGAAAACATCATCACAGGAAAAGCAGTCTGGTGGTATTTCCTGTCTTTTGGGTCTGTCTGTCTCTCTTTAAACAGAGTAGAGTTTACCCTGAGAAATATGACTATTATGAGAAAAGAAGTTTCTCTGGATTGGATGTGCCAACATGGACAGACGAGCCTCGGGGACCCTTGCCTCTGTCATTGGACAGCTGCCTGCGGGGAGCTGGGTGTTTGTGCTGCCCGTGTCTCTCAGAATTGTTGCCAGGCCCAAGGGTTTGCTTGCAATTGCTGGTGCGTGGTGTTTGGGATGTTTGTGGGTGGCTGTTTTTTATTTTGGTTTCGTTATCTGCCCTTTGTCGTAGTAACTCTGGCATCATTTCTTGCTGCTCAGATGTTCTGTGGCTTTCAAGCGAAGAGACTTGAAAATGTACCAAGTCAGAGGGCTTTATAAAAAGTGGCGTCTTGGAGCCAAGGCTGAGCTTTTTGGGACCACCAGTCACATGTTACAGTGTCCCATGGGTCTTTGTGTGCACAGCCCCCCTGCCTGGAAGGGGGATACAAACGTGGGAGTCGCCAGGAGCAAGAGGGGGAAGTAAAGTGCGTCGGTTGGGGTGCTCAGCCTTGGCCCCATTGTTGCCGTGGGAGAAATATTAGCTGCATGTGGCCAGATCTCTCCTTGTATCTTCCAAAGAAATGAACTTAAATAAAAACTTAAATAAAAAATGTTTAGTTTTGATTATTTAAATGTTGAAAACTAAACAAAAATGAAGTCTATCTAGTCTGTCCAAAGCAAAACATGTTTTTGGACCCCCTTGGGCTCCCAGGTCATTGATCAGCAGTTTTACGCCTCTAACAGAACCCCTGGCCCCGACCACCTTCTTCTCATTTCAGATGACAGTTTCAGGGACGTACCCTGTCTGTCCCCTTTGGTGTAAATTAGGGGTCTTGCTCTGCTGCTGTCCTGCCACAGTCCCGACCTAGCATTTATTTTCCTGCATTTTAAGGGTACCTGTACTTCCCTGTCTCATCCGCTCGACTGGGCCTCTAACCCCTTCTGTCTACCCTGTTGGCAAGCAGTGCATACACACGGAGTGATTGCCGATGGGGGACCTTGGTGCAAGTCGGGGAAGGGGGTGGTGGGGGTGGGAGATGGTCCTCACTTCTCACCTGGCATGTTTTTCTCCCTCTTCTCATTTGCATGCGTTCTGCTTGGGTGTGGGTGGCAGAGTCAGGTCATCTCTTTGCTCTCAGATGGCAACTGTCATTGTTGATTAGGCCTCGTGACTTTACCTGAGTTGCTTTAGAGAAAAAAATCATAAATGTCATAGAAATTTCAATTGACTTGTCAATGCCAACCTGTTTTGGTTCCTAGAGGCTAAGTGGGGACACAAGACCCACAGGTTTCTGGTACACACTGTTCTCAGCGTTTTGGGGATGCCTGACTTACTCATTCCTTTCTAGAACATTTTAGATTCGAAGCCATTTTCTTGAGGGCAGTCACACACTGACATTTTTAGGCCAACTGGAATAGCATTTTGTTGGCTGTTGGGGGAAATGTGGGGGAAAGGCCGCCTTCTATCTTTGTAAAGATGTCCTCAAATCTAACCCGAGTGACAGACGGGGACTCTTTCTAATGAGCCGCCAAGAGGTTTGTTTCTGATATAATCCCGCAAGGATTCCTGTGGAGTTACATAAGATGGGCTTTCCCTCCTATTTGGAATGAGAACATTTAAAGGGGTCAGCCAGTTTCATGCTGGGAAGTCACTCTGCACATATGCTAAGAAAATGGATATATGTTTTTGAAAAATGTGAGCTCTTTTCCATCATTGAAAAGGAATGTAAAATGATCTATTTTTCAAAAAGGTGTAGAAATTGATGAGGCAAACAGAAGTCTATGAGTGGTTCACTTCTGGGTTAGCAGAGAACATGTTCTGTGTTTCAGACACTCGTAATAAGATGAAGAAATGTCCCAAGATAATTGCGGGGATGTATGAAGTTAATAGGGAATAGTGTGTGGGGATGCATCAGCGTGTATGTATTTTCTCTCCTCCTTTCTTCCTGGCTGTGTGTGTGCGTGCGTGTTATTTTTGCTTTGTTTTTTGCTTTTTCTTTTCTTTTTTTTTTTTTTAAAGATTTTATTTCTTTATTTGACACAGAGATCACAAGTAGGCAGAGGGCAGGCAGAGAGAGAGGGGGAAGCAGGCTCCCTGCTGAGCAGAGAGCCCGATGCGGGGCTCGATCCCAGGACCCTGAGATCATGACCTGAGCCAAAGGCAGAGCCTTAACCCACTGAGCCACCCAGGCGCCCCTGTTTTTTGCTTTTTCTGTATTTGGTATATTTGTTTATTTGGTACGTTTGTTCACATTAATGTTAAGTCGAAAGATTGTGTGGTCACCTGCCTGGCTCTTAGTTAAAAAACCGTACCCTAGGAATGTTTGGACATGTGTTTGTTGCATTTAACACAGGCTCCTTTGAGAAAGATACTGTCTTTTGCAGGGCCTGGCCACTGCATTTAGGGGAAAGTGCTTGGGCCGCTGGAGAGAACAAAGCATTTGTCGATATCCTGGTGGGGCCGGTCAGCACCTTACAGAGATTCAGCCGCAGGTGCACATTTCATCATGCAAAGCACCATTCCACGGTATCGCTCTCGGTTTTACAAGTTGGGGTAGACTTGGGCTTTCGACTCATTTCTTTGAGGCATCTCAAAGGTTAGTATTCTAAGCCAAAGAGTCGAATTAAATTTACCCAAATTCAGTAAGTATAAGGATCTGTTGCATGAAGCCAGAGGAACTATGGGAATGTGTTGATGGATAACCCAGGACAGAGGGGTGAATGAGGAGAGACAGGGTCCTGTAAAAAGGCCCATGACTTTTCAAGAGAATTCTGACTTTAGTTATCAGAAAGTTAGGAGGTTCTGGGCCTTGGTGTCAGACATAGGAGATTTATAGTGCTAGGGGCATTTGATCTGCATAGAGAAAGACCTGGAATATGACATCCAACCTACAAGGCTTTTTGTAATGCTGTTCTATAGAAGCAACTTTTACCTCTCTGTCTCCCCAGCCTCTGCACAGCTCGCACGCTTCTCTTCCCTTGCTCTATTGTCCCCTCTTCTATGGCTACTTTCTTATGCACAGATCCCCACCCATTCTTTCTCTCCATTGTTTCCCCCATGCTTTGCATGGAGCCCAGCATTTAATAGGAGCTCAATAAATGGTGATGTAATTCACTGTCAGGTCACAGAGGGAAGGAGGGTGTATTAGCTAAGGTCACAGCAGCTTCTGTAACAAATAAACCAGCACATAGTTAAGGATTCAAGCTCAACAGATGTTTTTCTGCTGATTGCCGGGGCCTCTTTTCCCAGCATTGACTCAGGGGCCCTGCCTCCTTCCATCTTAGGGCTCTGCCGTCTTCTGCATTGGACTTAAAATTTCGAAAGCTTGAAAAAAGAGCAGCGAGGATCACATAGGTGAAATTTTTACAGGTTAGCCCTGGACGTAATGCATATCACTTCCATAGATACGCCACTTAGGAGAACAGTATTCGGCAAAGAGAGAGAAAAGAGCCCAAGAGTCATTTAAGACTTTCTGTTCTCTTGTGCGACTAGACTACAATACCAGGAGGGCAGAGATAGTGTTTTCTGCGTTTTCTTATCTTTTATGTTGTTTTAAGCAAGTAACAAGAGTGGGAAGATTTTTGGTTGACTGACCTTGAGCTTGAGTTTTCCCATCTGTAGAAGAATTCTGTTTGCCTAACAAGGGTAGAAATTTGGAGTCAGGGAATCTTATTGCTGCCCATGAACTGATGAGATCATCTGGTCCAGCTGGCTGTATTAAGTTTCTTAGAGTCCTTTGAGAGATGCATATACTTAGATAAAATGCAAAAAGAAAAAAGAAAAAAAAAAGGAAAAAGAAAAGAAAAACCACTATAAATTCTCTAGCATATTTTTCTCTCATTTCCCCAAGTTGGTCTCCATTAGGAGAATAGATTGAGAGTTTTTCACCGGGGAGGGTTTATGATTCTACTCTGAGTGTGCCATTTCTTAAATAGCTAGCTACTGAGTGGGTTTGAAATGTGGAGGTCCCATCTGGTGCATGTACTGGGTTTCTAGGGGACAGCCAGTGCTGTCCTCTGTGTAGCAGAGGACCACCGTGTAGGTAAGATGAAATAGTCACTCCGTGCTGGTAATAGTGGCTCCAAACACTACCCAGGAATTCCTTCTTTGCGGTAGTCCACCGAGGTGGTTTTCCCATTTTACAGTTGAGGAAACTGAGGCCTCCAGAGGTTAAGTAGCTTGTTGAAGATAATGTGTCTGACTAAGTGGAGGAGCTGGAATTTGAAGCAGGCAGCCTAGGGCAAGTACTCTGTGCAAGAGAATGTCTTGTTTTCTCTCTGATAGGAGCAACTTTAGACTGGAGGGAAAGGCAAAGCGATACCATCAATTTGCGCGGAGCGCCGGCCGTTGTCTGGGAATGATTGGACGAAAAATCACGGTTTGATTGGGCAAGTTGTTCCAGTGGCAGTAAAATAAACACCATTTCCCTGACAATTACTGTAATAGACATTTCCCTGACAGGTAATAAAGTAGTATAGATACTCCTTGATAATATAATCCCTGTTGCCAGTTTGGCTGCTAAACCCAAGAAACCCCTGGGCAGTGGTAGACAAATGCGTTCTCGCATTGTTGCTTATTTAACTCCTGTCACACATGACTAGACAGCGTTTTCATCATTGAAAGTGTTTGCTTATTGCCCTCTCTTTGACGCCCCGAGTCTCTATGGGCTTGGGCTTGCAGATGTGTTGTGATTGTCATCTGTATTTTGCAGTGCCATGTTGTGTGTGTGTGTGTGTGTGTGTGTGTGTGTGTGCTTTGCTATACCACCTTCAGGGTAGGCTAATATTTTTAGCCAAAGTAAAACAGTATTTTAATTCTCCTTTCTGACTTCTTAAAGCTCTGTATTAAAAAATGGGTTATTTTCTCAGCACTGACTAGCATTGCTGACCTCATTTCCAGATTGGGACACCATGCTTTTTCTCATACCAATAATGCAGCTATTTGAAATCCACAGAGGGTGAAACGGAGAGCACACAGTCGCCTCTGACTGGTGAGCCACACTTGGCTCTGGGTAGGTACTTCGCAAATGCTTGTTAAGACACTAAAAGAATGCATGAACAGATAAACGCATCTTATTCTGGTGAATTGCTTTCATTTTTCTAGAAAGTAACTAAGATAATAGATTTGAGGTAGGGTCCCTGGGTGGCTCCGGACGGTGAAGCTTCTGACTCTTGGTTTCAACTCAGGTCCTGATCTCAGGATTATGAGATTGAGCCCCACGTTGGGCTCCATGCTAAGTGTGGAGCCTGCTTAAGATTGTCTCTCTGCCTCTCCTTCTGCCCCCACCTTGCTCACACAAGTGCTCCATCTCTCTCTCTCTCTTTAAAATATATATGTGTGTATATATATATATATATATTTTTAATATATATGACATATATATTATATATTTCAAGAGTGGGATTAGGATGCAAAGTATGAGCTCATTTTGATTTCGATGTAATTTCTAACTCGTACACAAGTTGCAAGAACTATACAAGGAATTTCCATATACCCTTTGGTTAGATTTGCTGGTTTATATTCGGGTCCATTTGTTTATTCTCTTCCTACCCCTCTCCTTTTCCTCGTCTCAGATGGGTTCCCTCTCACACGTGCACACAATTTGTATGTTTGCACCTCCTTTTCCCGAATTGGGTACGAGCAAGTTTGAAACCTCAGTGAGTGTTAACTTCTACGAGGCTGTTCTCTTAGGCGACCGCAGTGCACCTATCACATCAGGAGGGTGGACGTTGACACAAGGCTGTCCTCTCCTTTTGTGAGTGTGGTGGTCAGGTTTTCTCTAGCCATTGTTTTACCTGCTCTGGGATCTCCGTTGAGCTTAGTTGTTCTGTCTGTGTTATAAGTTTGTATTTAGTGAACATTTGACTAAATAAAATCTCTGATGGCATTTCCAATGAACGGCACTGGCCAGCCCTCTAATCCATCCTCCCGGCCGCAGACAAAATAGTTACTAAGCATGGGAGACAGGGGGTGTCCTGCCCCCTTGTTCCTTCTTGAAAAGACAAGGATTGTTTTTAGTGGTGGTGGTGGTTATAGTGGTTTTTCTGGCAATTTTCCTTAGCAATCAATCCCGGGGTCTCACTCCCCTAGCAGCAGAAATATTTTCCTTATATTGACTCAGCGGAGGTGAACGAGGTGGCACGTAGAGGAAGTGCCCAATGGGTGTTCCGGGTCTCCTGCCCGAGTGACCGATTTTCCCCCTGTGGCCTCTCCGTGCAGAAGTCGCGTTTTTCTGCCACAGTCCTCTCCTTCCTCCTCCCTACACTTCTTTAATTTCACAGTGGGAATTTGCAGTGATATTGGGTTGGCTCTGGCTAAGGCATTTTGATGACCCCTGTCTCGGATCATTATAGTAACTAATAAAAGTTTGAAAGTGACTGTCACTCTGCAAGCATGATTCCAGTGACTTGTGGCGAGCTCAGCTGTATAAATATATGGGGTTTTTTGTTTTTTGTTTTAAATTTTTTTTTTTTTTTTTTTGCCGTGTGAATTTTGATCAAAAGGAAATGTGTATACCATTTAGTCAAATGTTTCTTTTGAATTTAATCACGTCTGAGTGTAAAACAATAAGCAGAAATAAAATGGCATTGGAAATGGGAGCTTAAGGTCTGAAAAGACTGGGCGTGTTGGGCTGCGTGGAAGCCTTCCAGACCACACGCTGCGGGGCATTCCGGGGGGATGCAGAAGTTTGGGGAATAGGGGGCAGGGGCACTGAGGTCGTGGCCACGTATCCGACCAAAACGCAGGGTCCCAGGCCTGACGTTACAAGAGGGAGTAGAGTTGCCAGCTTGTACCGAGGGTGATGATGCTCTGTCCTCAGATTCCCAAACTGAGCTTTTGGAGTTAAAACTTCAGTGTATTTAGCATGATTATCTTTAGCCTGTTGAATTAAAATTTTGATTTCTGGAAAAAAAATAGTAATTTTTACATTTTCTTTTGATGTCGCCTGCTGTGGATCTAATTAATTTTTATTCGATTACAGTTTTGCATGGTTGAACCGTGTTTTTCTTGTCTTAGGGCTGGGTGTCTTGTTAGCGAGTGGAATGGAGCCTTGAAGGAAGGGTGAGAGGGCCGCCCGTATTCGCCCCTTACTGGGAGCAGAGTGAGGGAAGTGAATTCAGGGACCGAGGAAGGTTGTCTAAGCCAGAGGGGAGGTGCTGGTGGCCACGATCAGGAAGTTGGTATCGAAGGTAGGGAGCCGTGGTTAGAGTTTAGACCTATTCCGAAGGCAGGTTCCACAGGCTTTCCTAACAGAATCGATGCAGGACTTGAGAGAAAGATAGGAGACGGGACTGACTTAGAGATCATTGGCCTGAGCGTGATTAGAAGGGTTACAGCTGGCATCAGTTGTGACGGGGAAGGATCAAGATGTGTGTGAAGCCTGTTTCCGGGAAGGTCACGTTCTGGGCGTGTTGCCTCTGGGGTATCTAGACATCCCAGAGGACACGTCACAGAGGCTGGTAGCTAACCAGGACTGGAGTTGAGGGAAAAATGTGAGCTGGGCTGGGAGCCTGGGGAAGCTGCAAATGCCTGGTAACTTCTGCCCATGTGGATTATTTTCACATCCCCCTAAAACTCACTTACTGGTTATTCAGGGATCCTCCTTTCCACTGCTAATCCCATGGGACCCCTGCTCGGGAGATGGTCAGTTGAGCTCTCCAAGGCAGTGCTTTCCTGCTGTTAGGTGTTAGCTCTCGGGCTTTGCGGGGTCGGGGTGCTGGTTGCACGCACTCAGAGGGAGCCGTCAGAGTCCAAGAGAGCCCGAGATGAATGCAGGCTTGGAGATTGGCCTCTGCCCCCCACTGCGGGAGGACGTGCGGGTACCCGGATGTGGGCCAGAGTGGAAACTGGAATCCGACTTGGCGGACTCCGCATCCCATTCTCTTTCTGCTCTACTGAGCAGGGGAGCAGCTCCTGTTTGAAGAGGCAGTCAGAGAGCGGATAATGCGGTGCTCTTGCCTTTCATCCATTTATCCATCTTTTATCACCCAGGAGAAGCTGGATTGCATTCTGGAAAGAAGAAGACTGCTACTGCTTTTCTGCCTTCAGTATGTGCTCCCTGAGTGTTTATCAACGGGGCGAAGGAGACTCTCCACCAACATTCATATGATGCTTTTGGTCAAAAAGTAAAAAAGTCATAGTTGGGGAAGGTTCAGGATTCATTTTCTGGTGGGGATTTCTTCCTCTCCCTGCCTCTGGTAGAGGCAGGATGTAGCTCTTTCGGCTTTATGCATTACTTGTGGGGCGTGTCTTCTCTTGGTTCTTTTCCTGATAGAGGGCCTACACTGTGCTGTCCATCCCTAGCCAAGATAAAAGGCCATGTAGGGGCCAGGTATGTGACCCTGCCTTTAGCCAGGACCTCTATCCTGTCTCTAAGGCACCACTGGGAGGCAATATAGCACAGTCTGAACTAGATTCAAATCCTGGTTCTTGACTTAATTAGTATGTGACCTTGAGCACATTACTGAACATCTCTGAGCCACAGTTGCCTTATTTGTGAAAGATAATGTTCCCACGTTGGAGATTTGTTGTGAGAAGCCAAGTGAGAAAAATGGATGTCAAGGGCCAGACACTGCACTTGGCACATAGTAAGTGTTGAATTAATGAAGCTATTATTATCACCATCGTGGCTGGCATTTCCTCCGATTCCTACCTGCGGCTCAGGCCAGTTTTGTTAAGATTAATTTAGTTTCCAAAAGAGATGTGCTAATTGGATTATTACATTTTCATGCGTTTATATTTATATATACACGCAGAGCTTTGAAATCTACACATGTATATATTTATCCATTCAAGTCTCTCTTTTAAAAATCTGTAAGAATTATATTTTTGAGTCATTGAACCATGATGAAATTGTTTTTCACAAAAAGATTTGCTATAAGTGATCATTATGTAGGCCATCAAGATGGAGAGTGTTGTACAAAAGGAAGTTAGAAGAAACACCCAGAAAGAAGCCTGATGTTCACGCAGGGCCACTCATAGAGTACATATTTTTATAATCTGGGGATTTAAAAACATTGGCACTTGCCTGTGTTGTTTAGGGCTGGATGGCACAGACATGGCTGTTTTGGGGTCGGGATAAATATTTTTTTGATTAGTGCTACAACTTGTAGACTTGTAATCACGAGTGACTTATCAGCAGCTTTTCAAAATCTGACATTCCACACGGAATACCCCAGTGAAGGCAAGTCCGCTCTCTGTGAATGCTTTTACAGTTGAATTCCACACACATGAATTATGACAAGTGAGGCGACCACTCTGTGGTTTGTTGTGTCTGCTCGGGTTCCTACTTTTAAAGTTGCAGTTGCGTTTGGTCATTTGAAGCTTATTTTCACAGTCTGGCTGAGCCAGCGGGGTCCCGGGGCTCCGTAGGGGACATAAACCGCCCGCCTTTCAGTTAGAAGGCTCAGTAGATAAGCATTTCAAGACCGCATTGCATCATACAGAGGGACTTAGGGGCTGATTTAACATACACTATTTGACTTAATTTAGATATTTAATGGAAAGAAAAGCCTTTTATTATCACCGAAGGAAAGAACTGCCAAACATTGTGAGGCTCGGTTGAAATACTAGAACGGATGTACGGGGTGCAAGTATATTTCACTGCCTTACAGAATGGGGTGTTTAATAATAGTGGTTTCTTTAAATCTAGCACATGGATCTGAGATATTTGCACTCTGTAAATTATATGCTGTGGTTCAAGAAACTCCCATTTCTGTGTGTGTTTTTTTTAAAAATTTGTTTTAATGAAGTATGTACTGATTTTTAAAAAATGAATTTCAACTGTGATTTATGTTTATTTCATGAGCCCAGATTGGGGAGTCCGTGCCAGGAATGAACACTTTCCATCCTGTCTTTGGAGAAACATAAATGTGAGCAGTAGCGGGATCTGCGGACCTGATGGGCCACAGCTTTGGGGGGCGGTTCACTCGGAAGGCACTGGCCTGCTGTGTAGGTCTGGCGTCTGGGAGGAGTAGGGTGGGGACCTGTGGCCCCGGGGAGAAGGCACCCACGGGGGTCTGAGAGGAGACTCGGCCTCATTGTTGCACCTGTATGCCTGCGTCTTCCACGGGACCTGTACCCACTCCGATCGCCAAGGCACGAGATCAGCTGAGCCCCAATTTGATGTCCACTCCTGTTTTTCCAGGACGTGGGGAGCTGTTCTGGGCTGGATTATGTCCCCCCTCCCTACCCCCCCAATTCATATGTTGACATCCTAACCCCCAGTATCTCAGAATGTGACTCTATCTGCAGATGGGGTGTTTCTGGTGTTAATTAAAGTAAAACAGGAGGATTAAGGCAGACCCTAATCCCGGGTGAGTGGTGTCCTCAGAAGGAAATGAGATTAGGACACAGATACACAGAGGAAGGCCTTGACAGGCGTAAGAGAGGCCTCAGAGGAAACTGGCCCTGCTGACACCTTGATCTCAGACTTCCAGCCTCCAGAACGTAGAGAAAACACAGGTCTGTCCTTCAGACCACCAAATCTGTGATACCTGGCCTTTGGCAGCCTGAGCAGACGAATACCGAAGCAAATCAGAATCTACAGGAGGGCATGTGTCATTTGGAAAAATGTTTTCCACTTAATAATATGATATTTAAATATGGAAAACAACGGTCGGAAAACCTTCAGTGGGAAGGAAAGCTGTCGGATTGACCAGATCCACGCCAAAAGCAGAGCCGCGTTAGTGGGCGCCGAAGCCAGAACCCGGCGAACGTTTATTGCCTTAGGCTGGTCACGGGGCAAGGGTCTCACGGACATTATCTCTTTCAGTTCCTGCCCCAATCCTTTGAGGTAGAGGATTGTTGTCACCACCTTTGGGGAAACTGAGGCAATAAGACATCTGTGGGATTTCATATTCAGCAGGGTAGGAGCTGGGGCTGAAAGCCTCAAAGTCCTGCTCCAGGCCTGTCCACGTTGTTGCTTTGCCAGCTTTGGGAGATTGGGCCCCCAGGAGGGGTATTTGTCGGATATATCGTGATTATTAATGAAAAGATACTGGGGCACACTACCCTTGGACACGATTTGGTCCCACCTCCAGAGAGAGACGATAAAGTGCATGGAGTGTGGTGAAGATGTCACTGGTAATAATAATAATCAGGACTACTACAAGGTACTTAGTGTTTGTGAGCCCCGATCTCAGTAAGCCCTCTCTGTACTGCCTGGTTCTTCTTGAAGCAGCCTGCAGCAGTTTTCCCGAAGCTTCCAAGGGGTCTTACACCCAGGGGGTCTGACCCCAGCCCCTGAACCCCTCACCACTGCCTCCTCAACAGGCCTGGTACTTGCCCAGCGCGACCTCCGTCACAAGGAAGGAAAAGAGGATGGCTTACATTTGGGTTTTCAAAACGGGAAAAACTTTCTCCCCTTTTCCCTTATTACAAAAGCAATTGATGATAAATGTAAAACATTTTAAAACCAACCCAAAGCAAAAATAAATAAAACTTAACTGGAGTCCCATCCCCTAATGAGAATTAGTGCTAGTGCTTTTCTGTCTGTGTTGGTAGTCTTTTTGCTTGGAAATATACTTCCTGTGACTGCAAATATATTAATATTTTCACGAGCAGCAACATTAGTTAGAAAAGAGCAAGGACTTTGGAACGATACTTAGGTTTAAATCACAGCCTTCACTTACTAGCTACGTGACTTTGAACAAGTTATTTAATTTCTTTTTGTCCTTAAAATGGGGTAATAAACAGATAAAACTTACTTCAGTGGGGTTTACATTAACCCAGTGTATGTAACGTACTCTTTTGTAGCAACTGGCACACAGTAAATATACAGACCATAACTTTAAAAAGAATCCGTTTTTGAAACCTGTATTTGTTACTTAGCCAAGTATCCTTCAACAAACATTTGGTGAGCAGATATGATTGGGGATCATGTTTCCCTCTATGTCCTTGTCTGTTTTGACAACCCTTCTTAATGTCTGCATAGTATTTCGTCAGTACGAATCCCTATGGTGCTTCATTTTCACTGGACATTTATCTTCCCCAGCTTTTATGCACCATCGGCAATGCTGTGCCATGTTTCTTTGCAACTTTGTCACTGAATTTTCCCCAGTGATTGCTGTTTCATCCGTATCAATTCCAGACGACTAGGGGATGGACAGGAATGGCATGGTTTTACGGCTCTTGAAGCACTACCAAATCATCCCCTGCGAAGGTTGTGATCGCTTACCCTGAACCCAGCTGTGCATGAGAGTGCCTGTTTCTTTCTTTTCTCTTTCTTTTCTTCAAACTCCCTGTGCTATGCTTTTCACCTCCTTGACTTATTTCTATTTGTGAGTTTTTGATGTAATATTAGATTGATGGACACAAAAGAAAAATGGGGCATAATTATGCTCTGTGGGTCACTGACTCAAATCTGGCATCATAAAGGCTGAGCAGTGGCTCTGAGAATTGAGAGAGGAGAGACCTTTTGGGCACTGGTTCAGTACATTGTGTGGGCCAAGTGAAGGTGAGAACAGCAGCTGTCCCATCTGGAGCCCTCGCCAGGGGCCAAGTGTTGGGTGCATACTTCCAACCTGTGTAATTTGACCTAACAGAGCTTTGGGTTGGGGACACTTGCGGAGTCTTTTTAGCTCCATTTAGAGAAGTTATGTGATTTGTCCAAAATCACAAATGAGCCTACTCTGGCAGAGCTGGGAGTTGAACGCAGGTGCTCAGACTCTCTGGTTCGTGTTTGTGTCCCGGGGAATTAGACGCGGAGATGGACACAAGAGCGAGCGTGGAAACCAAGTGGGAGGTGAGCCTGGCGGCTGGCTGGTGTTCGGGGAACCCCACAGCATTTCTAGCCCGTTGGAGCAGAAGGCAGGGCTTTGACAGACACAGGGAAGTGGGGACGAAGAGCCAGGGTGGAGAATGTGACTATTCAGACAGTACCTATGGGGCCGTGGAAACCGGGGCTGGAGCTGTGCCGGGAGACGCGATAACACCGCTTACCCTGTTTTAAGGCTTGCAGGCGTTATTCCACGTAATCCTCAAACCACCCCATGATGCAGGAACCGCCATTCCCCCCAGTTCACTGCCAAGGAAACTGAGGCCCAGAGAGCCCGAATACCTCGGTGTGTGAGCGTCCCAGCCAGAACTGGACCCCAGGCGGCCAGATTCTGATGCTCTGGGCCAAAGCAGACCAGGAACCAGAACTCCATGGGGAGTTGGCAACCTGGGATGTATTTGTTGGAAGTGATTTCTCTCAGCTTTTGAACTTGGTAGCAGTTCCTGCCTGTAGAATTCAGCTAGCGATTAATTGTGTACTCCCCGTGACACAACTCTCCTGTACTGTTGTTTAACTTCTGCTGGGAAGACAACTGTGCCTGGATATCCCTCCTCTCAACCTCCCCACACGTGTAGCACAGTGAAGCAGAGCGGAGCTCAGCGAATGTTTGACGTTCACTTGGGGGGTCTCATCCCGTAGACTCTAGACAGGTGCCTTCAGGGTTAGGGAAGGAAGGTGGGGACAGTGCCCAGGTTTGTGAGTCAGACGCAAATGAGAGAAGATACAGGTGCCCGAGAGAGCGCTAGAAAGAGTCCCTTTTGCATGGGCGGTGAGAGGACCAGATGGAAGCCTCGATGGCCCACCTGAGCCCCTCTCTTCGTCTCCGTTCTCAGTGGGGGCACGCCACGCAGCTTCGGGGCTTCACTTGGTCCGTGCTCTCATCCTTCCTGGGATTTGCCCGACTGCAAGCCGGAAGCCAAGGCACTTAACGTGTAGGTACTCCCAGTAGGATTCTAACCCTTGTGTTCCGTTTGAGCTTTATCTTGGGAGCTGTTTCAGATGCCCTCACGTTTCCCATTTGAGCTGTTGGAAGAGTGGTTCTCTAGTCTTGGGTACCATGAGGGAGGAGACGTGGCTTTGAGAGACACACAACTCTATCACTTACTAACTGTGGCTTTGGGGAAAGGATGCAGCTTCTCGGAGCCTCAGTGTCCCCCTCCGTAAGATGGCAGCACTTAACTCGTGTCGCTCTTGTAAGACTTGTAAGAGATTGGGCTCAAATGCTCAGTACCGAGCGCTGGGTGCGCAGTCAGGGCTCCACACGCGCTGGCTGGTCTTAGAACTGGATGTCCTCCGGAGAATATCCAAAGGCCTCCCAGTCTGTCGAGCCACCAGGGTGAAAGGCCAGCGTGTTCCTCCTTTTCTTGTATTTACAACAGACATTTCACCACTTTGACACTCTGACACTTTTCCTTGATGATTTGGTCCTAATCATCAGCTTTTCTGCTCTCCTGAGGCTTTTTCAAACCACGTCATTCCATGCTCTGGAATGTGCACTTCTTTCTGGAAAGGAAATGTGGCCATCGGAGGTTGGACAGCCCTGAGTCTGGTTGTTTTCTTCTTATATACTTACCGTCCCGGTTAGTTATGTGCGTGCGTGCGTGTGTTTGAAACTGTGAGAACTGTCTGGAAGTTCTTCAGTCATTTCATTAGTCATTTAACTTTTTTGGTTTTTAAGATTGAAGACAAATTTCTTTGAGGCAGTGGGTCAGATGGACGTGGCTGGCGGGGTGACCGTATTCCCGCTGAGTCAGCCGTCTGTTCAGACAACTAAAAGCTGAAGTATGCTTGATGACTAGTCGCTGGCCAGCGTCACATTAACTCAGCATTTCATCTCTGCTCCTGAGCTGTGGGAACTTGGATGCCTTTGTGGGTTGTTCGAAAGCACTCCCAAGTATTGTATGGATTTGATTTTTGAAGCCTGGAGTTGTCGGTTCCCCTGACGTGATGTTTTCGATCTGAGGCCGAGGCATAAAATTGTGACATGGTATTGTTCAAAAGGTGGGATTCACTGACGTTAATTTACAGGAAGGGAAACCTAGGCTCTGAGAAACTCACTGACTTGCAAAAGGTCTCCAACATTTGGTGGCCAAGCTGGGATAGAGTTTGATCTTCCTATTAATTCGTCCTGCAGAAGCCACCCTCCTGGGCCTTGTTTTCCTTCTGCTAAAACTACCTGAGGAGCTGTTGGTTTTGGTTCCCTGACCTGGATTGGAGAGATGACCTGAATGTCAGGGATGGTCGTTGCCTCACAATGCCCTCCCAGCCCTCTCCTCCTGCTTCCCTGTCTGACGTATCCCAGAAGCACGTTATAACCTTGGAAGTCTGTTCAGTGTGCGTGTTCTCTGTTTCTCTGTGTTGTGTACGTTGTCCATCTTGGACGGATGAGGTGCCGTATGGGGTCGCTCTGTGTTCTAACGTCACCCGCTCCCTCCAGCACCATACATGATGAAATAATCATGCTTAGTGAATGAGGATGTTTATCTTATTATGGTATTACAACCATGACGGTTTTGCCATTGTTTTTAACTTCTTTAACTTGGGCATGAGTTTAGAAGATGATTTGAGGGTATGTGGGGATATAATGTTTTAAAAAAGAATATGGCCTCTTTGTTTTTATTCCTTTAAGTAATTTGTGATTAACCTCAAAGGCCTGTGGTAAGATGGCTTTTGTTTCTAGTTGGAATATGGGGACACAGAATTCTCTAGAAGAGAGAGTTGGCTCGACTGCAGTGGAACTTGTTTCATCCCACAGAGTGACTCTTGTAAACAGCACTTTAAAATCCTTCTTCAAGACCGTTGGTTTTCTCAAAAAATATTTTCTTTTTTCCTCCCTTAACTCTTGTTATTTTTTTCTCTTTTCCAATAACGGAGGACTTTTCCTCTTTATAGTTGAAGCTGCTACCTTTTTCTTAATTGTGAAGCAGGCAAAAGTCATCCCAGAGAACAAGTCTCAGAAGAATTGCAGTTGATCCTGTGACCTAGTTGGTTTCTTCATTCTTTGAAAAGCTATTTTATCCCCTCCTCCCCATATCAGTTATGTATGCTGATTATTTAACCTTAACTTTTCACAGGAAATATAGATCCTGTTAGCAAGACAAGCTCTGGTGTCCTCGCAGGTGGCTTCCCATGGAAGGCTTGAGTTCGCTGTTTCCTCCTTATACAGGGACCTGCCATTCTAGTGTTTTCTCGTTAGTAACATCATCCCTATGGATGTGATTTTTATTCTCATCCAGTAGAGAGGCTTTGCTTACCCACAGTGCATCTCAGGCTTTTGAACAGATACATGGGGCTCGTGTCTCTGGTGAAGGTGAAATAATATAATTTGTTTATCACCTTGAGTTGTTTACCATGGATTGTCAAAAATATGTTTTGAATTTAAAAGTGTGAAAAACAAGTGTGCTAGCTATCAAAAAAGCTCTCCCCTCAAAGTAAACATATTTATAGAGCAAGACTCAAAACAAAATACTTGATCGTGATAAGCCCAGCCAATGAAAAGAAAGTAAACATGTTTACCACAAAAGCCTTATAAAGAGCCCAGATGGCACCCAGCTCTCTGTTCACTTGACTGTTCTTCCAGGGAGCTTCTGAGGCTCCCCTGGGCCTCAGGGACACAGATGCCATTTGCCCTACCAGCAGAAGGCCCACCTTATACAAGCCCTGCCCACTTAGCTTAGCCTAACTTGCCAGTGGGATTGGAACGTTAGTCTTTTGAGCCATTGAGTGGAAGGTGTTGGTGAAATTGAACCTGGAGTTCCCATGGTTATTAAGTAGAAACTTGTCACAGATTGGGTGCCAAGTAGGCTTATGGGGAATCTTCCTGGCCCCCTGAAAGGGCCCCAGATTAACACCGCATGTCCCAGCCTTCTGTCCCAGACACTGTAGTGTCAGCATTGAAGATATAAAACATCAATCACACCCAGCCCCTGCCTCACCCCGCTTATTCTGGGGAAGGAACCAAATAGTTTGAATAAGAAGTTGGTAGAAAAGGTAAGGTCATCCTGAGTGAGGCAGGGCATTTTGGGGTACTGAGTGCTATGGAGTGAGCCTTAGAGGATGTAAAAGAGAGGAACTTTAGAAAGGGAATGTTGGATGGGGAGGATTTTTAGTCTTGTGGTGGCAGTGGCTTGCCTCAGGACAGTCCAGGAGCAAGTTCAGGAGAAATGACCCAGTGCGAGGTGGCTCAATGGGAAATTATTACTGAATTTCAGCCCTGAAGGTCTCAGAGGTGGAGCAGTTTCTAAAGGATGGTGAGACCCAAGTTTTGGCCATGCCCTCATAGAGGGCCTTCCTCATAGAGGAAGTTGTAATGGTTCATTAGCGCTTAATGAGCCCTTAGTGAATATATGGGCAAATATTATCCCAATCTTCAGGTATAACTTGCCCAGAGTTGCAGCTGATAAGTGGCATAGCTAGGGTGGGACATACGTGGTCTGTTCCACAACCCGTGTTTTAAGCTACGGCACTGTATGGTTTCTCAAAGGGCTTGGAAGCTTTCAGGGTAAGGAAGTTAAGATAACCAGATGTGTATTCACTCATTGAAAAGTTGTTTTTTGCTTTTTTTGTTTTTGTTTTGAGTGACTTGTTTGTATCAGGGCTTATGTAAGCATTAGTCAGGCTGTTGGAAGGACCATCTTCATGACTATTGAGGTTGATAGGAGTGGCCACATTGGAAGGATCTAGACAGAAATTGTGAACCAGATATTAAAATATCTGAAAAGGTGTGGAAGAGTGCCCTTGACACTTAGAATTAAAGACCATATGGCTGGGCTGGGAACAATGGTTCCCTCTCATGTGGTCACCAGAAGAAGGGTTTTGGGGCAGCTGGGTGGCTCAGTCGGTTAAGCATCCAGCTCTTGGTTTCAGCTCAGGTCATGATCTCAGGGTCGTGAGATCCAGCCCTACATTGAGCTCTGTGCTGGGCATGGAGCCTGCTTTTAAGATTCTCTCTCTCTGTTTCCCTCTGCACCACCGTCCCCCCACCTCACTGGCATGCATGCTTTCCTATGCGTGCACGCTCTCTCTCTCTAATTTTTAAAAAAACGAGTTTTGAAGGATGAAGGAATTATAGTGGAGAGGGACGGTGGTTTTTTCTTTGGAGGCAGATGATGGGCAAGGTGAGCTGTTAGCAGAGCAGTGCCTTGGTTCTAAGAAAGGAACTTGGTTTCCTGAAGTCACAGGATGTTGAGTGGATGGCTTCTGGAAAAGATGAGAAGGGCATCTTTAAGGAAAAAGGAAAGTTTCTGGATTTTTGATGATGTTGGTAATGGAGGGCGGTGGGAAGAAGTGAGCCCTGGAGCCAAGGTGAAGGATGAGTGGAGTTTCTCCAGTATAGAAAGGGGATTCTGGGCTTGCAGAAGGTAGCAGGATACTTAAGGTGCCTCTTATCCTTGAAGAGGGGGTTCCAGAAGTCACTCATCTTCCATGGCAGTGTTCAGACATAAGCTAGGCTGCTCATTGGAGAGACACAGAAGGGGACAGACAAAAGCCACAGGAAGACAACCCTCCAGGTTTTAAATGGATTGCTAAGATTTTTAGTGAAGAAAGAACAATAAACAAGCAAACACAGGGCTTCTGGTTGAGCCTCAGTGAACTAGAAAAGTAATTACATGGAAACCATATTCCCCGTGTGTTCTAATTAATCTAATGGGTTTAGATAAAAACTTGTTTTTGAGCATAGATACCAACGAGTCCTCTGATGAGTTGAAAGAAATCTTGCTAGTGAAAGTTAAGCAAGAAAATAGTGGTTAGCTCTAGAGAATTTAATTGAAGTAAAATCAGGTGGGCTCACTGAAGCCAAGAATGTTGGCGTAGCTGACCCATTTGATTAACTTTGGTTGACCATTTTTACTAGAACCTTAGAACTTAGCTCTTCTGACTGAAGCTTCTTTAGGGTACATTTGAGGTGATTATTATTTTAAAAACAGAAGTATTATTTGTTCTTTTCTGAGCCTTATTAATTGAGGCAGATTGGCATTTTATTTGTGAGCTGACAACACACACCTCTTTTTTTTTTTTTTTTTTTTTTTTCCCCAGCCGGTGTGCTTTTTGAACTGGGTTCAGCATTGTCAGAAAGTTATTCATGGGAGTTGATGATGGAGCCTGCTCCACCCACTTCTGTTCCCTTTCTATTTTGGTGCCATTTGCAACAAAAGAAACTAAGTTAATAAATTAGAGAAGGACTGAAGCTCTAGCAAATGCTCTCCTTCCCATCAGGTTGTGTAACTGGTGAGACAAAGTGGGCCCGCTCTTCTGTAGCACATGGGACCTCAAGGAAATCCGTGTGAATTGCCCAAGTTGGCCTTGGCCTTGGGGTTCACGGATCTTCTGACCAATCAGATATCACTGCATAAAAAAGTCTTTAAATACATACATTTATGGGTGCATACATTCATATGTACACTTGTGTATGTGTGTACATTCATAGGTACCCGTGTTTTTGTGTGTACGTGTGTCTGTGTACATATATACATGCATGTTTACATTATGTGGCTATATAAAATTCCAGATTTAGCAGTCTAAAAGCAGGGGGGATCCAGTGTTGAATTTGAGTTTCGTGTCACGGTCCCCAGGGGAAAAGGTGGCTTTTACCTCTTCCGGGCCTGGAAGGCCTAAAGAAGGGCAGGTAATGGTTATTGGAACGTGGAGACTGCATCTTTATGGAGAGAGCTGCCTGGCAGGAGCTGTGACCTTTCATAGACTCAGTCAACCTGCATTTCCCTGGAGGGGAGGAAGCCCGGCAGTAAATGCCCCATCCTCTCTGTCCTCCAAAGATGAGACCTCCATTGGTCGTAATCAGCTGGAAGTCAGAGGGCAAGGGTGCCTGTTGATGTCGTCCACACGGGGCAGCCTTCCAGGGC